>CM024755.1:164172195-164772195 GCA_014218235.1 Colocasia esculenta | reverse complement strand
CATATAAAGATCTTAAGTGTGCAAATGAAAATTTCTTAATTGAAGATATGATCTTGAGTGCCTCAATTTCTTTATCCTTTACTGATATGCTAAGTACATTTGGAACACTTGACCCACCATGGCTGGTGATGCCTTACAAAGAAAAAATTTGGCGTCAATTGATTGGGGGTGTTACGTGACCCTGTTACCCCCATGTGTCTGGCTGAAGACATTAAACTTAGCGCTTGTTGGGAGGCAACCCAATATTTTTAGGAAAATTGATTTCTATTGATTTTGTTTTTATTTGTGTCTTAGGTGTTTGCTGGCCACTATCCTTTCATAAAGCTAGTATGCAACCACCCGCATGTGATCATCAGGTTGCATCTCTCATTTCTTAACTTATATTGGCTTTATTCTATTGTCATTACTTTTATGCCATTGAGGACAATGTCATTTAAGTTGGGGGGAGAGACAAATTGTATTTCAAATTTTTGTCCCTAACATTGTGCTTCATGCTTCATATTTCATGCAAGATTTTTTTTTTTTTTTTTGCTTCTAGCTTGACTCATAGTCTGTACTTGTGAAGGTGGTGAGTTGAAGGGGTGAGTTAACTAGTTATGTTTTTAGCATCTTCCTCAAAATACATTTGAAATTTCATCAACACAGTAAAGTATTATTTTGAGCTATTCAAATGGATGATGATAGTTTTACCGAACATTCAGGTTGATTGATTGATATTCTACATTCCTATTGATGACCAATCGTGGGGAAAAAGCTACCTGCCTACAAATAAATGTGAAAATGTGTGGAGTAGTGAAAGAAAAAAGAAGAAACATGGAAAATGCCCCTGATCTTAGTAACCGGCCCTGTGGCTCCTATGGTACGAGTTGAGGCTCGCGTCAAACGGTGAAGGGAAGTGCAGCACCATGTAAATGAAAAGAAAAAAAAAGAGCATGAAAAAAAGAATTAGGCAGAGTGAAAGCTACCTGTAATTCGAGGATCAAATTTAAGGAGTGTAGAGTTGATACCATCCTTGAGTGATAAGTAAAAAGCTCATGCACTCTCTTATTAATGCTCAAACATTATACAAAAAGTCATGAAATTTTGTGTGTATCTTGAAGAACTGTCTAACGACATGAACTGACATATTTGCCTTTGACACTCTCGACTGGAACTTGAAATACTTATGGCCAAGCATTCTCATTCTTACTTTCTTGTCATGAAGTATGATGTTTTGAACTCTTGTCTGTCCCAATTATTCACTTATGTGCATTGCTAAGGGACTAGCAATGAGTAAGTTGGGAGGTGTGATAAATGGATAATTATTGATGATAATCATGATGATTTATTATCTACTGATCCTTAATTTTATATTAATCCATTATTATTTTGTTACAAAAAGGATAATTTGATTAAATCTTTGTATGTGCTTTGTTTGCAGGATAATGGGCCACTCAACAAGAATTTGCTAATGGACCAGGATGGATAAGAGACAATGAGGAGAGATTCTAATTTTAAAATATATTTTCTCTTTCTCTCTCTTTCTTTCTAATTTTCAAGACTCTCTCATTTTAATCTCTCTCTATTTTTAAAACCTTTCCTCTCTTTTCTCTAACACTTTATAAAACTCTCTCTCCCTCTCTCTCATTCCATTATTATTCTTTCCCTCTTCTCTCCCCCCCTATCTCCTCCGATCCCTTTCTTCCTCTCTTCTCCTTCCCTTTCTTCTGCCCTTCTTCCTCTCTCCCTATCTCTCTAGCCCAGGCTCTCTTCAGCAGAAGCAGCGGCCCAGGCCGCCCCGCGCCCAGACCCACGCCTCACCCGCCCTCGCCTTGCGCGTTGCCCGCGCCCGGCACGTCGCCACGCCCAGCCAGCCTGCCGCGCGGCCACACGCCCTTGCGGGACCTACGTGCCGCCTGCCCCAGCCGTCCGCCACGCGCCTGCCTCACCGCTGCCGCCCCTTCCTCTACGTGCATGCGTTTGCATGCACATAGAGCAGCGCCTGCGCGCGCTCTCTCTCTCCTCTCGTCTCTCTCTCGCCTCTCTCTCTCCTCTATCGCCGCTCTCTCTCCTCTCGTCTCTCTCTCACATCTCTCTCTCCTATCTCTCGCTTCTATCTCTCCTCTCTCTCTCCTCTCTCGTTTCTCTCTCTCCTACTTCCTCTCTCCTCTATCTCCCGCGCTCTCTCTCCTCTCTCTCTTATATCTCGTCTCTCTCTTCTCTCCTACTCATCTCTCTTTTCTATTTCTGATATTTTATTAGTATAGTTGTTGATGTATTTTGTTTAGAATAAAATATTTTGTTGTTAATCCTCTTTTAGTATTTAGTGGATTGTGATTTTTGGAACTTGTTACTCTTTATCTCTCTCTATTTACTTAGTTTAATTAGTTTAGTTTTATTTAATGCAACTTAGTTTAAATATCACCACATTATTTTCCTAAATAAAAATCCAAGGTTTTCAACTCTAAAATCTAGTTCCCCGTGGATTCGACTCGGCTCTCACCACTTAACTATTGTCAAAATATTTAGTGTAGGCCGATAATTTTGAGATTGTTAGTCACATGTTTAACGACGCATTCGTGGGCTATCAGATACAGACGACCAGATCCATTGTCGTCTACTTCCTGTAAGCGGCAGTCGATGTGGCCGCTAACTTGTGTATAAGCAGAAATGACTATTTATGGTATTTATCGATAATGAGTGGTGCGTTGGCACCTGTGGTGCACTGAGTGCACATGATTTCTGTATTTAGCATACGGGGGATGCAGTTAGTTACTCACTTTCGAGGTTGCGTGTTATTCACGCTAGTCCAGTTAGGTTCACGTGTAGTGGACCGTTGTTACCTGAGGTTTACGTGAGGTTTCACGTGCTTTGTGTGTGATGTGCACGTGGTTTTGTGTACGTGGCAAGTAGTACGACGCCTACCGTGGTTACCTCTCTAGTTGGATGCCCCAGGTTCTTTGTGAGCCAGGCTGTTAGCTCGGGGCTTTGTCCCGGTACTTGTGTTGTACCGTCGAGGTCTATGTCGTCTGATCTGGACACCCTCACTCTTGTGTTTGAGTTGTACGTCTGGCTGAGGGAAAGACGACAGTGGGATAGTGACACTTGTGTTTGTCTTTAGTCACTTGTAGCGCGCTTTTAGTTGGGGGTACAGACACCAGTGGACGTACTGGACCCTAGCTAGTCCTTTTCCAGTGCCTCACTCTAGAGAGTTCCGGGCCAGGATCTCTAGAGGTGTCAGGCATGGGCCTGTGACCATGTGGTCCGTAGGTGGTGGTGTTTGGTTGGTCTCCACAGTTGCTTGACGTTTTTACGTGGAGCGGCAGCTAGACCTTTCGTTCTTGGCTGCGAGACTGAGAGGTAGACCTGTGTTAGCTTGTCCGAGTCAGTTTCTGGTGTCGCGAACCAGTTCACGTGGCTCGTGTTTAGCTGTCTCTACTTTAGCTTGTACACCTATACTGGTTTGCCGTTTAATTATTACAGTTGTTTTTCGTAGTCGGCAGACGGTGAGTACTTTTACAGCTTTTATATCCTGCTTAGCTGTTCTATAAATTGTTGGTACTGTTTATTACTTTTGTACCTGTGGTTTTTGGTTTGCTCGGTTTTGGGGGAGTTCCCTACTGAGCCAGTGACTAGCGAGGCTCACCCCTACCCCCACAGGTGAGAACGAGGAGGACGTTTCACGACCGTCGTCTAGATCAGAGCCGCGCCGTAGCGGTGCAGGGTCGGTACCTCCAGCTGTGTAGTAGCAGCTCCAGCAGTGTAGTGTAGTTAGTTGTTTATTTTCTTCAGTTGTACCTCGGGGTATGCTCCAGGCTCTTGTACTTCTTTTCAGTTTTGTGGAAATATGGCTATGTAACTTGTGAAATATATATATATATATAAAATGTGGTGTGTTCCTTTGTGTTTACACGGACTGTGGTTTGGTATCCCTTGCGAGGTTTCGGCCCGTTCGCGGGAGGCGGACTCAGATCAAGTACGTTATCGGTTTAATGGGCTTGGCCAAGACGTTCCGCCATAGTTGGTATCAGATCAAGGTCCGTGTTAATATAAAGAAACTAGAAAGATACATAGCCTTATTTCGGTCTTTGTACACTGCTGGTAGGGACCCTGGTTTCTGATAATTTATTGTTTTGATTTTTGCTTGGTGTTTTGTTTATGTAGAAATTTCTGGAATGGCTAATAGAAGAGTTTGGGGTGGTGGAGGAGATGATCCGGAGGAAAGTACTCAGCGTATGATTGTGAGGATTTGGGAAAGCCTCACGGATATTCGGGCGAGGATGGATCAGCAGGCGCTGGTACCACCGATTGCAGTGCCACCTGGGGATGGAGAAACTGTACCTATTGCTCCAGTCCCGCCAAGAGTAGAGGTGCCTTTTGTATCATCTGTGCCACCACCACCACCAGTGTTATTAGAAGAGGAACCAGTGATGCAGGTGGAGAAATTTCTGAGATTGCAGCTGCCTACTTATTCAGGAGGGCCGAATCCAGATATAGCGGAGCACTGGGTTCATGAGATCGAAAGAGTCTTTGCAACTATGAGGTGTCCGGCAGCAGATAAAGTTGTGTTAGTTGCTTATCAGTTGAGAGGTTTTGCATTAGAATGGTGGCGACTGAAGATGCAGACCACCTTTGCAGGCAGGACAGAAGAGGCTATTACTTGGTCGGAATTTCTTGATGTATTTAGCGATACATTCTTTCCGATTCAAGTGCAGCAAGTGAAAAGAGAGCAGTTTCAGTCACTCCAGCAAGGTAACTCTTTAGTTTTAGAGTACCAGATGAGGTTTATGGCGCTTAGCCGTTATGCGCCTTATGTATTTTCAGATAATAATATGATGGTTGAGTATTTTATTAGAGGTTTGAGAGTGGAGTTGCAGGATGCAATAGTACCTCTCATGTGTAAGACAGTGGAAGAAGCAGCCCAGAGAGCAGCTACATTGGAGAGCTCTATTCGGACTCGTCAGGTGGGCGAATCAGGCTCAGGTAGTTTCCGGCTACCGCAGCAGTCAGTAGGTGCAAGTAAGGGTAAAGCACCAGAAGGACCTTCTTCATCAGGTTTTGGTAAATGGGGTCAGAAATTAAAGCAAGCATTTAAAGGAAAAGGAAGAGGATGGGGAGGTCGTCAGCAATTTCAGCAAGGCCGAGGTAGGCCTGAGGTGGAGGAGTCGCAGCAGAGTACTGCCAGGCAACCCGTTACTCCACCAGGATATAGATGTTATAATTGTAATCAGCCGGGGCATTTGATCAGCAATTGCCCCTATTCGAGAGAATATGGGTATGGAAGAGGTGTGCAGCAGCAGCAGCAGCCTCAGCAGTTTCAGCAGCCACAGGCAGGTCGTGGCAGAGGAGCACCGCAGCAGCGAGGAAGAGGCCGGGTTATGGCTATCACCCGAGCCTAGGCGGAGGCATCGAATATGATAGAAGGTACTTTACCTCTTTATGATTATTCAGCAAGAGTCTTATTTGATTCGGGTGCCTCTCATTCTTTCATTTCCAAAGAATTTTTGGATTGTATGGCTCATCCTTTAGAGGAAAAGTCTTGTGAGTTAGTAGTGGAGGTTCCTTCGGGTGAGTTCCTACTCACTTCGAGCTATATAGATGAAGCTCCTGTTATGATTGAAGGGAACCAGATGCCGGGTCGGTTGTATGCCCTGCAGTTCTCAGATTATGATATTATTTTGGGTATGGATTGACTTGAGACTTATGGAGCAATGTTAGATTGCAGAAAGAAAATGATCAGGTTTTGTCATCCTAATGGTGCAGTATTTGAATATCAAGGTATGCCTTTTTATACCTCTAAGTTTCTAATTTCTGCAATTAAAGCTAGAAAGTTGATAAATGCTAGATATATGGCTTATTTAGCCTCGGTAAGTCTGGTAGAAGCTAGTCAGTCAGTGGAAGCAGTTCCCGTGGTTAGGGAATTTGCTGATGTTTTTCCTGAAGATTTGCCTGGTTTAGCTCCACATAGAGAGGTGGACTTTACCATTGAGTTGCTGCCAGTTACCATGCCGATCTCTAAAGCTCCATATCAGATGGCACCAGCAGAACTTAAAGAATTGAAAAAGCAATTAGAAGAGTTGTTGCAGAAAGGGTTTATTAGACCGAGTCATTCCCCGTGGGGAGCGCCGGTTTTATTTATGAAAAAGAAAGATGGAAGTTTTCGAATGTGTATTGATTATAGAAAGTTGAATGATGTGACCATTAAGAATAAGTACCCGTTGCCGAGGATAGATGATCTGTTTGATCAGTTGCAATCAGCAAAGGTATTTTCTAAAATTGATTTGAGGTCTGGGTACCATCAGTTGAGAATTAAAGAGGAGGATAAGATAAAACAGCTTTTAGAACTAGATATGGTCACTATGAGTTTGTGGTTATGCCATTTGGGTTGACCAATGCTCCTGCAGGTTTTATGGATCTGATGAATAGAATTTTTCATCCATATTTAGACCAATTCATTGTGGTCTTTATTGATGATATTCTAATTTATTCAGCATCTGAAGAGGAGCATACAGCTCATTTGAGGTTTACCCTGCAGTTGTTAAGAGATAACTAGTTGTTTGCTAAATTTAATAAGTGTGAATTTTGGTTGAAAGAAATTCAGTTTCTGGGTCATGTCATTTCAGCTAAAGGAATAGCAGTAGACCCAAGTAAAGTGGAAGCAGTAATGAGATGGGGAGTGCCTAAGACAATAATCGAGATTAGAAGTTTTCTGGGATTGGCATGTTATTATAGGCGCTTTATTCAAGATTTTTCTAAGATTGGAGCACCTATGACTAAATTGACTAGAAAAGGTGTGCCTTTTGTGTGGTCCGGTGACTGTCAGAAAAATTTTATGGAATTGAAGAAAAGACTTACATCAACACCTATATTGACATTACCGGCAGGAAGTGGTGGTTTTGTGGTTTATGCAGATGCTTCAAGGAGAGGACTTGGCGCAGTGCTTATGCAGCATGGTAAAGTGATAGCTTATGCGTCCAAGCAATTGAAGCCGGCAGAGGAGAATTACCCCACTCATGATTCGGAATTGGCAGCAGTTGTATTTGCTTTGAAAATGTGGAGGCATTATCTGTATGGAGAGAGATTTGAGATCTTTACAGATCATAAAAGCTTGAAGTATATTTTCTCGCAGAAAGATTTGAACCTTCGCTAGCGCAGATGGGTTGAATATTTAAAGGATTATGATTTCAGTTTGGCTTACCATCCGGGTAAGGCCAATGTTGTAGCTGATGCCTTGAGCAGAAAGGCATATATAAGTTTGATGATGATTAAAGAATGGAAGCTGTATGAAGAGGTAGTGGAGAACTCCTTGTATGTGCCCAGTAGTCAGCGACGGGCAGTACTAGCTGCTAGTGCTGTAGAGCCGTCTTTGTATTGGCAGATTGTTGAGGCTCAGAAAGCAGATGTAAGTTTAGCTGAAATTGTGAAAATGGAAGGAGTTACTATTGATGATAATTGTGTGGTTAGGCTCAGAGGCAGGTTGTTTGTTCCAGCTGAAAGAGAGGTAAAGCAGCGAGTGTTGGAAGAGGCTCATAAATCTAGGTACACTATCCATCCGGGTAGTACTAAAATGTACCATGATTTGAGAAAGCATTTCTAGTGGCCTCATATGAAAAAGGAAATAGCAGAGTTTATTGCAAGGTGTGCTATCTGTCAACAGATTAAAGCAGAACATCAGAAGCCTGGAGGTTTGTTGCAACCGTTGCCCATCCCACAATGGAAATGGGATGATATTGCTATGGACTTTGTGGCAGGTTTACCAAGATCAAGTTCCGGGCATAATGGAATATGGGTATTTGTTGACAGATTAACCAAGGTGTGCAGATTAGTGGCAGTAAGTATGTCTTGGACAGTGGACAGATTAGCAAATATTTATGTTGAAAGAATTGTTCCACTGCATGGTATCTCGAAGACTATTGTGTCTGATAGAGATCCAAGATTTACTTCTGGTTTTTGGAGAAGTCTTCAAAGAGTAATTGGTACTGAGCTGAGGTATAGCTCCGCTTATCATCCCCAGACAGATGGTCAGACAAAGAGGACTATCCAGACAACTGAAGATATGTTGCGGGCTTGTTGTTTAGTTTGGGGAGGTAGCTGGGAGCATCATTTGGGAATGGTTGAGTTTGCCTATAATAATAGTTATCATACTAGTCTTGGGATGGCACCGTATGAAGCTTTATATGGAAGGCCATGTAGAACTCCATTGAACTGGCATGAAGTGGGAGAAAGGTAATTAGTGGGTCCTGAATTGATTCAGCAAACCACAGAAATAGTGAAACTTATTAAAGAAAAATTGTAGGCAGCTCAAAGCAGGCAAAAGAGTTATGCAGATATCCGGAGGAGACCACTTCAGTTTGAAGTGGGAGATTTTGTTTTCTTGAGAGTTTCCCCGAGTAAAGGTATTATGAGGTTTGGTAAGACTGGAAAGTTGAGTCCAAGGTATGTGGGACCTTTCCAGGTGATTGAGAGAATTGGGGAAATAGCTTATAGGCTGGATTTGCCAGCAGATTTTGCGGATGTTCATGATATATTTCATGTTTCTATATTAAGAAAGTGTATTGAAGATCCAGCTCAAATAATTAGATATCAAGGTGGTGACCTGAGACCGGATATGACTATGCCAGAGTATCCGGTGCAGATCACAGATCGAAAAATAAAGAAGTTGAGAAATAAAGAAATTGAGCTAGTTAAAGTGCGATGGGAAAATAGGTTGGGTGGTGAGGATACCTGGGAGTTAGCTGAGGAGATGGCTAAAGGGTATCCCTATCTGTTTGAATAAGCCTTTGTATTTCTTTTTAGATGATAGTGCTTGTAAAGGTGTATATGTTTAAGTTATTTAACTTTGAGTTGTGTTATGAACTTCGAGGTCGAAATTTTCTTTTTAGATGATAGTAATGTAACGTCGCGTGCTTTTCGGATCCTTTTGGATCATGTGTGTTGTGGTTGTGATGGCCGTTGTGAGGCCAGTGTGGAGCAGGTTTGTGGAGTGTGTAGGTTTGGTCTTGAAATGAAATAGGACCTGCTGCAGTTGAGAAGGAGTTGGCGGCCAGGTGTGGCCGTTGACTTGTTGGCGTCCAGGTAAGTTGCCATTGACTGCATGAACTAAGCGGCAGTGGATATGGACGTTTATGGTGGCGGTTGCCTTAAACAGCAGAGGGGTTGATGCCAACCTGTGCAATCTGCAGGTTATAGGGTCACCCGAGGGCAAGTTTTCCACCCTGTTCTCTTTCTCCCTTGCCTGGATTTAATGTCTCTTGCTTCCTTAATGCTTCTAAGAGCTATAAAAGGATAATTGGGAGATTGTGGAACGCGTGGCGTTGTCGAATCGGACGAGGAAACGCTGTGGCGTGGTGCAATTGCCGTAGGAGCTCGCGAGGAGTTTGGTGAGAATCAGAGGAGTTTAAGAGGTTTAAGTGCATTCTAAGGTAGGGAACGAACCCTGTTACTCCTTAGGATCATTAAAACATGATTTAACCACATGAATCAGCATGTTTAAAGCATTTTCGGATTAAGTTGCACCATGTGGGGACAATGGGTGGTTTGATGAATTTGAGTAGTAAAACATGTTATTATAGCTTAATTATATTGTGTGGATGTTAGAGGAACTAATTCCTTACGTTTTCTCGATGGCTTTGGGATCAGAATGTATGTAGGATCGGTTTAGGGTTTCTGCAGGAATAGAGGCTGAAGATCTTAGCGTCAACATCGTTTGTTGTCAAGCTCATCAGCCGGGATACAAACGGCTAGATCCATTGCCGTCTACTTCCTATAAGCGGAAGTCGATGTGGCCGCTAACTTGTGTATAAGCAGAAATGACTATTTTAGGTATTTATCGATAATGAGTGGTGCGTTGGCACCTGTGGTGCACTGAGTGCACATGATTTCTGTATTTAGCATACGGGGGATGCAGTTAGTTACTCACTTTCGAGGCTGCGTGTTATTCACGCTAGTCCAGTTAGGTTCACGTGTAGTGGACCGTTGTTACCTGAGGTTTACGTGAGGTTTGACGTGGTTTGTGTGTGATGTGCACGTGGTTTTGTGTACGTGGCAAGTAGTACGACGCCTACCGGGGTTACCTCTCTAGTTGGGTGCCCCAGGTTCTTTGTGAGCCAGGCTCTTAGCTCGGGGCTTTGTCTTGGTACTTGTGTTGTACCGTCGAGGTTTGTGTCGTCTGACCTGGACACCCTCACTCCTGTGTTTGAGTTGTACGTCCGGCTGAGGGAAAGACGACAGTGGGACAGTGACACTTGTGTTTATCTTTAGTCACTTGTAGCGCGCTCGTAGTTGGGGGTACGGACACCAGTAGACGTACTGGACCCCAGCTAGTCCTTTTCCAGTGCCTCACTCTAGAGAGTTCTGGGCCAGGATCTCTAGAGGTGTCAGGCATGGGCATGTGACCTTGTGGTCCACAGGTGGTGGTGTTTGGTTGGTCTCCACAGTTGCTTGATCTTTTTACGTGGAGCGGCAGCTGGACCTTTTGTTCTTGGCTGCGAGACTGAGAGGTAGACCTGTGTTAGCTTGTCCGAGTCAGTTTCTGGTGCCGCGAACCAGTTCACGTGGCTCGTGTTTGGCTGTCTCTACTTTAGCTTGTACACCTGTACTGGTTTTCCGTTTAATTATTACAGTTGTTTTTCGTAGTCGGCAGACGGTGAGTACCTTTACAGCTTTTATATCCTACTTAGCTGTTCTATAAATTGTTGGTACTGTTTATTGCTTTTGTACCTGTGGTTTTTGGTTTGCTCGGTTTTGGGGGAGGTCCCTACTGAGCCAGTGACTAGCGAGGCTCACCCCTACCCCCACAGGTGAGAACGAGGAGGACGTTTCACGACCGTCGTCCAGTTCAGAGCCGCGCCGTAGCGATGCAGGGTCGGTACCTCCAGCTGTGTAGTAGCAGCTCCAGCAGTGTAGTGTAGTTAGTTGTTTATTTTCTTCAGTTGTACCTCGGGGTATGCCCCAGGCTCTTGTACTTCTTTTCAGTTTTGTGGAAATATGGCTATGTAACTTGTGAAATATATATATAAAATGTGGTGTGTTCCTTTGTGTTTACACGGACTGTGGTTTGGTATCCCTTGCGAGGCTTCGGTCCGTTCGCGGGAGGCGGACTCGGATCAAGTACGTTATCAGTTTAACGGGCTTGGCCGAGGCGTTCCGCCACATACAATGTATCAAAGTAGTAAGTGCCTCCAAATTCTCTCAGCAGATTGTTGTTACCACATTGAACCTTCTTTGTGGGATCTCCACTCAGATAGGTTGGGTTGCCTTTACAAGAGAATAAATGATGGGTTTCAGTCCCATCCCCAATCTGAATTTCTGGACTTTCTTTTTATCAAGTCCTTTAGTCAGAGGATCAACTAAATTGTCATTGGTACCAATAAAATCTACAACGATCACTCCCTGAGACACTAAATCCTTTACAGATCTTAATCTGATTTGGATGTGTCTCCTTTCTTTTTGGTTGTACTTTAAACTCTTGACCTTTGCAATTGTGGTCATGTTATCACAATGCACAGAGATCGTAGGAGCAGGCTTACTCATTAGAGGAAGTTCTAAAAGAAGACCCCTAATCCACTCAGCCTCTATCCCAGTGGTATCCAAAGCACACAACTCAGCCTCAAAAGTAGACCGAGATAAGATGGTCTGTTTAGAAGACCTCCAAGTGACTACACCACCTGCCAGAGTAAAAACATACCATGAAACACCAATACTCCCTGAGTTTTCAGCTATCTAGCTTGCATCACTAAATCCTTCCAGGACAACAGGGAATCTCCCAAAATGCAAGCCTAGGGTAATAGTACCTTTTAGGTACCTCAAAACCCTATCTAGCCCATTTCAGTGAGTTTGGTCAGGACAGCTTGTGAATCTACTATGTTTGGTTACTGCATATGAAATGTCAGGCCTGGTACAATTAGCTAGATACATCAAGCTTCCTATAACCTGAGAATATCATAACTGAGATACAGGAGTACCACTTTTATTCTTGCAGAAGATTCTAGAAGGGTCATAAGGTGTACAGACTGACTTGCAATTCTCATAGCCAAAATTCTCTAAAATTTTATCAACATAGTGAGATTGAGAAATTGCTATTCCTTCAACTGATCTAGTAAGAGTCAGCCCTAGAAATACATTTGCCTCACCCATGTCCTTCATTTCAAAACTGCTATTTAAGATTGACTTAGTCTCATTTACTATTCCCAAAGTGTTGCCAAACAACAAGATATTATCTACATACAAACAAAGAATTATACATTCATCACCCTTAACTTTTTAATAAACACATTTATCCAACTCATTAACCATAAACCAAAAGATATGATAGTCATATCAAATTTTTGGTGCCACTGTTTAGGTGCTTGTTTCAAACCATACAGAGACTTAATAAGTCTACAAACTTTCTTTTCACTACCTGGACTGTAATACCCGGCCCTCCTGGGCCCTTGGCCCTGTCCTTAGGGTCGCGGCAGGCACCCTGGTCACGACATGGTCGCGCCAGGGGAACCCATCGCGACAGGCTTTGTGACACGGCACACCTGGCCGTCACGACGAGGGTGGGTGTCGTGTTCTTGTTGCGGCGTCTGGAGGCATCACGACTGCTTTTCTGACAGACATGACCGGTTTCCTCCCTGTCAGAACGGTCGTGTCGGTTGGCAGGTGTGTATAATGTTGACGCGACTTGGTCAGCCGTCGTGTTTCCTTTTCCCGATCTTTGAGGTTTTGATTGCTTTTGGGGTCGCGCAGGGGGTGGCTGCCGTGACATGGTTGCGACGCCTAGGGGCGTCGCGAAATGGTTGTTGTCGCGTCGGGCCGACCCATCGCATCTTTGGGGCAGTCGGTTTAAAAACCGAGGCTGCGCCCCATTTCCCCCTCTTGCCTTCTTCTTCCTTCTTCTTCCCCTCTCGAGATCCCTTGTGTTTTCTCGATGGTTCTTCACACTCGTGGTGCTTGTGCTAAGGTGGTGTCGCCCTGTTCGTGCAGGAGACGTGCTCGTGGTGCTTGGAGCGAGGAGGAGGTGGCCATTTCGATGTGAAGGCCCCAACGAGTTGGCTCTACTCTTGGAAGTAGGGACCCTTGTTTTCCGCTCGCCTAGCATGCTCCCCTCCCCCGTGAGATGGTGTTTTTCCTGGTGGTTTGGGGTGTGGGAGTGTGAGAACCATGCCCGTGGTTCAGTGAGGTTTCCTTCGAGCGTAGATTCTTGTAAATCCATATTTGTGGGGTTTTAAGGGTGGTTTACATGGTTTAATGGCTTTCCTACACGATGAGCATGCTCCCCTCCCCCTGTGGAATGTTTATATCATGTTTTGGGGTGGTCTCCGAGAGGACTGCATTGGAACACCCTCGGCTGAAGACGCGACCGTTATAGAGGTTGCGATGATGTCGCGGTGGCCTTGCCGGTCACGACATCATCGCGACACTCTTGAGCGTCACGACTTGGTCACGACGGTATGGGCCGTCGCGACAGTGTCATGACCGATCTGGGCATCGCAACAAGGTCGTGACGGCCCGATGCGTTGCGACTATAGCAGAGAGGCAGGTGATGGTCTTGCAAAGTTCCATGTTTTCGTGGAGTCTTCGTCGTTTCCGATTTTACTGTACCCATGGCACCTGTGCTAGTTCC
Source organism: Colocasia esculenta (assembly GCA_014218235.1). Lineage (NCBI taxonomy): Eukaryota > Viridiplantae > Streptophyta > Magnoliopsida > Alismatales > Araceae > Colocasia > Colocasia esculenta. The sequence continues at coordinate 164,758,607 of CM024755.1, read as the reverse complement.
CTAGTACGGTCCTACACTAGTCTTCGCCCGGTGCTCGACACTTGAAAGCTTGTTCTGTGAGAGAGGTTGTTACCATTGCCTATGACCCCTGTCCCCGTGTGCCTATTGAGGGAGTACTCCGGGCGGCGGGCGTGCTCGAGTCACGGACTTTGGAGCGGAGGGTAAAATGGTGGTTAGGACAACGACATTGAGTCATTTAGAGAGTTCTCGTAGTTGGTCTGGGACACCGAGGTCATTTTGAGGAGTTCTTCCCAGCACACTCCAGCTAGTCCTTTTCTCGCTGCCTCGCTCTTTACGGCCCCGGAACCGCCTAGAGAGGCCAGGCATGGGACCGTAGTCCGACCAGACTATGGTGGTTACTGTTGTGTTACTTTGTGTCCTACCTCACTCTGACGAGACGTGGAGGTTTGGATCTGGGTCGAGGGTAAGACGTCAGTGGACGCACCTGATCGGTTGACTAGTGGTAGTGCTTTCCGTAGCTAGTGTTTCTTGTCCAGGCAGAGTTCCCTATGTCTATGTTTGCTAGCCGTATGGTGGTCACGATGAGCAGTCGTATGGAGTTTCCGACTGTGTTGTACTTCCATACTGTTGCTAGTAGTAGCTTTGCTTCCACACTTCTTTTGTAGGTAGAAGATATAACTTCTGTTATTTAATTGATTATATATATTCTTCTGCCTATTAGAGCCAGTCAGAGATTGGTAGTCCCTACTGAGCTTCTATTGTGAAGCTCATCCCTCCTTTTTCCCAGGTGAGACTTCTCAGCAGCGGCAGGGCGCTTGCCAGGCGGAGAAGATGTGGCGGTAGTCATGGTCCCCGTTGCTAGCAGTAGTTCCCCCCTCTTAGTGTACGTCACCCTCAGGGTATGCCCCTAAGGGACTTGTTATGCCCCTATCTTTACATGTACTAGTTATGTGTTGGGACTATACCTAGAGCGATACGCAGCGGTCTCGCTCTCTTTTCTACTTCCGTGTGTGTGCTCCTAGTTAGCAGTTGACGTTTACATCCCTTAAATATTTTGTTGGACTCATATTATAGCCATTCCGGGTCTCCAGATCCGTAGGCGGCGACTGCTAAAATTGGGTCCTCGGCGTGGGCCGAGGGTCGGGTTCTCGGGGTCGTTACATGGACCCACAAATCCTTCAGGCTGATCCATATAAATCTCTTCATCAATATCTACATTAAGAAAGGCAGTCTTGACATCCATCTGATGGACTTTCAGATTATATATGGAGGCCAATGCTATAATCACCCGGATTGTGGTCATCCTAGTGACAGGAGAATAAGTATCAAAATAGTCTATTCCCTCTAATTGTTTGAAACCCTTGGCAACAAGCCTGGCTTTATATTTTTCAATGGTTCCATCGGGTTAAGCTTCTTCTTGAAGACCCATTTGCATCCAATGGTCTTTGAACCAGGAGGAGGATCAACTAACTCCCAAGTACCATTAGCAAGAATGGAGTCCATCTCACTCTTAATGGCATCCTTCCAATTCCTTGCTTCAGATGAAGCCATGGCATCTCGGAAGGTTGGGGGGTCACCAGTGATCTGGTAAGTGACAAACTCACTTCCAAAATCCTTAGCAACCTTTTGTCTTTTACTTCTCCTTGGTTCAACTTCTTCTTGATCATTCGAATCAGAAGGAAGTCTAGATGCATCAGCCCCCACATTTGTCATTATTTCCACATGTTCTGGAATAGAATCAGATGTAGAGGCTACAGTCTCAAAAGATAGATGTTGAGGTAAACCAGTCTTCATGGGAAAAACATTTTCGATGAACGTAGCATCACGAAGCTCGACTATGGTGTTAACATCTATGCCAGGAATTTCTGATTTGATAACCAGAAACCTGTATGCGTAGCTATTTTCAGCATAGCCTAGGAAAACATCGTCAACTATCTTAGGTCCCAGTTTCTTTCTCTTGTGCTCAGGGACAAGTACCTTTGCCAGGCACCCCTACACTTTAATAAATTTCAAACTAGGTTTCCTATTTCTCAAAAGTTCAATTGGATTGCTATCTTTATGTTTTAGGGGAACATGATTTAGAATAAGACAAGTTGTATTCAATGCTTCCCCCCAGATATACTTTGGTAGTCCTGAACTATGCAGGAGAGAGTTGACCATGTCAATGAATACACGGTTCTTCCTTTCTACTATCCCATTAGATTGTGGAGAGTATGGGGCAGTTGTTTCATGAACAATGCCATGTTCTTGGCAAAATTCCACAAACAAACTAGAGGTATACTCTCCTCCTCTATAGATCCTCAGCCTCTTAAAAACCCAACTAGTTTGTGTTTCTGCTTCCTTCTTAAAAATGATAAACTTTTGTAAAGCCTCATCTTTAGACTTGAGTAGATACACATAACAGTATCTACTACAGTCAAGTATAAAGGTAATAAAATACTTCTTATGATCCCTAGTTAGCACACTATTAAACGCACAGATATCTGAATGCACCAGATCCAGAATCTCTGAATCTCTAACTACACAATGAAAAGGTTTTCTAGGTAGTTTGGCCTGTACACAGATATCACATTTCTTTGTTTTATCAATAGTATGCTCAAGAATCAATTTCAGGTTCATCATGTGTTTCAACGAGTTGAAATTAAGATTACCTAAACGTCCATGCCATAAATTAGATGAATCTGAAACATTATAAGCAACATAAATAGAAACAGAACAAGAAGCAGTATCATCTACTTTTCTATTTAACACATGATCCACATAAATTTTAAACAATCTATCAGAAAGATAGCCTTTACCAATAAAAGACTTCAAATAAAGTATCACAACTTTATTACATTTAAAACTGAGTTCATAACCCTCTCTCACTAAAACATAACCAGATAAAATGTTCCTTCTAACACTAGGAACATGGTGAACTAGGGAAAGAGAAAGAACACATCCTGAAGAAAACTTCGGATCCACTTGTCCAACTCCAAGCACCCTAGCAGTGCTCCCATTCCCCATCGTCACAGAACGATCATGGGTGGACTGATAAGACACAAAGTTAGACCTGTCAGCACACAAATGTACATTGGCCCCAGTGTCTACCAACCATTCATTTGGTTCATAGATAGTAAATAGTTGAGGATTAAGAGTAACATACTCATCACCAGAAGAAGGTCCACCAGTCACAACATTGACCTGTGCTGGATTTTGATTGGTCTGTTGGGTTTTGTTCGGCAACTTCTCTTTCCTTTTAGGACAGACGTTGTGAATATGACCCTTCTGACTACAGGTCCAGCACTCTCCAAGTACCTTCTTCTTCTTTATCTTTCCTTTGGGTTTCATTTGTGAAGTGGAATCAACTTTGGTTTTGCCTTTAGATTCTTTCCCCTTATGCCTCATTACTAGGTTTGCACTTGCATCAACAGGCATACAAGGCTTCTCCTTTCTATGCTCCTCTTCTATAGCAATAGCCCTCATCAGATCATCAAGAGAAATAGTCACCTTACGGTGTTTAAGGGACATCCCAAAATCTAGGCAATTTCTCTATGATACACATGACTTGGAGCTTTTCAGGCATTTTCATATCTGCCTCAGCCAGACCTTGGAGCATAAGAAGAAGTTCATGAGCTTGCTCCCCCACAGGTTTATTTTCAACCATATGGAACTTGAGAAACTTGCCCACATAGTATTTTTCCAGACCTTGGTCCTCGATGTTATACTTGTGGTCAAGTTCATCCCAAAGTGCTTTAGTGGTTTTGAAGGTGGAGGAACTGTAAACATCAAATAGGACATCGGGCAGTGAATTGAGTATACACCCATGCGCTAACCTATCCTTTTCCTTCCACCCTTCAACCTTCTTGGCACTATCAGGATCTTTCTCATCCAAAACAGAGGGATCCGATTCTATCAATGTGATTAGACCGACCATGGTGAACCAGACTTTCATGCGTTGTTGCCAATGCTTGAAGTCCTGCCCGAAAAACATTTCGGACATCCCAGACAGGTCCACCCTCGCTCTAAAACCCACTGAAGATGTTCCCATAAAAGATATCTTCTCTAAGACTGTTGTGAAAATAACGTGGAGTAGGGCACAATCATGGCAGTATTCGGATACACACATATGCATGCAGAATCATAGTAAATAGGTATATGGAAATAGTCCAAATAACAACAACCAAAAGATAAAATACATGAGATAGATTATAGTAAAGAACATTCTGAAATTAGATAGAAAATGAATGTAGTAGAAGTGCCTCTAAGGAGACTTCCCTTAGAGAAGATATCGCCCCCACAAGAATAGTGCGTCGGGTAAGGCGATATCCTCCCAGGATACAACTACCACCATGAGATTGGAAACTGCACTTGTCCTAATCTCGTAAACAATGCTACAGTAAACCTAATCCTCATCTACAGTAAATGGAAATCAGGAACAGAGGACATGCACTGGTCATCGGCGGAAGACGTCGCAGCGGCGAAGGCCGGGGACGCTGTCGGCGATGCCGGAGCGGAGCGGTGACGTCGTCGGAAGGGAAAAAGAGAGCGAGCGACCGGACAGCGAGCAGTTCCTCCTTGAGAGAGTCAAAAAGACGCTTTAGTTACAGGTGTGAACCGTGATTAGGAAACCTAATCACTATATCAAGCGCCTAACGCCTGCCCAGACCAAGACAATGGGCTGGTATGAGAACTGGCCCAAAACAGCTCCAATCTCCCCAAGAAAGGCCCAAAAAGCAAAAAGAAGAAGTAAAAAGGTGCCAAGTCAAGCCGGCTGGACCGCGTCATCATATGCGCGCGCCCGCCCAGCCCAGCCCGGCGGCGCGCGTGTGTGATATGGTCTAGCATAACCCCACCATTGTCTATAAGACATAGTCTCATGGACTCTAGGGGTTATGAAGTCCTTAACTCCTTAGGGGTATCCCATGTGGGACTAAAGACCCCACACAAAAGGACAAACTAGCACAACGTTTGATCTACCTTTTACTTTATTAACCTTGAGTTTTACCTTTCTTTTATATTGCCCCCTTAACACCCTTTATATCCAACAAAAGTGAGATATAGCATGGTTATATACATACAACACACCTCGACCACTGCTCCCTCACCAAAACTGAAGCCCTCCGTCCCCCCTACCACCACACACACGCACATGCACACAGAGAAATTGAGATATAGAGAGAGAATGCCACACCGGACACTACTCCTCACACCGTTGCTTCTGATGCCCCGCCTCCATTAGACCCTCTCCCCTGCACACAGATGTGCACACATACACACATAGATGCACATACAGAAAGAGAGAGGTTGAGAGAGACCGCCAGAGAGGCCAACTCTCACCGCACCGGCCACTGCTCCTGCCCACGCTACATCGCCCTGCCGTTCCACACCACCGCACAGCCCCTATAGGCATGTTTTTTAAATGACTTTTGCAGTAACTGTAGCGTAACGGTAACTACACTGTTGCGCAATAGGTGAAAATGACTTTCTTTTATTTTTCTTCTTAGTTTTACATTATTATTTTAAAATCAGATTCTGTAATATTAGATTTTTTAATTTATAGTTTTTTTTTAAATATTAAAAAAAATATACATACTAATGTGCGTCGGTTCAAAACCCGACTAGTGATCTACTACTCGCCAAACACACCATTACCCCACTTGCCGTCGTAGACAAATGTGATGTAGATGTGATGTACTAGTACCCCACATGTCACATTTACCCCACAAAAAACAAAACAAAGAATCCCTCTGCCTTTGCGGCACCTGGAATTCCACCTCCAACTGCGATGTTGGTAAGTAATAACCAATGAATAAACATATGCCATTATTTTTGACATATCTAAATGAGTTCAATCCGAGTAAGACCGAAGAAAATTTGATCTTTTTTAACCGAATTGTATGCATTATGAATACTATCTAACTATTTAGTCATAATTACTCGAGATGTTGGCTTATTTGACAAATGGGTATCCTAAAAGCTGTTAAACATTTTGAGAAATAGCTCTTAAGGAGGATTCTTAGAAGTCATAGAAGTTGTGCTGCTGGTGGCCCGATGGGTCAGAAAATTTTCACAAGATATTGAGTGTAGATGAGACTAAAATTTGAGAGGTATACATAATACATAGAATACATATATGTAATTAACTTGGAAGAGGATATATATAAAAAATCATACAAAGTTGCTAACAACTTATAAAATTTCTTAGTTCTAACTTGAAATGTCTCCTAAGTAGCGTTTATGGTTGTTTGGACGTCTAAATCGAATGTTTGATTGTATATTGCTTTCTCATTATTTAACATTAGGAATTTCTAGACAACTATGTAATGAGTCTTCTTATTTATATGTATGATTTATTGTTAGTGGGTCTTCTTATTATTTTTATAAACATTTTTTCTCTATTTGTTCTTCTTAATTTAAAAATAATCATAATTACATGTACTAATTATAAAATAAATTTATATAAATTTAAAACTTTCCGTACATGACATGGGCATAGAACTAGTTATAATAATATAATTTAGTCTTGATGCTGCTACATGACAGCACCAGGATATTCAATAGAAATACATGCGCCTAAACATTCAAATTTTAAAACGACTTTTAAACACGACACATGCTACCGTCCATGGCAAAGCAGTTGAGGGAATGTGAATTATTCACCTTCTTAAATTAGTACCATGATACTTATATTTCAACATATCTATTTATACTCCTAAACGAGGAAATGACATGCATTTAAGAAGAATATGGGTAAACAATTTCTTTCTCTGAGTTGCCGCCTAAACTAGTGAAGAAATCTTGCTACACTGGGTAAGATAATTGCAACATGGCAAGTCTCAAACACTGTCAAAACATGGAAGTACATAATTTTTTAAGAAACTCAATTTTAAGCCACCTATTAACAATTAGCATTCTTTGGCAATTGTGTACATTATGTTCCAAAGCAAGTCTCATAAATGGTAAGACATGGCTAGTATGTGCCATCAACGCGTTGTCCACCGCTGTAGGACACCCACCCATGGCGTCACCACCCCACCCCCACCAAGCTCTTGTTCATGATGCTTCTGCTTGGAAATGGGATCCTCTTGAGCCCCCGTAGAGAGGACTCCATCAGTACCATGGGGGTGGGGTGGTTTTTCATTTTTTAACCCCCGCAGGAGGGGACTCTATCAGTAACATGGGTGGGGTGGTTTTTCATTTTTTAACCGTTAAAAAATGAAAAACCACCCCACCCCCATGGTACTGATGGAGTCCCCTTCTGTGGGGGCTCTAGAGGATCCCATTTCTTCCGCTTGGCCTGGCGGCCATGTTGGGCGACAGAGGAGACCCTGCTCTCTCTCTCTCTCTCTCTCTCTCTCCATATATATATATATATATATATATGCATTTTCTCTCCCTCACACTCACAATTGGATTGCAACGGTAGACCACCTCCGGCACTCCCATGCCCCCTCGCAGCCCCTGCCATGTTTGCTCTTTCTCGGTACATTCTCTTTCCCTCTCGGGCATCGGCGACAGTCTTCTGAGCTAGTTTGGGAGGGGGGTACCCATGGGTAAGTACCCCTTATCCAGGGGTAAACTCCTCCCCTTACTTTGGGGAGGGGGTTGAGGGTAACCTAGGTAAGTATCCCTTACCCTGGGTAAGTACCCCTTCCCTCTGGGTAACCTTGCCCCACCACAAGAGGTGGGGTAGGGTGGGTAAATTAAAAGAAAATAAAAAATTTTGAAAAAAATATCATTAAATTTTAACTATTATTTTATTATATATATATATTTTAATATTATCTCATTTTTTATTTATTAAAGAAGATAAATTGAGTCAAAGTGTTTAGTTGACTAAAAATAAATAAAAAGTGGGTACTCTAATGAGGTAAGATAGAAATACATGTCAAAGTGGGGTAGGCCACTTTTTGGGTTAGAGGACCCCCCCATTTAAACTACCCAGGGGTAGTCTACCTTTGTGTCAGAGTGGCTGTGGGTTGACCCACCCCATCACCACCAGTTGCATTGCCACCATCCATCCCCTGCACTAGCGACATCGGCGACATGGTGGTCTCGCCCCTCAGCAACCTCTGCTAAACTCGGCACACCGCTTAGGACACCCGCCCATGGCCTCGCCACCCCACCCCCACCAAGCTTCTGTGCATGATGCGGCCGCTTAAATTTTAAAACCCAATCAAACCCACCATTGTCACATCCCCATTGCCCTCCTTAAACACCACGATCACTATGCCAACTCACCCGCCATGGCGTAGGTCAGAGCCTCTTGTCCCGTGGAGGTCCCATGGCAAATGATGATGTCGTCGCAGGTTCTCATCGACCGATCGCAGGCTCTTGGCCCCAGTTGTACACAGGAGCTGCCACTGTTCGAACACTCGATGGGTGCCACTCATGTTGACAGCATCGAGAGTGTCTGCAGCTCCACCGCTTGCAACAATGATGACGTCATAGACTCGGGAGCCTCCCGTCCAACACTCGATGATCGTGCACAGAAGTTGCCACTGTTCGCATTGTTGTATCCCTACCTTGAGATGCTGGCGGCCAGCACGAGTTCTCCTCTGCTCTTTGCACTGGGGCAGCGGCGGAGGCACTTGATCAATTGTGTCTCCTCTAGCAGTGTCATCTAGGGTAGCCGACATCACCAAGTCATCTGCCAAGGTGTCCAAGAGGCCCTCCTACATCCCACCCCCACATCCTAGTATGGACCTCTCTCTCTCTCTCTCTCTCTCTCTCTCTCTCTCTCTCTCTCTGATTCCTCCTGTGCCACTCTCTTTCTCTCTTCTCCAGCATCTCGACCGCCCTTGATGCCTAAGCCCATGTGCATTCGTCCTCCGCTGGCATCGGGCTCTTCTTGGCCTTCATCGGGCTGCAGAACAACCAGAAGGTGGATCTCATCACCTACCCCCACAGCAACCGCGTCTCCCTCGCCCCAGTGAACAAAATGGAGAAGGTGAAGAGAAAGAAGACGAAAGTGTTGACCAGGTTGCAAGCCTAGAGGAGGGGGGGGGGGTTGAACATATTTCTTAAAGTAAATCTTGAAATCTTGAAATTGATCTATTAAAAATAACTTCAAACAGAAGCACTAAAAGCAGATGTTAGAGTAAGTATGCAGTGGATAAGAAGACAAAAGCAATCACACAATGCTAGAGAGTTTTATCCTGGTTCGGCCTTTCCAAATAGAAATCCTACATCTAGTCCCCCAGTAAACTCTTGGGATTTCACTAACCAAGGGTACAATCCCCCTTATGAAAACTTACACCACCAGACGCAAGCTAGTATTCTTTTCAAACCCAAAGAAACAGTACAACCACCTGTAGCAACAGGTCTTCCCTTCAACAAGGGGAACAAAACACCTACCCACAATAGGTCTTCTCTTCGCACAAGAAGAGGAACATGCTGAAAGGAGAGTTAAAGGGATGACCCCTAAACCAAGCTTATAAAACAAGCTTGATCTGAGGCATGAACTGAGAGAGAAAAGAATGGAGCTATTATGCTACCCTCTTAGAAACAACAAGCTCTCAAAAGAAAAATTGAAGTGAAGCTTCAGGGAGAGCATAGAGCAGATGAGCATGTAGTGAGGGCATGATGCTCTTCTAATCTCAATGGTGGTGAAGATCTCTATCTGTACACTTCTTTGTCTCTGTGTATTTATTCTTTACAGCCATCATCCTCTTATAAGCATTCCTTCTTTCTTCAGATGTAACCATTGAGATATATGTTGTCTCTCATTTCTTGATGCTCGATCCATGCAGTTGCAGCAGGTCTAACATAATAGGAGTGTGTATGTTAGACCCCGAATTTTTATTCTCTTATATATATATATATATATGTATATGAATGGTGTGTTGGGAGTTCGCTTGTTGTGTGCATAGCATGCGTAGTTCATTGTGCCTACTATAAGTTTTATACTTCTCTTGAGCATGAGCATATACGTATATATATATATATATATATATATATATATATATATATATATATATATATATATATATATATATATATATATACGTGTATTCGCGTAGAAGTGAGCAATTAGCTAAATTAAGAAGTAATATGAATGTTCTCTGTTCTTTTCCAAGAATCTTAGACTTAGAATGATTGAGTAATATTATGTATGTATTTTCTAAATAATGAAGAATATCCTATACTACCTATTTCATGGAATTTTGTATGAGAGTATATGAAGTACATATGTGTATGTACGTATGTATGTTATCCTATGCGTGTGACAATTGTAAACCTAATTCTACATGCATAACACCTTGGTGTACTTATGTATGCATGAGTATGTTTAGTTGTAAACATGGTTCATTGCATGGTTTAGTTAATGCGTACATTGTACTTCGTACATTGCATGTACATAAAGAGTTCAAGCATGGTAGGTGTATTTAGTAGTTTATATTGGGATTCTATACTCCTCATGAATGACATGCATGTATTTTTATGATAATTAGGTGAGAATAGTCAATTGGCTAAATCATGCATATAGTGCATATTAAGGAATCCTATGCATATAGTACTTAAGCAATGTTAGGTAAAGTTGTGCAAGTTAATCTAATTACCGGTGCGCATGTTGTATCCATCTATTTCAAGCATAATGTACACAAGTATGCTACACCCGTGTGTGTATGCATAGGTAGATATCTACGTACATCTTATCTTAGTGTATTCATGTATGCTTGTGTATGCCTAGGTATAAATGTTATTGATTACCCGGTGTAGTAATATACATATTGTACCTTATACCTTGTATGCGTATGAAGATATTCATGTGTGTGTTGTTACCTTGATGTACCTATGTATGTATGTGTAGGATTAGTAGTAAACATTGGATGTTTACATGGTGTAGTGGTGTATACACTATACTACATAGGTTTCATGTGCATACATGTGTGGATTAAGCATGGTTCTGCATGATTTTAAGTTCTGGCAGAAGAGTGTCTTGGCGTCAACATGGATGGACGCCCATGTTATGTCAGCGTCCATATCGACTGACGCCAACCCCTTTGTAGCCGTCCATGGATGTGGACGTCAATATCTCTAATTTTCTGTGCGCAGCAGAGTGCAGAGAGCACTCATTGGGCCAGGCTTCTGATTGGGGAGATGTCTTCCCAACGTCTCTTACTTGTCCCTTCAGTCCTGTACGAGCCCCTCTTGCCCCCTTATTCTATAAAACATCTCTCTTTGCAACCTAGAGAGCTCCCTTGGCTCATTTGCTAAAATGAAACCCTAGCTGAGAGGAGAGATGAGGGACTGACCTTGGAAGGCTTAGATCCGGCAACTGGAGGCATTTTCGGGTCAGCTTCTACAACAAGGAGGAAGGCCATACATAGGAGAAGGCTTCCCCGGCGTTGGACTGCGGCTTGCAACCCCCTGGAACCCGGAGCAAAGGATTTCTGGAGGCTTCTTGGCAAGTGCCAAGGAGAGCTCCATCGGCTATTTTGATCCGTTTAGAGGTTTTTCTTCAGGCAAGTGAACCTAGATCGTAACCCTAAACATGTCCCCTTGAGTCTTAGTATTTTTATGGATTTTTCCTCGAGTCCTGGAACCCCACATTCACCAAATCCCCAGAGCTCGGTCTGTGTATTGCACAGATAGGAACTTGGCGTCAATGCCTTGACACCAAGATCTCCAGTGGGCGTCCAGCGGTCTTGCCGTCAAACTCTGTGAACGGCCAGACACTGCCGCCAAGTTCTTCAGTGCAGAACAGTAGACTGTTCTGCCTTAAGTAATTAATTTCCAGACTTTTGACGCATGAGGATATACTGTAAACCCTATACGTTATGTAAGATATCTATTGTGGTGTGTGGATGGATTATTGAGCATGGTATGAGTAATGCAATTTAATTGCTTTGCGAAAATGCATGTATGTTAAGGCAATGACCTTCTTGACTCACTGTTTGGATGATTTAGTGAGGGTCGGAAAGTGCTAAATGTTGTGAGCCATGTATGCATGCATCAGTTTATTCCCTACAATTTCCATGATTTTCCCATGTTTATATGATTTGTTAGAATTCATGTTTTGGGAAAATAGAGAACATGTGTAGGACTATTAAATTCTCTAGTAAATCGTGCTTTGTGCAATAAATACGGGTAGAATTTCGTGCGAATACATGCATGTTAGGTCAGGGCTGAGGCATGTTGAATCAATTGTTCATGCTAGATTTCCATGCTAATAGGGATTTTAAATAGCATGTGAAATGGATGTTTGATTTTCTGTAAATTTGTTTTAGTTCAGAAAAATTTGAAAACTTTCATGTAGAATCCTAAATCTGAAACCAGTATGTGGTCAAAGTTTCAGGTCATTTGGACAATTATACAGTGCAATATGAAATTTCCATGCAAAATGCGTGACTAATGCAAGCTATTATGAAATGATTTGGTTTCTGAACAATCTAACCTGATTAACGAAACTTTCGGAATGTTAATTATGGTCATCTATAGTAGCATGATTAGGAGAAAACACAGAGTACATTGTGCATGAGAAAATGAAGGAGATGTGAGTGTTATGTGAAAAATACGTGTTAAAACTCGGCATGAGTAAAGTGTAAAAGTTGTGCCTATGTGACACTGCTACCCTAGAGGCATCGGGAGCCGTATATAGAAAAGTCCCTATGGAAGGCTCCATGTGATATAAGTTTGTCCCAAAGGCATTGGGAAAACCCGGGAGGTGGACAAGTACCACTGGATAGGGTGGAGAGGGCTTCTCCCGGTCTGTGCAGTTACCAAGATTCATCATTGTATTGCCTAGGTGGTGAGTATGTGTATGAGTTGTGTCATGCGTTGTGATATGAGTTGTGTTATGAGTTGTGTTGAGAGCTGTGCTAAGGAATGAGCACGAGCTATGAGATATTTGTTAGTGTCCTCTACTGGTGGTTAGGACTATGTGTCATGGAAAATTGTTTAAGCAATGAAAAATGAATAAAGTGTGAAATATGTGAACGTGTCACGTGGTAAGTGCCCATGATGCACGTGGTAAGTGCAATCGATGTGATACGTGATAAGTGAAAGTGGTAGAGTAAATGATGTGGAAACGTGTAAATTGTGTAAGTGTGAACATGTGTACATGTTAAATGTGTAAAAGTGAACAATGTGAATGAGTAAGTGTGCAATCATGTGGGATAAATGTGTTAGATTGTGAACTTATGATATATGTCATGAAAGTGTTAAATGCATATCCAAACAACAACCTAAATGTATGCAAAACGATGTTTCACATGTGTAAGAATGAGTAGAATCCATATTAGGAACTTCCCTTTCAAATATATGAGAATATCACGTTAATTGCTATCATGTTGTGATTGAATTGTATATATATATAGCTCTCATGTGAATGAAATGGTAGTGATCATGTAATAGGATTTTCACGTTTGCAAAAGAATGATTATGAATATGGCAAATGCATGAAAAATATTTGGATTCCATGCTAGTTGAAAGGCTCAATTAGTATAAAAGTTCATACTTAAGTGCTCATGGATTGCTAAATGGTTTCACCATGTTTTAACCTTCAAGTCATGCTACAAATGTGAAACTATGTGCATGTGATGTTATTATGTTAAAACAGCAAGTAAATTGTATAAATAAATACAAAAAGGTCATGTGAAAAGAAAGTAGTCATCGTGCTAGCTTGTTCTTTTCTTTACGCTCAATTGTATGCTCTAGTAGTAGAAATATCTATTGGTTAAAAGAATGTGTGGACGAATCATGCTACATGTTAAGTGTATTAAATAAGTGCATGTGTATGATGTATTGCTCATGATTTAGAATAGAATTATGGTAGACTAATGCATGCTCCTGACAAGATAATATGTATTGCTAGTTGAAAGTAAGGACTATGAGTACCTTCGTGATTTGATGATAGTGTGCATCTCTTTAATGTTAATGCCATATTGTGAGTGTGACATGTTTAAGTTTAAGACTTTGGTTTGCTTGCTGAGTCTTTGGACTCACTCTTGCTTCGGCGTATAGATTGACAGGTATCGGGTTCTAGAAGGAAGCTTGGTGAGGATCGTCATTAGAAGACTATTTTGTGGAGCTGTTGCTAGTTGTACTTTCTTTTTTTCCTAGCACGAAAAGGATTATTGTATGGACAATATTTGGACAAAGTAGTTCTTTTATCTTGTATTAATGTGGACATTGTCTTTCTATTTCACTATTTAGATTGTGGAATGTGTGTTGGTGATGGGTAAGAGTTGAGTTATTTATTTCATTCCGCTGTACTCTATTGCTATCCAGGTACATATCAACCTATCGACTAGTGTTGGGTACATGTCCCACTGTGACGACGCCCTTTATACCGATGGGGATTGGTATAATCGTACCGGTATGAAGAGGGTCGTTACAGACATTGGTATCAGAGCACAAGGTTGAGACTGTACATGGATAGACCATCACCGTCACAACATTGCAAAGTCTTCATAAGGAATTGTCCATATATATAGAATTTACTAATAGTTGATGGAAGATAGTAAGGAGAATAGTTAGAATATAGTAACCTAGGTTCTAATTGAGTTATTTATTTTGCAGACTATGGCTGGACGGGGTAGACGTAGTGCTCAGTTTAGGAGGTATGAACAAAACCGCAAGTTGAAGAATTTCGTGAAAAGGCTTAAACCCTCAGTGAGAGCTAAGCTTCTGGAGCTTGATTCTCGTACCTTGGAAGAAATTCTAGGTGTGGCAACCAAACAAGAAAGTAGAGTGGGACCTCTCCAAGGGCAAGATAAGAAGAAGGAGAAACTCGTGGAAAATCCGAAATCAACTGTGACCTCAATTAGCGAGAAACCCGAGTGCATCCAGTGCGGGAAGCGTCATGGCGGGAGCGCATGTTGGAGAAAGGAAGGAAGGTGTCTTAAATGCGGTAGCAAGGAGCATCGGCTTAAGGAGTGTCCGAACTTGAAGACAAAGTTTACTCCACGAGGTGTTTCATCGACTGCAATAAAGGAGCAAGGAGTAGCTGGTGATGACCTCGGCAACGTCACCACAGGTACTCGATGCGATCTTCGAGGACGAAGATCTTTTTCTAGAGGGGGAGAGTGTTAGACCCCGAATTTTTATTCTCTTTTATATATATGTATGTATATGAATGGTGTGTTGGGAGTTCGCTTGTTGTGTGCATAGCATGCGTAGTTCATTGTGCCTACTATAAGTTTTATACTTCTCTTGAGCATGAGCATATACGTATATATATATATATATATATATATATATATATATATATATATATGTGTGTATACGTGTATTCGCGTAGAAGTGAGCAATTAGCTAAATTAAGAAGTAATATGAATGTTCTCTGTTCTTTTCCAAGAATCTTAGACTTAGAATGATTGAGTAATATTTGTAGACGCGAGATTTGGCCCACCTCCGCAAGGCTATTTGGCCCATTAAGCCTCGTTTGACCATTTGTTGACCAGCCTCGGATCCCATGTAGACGGCAGCGTCGATGGCCGCCGACTACTGGTTGGCGGCAATCCCCCTGGACGCTGACACAAGTTGGCGTCCACCTCGCTGGATGCCTGCATGAGGTTGGCGGCCTGATCCCTGGACGTCAATAGGGTTTACCTGGTCTGGGCAACTAACCCGAGATTCCAGCCCACTTGCATCATTCTCTCAGCCATGCAACGCATGTGGCCATTCCCAACGGGTATATGGGCCACCTAGGCACCCCCTTGACCCAGTAAAAATCCTACATGGCCTCTACCCATTGGTTGGAGCATTTAGTCAAAGATTGCCACATGTGTAAGTGTGTTTCTTCACACTTAGCATCCTAGGCACTCCAACCCCGAGCTCCATTGTCTATTTAACACCCCCTTGAGCCCTCTGAACCAAGGGGGGGAGGCTGGACGTCCTTATGTTGCCACTTTGAGAGAGGAGAGAGAAACTTGCACCTCACCTTCTACCATTCATCCTCTCCTTTCTCTCTTCATTTGGGAAGTTCAAGAGGCTTACTTTGGAGCTGGAGGAGCCCTTGCAAGGAGCCGCAACACCAACAACGAGGATCTACATCTCCTTCCCTCTCTCTTCTCTTACTTGCTTTTTAGCTAGCTTGCATGTTGCACACATCTTCCCACTCACACTAGGCACGTAGGTTATCTCCCTACACACCTAGAAAGGGGTTTCCCAACCAAAAACGGAGGGAAGAAGGGTAGTCATAGCATTTGGCCACCCCTCTTCTCAAGTCTGCAACCGGTACAGGACTCGCCTTTTGGGCTTCCCTTTCTTTCTCCTGAACATTTGCTACACTGCATTTAGTCTAATAGAGGTTTGTTTGTGGCAGGAACATTGTGAACGTGATCGTGGAGCTCTCCTCCTTTGGCCGGCCGAAGAAGGAGAAGTTGGAGCCCCATCTCCGCCGGCTGTGTGAGGCCATTGCGCCGACGTGATCAAAGCAACTCCTTGGGCACAGGTAAGGCCCTGGCAATCACAACCCTCCCCTTTCATCTCTGGTTTTCTTTGTTTCCTCCTCAGTCAACCTAGTCAACCGGGGAGTCAACCAAGTCAACCAACAATCCATCGTCGCCAACGAGAGACCAGTGACGTTCGCGAGCACCCGGAGGACATCCACCGTCGACAACGGGGACACGGCCGGGAGGCGAAACGGATCGTCCACAGCCTCTCTTCTGGCGATCACGGTGGGACAACAGTGCTGCCACGGTTTTTGTGCATCCAGGTAGGCGGCCAGTGATCTTGCCGCCTATTCAGGTAAGCGTCCACCTTTCCTGCCGTTTAGTGTGTGTCAGTGTCCACATAGCTTGTCGTTTATTACCTGTCTGCGTCCGTCGATCCTGCCGTCTAGTATTTCATCATGAATTCTGCGTCCACCATATTGACGTTGAGTGTCACAGTAGCATGCTTTTCCCTGTTTTTCTGATTGTTTTGTTGTGATTTTCTTTCTTGCTTGCTTATTGATTGTCACTGACAGTCCTCAGTCATTGGGGGGTCATCTTCCTTCTGTCTTCTAGCCTCCCCTCACATTTTTAGGATCACCCTTCTTCGGTTTACGACCTTTTACTCGGGGATTCCCTCTCGGGTAAATCAGGTTGACTCCGAAGAAAACTCTATAAGTCCCTAAATTCCGTGGATTCCCTCACGGTACGGGGCAGGAGGACCTTACACCTTCCCATTTAGTTCACCTATTCATCCAGGTTTGAGTAAGATTTGAGAGAACCGTCCAAATCAAGTCAAGTCAAAGTAATACACAACCTTGATCTTTAAAATTTTTGGGGCGTTGTTTGATAACATTGTTTGGTAGAAATTCACACTTCTGCTGAAAACGGTGTAATCACTTCAACTCAAACCATTCTAAAATCCATAGGTTGTGTGCTAATGGACACTTGGTTGGACCCTGTTGACATGTCTAATAAATCGGCATTTGAATATGATGATGATAACATCAATGATGAGGTTGTCGGTATGATTAACACCGATGTTCAACCTGAAGAGTCGGTTCAGTCATCTTCTCAAGCCGACAATGAGGAGGTTAGCTTGAGGGTCAACCCCACTCATGCCCATAACACCCAAGAAGACCCCGAGTTTTCCAAACTCATGTCCCGCTACTCGCCCGACGATATCATTTCTATGCTTTCCAGGCATACCATTCGGGCAGCAACTTCACCCTCCCCTCCGTCCCATTCTCCCTTCCATGCCTCCTCATCTAGGCCCGCTCCTAGGCCTCTCACCCCTTCTCGGACTCCTATATCCCCCATCCCTATCTCCACTCCTGTTCCTCCCACTCCTTTACCTACTTCTACCCCGATTCCTCCACCCATCTACCCATCCCATGTCCATACCACTCCTCCCGTTCAATCCGAATCCCTGTCCCGGTCTGAGACGGAGGGTCTTATTCGGAAGCTCTTGGCCGAATCTCTATCCCTTTCCAAACCTCATTCACTCCAAAACTACTGCAAGCTCCCCAACGCTTACTTCCCTCCGGGCTTCAAGGCCCCGAAGTATCGCAAGTACGACCGGACCTCCGATCCCCAATTCCATCTTGCTGGCTTCACCATGGACTCCCATCGGTGGCTGTACGATCGGGTCCTCTTAGTCCACCTCTTCCAACAATCGTTAGAAGGGGAGGCTTTGAGGCGGTTTACCTCTTTGCCCGCATCGGATCTTGTCATCTTTGACATAGTCTCCGAACGCTTCATCTCCCATTTCTCCTACATGGCCACTCAAGTCCCTACACTCCCTGACTTGGTGGCGGAAAAGATGAAAGCGAACGAAGATTTTGTCACTTATGCCAACCGGTGGAGGTCCATGGCTTCGAGAGCTGACATTCCCATCCCGGAGTCCCAAGCTATAATCTTGTTGGTTACCAACACCACCCCTGTGCTCTGTTCCATTCTAATGCTAAGTGAGTTCCCTTCCTTCTCACATCTCTATAACCGAGCCAGGGTGATCGAAAATCAGATCAAGGACTCCTCTCTCCCACATTTCTTCGAAGGGAAGCCAAAGGCACGTAAGGCTCCCGCGGCGCCCACCACCGAGGGGGTAACCATTAACGAGTCTGTCAGTGCCTGCAGTCAGCCTTTGAAGCCTCCCAACAAATCCTCCCATCCTCCTTCCAACCCTTCTTCCAACCCTCACCAATTCCCATCTCACCCCTCCAAGCCTTACTCCGCTGTTCCCCCTCCTTTTGGGTACACCCGACCTGGCCCAAAAGGTCGCACTACCCTCCTCTCCCTGAGACTCTCGAGGACGTGTTCTTCGCTCTCATGTCCTGCGATGCGATTCAACTCCCTCCACAAAGGGAGAACATTAATCCGAGGGTCGATACCTCCAAGTACTGCCCATATCATAGGGCCCATGGTCACTTCATCTACAATTGCTTTACCTTCCGTGACTGGGTCTATGATATGAATGACCAAGGTAGAATCAACTGGGATGACGTCAAGGTGGCCATAGCAAAGTCTAGGTACACCAAAAAAGACCTTGGCATTTTCAGTAACCCTCTCCCC
Source organism: Colocasia esculenta (assembly GCA_014218235.1). NCBI lineage: Eukaryota > Viridiplantae > Streptophyta > Magnoliopsida > Alismatales > Araceae > Colocasia > Colocasia esculenta. Next base: position 164,739,711 of record CM024755.1, on the reverse strand, counting down.
ACTCACCAAATCAACAACCCCTCCTCATCCAGAGTCCAAGAGAATGTGCATACCATGATACACCTAGGGCCCCGGGTTGTGAGGAGAGAGCAACAGTGGGGGGTAGAAGGTTTTGAAGAATGGTACCCGTGTCCCACCTCAGAGTCTCAGGAGCCCTCCGCATCGGTAGATGCCATCTTGGAGGAAAGACCTTTGGTGCTCATCCAACCTCCTCAAGATGCCTACCCTACCATCCTCACCCCCTGCCTATGAGTCGTCCACCAGACCTCTCCAGCTCCTTCGCCCTCAGTCTCAGGAGGCCGTGCATGTCACACTTCGAAACCGAATCATTCCTCCACCTCCACGGCCATCCCAAGCTGAGGAAGATGATGGTCCTCCGCCCCCGGCTGGCACCGAATATGATATTCTTCAACATCTTGATAAGACGCCCGCAAGGGTGTCTATTTTAGAATTGATTCGGAGGTCGCCATCACACCAATCCACTCTTCTCCAATTCCTCCAGAAAATCATGGTTAATGATGACCTCCCTCCTAGCGGGGTCACCGGCGCCATTCTCTCCCTCACCCAAGGACCCTCAATTTCTTTCTCGGACAAGGACCTCGCCACCCCCGAATGTCGTTCGCTTCCTCTTTGTCTCACCATCAACCTCAATGGGGTTTCGGTGGACTCCACTCTCATCGACACCGGGGCATCTATCAATGTTTGTCCGATGAAGACCCTTAAGCAATTGGGTTTAGGGGAGGAGAATCTGGAGAAGAGTTGCTCCAGTATAGCCGCCTATGACAATTCCAAAAGAGTTTCCAAAGGCAAGATTGCTCTCAAACTAGAAGTCGGACCTGTCACCATGTCTACCGAGTTTCTAGTCCTTGATGTCGACCCGGCCTACAAGGCCATTCTCGGTCATCCTTGGCTGGAACAAACCCTAGGGGTCCCTTCTACCGCCCACCAATGCTTTAAATTCCCTTTCAATGGGCGGGTAATCAAGATCAAGAGCATTCCTATTCTGGAGACCCTTAATGCGGTCACCACTGAACAAATGCTGCACCTTTTCATTCCGGATAAGGGGAAGAAGCCAGTCATGTCTCTCTTTGACTTCCCCACACCCTCTGAGCTTAGCCAACCTCCCCGGTCTGTTGTAGAACCCCATGTCCCATGTCTCCCGGGAAAAGGTTGGGATGTGATGGCCAACATCGGCTATGTTCATGGCCGCGGGTTGGGTACGGATGAAAAAGGAGAGACCCAGAGCATCCAGGAAATTAGGAGGTTGTTACCTAAGGCCGGTTTAGGTTTTCACCCAGACCCGGTCCATCCCGACCCGTTCATACCATATCAACCCCTTACCTGGACTCTAAGGGAGCATTTTGTTCAGGGGCCGACCCAGATGGGGACCAGGGAGCCCGTAATTGAAGAAATATCTTGCTCTGAGAGCGAGGATGAAGAAGAGGAAGAAGATGCCCAAATAGAAGACATTTCCGATGATTTGGCCTCCTCTCCCTCTTTGGTTCTGATTTCCCTTCTCCCCATCTTCTCTCCACCTTCTCCATCTCCATCTCCTTCTATTTCCGCATCCCTCATCTTGCCAGTTGAGGTTACCTTGAGTCAGCAACTCATGGTTCTTGGCCTTGACTCCAAAAAAAAACGCCAATTTTGAAAATTGGGAATCCGAGGTCTCCATTGAGCACCCCTCCTCTCTGGAGCCTCTTCCGCTCCGCAGGGGCCGACGCTTTCCAGCCTGAGCTCCTTTTCCTCTTGCCCCTCTAAGGGCACTTCCCCTGTACATAGTTTTGTACATAGTAGTCCTGTAAATAATGGTCTAGATTCTAGTTTAGAGTCAGGTCTAGAGGTTAGTTTAGAGTCTGGTTTAAGTCTAGGAGAGTCTAGTTCCTCTCAGCCATGTGTGCGCAAGGAGATGGGTAGGCAAGTTCCTGCCCGTTTTGTTATGGCCTTGGCTGAGAGATGTGCTAAGTTAAGTCAGGTGCCAGAATTTTTGAGGATCCTGCTCTCGTGGGAATCAGATTTTGAAGAAAGTGACTCCGTAGATGACGGTCTAGGTGTCTATCTGCTAGATTTTAATGAGGAGGGTGAGTCAGGAGATCCTGGGTTAGGAGAAGAGGACAGTGTGAGCTCTATGTGGATGGCACAAAGAGGTTCGACGAGCCAACCATGGCTGCTGACGAGCCTACTAAAGAGGTCAACCTTGGCACTGAAGAATCCCCGAAGACAGTTTTGATTAGTGCCAACTTGAGTGTTGAAGAAGAAGAAGCTTTGGTATCCATTCTTAAAGATTTTTCCGACGGATTTGCTTGGTCTTACGAGGACATGCCGGGACTCGACACCTCTTTGGTCGAGCATCGTTTGGTCCTAAAAACCGACGCAAAGACTGTCAAACAAAAGTTGAGAAGGCTACATCCTAAGCTGGCACTCAAGATCAAAGAGGAGGTTGACAAGTTGCACAAAGCCAAATTCATTAGGGTTGTGCTATATCCACAGTGGGTAGCTAATATCGTCCCTGTAATGAAGAAGGACGGTAAGGTTAGGATATGTATAGATTTCCGTGACCTTAATCGTGCTTGCCCAAAGGACGATTTCCCTCTCCCACACATAGATGTCCTAGTGGATAATACTGCCGGTTTCGAGCTGTTGTCGTTTATGGATGGTTTCTCTGGGTACAACCAGATTCACTTGGCAGAGGAAGACCAGGAGAAAACTTCATTTACAACGCCCTGGGGGACTTACTGTTACGTCGTCATGCCCTTCGGATTAAAGAATGCGGGAGCAACCTATCAAAGGGCAATGATGGCAATTTTTCATGACAAGATGCATGTGCACATGGAGGTCTATGTGGACGATGTCTTGGTAAAATCAAAGACTCGACATGGCCATGCTCAGGTCCTCCGGGCAGTTCTCCAAAGGTCTAGAGAGCACAATCTTAAAATGAACCCCAAGAAGTGTGTCTTTGGTGTCTCTTCGGGGAAATTGCTTGGGTTCATAGTCAGCAAGCGGGGAATTGAAATCGATCCTAACAAGGCCAAAGCAATAATCGATATGCCTCCTCCTAGGAATATCAGAGAAGTTAGAGGGCTAATTGGCAGACTCCAGTTCATTCGGAGATTTATCTCCCAGCATTCAATTCGCTGTAAGCCCTTCTACGAGATGCTTAGAGGAGAGGCAAAGTTCAATTGGGACGAAAAATTTCAGAAGGCCTTTGATGAATTGAAGAGCTATCTTTTAAATCCCCATGTTCTCGCTCCTCCGGTCCTGGGTCGGCCTTTACTGCTCTATGTGTCAACCACAGAAGACTCAATCGGAGCGGTTTTGGCCCAATACGATGACGAGAAGAAGGAGAGAGCGGTGTACTATTTATCCAAGTTGTTTAATGAGGCTGAAAAGAAGTACACCGCCATGGAAAGAACGTGCGCGGCCGTCGTCTGGGTTGCCCAGAAGTTGAAGCACTATTTCTTGGCTCATGAAGTGAAACTTCTGGCACGTATGGACCCTATTCGGTACTTGCTCGAGAAGCCCGTCCTGACTGAGCGGTTGATGAGGTGGCAAAGTGTCCTTAACCAATTTGATATCACCTATGTCAACCAAAAGTCAAACAAGGGGCATGCCATAGCTGAGCATTTGGCCCACCACCCCTTACCTTTATATTCTCCCGTCGATGAAAATTTTCCCGATGAAGAGTTAGGAGCCATTATTGATGGTGAACCTTCGTGGGTGCTTTACTTCGATGGGGCACTCAATTCCAAAGGGTGTGGGATAGGGGCAGTCCTCCTCTCTCTGGAAGGGATAGTCATTCCGCACGCCTATCAGTTAACCTTCCGAGCCACGAACAACGTGGCTGAGTACGAGGCTCTCCTAGTCGGGCTGAAGATGGCTTTATTGCTTGGAGTCAAGAAGTTAAGGATTATTGGAGATTCGCAGTTGATACTCCGGCAATCTCTTAGCAAGTACCAGACTCGGGACCCCAAGCTGAAACCATACCAAGAGTTGGTAGGAAAAGTAGTCCGACAGTTTAGGAAGCTCACCCTAGTTCACACTCCTAGGGCCCAAAATATCCTAGCAGATTCCCTCGCTTCCCTCACGTCTTCCATTCCCATCCCTTTGGGAAAGTCATCTGAAACCGTCTCTGTTCAGAGGTTAAGAGTCCCTCCCATGTTGATCCGTGGTTCTCTTAGCTTGTGCATCCTTCTCCATCCCTTCGGGTCCATGCGCTTTCCAAAGAGCCAGAAATTGACCTTGAAGATGGCCATCCCTGGTATTTTGACATCGAAAACTTTCTCAAAGATGGATCCTTCCCTGATTATGCCACCTCTGCCGATAGACGGGCAATTCGTCGCGTCTCGGAGCGGTACAAGATCATAGGTGGCATTCTGTACAAAAAGTCTCTCAGCGGGGTCTATCTCCATTGCCTTGATGAAATCGAGTCTCAAGATGTTGTTGAAGCCACTCACTCTAGTGAATGTGGTGGCCATGTTAATGGTAGAGCAATTGCCCAGAAATTGCTAAGACACTATTATTGGCCCACCATGGAAGAGGACTGTCGTCATTTCGTCCGTCACTGTGCTAAATGCCAATTACACGGTGACAAAATTCATGCTCCTTCCTCTTCTCTTCACCCACTCATCGCACCATGGCCTTTCGCCATGTGGGCATTCGATGTGGTCGGTCCTCTTGCGGACAGAACCGGAGAAGTCCGGAAGAAGTCCTTCATTCTGACCGCCACGGAGTACTTCACGAAGTGGGCTGAAGCAGAAGCATTCATAGAAGTCAAAGCTTCAACAGTCGTCAAGTTCATCAAGCGCAACATCCTTGCAAGATTTGGCGTGCCTCGGGACATCGTCACCGACAACGGACCGCAATTCACCTCACAGGAGCTTCGCGACATGTGTGGTAAATATGGCATTAACTTGCATCATTCATCACCATATTATCCACAAGGTAATGGACAAGCTGAAGCTACTAACAAAACTCTCATTAAAATCATAAAGAAAACATGCAAGTCTCACAACAATGCTGATTGGCCAGATCGCTTGGTTGAAGCTCTTTGGGCTTATCGCACCTCGGTCTGAACTCCTACGGGGCAAACCCCTTATGCCTTGACGTACGGATCATATGCGATACTCCCATATGAGATCTTCGTCCCTTCACTTAGAGTTCAATTGGATTCCGAACTTGATCCTGATCAACGTCGGGAAGCCTTGTTGGCACAACTTGAACTCTTAGATGAAAGACGAATGATAGCGGCTGACCATGCACAAGTCTATCGTCAGAGAATTGCACGTTTTTATGCCAAAAGAGTTCTTGAGAGAAAGTTCGAAGTGGGTGAAATGGTCCTTAAGCGTAAAATCTTAAAAGCACCAGGTCCCAGGAGCAAATTGCAAGAAAAATGGGAGGGTCCTTTTGTTGTCAAAGAAGCATACTCAGGGAACGCTTATAGGCTAGTGGATGCCGAGGGAGTTGAGCTAACACACCCTTGGAATGCAGTCTACCTCAAGAAGTTCTACCCTTAGTCAGTCAGTCAGTCCATCAAGTCGGACATTCATCACTTGTTAAGGTGTGGGTCTACTCTCTTTACTCTTCCACGTGGCCACTGGTCAGGTAGGGCTTATTCACACACCACACGATGTTAAGATATTGCCCCTTGGCTAGAAAATCACTAGTACACTCGGGCGGTCTCATCCAGTCAATGTGTTTCCCCTATTCTTTTCCCATTCGGTCGTGTCTGGAAGCAGAACAAACTATGAGTAAGGGACCACCCACTCTCTTTTAAAAAGGACAAGGTCACCATAAAACAGGGGCAACTAATGAAAGCAAGGGGCAAAATGTCAAATCAAGCCTCAAAAGGGGGAAAAGAAAAGCCAAAGGTCAAAAAGGGTAGCAAATAGTACGTACCCAGAAAAAGGTTGACTAACTCAAGGAGGTAGCAAAAAGTACGTGCCTCCACCCCAGAAATTAGAAATGAAATGAAAAATCCCCCTGAAAACAATGGTTGACCAAGTCTGTTTAATATGAGATGTCGGTTTAGAAACAAAAAGTAGTTTGAACCAAAGTCCTACATGATTTTCTATACATTTCTTCCCATTTCTCCACTAAGGGCAATTTGATTATATAAGATCCTCCGTAGTGGAAAATATCAAGAAGGCTAGGGGCAATGTCCAACATCAAGGAATTCATACACGTCCCTCCTCACTCTTGGCCTCTGTGGTTAAGTAGATTGTGTAAACCCTACACTACAACATGTGATGAATATGTGTCTTAGAGTTCAAAAATCAAAAAAAAAAAATACAAAAAAATTCAAAAACAACAAAAAGAGAGTCTTTTAGTGTACATATTTCACGCTGCACATATTTTCTCCAAAATTTCTCCCTTATTTTCAAAAGCCAAAAATTAAAAAAAATTAGAAAATTCAAAAATCCAAAAAATTAGTGGTACCATGTATATATGCTAACATTCTCCTTATTTTCTTATCCAAAAAAAAATCAAGAAAACAACAAAACACAAAAAATGCATGTGCATATTTCCCTTTTGGTTATTTTATGTTCCTATCTTTGATTAGAAATTAGCCCCTTGACCAGATCTCAAGAAAGGTATATCGTAGGCAAGGGGCTAAAAACAAATTTACACTAACATGTTTCCTTTAAGTGTTGTGGATACAGGATGCAGGAACCAAAGAACAAGAAGCAAACCATTCAAGCACACAAGTCACAAAAATCCACAATATTCCACCATGATAATCAAGTCTGTGTACATATCATGACAGGGGCATACCCCTGGTGGTACAAAAACTCACTCATCTCTCTGCTTCCTCTCCTTAGGCCTCTGCATACGGGAGCTGCTCACCTCCTCCTCCTCCCTCTCCCGACGCCGGTCTAGGAGAGGAGGTCTGGAAGCCGTGGACGCCTCGAGTCTCTGCACCCCTCCTCGCACCACGGAGGGGTCCCCTAGCGACACGATGTCGTCAAGGGAGGCGAACGCTGATCCGGTCCTCGCCGGCGTCGCCTGCTGGGCCTGCCGCTGCTGCTCCCGGCGCTTCTTCAGCACCCGGTCCTTTAGGATCTCGTAATCCGCGGCGATCCGCGCCCGAGCCGTCTCGGCCTCCCTCTCCCGCTCTCGAGCCTCGAGCAGGCGACCCCTCATGGTGGCCCGGTCGTCCCTCAACTCCTCCATCGCTGTCACCATGGTCCGCCGCTGTGCATCAAAAGCAAAAGAGGATTAGTCTCGAACATGTTTAAGAAGGAGAAGAAGGAAGGAAGTGTCTTACCTCGGCCTCCAGACCGGAGATCTTCGCCTCGAGCTCCAGTCGTAGACTCTCCATTTGTGCCTAGAGAGTAGCCACATCTCTTCCCTGTCGCTGCACGTCAAGGGGCAAGTGCGTTAGAACATTCAATATACATTGAAAGAAAGTGCAAGTTTGATGTCTTATCTCAACCCCAATCTCTCGAGCTTGCTCCTCAAGCTCCTGGACCCTCGCCTCCGCTCGGTCCAGGGCCCCCTGCAAGTGGACCGCCAGGTCCCCTCCGACCGGCTGGGCGGACGAGCTCGCCCCCGCATCCCGGCTCGCCTGCGCTCTCAATAGCTCTCCTCTCTGCATTCACAAAATCTTGGTCAGCAATCAAATCAAATCAATGTCAATTTCAAGATAGGTTGAGATGTTACTTACCAATGCCCTAACCTCGGCTCGGAGCCTCGTCAGCTCCACCTCCTGCTCGGCCAATCGCCCCTCCAAAAGGCGGATGGCCTTTGACTCCGGCATCTGCCAAACGCACTTCAAGGTTAGAATCAATTCAAATCAACCGACCAAGGCTTAGAGTTAGAAGTTTCACTTACCACTCGTCGGTCGAGCCGGAGTCGCCCGGCATACCTCGCCTGGTAGTTCTCCATATAAGCTGAGCTGTCCTGGAGGTCGGTCACTCGTAGTACCCACTCACCGCCCTCGCGCCAGTACGCGACTGTGCTGCCATGGTCTGCACCCCAGTCGCGGTCCTCGGCGAAGAATCACCGGCGCGAGTGTCCCTCTCTCCCGAGGGAGGGCACCTCGATGGCCGGCTGGTGCCAGCCCAGTGTCCGCACCACAAACTCCAAATACAGTACCTCACATGTCCCAAGGCACAGTAAGAGGAGGTGGCGGTCGAACAAAGGGCGACCCGTCGCCACCGCCGGATGCGAGGCGTCCGCCTCTCCCGCGTATGGGGTCCACACTACCTGAGAAGAATGAGAAAGCATTGGTCAATAACATCAAATGCAGCAGTACTTGAAAGAATGCAAAAGCTAGTTGAGGGTTTCATACCTGCTCGTGCGGGTAGTGGTCGAGTGCGACCCGCACATACCCTGCTCTCCTGTCTGTGACCCTGGGGTCCGGGGCCACCTCCCACCTCGTCATGAGAGGCACCATCGTCTGGCGCCCCTCTACCAGTGTCCCGCGCCCCATAGGGAAGCGGGTGTACCCCCAGATCTGCAAGAAGACAAAATCAGTCAGTCAAGCAATTTAATCAATTCAATTCAAGATGAGCTTTAAAGGAAAATTGCGTACTTGAAGGAAGGGGGTGAAGCCCCCAGTGCTCTGTGAACGCTGCGAGCTACTGGGTAGAAGTGCGAATAGATGTCCTAGCATCGCAGCGCCCCAAGCATACCTCCCCGCCTGCGCCAGATCTCGAAGAAGCAGCACGAACTTGCAGTTCATTTGTGATGACTGCGTCGCGAACAGTAGGCGCCTGAAGAAGTAGCTGACAAAGATCCGAATCGAGCGCTCCTCGCTCCGGTCTCTGAGGTCAAGTGCTCCCCTCACCCTGGCGCAGAACTCCTCCAACGTCTCCAGGGGACCTCTCCGCCCTCCTCTCAATCCCATAGCCTCTGAAAGCGATCCGAGCAGGATGCTCCGGATCGGTCTCCTCCTCCCGGCCACAAACTCCGGCCCCAGCAACTCTGCAATGTCATCATGATAGTCCCTCCTCTCCAATCTGACTACCGGCTCTCCCTGAACTGGCAGTCCCGTCAGATACGCCACATCCTCCAATGTGGGTATCATATGACCCCAAGGCATGATGAATGCCTTGCAGTCCTCCTCCCATCTACCCCTCAACGCCTCTAGGTACGACACATCTAAATGGAAAGGGCGTACCGATATGAGATGTCCGAACCCCATCCTCGCTATCTGCACCTGCTGGGCTTCCGGAAGTGCCTTGTACCACGCCCAGCACAGGTCCCAAGTCACCCTGCTCCTCATCCGGCCCTTACCCTGCAGAAAACACAGATAAATTAACGTCAGCATCGATTGCCGTTAATATTAAGTTGGTGGCAAGGGGCATGCCGTCTACTCTCAGTCAACGTCCAGGGTATGGCCGTCGAGTCCCTGTATTGGCGTCCAAAACATGGCCGTTAAGTTCACATAAATGGCAATGAGTTGGACGTTTACAGGGACTCGACGTCCATGGGTGGTCGTCGAGTTCTTCTCCCCGCGACCAGCGCCTTGACGTCAAGTTACTTTCGACGTCAAGGGGTTGGACGCCTACAAGAACTCGACGGCAACCGATGTTGCCGTCAAGTTACTGTCGAACCCGACGGCACTTCCCCTGTTTTCCCCACTTTTCACCGAATCAAAATGCATCCACAGAGGTTTTAGGATACTCACCCAGGGTCGTCGAGGTGCCTCCGCCTCCGTCTCGTCTCCTCCCTCGGTCTCGTCCCCCTCCGGTGCATCCTCCACCGCCATTTCTTCCTCTTCCTCCGCCATGGCCACCTCTTCCTCTTCCCCCTCCGGTTGGCGACGGCCCCGGGTGATGGTCCGTTTCTCCCTTGTCCTCATTGTCACGAGCAAGGAAGGTGGGTGTGGTTTTTCTGGTCGTTTCTTTCTCCCGGCGCTTGGGAAGACGGAATGGCGCCCGGGAGAAGGCGTCGGTTCAAAAAAAGGGAGTTTCCTGGTTTAACGTCAAGCGCTGGCCGTTTAACGTTTTCTGACGGCAAGCCCTGGCCGCTGATGTTCCCTTGACGGCCTGGGCTTGGACGTCAAGGTCTCTTCAATGTCAGACCTCGAAGTCTGGTCAACGACCAGCTCTGGACGTCTATTTTGAATTAAACGGCCACCGATGTGGCCGTCTACCTTTGTTGGCGACAGGTCCTGGCCGTTTACCTCTCCTTGGCGGCCATCGATGTGGACGCCAATGCCCCCGCACTCAGTCCTCACAGCACACTCTTTTGAACCTTTTGAGGCCTTTTCATCCCACACATTCCACAAGCCAAGCAAACTCAAGACAATTTAACACAAATACAATTCACTTTATTCATCAAATTTGTGTTACACTTATTCAGATCTGAAAAATACATCACTTTGCCCTATGGGCCATGAAAAAGTCACAAGAAATGGGGCAAATAGTGTCTGTATAATCCTCATATCGCCACACATCTTCCGGCGTTTCCTGCACCGCCAGTCCCACCTTCTTGCTCACTGTATATTTCTTCCAAGTCTTCATGGCTTTCTTCATCATCCTTTCATTCTTCCCGGTGACTATCATATCAGTACCGTTGAATGAAGCTGGAATTCCCCGTGGAATCCCAAGCTGACAGTGGCACCGATGTGGTTGGTACACCACCATTTGGCCCGCTCCAATCAACCACAGATCTCTGTCCTCCCTGGTCTTTGCCCTGAACTCAATAGTCCTCATGAACAATGGCCTCACGATGAAGTCATCCATCACCAGAAATGCCAGATGATCTCTCCAAGCGTCTCTGCTCTTCAAGTGTGCTGTCACACACTTGATCTCTCCTTCCAGCTCGTACCATGCCCTGCTGCAGTACACTAAACTCTGAAGGAAGATCCTGGAGGGGGTAGGTTGTGCTTCAGCAAAATCAAACTTTAAATGAGCTTCCATCCATACCTGGAGCAGAAACAAGCTTCTGCAGGTGCGTCCGCCTAGGCTCATTGTGGTGAGCGAACTGTACAGGTGGGTCAGCACTGCAGGGGCAAGTGACTGCCCGCGCCATAGCAGAGACAGAACTCCAACATGCTCGTACAAAATGAAGTCGCCACTCGTGGGGAACAGGAACACCCCGGCCAGGCAAAGAGTTAGTCCTCGCGTCGCCCTCTCTCCGCCAATCTCTCGGGCATGCTGGATCAACCACCAAGCCAGCCGGTCCAGGAAGATTCCATTCTTGTTCGTCATCCGCAGTGCTTCATTCTTGTCTCACACGATGTCAGCAAGAATCTCTTCCCACGGGAGGAGAGGAGCCGCTGTGTCATACTCCAGGCACCGCTGCCACCCCAGGAACAGCTCAACCTCCTCTAGCAAGACGCTCGTCTCAAAACCCTAGAACACGAAGGTGTGTGTGTGTGGGTGCCATCTCTCTATCAGCGCCCCCAGGGCATCGAACCCCCACCACATCTCCTTCATGTTCTTGGCCAAGACCACCATAAAGTTCAAATGCCACATGCCAACGAAGCTCTGCATGTCCAGTGTAATAGCGTTCACCAGATTCACGAGCCAGGAAAAGGCCCGTACCTGGCCTTGGCTTGGGAATGCCGGAATCTCCTGCATAAAGGCAGGGTTTTGTAAGAGTACTGTTTGGGGCGTTTTCAGCCCAGAAAAGAGCAGAATTAATCATCACTTACCTCTCCTTTGGCCAGACGTGTGCTCAGGTGTCCCGGTACTTCACTTAGGACTCCGGGATTCGCGCCTGTGGATTGTCCGGTCGATGAAGAGGCCATCTTGCTGTGCTTTTCTGTCTCTCAGCTCTCTGGTTCGCAGCAGGAGCAGGGAGAGATGGAGGTAGGAGATGGTAGAGTCCCTATGGACTCCCATCACCTATATTTTCGGTCTGATCCGCTGTCATGTCGACGTCCAGATCCGTGGACGTCAGTTCCATGTTGGCGGCCACACCTGTGGACGTTAATAAGTGTACTGGCGGCCATCGATGTGGACGTTTACTCCCCGGATACTTTTAAATTCTTAACCTTTATATGGCCATTATCCTTTATCTTGTGCTTCGAGCTGTTTTGCAGATATCTTAGGCACAGGCCGCGCCTCAACTTCTGAACGCTCATGCGACCTTGAGCGTTACATGTATGTCTAACATAGGACCCCACCAGAGGTGAATAACTTGGCGACCGTGAACCCTGAGTTCCCCTTCACCAAAAACCATGATGGGTTTGCGATCTCTCAGTTATTCGTATGGCCTTTAGAATTTTCCTCTGGTGTTAACTTGCATTTTAGATAGGCAACCCACACCAGCATGCATCTTCACTGCTAACATTCTCTTATTAACACTAAAAAAAAATGGTGATTTTCCTCGATTATATGATTGCTCCATGGCTCCCCAGCTCAGGTAGCCTACTGGGTCCGCTCTTCATGACTATCCAGGTTGATGTCGGGTTTTTGCTGCCTCCTTCTCTACATGTCCCCAGTGCTTTTCACAAGTGATCATTCCAGCCTTATTGAGTTCATTTGAGCCTTCTCCAGCCGCGAGCTTAATTCCGGACTTTAGGCTTTCCAAGCATGTGATTCTAGTTAGAATCTTTTGATAATCCTTTGAGAGATCAACCAACTCCTTGTCTTTGTGACCTCCTAAATTCGGGACCGATGTCCTGATTAGGCCAGCGAGCCCACGAGCTCCGGTTATGAGACCCTCCTGATTCAACCGTCATATTACAACTCCTTTGACTCAGACACGCCGGAAACTAGTCAAAGTCCAACATGGCCATGCCAGGGACCCTGCCATTGGGTCGCAGTTGTAGTTACACGGGTAGATCATCCATTTCCTACCCCTATTTATCTCTCAGACGAATCGTCATTTGTTTCTAGCTTGTCTCTTTCGTTTGGTTCGCTAGAATTCCTATCCTCGGAGATGGCCCTTCCATTAAATCTCTGCGTCCTTTGTTTACCAAGACACCAACCTTTCAGTCCGCTCTGCTCCCTTGCAAGACCGGACGTCTCGGAGGGGCATTTGTAGACGCAAGATTTGGCCCATCTCCCGCAAGGCTATTTGGCCCATTAAGCCTCGTTTGACCATTTGTTGACCAGCCTCGGATCCCATGTAGACGGCAGCATCAATGGTCGTCGACTACTGGTTGGCGGCAATCCCCCTAGACGCTGACACAAGTTGGCGTCCACCTCGCTGGACGCCTGCATGAGGTTGGCGGCCTGATCCCTGGACGTCAATAGGGTTTACCTGGTCTGCGCAACTAACCCGAGATTCCAGCCCACTTGCACCATTCTCTCGGCCATGCAACGCATGTGGCCGTTCCCAACGGGTATATGGGCCACCTAGGCAACCCCTTGACCCAGTAAAAATCCTACATGGCCTCTACCCATTGGTTGGAGCATTTAGTCAAAGATTGCCACATGTGTAAGTGTGTTTCTTCACACTTAGCATCCTAGGCACTCCAACCCCGAGCTCCACTGTCTATTTAACACCCCCTTGAGCCCTCTGAACCAAGGGGGGGGGGGGAGGCTGGACGTCCTTATGCTGCCACTTTGAGAGAGGAGAGAGAAACTTGCACCTCACCTACTACCATTCATCCTCTCCTTTCTCTCTTCATTTGGGACGTTCAAGAGGCTTACTTTGGAGCTGGAGGAGCCCTTGCAAGGAGCCGCAACACCAACAACGAGGATCTACATCTCCTTCCCTCTCTCTTCTCTTACTTGCTTTTTAGCTAGCTTGCATGTTGCACACATCTTCCCACTCACACTAGGCACGTAGGTTATCTCCCTACACACCTAGAAAGGGGTTTCCCAACCAAAAACGGAGGGAAGAAGAGTGGTCATAGCATTTGGCCACCCCTCTTCTCAAGTCCGCAACCGGTACGGGACTCGCCTTTTGGGCTTCCCTTTCTTTCTCCTGAACATTTGCTACACTGCATTTAGTCTAATAGAGGTTTGTTTGTGGCAGGAACATTGTGAACGTGACCGTGGAGCTCTCCTCCTTTGGCCAGCCGAAGAAGGAGAAGTTGGAGCCCCATCTCCGCCGGCTGTGTGAGGCCATTGCGCCGACGTGATCATAGCAACTCCTTGGGCACAGGTAAGGCCCTGGCGATCACAACCCTCCCCTTTCATCTCTGGTTTTCTTTGTTTCCTCCTCAGTCAACCTAGTCAACTGGGGAGTCAACCAAGTCAACCAACAATCCATCGTCGCCAACGAGAGACCAGTGACGTTCGCGAGCACCCGGAGGACATCCACCGTCGACAACGGGGACACGGCCGAGAGGCGAAACGGATCGTCCACAATATTATGTATGTATTTTCTAAATAATGAAGAATATCGTATACTACCTATTTCATGGAATTTTGTATGAGAGTATATGAAGTACATGTGTGTATGTACGTATGTATGTTATCCTATGCGTGTGACAATTGTATACCTAATTCTACATGCATAACACCTTGGTGTACTTATGTATGTATGAGTATGTTTAGTTGTAAACATGGTTCATTGCATGGTTTAGTTAATGCGTACATTGTACTTCGTACATTGCATGTACATAAAGAGTTCAAGCATGGTAGGTGTATTTAGTAGTTTATATTGGGATTCTATACTCCTCATGAATGACATGCATGTATTTTTATGATAATTAGGTGAGAATAGTCAATTGGCTAAATCATGCATATAGTGCATATTAAGGAATCCTATGCATATAGTACTTAAGCAATGTTAGGTAAAGTTGTGCAAGTTAATCTAATTACCGGTGCACATGTTGTATCCATCTATCTCAAGCATAATGTACACAAGTATGCTACACCCGTGTGTGTATGCATAGGTAGATATCTACGTACATCTTATCTTAGTGTATTCATGTATGCTTGTGTATGCCTAGGTATAAATGTTATTGATTACCCGGTGTAGTAATATACATATTGTACCTTATACCTTGTATGCGTATGAAGATATTCATGTGCGTGTTGTTACCTTGATGTACCTATGTATGTATGTGTAGGATTAGTAGTAAATATTGGATGTTTACATGGTGTAGTGGTGTATACACTATACTACATAGGTTTCATGTGCATACATGTGTGGATTAAGCATGGTTCTGCATGATTTTAAGTTCTGGCAGAAAAGTGTCTTGGCGTCAACATGGATGGACGCCCATGTTATGTCAGCGTCCATATCGACTGACGCCAACCCCTTTGTAGCCGTCCATGGATGTAGACGTCAATATCTCTAATTTTCTGTGCGCAGCAGAGCGCAAAGAGCACTCATTGGGCCAGGCTTCTGATTGGGGAGATGTCTTCCCAACGTCTCTTACTTGTCCCTTCAGTCCTGTACGAGCCCCTCTTGCCCCCTTATTCTATAAAACATCTCTCTTTGCAACCTAGAGAGCTCCCTTGGCTCATTTGCTAAAAGGAAACCCTAGCTGAGAGAAGAGATGAGGGACTGATAGTGGGGAATTTGAAATGCACTTCTTTAAAAATAGTTTGAAAATACTGCGCGCCAAGATATGTTCATAACAATGATTAATCATATAGTCATTATAATTTAATTACAACCATAATTAGTAAGGTTATTACACAGATAATTATCAAGATATTTGAAAATAATATATCTGAAATAGCAATAGATAATATTACGCCAATCGATGTTTAAAAGACAGTCGATGTCTAACAGCAATCGATGTTCAAGAACAATCGACGTCAAAATAGCAATCGATGTCTGAAGGCAATCGATGTCTAAGAGCAATCGATGTCTAAAGGCAATCGATGTTCAAAAGTAATCGATGTCTAAAGGCATTTGGTGTCTAAAAGCAATCGATGTCTAAAGACAATCGATGTCCAAAGGCAATCGATGTCCAAAGGTAATCAATGTCTAAAGGCAATCGATGTCTAAAAGCAATCGATGTCCAAAGGCAATCGATGTTAAGAGACAATCTATGTTAAAAGGTAATCAATGTGAATGCAATCGATGTTTAAAGGTAATCGAATGTAAATGTAATCGATGTTTAAGTATAATCGATGTTTTGATGCAATCGATAGATAAGGACAATCGATGTGAACACAATCAATGTTTAAGTGTAATCGATGTGAATGCAACCGATGTTTAAGTATAATCTATGGTTTGATGCAATCGATAGATAAGGACAATCGATGTGAACACAATTGATATTTAAGTGTAAGGCAATCTATGTTTATGCAAGACCATCAATGTTCAAGTTTAGGCGATTGATGTTTATGCAAGACAATCGATGTTTCAATTGTAAGACAATCGATGTTTATGTTCGACTGGCTACTTCGACTGATCAAGAAGCAAAGCATGCATGATTTCGGATATGAAGTTTAAAGCTATGTATGTTGAGACTTGGCTTTGATTGAAACTATGAAAAAGTTGTCAGTGATGTAAATAATGAACTTATGAATGAAAACCTTAAATGACAACAAAAGCATATAAGAGATTTGAACACCATCTGGAATACTGACAATGGTGTTCCTTGAAGTATTATTTATTTTCTTTGAGTTACCTGTTGACAGACTTAACCAAAATGATATTAAATACTCTAAAATATATTAAATATTCTAAAATATATAAATACTCTAATAAGTTTTGTTATAAGCAAAATATATAGTCATGGAGATAAATGAGTCAACAATCTCCCCATTTTTGGTGATGACAAAACTAACCGAAATCATAATGGTAAAAAATGATATGATGATATTTATTCAGAGTATGTATGTATTTCAGAGTATTTCTCCCCCGATTTGTCAATGACCAAAAAGAAAGGTCTATGGAATAGGAATGATGAAGCCAAAAAAGAAAAAAATATGTGTGGAGAAAGATTTATGAAGTCTCCCCCTTAGTCCAAGGCTCCCCCTTAGCTCAAACAAATTTAAAGAGATAAAAGAGTTCAATGTAGGGAGCTTGGTCGTAAGAAGTAGAGCAAGAAAAATGACTCACAGAATAAGAGTGAGAATTAAGTGTTGGATCAAATAAAAGGAGTAGATAATTCAACAAGATGAATCAGTCGGCATGATAGAGGATTCTGACGACAGAACCTGAAGAATATGTAGACTTGAGTGAAGAGTGTGTCGACACAATCATTAAGTACAAGAAATTTTCAAAAATGATTAGGAGTCATGCATTTCCAATGTATTCTGAAAGATTATTTTTCTTCAGTTATTGCAGAAACACATCTTTTACAAATTACACATGCCCAGCTCTCTTCGGAGAGAGGTAAACCTCTCTTCAGGAAGGGCTATTATAAAGATGTCTGTCAACTGATTTAAGGTATCTATAAAAGAAATACTGATATTACCATTTGGTACATGATTTTTAATGAAATGATACCCAACCTCAATATATTTGGTCCTCGAGTGTTGCACAGGATTTTTGGCGAGATTAATAGCACTAGTGTTGTCACATAGCAGTGGAACAGTCTTGATATATAGTCCATAATCTTCAATTTGTTGTTTGATCCAAAGAAGTTGAGTGCAACAGCTCCCAACAGCCACATATTCAGCTTCAACAGTTGATAGGGCTACTGAGTTTTGTTTCTTTGAAGACCATGAGATCAAACATCCTGTAAGAAATTGACAACAACCACTGGTACTTTTTCTATCCACCTTGCATCCAGCATAATCAACATCTGAGTATCCAATTAAATCGATCTTACAGGTTTTAGGATACCATATACCTAAATTATGAGTATGAGCTAAATATCTGAAAATTCTTTTTATTGAAACCAAGTGAGATTCTTTGGGATCAGATTGATACTTAACACACATGCATACACTAAATAAAATATCAAGTCTACTAGCAGTCAAGTAAAGTAATGAACTAATTATACCTCTATAAAGTTTTTGGTCCACCTTCTTACCTTCTGGATCACTATCCAACCTTGTTGATGTGCTCATTGGAGTGGATAAAGACTTTGCATTGTCAAATCCAAATTTCTTTAATAATTCCTTGGTGTATTTGATTTGACTAATATGAGTTCCATCTTTGCCTTGTTTGATTTGTAATCCAAGAAAATAGTTGAGCTCCCCCATCATACTCATTTCGAATTCTCCATGTATTAACTTTTCAAAGTAGTTGCACAAAGATTCATCAATAGATCCAAAGATAATGTCAATCAACATAAATTTTTATAATTAATATGTCTTTAGTACAAAATTTGATAAATAGAGTGTTGTCTACTTTGCATCTAATGAAATCACGATTTAAAAGGAATGCGCTAACTCTTTCATACCAAGCTCTAGGTGCTTGTTTCAGATCATATAAAGCTTTATGCAATTTAAACACATGATTAGGATGTTCTATGTCATCGAAACCAGGAGGTTGTTCTACATAGACTTCCTCTTTTATAAAACCATAAAAAATGTTAATTTTACATCCATTTGAAAAAGTTTTAAATCTAACGCAGATGCATATGCTAGTAAAATCCGAATAGCCTCAAGTCTAGCCACTGATGCATAGGTTTCATCAAAGTCTATGCATTCTTCTTGGGAATAGCCTTGAGCTACCAATCTAGCACAACAAGAAAAAGCGGCATTTCCGACGGACAGATTCTGTCAGAAATCCGACAAAAATTAGTCGAAAAACACACCTTCTGACAACTTTTCGGTGAACGACCGTCGAAAAACGTCCATCAGAAAATTACGGTCAGAAATTACCGACGGACAAAAAAATTCGTCGGCAATCCGTCAGAACTTCTGACAGAAAATTCCGTCGGAAAGTTCGTCGGTAAATTCTGACCAAAACTGGTCGGCAAATGTTGTCGAAAAATTAGTCGGTATATTTCGACAGAAAATCTGTCAGAAGTCCGTCGAAAACTCCGCCGACAAATTCCATCGGATACTTTCCGTCGGAAACTAATCCGTCGGAAATTCCGACGGGTTTGGCGACGGATACGTTCCGTCGGTAAACTTGTGTGCCGACTCTATTTCCGACGGACAATATCTGTCGAAAACTTCGTTGGAAATAACCAATATTTTTTTTAAAAAAAATACTAAAATTAACAATAATAAATTATAAAACATGTTAAAATATTCATACATTCCACAATAACAAATGATAAAAATCAAACATAAAATCATCAAACACTACAAATATAAAATCATACACAACAATAAGTGCTAAAAATCAAGAAAGGTCTGCTGGATCGTCCGTTGTCCCCGCCTCATGATCGTTAGGTGCCGGAGGATCCTATATTAAAAAAAAAGAAATATGAGAAACATAAATAAAAAATAATATACAAATATTATTTTCAAAAATTTAAATTTAAAACATGTGATTATTCACCGAGTTTAATTAGAAATTTTTTTTTTATCCTTTACACTTAAGTTTTTTTTAGATTAGTGATTTGAGCACCCAACCCAAACCGAGAATCCGATTAGGATTCCGTCAGTTCCCACACGTCACTTTCACCCACCTGGTCATGTTGGAGCAAATGACACGCCGATCGGATCCCTATTTGTGATTTTGGACCCCTGGGTTGCGTGTTTTGATCCTTTACACTTGGATTTTTTTTAGATTAGTGATTTGAGCACCCAACCCAAACCAGGAATCCGATTAGGATTCTGTCAGTTCCCACACGTCACTTTCACCAACCCGGTCATGTTAGAGTGAACGACACGCCGATCGGATCCTTATTTGTGATTTTGGACCTCCGGGCTGCGTGTTCTGATCCTTTACACTTGGATTTTTTTTTTTAGATTAGTGATTTGAGCGCCCAACCCAAACCGAGAATCCGATTAAGATTCCGTCAGTTCCCACACGTCACTTTCACCCACTCGGTTGTGTCAGAGCAAACGACACGCCGATCGGATCCCTATTTGTGATTTTGGACCCCCGGGTTGCGTGTTCTTATCCTTTACACTTGGGTTTTTTTTAGATTAGTCATTTGAGCGCCCAACCCAAACTAGGAATCCGATTAGGATTCCGTCAGTTCTGACATGTCACTTTCATCCACTTGGTCGTGTTGGAGTGAACAGCACGCCGATCGGATCCCTATTTGTGATTTTGAACCCCCGGTTTACGTGTTCTGATCCTTTACATGAGTTTTTTTTTAGATTAGTGATTTGAGTGCCCAACCCAATCCAGGAATCCGATTAGGATTCTGTCAGTTCCCACACGTTACTTTCACCCATCCGGTCATGTCGGAGCAAATGACACGCCGATTTGATCCCTATTTCTGATTTTGGACTCCTGAGTTGTATGTTCTGATCCTTTACACTTGGGTTTTTTTTATAGATCTTTTTTCAAGTGGCATTTTTATCCTTCCATAAGTTGATTGTATAAAGGGACCTTCTTTATAGGTTTCTTAATTTAGATTTCTTTTTTTCCCTTTTGAGCTCTTTGGACACTGACTCATAAATTGACCTGGGTGGCTTCCAGTTGTAGTGGTTTCATTTCATTCAAACTATATGAAATTAATAGTAATATTAACCCGAGGGGCTTGCTGTGAGGGGCGTACTCTTTGGATGGCAGAGATTAGCTGCTCGACCATAACGCCAAACTGTGTCTGTAGCTCTTCCCGGATGAGGGTTCTCATGTCCTCCCCACCACTGCCGGGCGGCGCAGCAGATGAACTTGTGTAGGCCGGAGGAGCGACCGAACTCGTATATGAGGACAACACTGGAGTAGTATCTAGGCTGTCCCCAAAGCCATACACTCGGCCCTTCCTTGGCCCTCCCGCTGCATCGACCCAAGCCTTCGGATCCAAGTCTGGTTGGGAAGTGCCCTCTGCATAGCGATCCGCCATTGTCTTGCCATAGGTCTCCTGCAGAACAAATTAAAAATGTATTATTAAAATCATATTTTTTTAATATCTAAATTGAATTCAAAAATTATATTTTGACTTACAGGAATCGTGCGAGCACTCTCGCTGACATAGTCATACATCCCCTTCCGCTTATGAGTCCGATCAAATAAATCGCGAAAAGTAGGGGCACGCTCGAACTCGTGACGCTTACAATTCAACAAAAGTAGTTAGTTTCACAATAATAATTAATGTATTAAGCAATTGAACAATAATAAGCTTACCAATTTCTGGCTGTGGGTCGCATAATATACGGACCCACTAGTATGCACATTCTTCTCTGGATGAGCTGCTCGGTTGCGTTTAGCCGCCTGTGACCTGTCCTACCATGGTCCAGTAGCCCAACGATGACAAAGGGACTCCCAATAGTCCCTCCTCAGCCAAACAAGGCCATAATCCATCCAAGCCGTGGGATCCCGACTGCATGTGGTCTTCGTTGCCTTGTCTCGGGCCTCCCACATCAACTTTCTGAAATTAGTCTGAGCAGTAGACTCCTAGACGACTCATGCTCGAGGGACATCCTCCGGTCTCGTCAACACGTACCTCCGCTGTTTAGAAATAAAATTACTCAACTTTGTGCACTAACAGAGAGAGATAGTAATTAGAGAAATGACTTCAAATCAGTAAAAATTAATAATACCGTGAACATGTCAAATAATAATTCTCGGACGGACGGGGGGAACTCTTTCCATGAGTCCACTGGTCCTGGAACGTGTGCGTGGACCAACAACGTAATATAGCGGGAAGCAGAACCTACATCTATCTTCCCCCCTGTAATTGCACATTAATTTTGTACATAAACTATATAACATAAATAACAAATACAGTAAGTTTGAAGTGATCAAGTTTACCCAGAAATCTAGCATGGTTGGTGTCCAAGTAGTTGAGGCCCCTCCTCTTCTGCCGCTGGATGATGGTTCTCTACCTCTGTTGAAAACAATTAAGTACACTATTATTGTATAAATTGGAATACAAGAAACGTACTAAAGTATGGAAACATACATGTACCTGATGGTGATTGGGATGGGAAAGGTGACACTACTTGGCAAGAGGCGGACCTTGCAAAATTATATGCATGTTAGAAAATTTGAATTTAATATGAATAATAATATATAGGGTTTTATGTTTGGGTACATATATATATACCTGTCGCTCGGATGACCGGCGTGGTTGGGGAGGCGGTCCCTGCAAAATTATATGCACGTTAGAAAATATGAATTTAATATGAACAATAATATATAGAGTTTTATGTTTACATATATGTACCCAAACACAAATTGGAAAAAATTGACATTAACACCTTCGAGCTCTATATTAGTCGGGAAAAGCTCATACTCAGGGAATAGCCTTGTTTTCACTCTACAAGCAGCCCACCAATCTCTCAATTTGAGGGACGAATAATTCGAATAATAAACTTGTTGGGCTTGTGCCGCCAGAATGAATGGCTCATACGTACTCAACTTGGACTTATGTTTGACATCGACTATCCCATATGTTGTGTCATTATGAATAGAAGTCGAATCGAACCAATGACACTTGAAGAGAAATACATTGTTGTCCTGTCCAAAAAATTGCAGTTCAATGACTTCTTCGAGAATGCCATAATAGTCTACTTTATTTTCACTGTAGGCACTTCCCTTCACACATACGCCATTGTTCATCGTAGACTTATTCCATCCATAATCTCTCGTGTGAAATCGGTATCCATTTACAATGTAGCCTGGATAGACATGTACCCTCTTCGAGGGCCCATAACTGATCTCTTGTACTCTTGAATCAGTAATAAAACTTTGTTCAACCTATTATTAAAAAATGAGAAATAATGAAAAATTACAACAACTAATTATGCATAAGAACATAACACTTATGCATCAAAATATTTAGACACTTACTCGATATCTTAACCAAGTAGCAAAAGACTTCTCCCGTTCCTTTTCAACCTGCACGTCAGTCAGATGTGGATTCCGTTGCAGTATGACTGAGTCAAACTCTCTGCAATGAAAATGCCACACAACCTCTAAGTTCTGCGATTTGCAAGCAAATGAGGTACGTACATAAAGACATTAGTGTTGATAGCTTACTCAATGTAAGGGTCTAGTTATGCGCAATTCATGAAGATGTAGATCTCTGCAGCTACCAACTCTCTGTCTTCAAGTGCGCGAGTAGAAGAATATCCAAATGCTCGTCGGGGACACTTGAATATAGAGAGTCGGTCAGAAACATTAGAATCTCCACCATCATCATTACACCACAAGAATTTGCGGGATTACTGACGGATATTTCCGACGGATTATTTTCCGTCGGTAATTCCGTCGGAATTACCGACCGAACCATATCGGTCGGAAAATCCGTCGGAATATTCCGACGAAAATTATCCGTCGGAAATATCAGTCGGAACTAACATAATACCGACGGATATTCCGACGGAAATAATACCGTCGGAATATCCGTCGGTAATACCGCTATTCCAATCCCGCAAAACCCCCTTCTTCCCCTCCCTCTCCTCCCTCTCTCTCTCCTCTCTCCTCTCTCTCTCTCTCTCTCTCCTCTCCTCTCTCCTCTCTCTCTCTCTCTCTCTCTCTCTCTCTCTCTCTCTCTCTCGCCCGCCTGCATCCCGCCTCCGTCGCCCCAAGCTCCCGCCACCGCCGCTCCCTCGCGCCGTTCTCGAGACGCCGGCCCGCCGTCGCCCCGAGGTCCCGCCGCCGCCCCCGCCGCCGCAGGTACCCCGTCGCACCTCCCCTTCCCACCTGGCCCCCTCCCCCCTGCGGGATGCCCCCCCCCCCCACCCGGCCCCCTCCCCCCTGCGGGATGCCCCCCCCCCCCACCGGCCCCCTCCCCCCTGCGGGATGCCCCCCCCCACCCTCCGCCCCCTCCCCCCCCCCCACCCGCCCCCCTCCCTCCTGCACCCGGCCCCCTCCCCTTCCCACCTGGCCCCCTCCCCCCTGCGGGATGCCCCCCCCCCACCCGGCCCCCTCCCCCCCCACCCGCCCCCTCCGGGATGGCCCCCCCCCCCACCCGCCCCCCTCCCCTGCACACACCCCCCTCCCCTTCCCACCCACCTGGCCCCCCCGGGATGCCCCCCCCCCCCCCCCCCCTCCCCTGCCCCCCCCCCCCCTCCCCCTCCCCTGCACACACCCCCCCCCCTTCCCCCCCACCCGCCCCCTCCCCCCCCACCTGGCCCCTCCCCCCGCGGATGCCCCCCCCCCCCACCCGGCCCCCTCCGGATGGCCCCCCCCCACCCGGCCGATTGTGACTCTTGTTGTACATTACTACATATATATGTTGATGATGCTAATTAAATTAAGGAGATTACTTTGTTGCATATATGAAAGATGCAAATTGCTTGTAATAAGAAAGAAGAATTTTATTACTTTGCTTATAATTACACATGTTGAATTATATTTAAGGCCGCCTGTGAGACTTAGTTCTTTGTGATATTTTGTATGAAATGACTACATGAAAGCCATAGACATATAATCTCTTTGCATTTTTGGAGTGATTTGTTAGATTTGGTAATGCATATGTATTTAATAATCTCATGCAAGTTAATCATTCAACATTCGTATGTTTATTTGTAGCCATTTGAGAGATTTTTTCATATTTATCATATTATGATTTAATTTCATATTTTAAATTACTCATGAATAAAATGTTATAAATTCTTTTTTGTAATTAGTGATGAGAGTTTGCGATTGGAAATTAGACTCAAAGAAGAACAAATGTCCAACGTATCAAAGTACTTGTTTGTTTGAACGTAAAATATTTCCGCTCGATATTCGAAGATTGTATGATGGTTTACTTTTGGTGAAAGAGAAGATGATGAAAATCATAAAGATTATTCGGAAAGAAGAAAGACAAAGTTTAGAAAATAAAAGTGGATTATCTGTTATTGTTCAAGATGAAAAAGGAGTGCGATATTCTGTAATCTTACGACGCAGTTGGTGTGGTAGTATGTACATGTTTATTGGAAAAGACTGGTGTAAATTTGTGAAAAATAATTGTGTCAAAGAACTTGACATTCTCAAAGTTATGTCTTCCCATTATGTACGAAGAGATGTATTTGGCAAAGTATATTTAGGGATATCAGTGGTTAGTTCACTCCCTAGGAAATCTACTGAGAAGCTGGTGAATAAAGAGCCGATCAAGTGGTGGTGGCCTAATATGAAGACATCACGGTTTGTGTTGTTTTTAATGTTCAATACCATTAAGTATTTATATAGTGCTCAAATTTATTTGATATTCATGTATATATGTTTACTCTTCATTTATCTTTACGTCAACGCTTTATTTCACCCATTAGCTCTGGGACTCTCCATATAACGTATGTATGGTACTTGAATGATGTGAGGGTGTGTTGGATTTTAACTCGGGACATGACATTTAATATGTAGGAAAAATGTCAGAGAATCGGTCATGGATGTACCGTGGAATAGTGAATGGAGTTGTGACCGAGGAGTTTAAAGACGGAGTTGACAGTTTTATTGAGTTTGCATTCAGTAATACATCAGTAGCAGTTGATCCGATGGGTAACATCCGATGTCCGTGTTCGGGTTGTAAGAACAGAAAGTGGATATCGACATGGGATGTGCAGCATCATCTGTATACGAGAGGATTTGTTGGCCATTATGAGTTATGGTCGTGTCATGGTGAGTTGAATATTCAGTCGTCTGCACCAGCTAATTACTTTGCCTCCACAAGTACGTACGTAGACATGGTTGTCGATGCTGCTGGTCCGAAGTTCAATATTCATGAAGATCAAACAAATGAAGAAGTGCCGAATGATACAGCTCAGAGATTTTATCAGTTACTTCGAGATGCTGATGATCCATTATGGGATGGTTGTGAGAAGCATACACGGTTGTCTGCATTGTCGCAGCTATGAATTTGAAATCTGAATTTCATATGACGAGAGTTGTTTTGACCGGCTTCTCTTACTGGTCAAGAGCATGCTTCCTCAATCAGAGAGGTTACCTGCTGACTTTTACCGTGCGAAGAAGATGGTGAATGATTTGGGGCTTGGTTTTATGAAAATTGATGCATGTCCGAATCACTGTATGCTGTACTACAAAGAGGATGCAGATAAGACATCATGCTGTATTTGTAAGCATGATAGGTTCAAGCCCAAGAGAGGGGATAAGTCAAAGAAGAAGGATGTTCCGTATAAGTCATTGCGGTACTTTCCATCACACCCAGATTGCAGCGATTGTTCATGTCCTCGAGGACAGCTGGACATATGACATGGCATGCGGAAAGAGTCCGTCGCGACGAAGGTGAAATGAGTCATCCTACCGATGGTAAAGCTTGGGCTCATTTTAGCCGTACTCATCCTTACTTCTCAAGGGATCCACGCAACGTACGGCTTGGTTTATGCACAGATGGTTTCAATCCTTTCGGAGGCTCGGTGGCATTACTCATGTTGGCCAGTATTCTAACACCGTAAACCTTCCGCCAGGCTGTGCATGAAGCGTGAGAATCTGTTCCTTTCATTGCTGATTCCGGGTCCAAAAAGTCCAGGAAAGAATATAGACATATATCTCAGACCGTGATTGATGAGATGAAATTGTTATGGTCAGATGGTGTGCAGTCTATGATGCATCCAGAAAACAGAATTTCAATCTGAAGGCGGCATTAATGTGGACAATAAGTGACTTCAGCCTACGGCATGTTATCTGGCTGGAGCACCACATGGGAGGTTGGCATGTCCTTATTGCATGGAGATTCTAATCATTTGGTTGAAAAATCTGGGGGAAAAATTTTGTTGGTTCGATTGTCATCGACGGTTTCTACCAGTGACCATCCTTTCCGAAAGCAAAAGGATTTTTTATTAAAAATACAACTGTGATGGAGGAGTTAGATATGGAACGGGGTGTCTGGTGGAAATATGGAGAGGCGGGTCCAGAACTTACCGACTGTAACACAACTGGATGGTTAGTACTCGACAAAATCCCTGGCTTTGGGAAGGATCACAATGGGTGAAGCAAAGCATTTTTGGGGAATTGCATATGGTAACACTTTTGATAGTCTACACATAGAAGTCATGCATATAGAGAAGAATGTGTTTGTAAGTGTCAACACAGTTAGGGACGTCAAAAGGTAAAACGAAGGATAAACGTCGGCATGGGTCGATTGAAGTACTTTGCAAACGTTAGACCTAGAGATACAGCATGTGGCAAGGAAAAGTGGTGCAACCAAAGCTGATATTGCTTGGGGCCAGATAGATTAGGGAAGTGTTGCAATGTTTAAAGAATAGATTACCGGTCAGGGATATGTCTCGAAATATGTGCGTTGTGTAAATGACACCGAGGGGAAAAACAATATACGGAACTGAGAGTCATGACTGCCTGTTTCATGCAAAGAATGATTGCATTGGCTTTTCTGTGGAGTTGTTGCCGAAACAAATAGGGGAGCAATGACTGATCTGAGTCAGGATTTATCTGCATCAGACTCAAAAATTAATGGATTGGCAAATATAGAGCAAAATATAATTCAGACAGTGCAAATTAGAGAAGATATTCTGATGACCAAACTGTCCCCATAATAAATATTTCCATTTATTTATATAATTTTGATGATTAACAAAATAACACTAATGGATTTCTTGAGCTTGAGAACAGGAAGCAAAAGAAAAAGAAAGATCAAGACAATCTGGTAAGTCCCATCATTTCTATCCAAGTCCCTGTAACGACTTCTTTGATAAGCAGAACGACTCCCTCTTTGACCGGAACACTCGAATCGTTACCGTAACGATTTCTTTAGAACTCGCAACGACTCTCTAGCCGTAACGATTTCTTTAGACCTCGTAACGATTTCTTTAGAACTCGCAACGACTCTCTAGCCGT
The DNA here is from genome assembly GCA_014218235.1 of Colocasia esculenta. NCBI lineage: Eukaryota > Viridiplantae > Streptophyta > Magnoliopsida > Alismatales > Araceae > Colocasia > Colocasia esculenta. Next base: position 164,712,135 of record CM024755.1, on the reverse strand, counting down.
AACGATTTCTTTAGACCTCGTAACGATTTCTTTAGAACTCGCAACGACTCTCTAGCCGTAACGACTTTCTTTAGACCTCGTAACGATTTCTTTAGAACTCGCAACGACTCTCTAGCCGTAACGACTTCTTTAGACCTCGTAACGATTTCTTTAGAACTCGCAACGACTCTCTAGCCGTAACGACTTCTTTAGACCTCGTAACGATTTCTTTAGAACTCGCAACGACTCTCTAGCCGTAACGACTTCTTTAGACCTCGTAACGATTTCTTTAGAACTCGCAACGACTCTCTAGCCGTAACGACTTCTTTAGACCTCGTAACGATTTCTTTAGAACTCAATAGTCATAACGATTTCGCGTATCGACTTCTTTGTTAGTCATAACGATTTCGCGCAACGACTTCTTTGTTAGTCATAACGATTTCGCGCAACGACTTCTTTATTAGTCATAACGATTTCGCGTAACGACTTCTTTGTTAGTCATAACGATTTCGCGCAACGACTTCTTTATTAGTCATAACGATTTCGCGTAACGACTTCTTTGTTAGTCATAACGATTTCGCGCAACGACTTCTTTATTAGTCATAACGATTTCGCGCAACGACTTCTTTATTAGTCATGACGATTTCGCGTAACGACTTCTTTATTAGTCATAACGATTTCTTGCAACGATTTCTTTAGAGCTCACAACGACTTGCCTGTTGTAACGGCTTCATAAGTTATCACAACGATTTCTTTACAGTTCATAACGACTTGCTATAATTCATAACGATTTCATAAGTTATGAAGTCAGCAAGATTCTTTTTATCGAATTTCTTGATGCATCAGTATAATGCTTTTTAATAGCGTTGAAAAGTCAAAGTCATATCTTGTCCGTTGACTGCTATGCATTAAATGCTCTCCGATCGTATCTCCCATGCATGCAGACAATATCTTCCATTTCTATGCTACTCTGTCTACGTACTTTTCTTGGACAGAAAGGAGCTTTGCTATATACTGCAATATCTGTTCCATCTCAACTAACAATAGACAGCAGTCCTAGCTGTCTTCTATTTATTGATGATATGCTTACAGATATCTGACAAGACTCATCTGGACAACGTTGGACACAAGATACAAAGTTCTATGACATCTCTTTGGCGTGTACACCAGGATAAAAGACTGACGATCAGAAGCTTCCTCAGTAACCAGTCTAACGTACACAAGGATAAGAGACAACGGACATTCAACGTTCGAATTTGAATCAGCAGTTTAAATAGAAGACTCAAGACGAAAAGAAATACAACAGATAGAGCAACATCGCTTGATTTAGAAGAAGAAAGGAATCCATCTCTTACAATCTTTAGAACTTGAAGAAGAGCGAAGCCTCCACTCCAAACCTTGTTCTAAGCTCTTAGCTCTCTGTGCTCAAAGAATCTTCTCATTTGTAAGAGCCTGTGTGGTCCTTGGAGAGAAAAACCTTGTTAAATCTCTTTCTCTCTCGGGGCTTAGGAGCTTCAGGTTGTAGCTGGTCAAGCTAGAATCTGAAGCCTGTTTTCACAACCTTTTTCTGATTAGTTTGTGTTCCCTTCTGGACGAAGGAAGACCTGGTGGTATCCAGGGTGGTTGTTGTTCCCTTCTGGACGAAGGAAGACCTGGTGGTATCCAGGGTGGTTGTTGTTCCCTTCAGGCTGAAGGAAGACCAGTTGAGGCTGGGTGTAAGGATCCTTAAGGGGGATTGTACCCTTGTAGTAAAATCCTGAGGTATTGCTCAGGGACTGGACGTAGGTCTCCTGTGGAGAGGAGTTCCGAACCAGGATAAAATCCTTGTGTCTTGTGGATGTGTTTTGTGTGATTGTTATCTTGTTTGCTCTAACTCTAACCTTGTTATTAAGTTGTGCAATCTTTTCAGTAAACAGGTTTTAATCAAAGATCGAAGTTTTTATAACCCATTCACCCCCCCTCTGGGCTAGCTAGCTGGGCAACAAGTGGTATCAGAGCCCGTCTCTTCGACAAAGAAGAAGATCCAACGATCTGAAGAGCAAAGATCAATGGCAGCCCAAAGTCACTTCGAAGGTCAGTCTGTCAACAGACCTCCTTTGTTCGATGGTGAAGATTATACGTATTGGAAGACCAGGATGGAATACTTTCTACAAGGCCACGATTATCAAATCTGGTCAATAGTGGAAGAAGGTGATCTGGTCGTCACAAATGAGAAAGCACAATGGACAGATGAAGATAGAAAGAAAATCTCCTTGAACTGTAAAGCTAAGAGCATTCTATGTTGTGCTCTAAGCAAGAAAGAGTTCAACAGAGTTTCAGCATGCAAATCCTCCATGGAAATGTGGGAAAAGTTAAAGATCACATATGAAGGTACAGACAAAGTAAAGGAGACAAGAATTGACATTCTTGTCACTCAGTATGAAAGATTTCAAATGCAAACAGGTGAGTCTATTACCCAAATGTTTAGTAGATTTACTGACATTACTAATGGCCTAGCAAGTCTAGGAAAGTCATATGAAAATGCAGATATGGTAAGGAAGATTCTCAGATCCCTGCCATCTTCATGGACGGCAAAGGTCACAGCTATCGAAGAAGCTAATGATCTTAAGAGAATGTCAGTAGAAAAACTCATTGGGTCTCTCATGGCCCATGAAATAAACATGGAAAGACTAGGAGAATCCTCCAGTAGAAAGAAGCAGTCAAATGCGCTTAAAGCTAATGGGGACTCATCAGAAGAATCCTTAGATAACAGTGAAGATAGCAAAGATAGTGATGATGAAGAAGCCATGCTCTCAAGAAGATTGCAGAGAATCTTGGCAAAGAAAAAGAAGTTCCAGTCTGGTAGGAGGTACTTCAAGAAAAACAAAGATCTCAAGAGACCAGATGGAAAAGATCAGAAGAGGAATGAGCCACTTTGCTATGAATGCAAGAAACCTGGACATATCAAGGCAGACTGTCCAATGTTAAAGAAAAATGATCACAAGAAGAAGGACAGCTCCAAGAAGTTCAGAAGATTCAAAAAGAAAGCCATGGCAGCTGCATGGGACAACAGCAGCGACTCAGATAGTGAGTCAAGCTCGAGCAGTGAAGGTGAAGAAGCCAACTTGGCTCTCATGGCGAATACCGAGGATAAGGTAACATCTGATTCTTCTTTCGATTCCTGTAATGACTCAGATTCGGATAATTTGGAAAGTGCATTTAATGAACTCTACAATAAGTATAAAGAAGTGTGTAAACTACTTAAGCTAAGCAAGAAAAATATCACATGTCTCGAAAATACCAACTCAGATTTAAAATCTGAAAACGAAGAACTAGAAAAACAAATAGTTGAGCTTAAGAGAAGAAATGAACTATTATGTGAAAATTTAAAAGACAAGAACAGAAAAATCACTGACCTAGAAAAACAGGAAAACTCAGATGATTTAAGAAAAACTGTAAATGAATTAAATGAAGAAAACAATACACTAGCAAGCACCCTAGAAAAATTTACCAATGGTAAAAACTCTTTAATATTAAAAGGTGCTAGGAGATCGGGTAAAAAGAAAAATGGATTAGGATATACACCCCCAGATAATGAAGAAACCATAATATACCCTAAAACATATCCAACACCAAAATTTGTACCTGAACAAGATGTAGCATACAAAGCTGATTTCAAATACATAGAAAAAGTAACTAAGTTATCCTGCTGCAGTCACTGCAACAAGTTAGGACATATTAAAATGACATGCCCAACAAGACATAAAAAATGGATATTAAAAGGTAAAGTTGATGATACTAACCAATCAGGACCCAAAAGAATTTGGGTACCTAAAGCTTGATGTTTTCATTTCAGGTTAACCCTCGAGCATCCAAATGGTATTTGGATAGTGGGTGCTCAAGGCATATGTCAGGCAACAAGAAGATATTTGTTGATCTCCAAGCTGAAGAAGGTACAGTCACCTATGGAGATAATGGAAAAGGGACTGTGATAGGAAGCGGGTCTGTGAACATCAAAGGAAAATCAGTCATAAAGGATGTAATGCTGGTCAAAGGGTTAAAGCACAATCTCATCAGCATCAGCCAGTTGTGTGACAAAGGCCATCAAATTCAGTTTCAAGAATCAAAATGCAGTATCTTAAAAGATGGTGAAGTCATATTTGAAGCCTACAGAGAAAGAAATTTGTATGTTCTATATCTCGATGAACTCAAGGATCAAGATGTGTGTTTGGCAGCTAGCAAAGATAAATCAACTGAGTTGTGGCACAGAAGATTGGGCCACTGCAGCTTGGATGGGCTGAACAAGCTCAGAAAAAGAAAACTAGTTGAAGGACTGCCAAAGGTAAATTTCAGATTGGATAGCATTTGCAGACCTTGTGCAAGAGGAAAGCACACCAAGAGCTCCTTCAAATCAAAGACTGTAGTAACCACCTCAAAGCCCTTAGAACTACTTCACATGGATTTATTTGGGCCAATGAGGACTACCAGTTTGGGAGGAAAGAATTTTGGATTTGTAATAGTTGATGATTATTCAAGATTCACTTGGGTATCCTTTTTAGAGCACAAAGATGACACATTTGAGAATTTTGTCAGCTTCAGTAAGAAAGTTCAGAAAGATCAGAAATTCTCAATTGTCTCTATTCGATCAGATCATGGTGGTGAGTTTCAGAATGAAAAGTTTGCGAAGTTCTGTGATGATCAAGGAATTGAGCACAACTTCTCAGCTCCAAGGACACCTCAACAGAATGGAATTGCTGAGAGGAAAAACAGAACTCTTTTGGATATGGCAAGATCAATGTTATCAGAATATGATCTGCCAAGATATTTCTGGGCCGAAGCTATCAACACTGCATGTTATATCATAAATAGAGTGATGATCAGGCCAATTCTGAAAAAGACTGCTTATGAACTCTACAAAGAAAAGAAGCCAAAGATTAGCCATTTCAGAATATTTGGATGTCCTTGCTTCATCCATAACAATGGAAAAAGGGACATTGGTAAGTTGGATGCCAAATCAGATGAAGGCATTTTCATGGGGTATTCCTCTAAACCTAAAGGTTATAGAGTTTTCAATAAACGTTCCTTATTAATTGAACAATCAGTACATGTTATTTTTGATGAATCTAACCCTTCCTTGAAAAAGGAAGAAATTAGTGACATTGATGATGCAGATGTCCTGTCCGAAAAATTAAAGAAAACTTCAATTAAGGACAAAGAGGATCCAACTCTGGAAGAACTGCAGCAAACAGAAATCCAACATAAAGATCTTCCAAAGGAATGGAGACATCAGAAAGATCACCCTCCTGAAAACATCATTGGTGATCCATCTGTAGGGGTAAGAACTAGAGGTAATGTAATTCCATGCGACTATTTAGCATTTGTTTCTCAAGTAGAGCCTAAGACAGTCAATGAAGCTTTATCTGATGAATCTTGGATACTAGCCATGCAAGATGAACTAAATCAGTTCAAGAGAAACCAAGTATGGTCACTTGTTCCTAGACCATCCAATCATTCAGTTATTGGCACCAAATGGGTGTTCAGAAATAAACTGGATGAGTCTGGAATAATCTTAAGGAACAAAGCCAGATTGGTGGCTCAAGGCTACTCCCAAGAGGAAGGCATAGATTTCGATGAAACTTATGCACCTGTAGCTAGACTTGAGGCCATTAGGATTTTACTTGCTTATGCATCCGCACTTGATTTAAAACTTTTTCAAATGGATGTCAAATCAGCCTTTTTAAATGGTTTCATCAAGGAGGAAGTTTATGTTGAACAACCTCCAGGTTTTGACGACTCTGAATTTCCAAATCATGTATTTAAACTACATAAGGCTTTATATGGTCTAAAGCAAGCTCCTAGAGCCTGGTATGAAAGGCTCAGTAATTTCTTATTAAATCATGGTTTCACTAGAGGTAAAGTAGATAGTACATTATTTATAAAATCTAAGGTTAAACATATACTTCTTGTACAAATCTATGTGGATGATATTATTTTTGGATCTACTGATGAATCTCTTTGCAAGTACTTTGAAAAGCTTATGCAGGGAGAATTCGAAATGAGCTTGATGGGGGAGTTAAGCTACTTCCTTGGATTGCAAATCAAGCAAGGGAAGGATGGCACTCATATCTGTCAAGCAAAGTACACCAAAGAGCTGTTGAAGAAATTTGGATTTGAAGATGCAAAGCCATTATCAACTCCAATGAGCACATCAACCAGAATGGACAGTGATCAAAAAGGTAAAAGGGTAGATCAAAAGAATTATCGAGGTATGATAGGATCATTACTTTACTTAACTGCCAGTAGACCAGACATTTTGTTCAGTGTATGCATGTGTGCTAGATATCAGGCAGACCCTAGAGAGTCTCACTTAATCTCTGTAAAAAGAATATTTAGATATTTAGCTAGAACTCATGATTTAGGTCTCTGGTATCCTAGATCTTGTGAGATAAATCTAATAGGATATTCAGATGCTGATTATGCTGGTTGCAAAGTAGATAGAAAGAGCACCAGTGGATGTTGTCAGTTTCTTGCAGGATGCTTAATATCATGGACATCCAAGAAACAAAATTCAGTAGCTCTATCAACAGCTGAGGCGGAATATGTTGCTGCTGGAAGTTGCTGTACACAACTTCTTTGGATAAAGCAACAACTTGAAGATTTCGGCATTCACATCAAATCAATTCCTCTATTGTGTGATAATACTAGTGCCATCAACCTCACCAAAAATCCAGTTCAACACTCAAGGACGAAACACATTGAGGTAAGATATCATTTTATTCGAGACCATGTAGCTAGTGGTAATTTAGAAATTTCGTTTATAGATACAAATGGTCAATTGGCAGATATCTTCACAAAAGCCCTACCTGAAGAGAGATTTACATCTCTTAGAAGGGAACTAGGGATGTGCAATTTGTGAAAGAATTTCTGTGATTTTATTGACATATAAATTTTTCAGATTAAATGAAAAGTTCTCTCTCCGTTAAAGTTAAACAAAACTCAGTTATCTATATGCTTTGACCGCTTCTGTGTAGAAAGTTGTTTGACTTGTCAAACCTTTTTGTCGCTTTCTACCTTTGCCGCCTTTTGGCGCTCCTCCTGTCATTAAAGTAATATTATTTATCCAAACCGCTTTGAGATCGATTCGTCTTCCACCTTTACCCTTTTTATTCTCTATCTGTTCACCCAAAGCTGATGCCCTAACGATTTTGGGATCGACTCTCTGCAACTTTCGAAGCCTTCTTCTCTTCCCGCGAAGAACTCCTTCGAGAACTTCCGTCCCTTCCATCATCCTCCCTTCCAGAATCCTTTCTTCTCTGCACCCATGGCCGCTCCGTTGATCTCCGGAAGTGTTGGGGGCTACAGTGCTGAGTATTTATCCCCAAAGGAGCAAGAAAGATTTACTTTTGTGAAGACAAAGATTTGCGGAAATAAGGCAGTGGATGTTCAGAATCTTGAGAAGAGTGGCATGGCCAGGCTAGTTGATACTCTAAGAAGATCGCAGTGGATGGATGTGGTCACCTTCAGTGAGGTAAGCTACCCGGATTTGGTAAAAGCCTTCTACATCTGTCTGAAGTCAGAAGCAGATGGATCCCTTGTTTCCTCTGTCAAGGGTATCCAAATCAGAATAACCCTGAGCTGTTGCGTGATCTGTTTGGAGTAAAGACCTCGGGATTTAGTGGCATTCACTCTGTGAATGATGAAGTCAAAGGTCTCGGGATCATCGGTCCAGGATTTAAGTTGAAGGATGGGAAGCTGGATATTAATCAGATGTCCGCGTTCAACCGGTTGCTGCACTTTATAGTCTGCCAAATCTTAGTTCCCCGTAGTGCTACCTTTTCCTCATGCACTAGGGCAGATTCGGACATAATGTTCTGGGCAATCCAGAACAAAGAGATAAACCTGGCCGCAGTGATGATTGAGCGAATGATGTTTGCACATGCTCAGTTATGGGAAACAAAGAGCAAGTTGAATGTTTCCCTTCCATATGCCCATCTTCTGACCAAGATTTTCAAGCATTTGGAGTAGATCTGTCAGGTGCGGTAGCTGAAAAGATGGGCCAGTCTATAAGGTCCAGAAACCTGAAGAAAAGTGGCTTTTCAGTGCAAGAAGGAGTTTGGTCGAAATCCTCTGTGGCTGAAGGAGAAGCAGTTATTGCAGATATTCCAGAAGCAGTAGAAGTAGAGCAAGCAGCAGCAAGTCCAGCAGAGCAAGAGCCAGATGAGTCAGCTGTGGGATGCCAATCCGAAGCTCCATTGGAAGATGTTGTCTTGGAAGAAGCTCCTGCTCAGGGGGAGCAAGAAAGTATTGAAGTCCCTGCTCCCATTCAGGGGGAGCATGCTGAGAGTGAAAAGCCAGAGAATGAAGCCTTTTCTGAGCAAGCTGCACCTTCTCAGGAAACTTCAGGTCCAGCCTTGGTTGATGCTAGTGAAGGCCCAAGTGCACAGTAAATCTTGAGGAGCCTGTCTCTCAGCCAAGTAAGCAGAAAAGAGTTGTTCACAGGAGGTCAAGGAAGGGCCATAGGAAAATAAAGTTGAAGCATGTTATGGCCTTGCTAAAAGCCCAAGGAGAGATCCTGACATCAGTTCAGAATGGTATCAAGGAATTGTTTCAAATCAAGTGTCAACCTCCTCAGACGTATCCTCAATAAGAAATGCAATGAGGTATTTCAATAAGGAAATGTCTGATATGAAGAATTTGCTGGCTAGTATTTCAAAGTCTAGTGGTGTCCCTCCTGCACCTACTCAGAGCAGTCCAGCTGAAGTTCCTAGGCCACCAGGGCCTCCAGCTGAAGTTCCTAGGCCACCAGGGCCTCCAGCTGAAGTTCCTAGGCCACCAGGGCCTCCAGCAGAAGTCTCAGGGCCAACAGGGCCGCCAGCTCAAGGGTCAGGGCCATCAGGGCCATCAGTTGTAGGGTCACCCGGACCAGTGGCAGCCTCAGGGTCTTCAGGACCATCTCCTGCAGTCAGAGAAAGTCAGGCCAAGGGAAAAGAGCCAGTGTCAGTCTCCAAGGCCCCTGATACTTCATCTCTTGCCACTCCAACCCTCTCCACACCTTCATCTCCTCCTACTGCACCTCCTGCTCCACCAACCATAAAACATCCATGCCTCGCACCAAACCTTCCTCATCCTCTACTTCCTCTCAACCCTCCTTCTCACCTACTCCAGCTCTCATCTCAGCTTCATCCTCATTAACTCCTCAACCTTCTCCTATTAAACTCAATCATCTCATCCTCAACCAACCTCTTCCTTTAATCCTAAACACTTTTCTATCCTCCTACTCCTCCTAATTCTGTTACCTTTCCTCCAGTAAAACCTCTGCCTCTTGGTATTTTTGACACCAATGTTCCAGACCTTTTGAAAGGAACACTCTCCTCACCATTCTTTCCACAGCCTCTCACATTCACAGGACTGACCCTCCTAGTCCTGTCTTGAAAAAGAGAAAAACCTCTTCCTCTCTAAGCACTCCTTCTGCTTCTCTCTACCCTCCTTTATGGTACTCTCTTACCCTTGATCCTAAGAGAAGACCTATCTACAGAGAATACCTCCAGAAATGCATTCTTTCTACCATTTATGGTATTCCTTTCTCAACCTCTCCGAACACCTAGCCATTGTTCTTCCTTTACTCAGATATCTCAAGCTTTCAAATCCAAAATCTTTGAGGGCACTGAGTTCAAGACTGAAGATCAGTGGGCAGCCATCAAAGGGAACAAGGCTCAGTACTCAAAATACCTGACTGCAAGGGCCGAATCTCTCTCTCTCAGAGCTCACCCACTCACCTTCTCTGAGTGGTTTATCTTCCAGCACAAGAACTCTTGGGGATCCTTCATTTTGAAGGAAATTCGCATTGCCAGAGCCTTTCAGTTGTACAGTGACTTCTGTTATTTGAACAAAATTCCAGAAGTTCAATTTTGCCAGTTCAACTCACAGATTACTGTGCTGCAATCAGAGACCCCTCTCAACCTTCCTTTTACAGTAGATTTGTCTCCTTCAAGACTGAGTTTCCAGTTCTTCTGCCGAAGCTGCACTCGTTAGTGCTTAATTCAGATGCTGGATCTCATGCTCTCGACATGTTTGCAAGGCAGCTGGGCCGGATGTCAGCAAAGCAGGGCCGATCTCCCTCCTTCTTGCGGTTCATCTTCAGAGAATATCACTCTGGCCGCATCTCTTCTCTGACCTTAGCTCCACTCATTTCTGAGTGTGAACGACTCATCTCATCAGAATGGGAGCTTCTATATCGGGCCTCTTATCAGCAACTGGAAGCTATCAATCAAGATCTGGTTAGTCAGAGGAAGCCGACTCTTTCTGCAGAAGCCTTTATGGATCTCAATTCCATCGCACCCATACCAGAGCTCTATGCTGTATGGGCAGCTAGATATTCTGCCTTCTATGCCCTAAAGCAGGATCTGTTAATCAGCAACTTCACTATCCAATTTCCTTGGACAGATTTCTCCATAGGGCCAGTTTTGGCAAGAGTACCTACTTCAGATTCATTTTGGACAAAACTCAGTATGGAGAGTTCATAGAGCAGCAAAGGCAACTCTACATTCAGAGGAACATCCCTTCCATGGGACCCTCCTTCTCAGTTACCTTTGGTGTTTTTCTGAAATTTTTGAGGATCTTGAGATCAAGGCATGGGCTGTTATCTCACAGCATGCCTCCTTGTTATCTCCTCTGTATTATCTTTCTCCCTCTTAATAAAAATCTTTCTCTCTTCTTTGTCTCACAGCTTATCTTTTTGCCTAATGACAAAATGGGGGAGACAACTAACGTAAATCTGAAAAACATATTTCATTTTTTGTCTGATGTTTAGTATATTTTGTCATCATCAAAAAGGGGGAGATTGATGACCAAACTGTCCCCATAATAAATATTTCCATTTATTTATATATTAATTTTGATGATTAACAAAATAACACTAATGGATTTCTTGAGCCTTGAGAACAGGAAGCAAAAGAAAAATGAAAGATCAAGACAATCTGGTAAGTCCCATCATTTCTATCCAAGTCCCTGTAACGACTTCTTTGATAAGCAGAACGACTTCCTCTTTGACCGGAACACTCGAATCGTTACCGTAACGATTTCTTTAGAACTCGCAACGACTCTCTAGCCGTAACGATTTCTTTAGACCTCGTAACGATTTCTTTAGAACTCGCAACGACTCTCTAGCCGTAACGATTCTTTAGACCTCGTAACGATTTCTTTAGAACTCGCAACGACTCTCTAGCCGTAACGATTTCTTTAGACCTCGTAACGATTTCTTTAGAACTCGCAACGACTCTCTAGCCGTAACGACTTCTTTAGACCTCGTAACGATTTCTTTAGAACTCGCAACGACTCTCTAGCCGTAACGATTCTTTAGACCTCGTAACGATTTCTTTAGAACTCGCAACGACTCTCTAGCCGTAACGACTTCTTTAGACCTCGTAACGATTTCTTTAGAACTCGCAACGACTCTCTAGCCGTAACGACTTCTTTAGACCTTGTAACGATTTCTTTACTCAATAGTCATAACGATTTCGCGTAACGATTCTTTGTTAGTCATAACGATTTCGCGCAACGACTTCTTTGTTAGTCATAACGATTTCGCGCAACGACTTCTTTATTAGTCATAACGATTTCGCGTAACGACTTCTTTGTTAGTCATAACGATTTCGCGCAACGACTTCTTTATTAGTCATAACGTTTTCGCGTAACGACTTCTTTGTTAGTCATAACGATTTCGCGCAACGACTTCTTTATTAGTCATAACGATTTCGCGTAACGACTTCTTTATTAGTCATAACGATTTCGCGTAACGACTTCCTTATTAGTCATAACGATTTCTTGCAACGATTTCTTTAGAGCTCACAACGACTTGCCTGTTGTAACGGCTTCATAAGTTATCACAACGATTTCTTTACAGTTCATAACGACTTGCTATAATTCATAACGATTTCATAAGTTATGAAGTCAGCAAGATTCTTTTTATCGAATTTCTTGATGCATCAGTATAATGCTTTTTAATAGCGTTGAAAAGTCAAAGTCATATCTTGTCCGTTGACTGCTATGCATTAAATGCTCTCCGATCGTATCTCCCATGCATGCAGACAATATCTTCCATTTCTATGCTACTCTGTCTACGTACTTTTCTTGGACAGAAAGGAGCTTTGCTATATACTGCAATATCTGTTCCATCTCAACTAACAATAGACAGCAGTCCTAGCTGTCTTCTATTTATTGATGATATGCTTACAGATATCTGACAAGACTCATCTGGACAACGTTGGACACAAGATACAAAGTTCTATGACATCTCTTTGGCGTGTACACCAGGATAAAAGACTGACGATCAGAAGCTTCCTCAGTAACCAGTCTAACGTACACAAGGATAAGAGACAACGGACATTCAACGTTCGAATTTGAATCAGCAGTTTAAATAGAAGACTCAAGACGAAAAGAAATACAACAGATAGAGCAACATCGCTTGATTTAGAAGAAGAAAGGAATCCATCTCTTACAATCTTTAGAACTTGAAGAAGAGCGAAGCCTCCACTCAAAACCTTGTTCTAAGCTCTTAGCTCTCTGTGCTCAAAAGAATCTTCTCATTTGTAAGAGCCTGTGTGGTCCTTGGAGAGAAAAACCTTGTTAAATCTCTTTCTCTCTCGGGGCTTAGGAGCTTCAGGTTGTAGCTGGTCAAGCTAGAATCTGAAGCCTGTTTTCACAACCTTTTCTGATTAGTTGTGTTCCCTTCTGGACGAAGGAAGACCTGGTGGTATCCAGGGTGGTTGTTGTTCCCTTCTGGACGAAGGAAGACCTGGTGGTATCCAGGGTGGTTGTTGTTCCCTTCAGGCTGAAGGAAGACCAGTTGAGGCTGGGTGTAAGGATCCTTAAGGGGGATTGTACCCTTGTTAGTAAAATCCTGAGGTATTGCTCAGGGACTGGACGTAGGTCTCCTGTGGAGAGGAGTTCCGAACCAGGATAAAATCCTTGTGTCTTGTGGATGTGTTTTTGTGTGATTGTTATCTTGTTTGCTCTAACTCTAACCTTGTTATTAAGTTGTGCAATCTTTTCAGCAAACAGGTTTTAATCAAAGATCGAAGTTTTATAACCCATTCACCCCCCCTCTGGGCTAGCTAGCTGGGCAACAATTTCCTCCAGCATTCTGATTCAATGGAGCACCTGATCATCCATTTACCATATGAGGCAAGGGTCGGAGGACCAGTACAATTTCGATGGATGTATCGTTTGAGAGGTATATTCTACATCTCAATTTATTGCATTACGACGATCTTTATATTACTTATGTATGCATTGAATTTGTCGTAGGTGCATGCACGATTAAGATGAAAGTCCGTAACAAAGCACAAGTTGAGGGCTCCATTACTCAGGCGTACCTCATTAAGGAGATATCGAACTTCTGTTCGATGTACTTGACACGGAAATACGAACCCGACGCACTCAACCTCACGTAATGATGATGGTGGAGATCGAGGTTCAGGACCGACTATCTGTATTCAAGTGTGCCGGACGGGCGTTCGGATCTTCATCTACTCGCGCACTCCAAAAGAGAGTTGGTAGCTGCGGAGATCTACGTGTTCATGAATTGCGAAGAAACTAGACCCTTACATTCAGTAAGCTCTCCACGCTTATTCGTCATCATTTGCGTGCATTACTGCAGAACCTAACGGTTGTTGTGAATTTACATGCAGAGAGTTGACTCGGTCATATTGCGACAGAATCCACATCTAACTGACGTGCAGGTTGAAAAGGAACGGGAGAAGTCTTTCCTACTTGGTTAAGATCTCGAGTATGTGTCTAATTATTTTGAAACATAAGTGTTATGTTTTATGCAGACTGAGTTGAAGTCATTTATTCAATGTTTGTCTATTTATCTCATAATAGGTGAACAAGGCTTCATTCCCGATTCTAGAGTACAACAGATTAGTTTGGCCCCCGAAGATTGTACGTGTCTATCCAGGCTACATTGTGAATGGATACAGATTTCACACGAGAGATTATGGACGGAATAAGTCTACGATGAACAGTGGCGTATGTGTGAAGGGAAGTGCTATAATGAAAATGAAATTGACTATTATGGCATTCTCGAAGAAGTCATGAACTGCAATTTTTGGGACAAGACAACAATGTATTTCTGTTCAAGTGTCATTGGTTTGAGCCGACATCTATTCGTCATGACACAACATATGGATTAATCGATGTGAAGCATAAGTCCAAATTGAGTACATATGAGCCATTCATCCTGGCGGCACAAGCCCAACAAGTTTATTATTCAAATTATACATCCCTCAAATTAGAGATTGGTGGGCTGCATGTAGAGTGAAATCAAGACTATTCCCTGAGTATGAGCTTCTCCCGACTGATGATGAGCTCGAAGGTGTTAATGACAACTTTTTCCAATCAGATCGAGAGTGACGCACGAGAGTTGGCAGCTTCTACGCAGTACAATGTTCATGATATAAATGAAACAATTTCCTTACATAAGGATAACGAACAAGAAGAAGTTGACCCAAATGTCGCTGAGCGGGAGGTGGAGTCTGATGTGGAGGAAGACTCCCAAGATGATGAGGATGAATTCCAGGATGATGATGAAGATGATGCTGAATTAAACATGTCTTCAGCATCTGATGATGAATATAGATAATATACTGCATATTTTGTAAGAAATTGGTGTTGTTGTTCATTACATGTTCATAATAAATTGCTACTTCAAATTGAGTGCTGATGACGTGCTATATCTTTATTTGTATCAATAGAGATATGGTACGTGGAGGACGCAGTCGGAGGGTTGCCACGTCCGTTGGCAGAGGGACTGCCTCCGCGTCCACGTCTGCCTCCCCGTCCACGCCCGTCGTCCCAGCGACAGGTAAATTTCTATATGTTGTTTATTTGAAATTCATAATTTCTAATGTGTATGAAATTTTGCAGGGACTGCCTCCCCGTCCACGCCCGTCGTCCCAGCGACAGGTAAATTTCTATATTGTTGTTTATTTGAAATTCATAATTTCTAATGTGTATGAAATTTGCAGGGACTGCCTCCCCGTCCACGCCCGCCGTCCCAGCGACAAGTAAATTTCTATATTTTGTTTATTTGAAATTCATAATTTCTAATGTGTATGAAATTTTGCAGGGACTGCCTCCCCGTCCACGCCCGTCGTCCCAGCGACAGGTAAATTTCTATATTGTTGTTTATTTGAAATTCATAATTTCTAATGTGTATGAAATTTTGCAGGGAATGCGTCCCCGTCCACGCCCGTCGTCCCAGCGACAGGTAATTTTCTACATTGTTGTTTATTTGAAATTCATAATTTCTAATGTGTATGAAATTTTGCAGGGAATGCCTCCCCGTCCACGCTACCTTCGTCTTCTTCCTCACCACAAGGTAAACATATGTTTCAATAGATTAGTATGTTTGGTCTCTTGCAATTTATACAATAAAAGTGTACTAAATTGTTTTCAACAGAGGTGGAGAGCCAGCATCCAGCAGCTGAGGAGGGGCCTCAGCTACCAGGACGACAACCATGCTGGATCTCAGGGTAAAGTTCATCATCTCAGTGTTACTGTATTTGTTATTAGGATATACATTTCATGTAGAAAATTAATGTGGAATTGCAAGGGGAAGATAGATCCCAATCCTGCTTCCCGCTATATTACGACGTTGATCCATGCACATATTCCAGGACCAGTGGATGTATGGAGAGAATTCCCGGTGCCAGTCCGAGATTTATTATTTGACATGTTTACGGTATTTTTATTTTTTAGAAGAGTTGAAGTCATTTATTCACTTATTATTAATTTAGGTTTATTGCAGAACGTTGATTAATTTTATTTCTTTACAGCGGAGGTTCGCATTCACGAGACCCGAGGATCTCCCTCGGGCTCGAGCAGTCTGGGAGATTACGGCCCAGACTAATTTAAGAAAGTCGATGTGGGAGGCACGGGACAAGGCAATCAAGACCACAGGGAACCGGGATCCTATGGCTTGGGTGGATTACGGCCCTGTTTGGCTGCGGACGGACTATTGGGAGTCCCTTTGCGCGCGTTGGGCTGCTGGACCATGGCAGCAGCGGTCACAGGCGGCAATACGCAACAGAGCAACTCAACCGGAGAAGAATGTGCATACTAGTGGATCCGTATCTTATGCGACCCACAGTCAAAAATTGGTAAGTATTTTATTGTTCGATTCATATATACATATGGATTATTATTGTGAGACAAACTAATTTTGTTGAATTCTAAGCATCACGACCTGGAGCGTGCCCCTACTTTCCGCGAGTTATTTGACCGGACTCATAAGCGGAAGGGGACGGATGACTATGTTACCGAGAGTGCCCGCACGATTGCTGTAAGTCAAGCTTTAAATTATGAATTCAATTATGATATTAAAGTAATTTATTTTCAATAATTTAATTTTAAATTATTTTACAGGAGACGTACGACAGGACGATGGCGGAGCGCTACACAGAGGGCACTCCCCAGCCAGATTTGGATGCGGACGCTTGGGTCGAGGCAGTGGGAGTGCCGAGGAAGGGTCGAGTGTACGACTTTGGGGACAGCCTGGATACTCATCGAGTGTTGTCCTCATATGCCAGTTCGATCGCTTCTCCGGCACACGCGAGTTCATCTTCTGCGCCGCCCGTCAGTGGTGTAGAGGACATTAGAGGCATCATTCGGGAGGAGCTACGTACAGAGCTACAGACGCAGCGGGAAGAGCTACAGACGCAGCGGGTACAGCTACAGGCGCAGCAGGTACAAATAGAGACGCAGCGGCTACAGCTACAGACGCAGTTCAGCGATATGGTTCAGCAGTTCATGTCAATAATGCAGGGAGTACGCCCCACACAGCCAGCAGCTCAGGTCAGTATTAGTATTAATTTCATATACTTAGGATTGGGCCGGGCGTCCAACACGATTGGGTCGGACGTTCAATTGACGGATCTAAAAAACACCCAAGTATATATAAAAAGTTAAAACACACAAACCGGGGGTCCAAAATCCCAAATAGGGATCGGATCGACGTGCCGTTTTCTCCGACACAACCGGGTGGGTTAAAGTGACGTGTAGAAACTGACGGAATCCAATTTGGATCCCCGGATTGAGTCGGACGTTCAATTGACGGATCTAAAAAACACCCAAGTATATATAAAAAGTTAAATCACACAACCGGGGGTCCAAAATCCCAAATAGGGATCGGATCGGTGTGCCGTTTTCTCCAACACGACCGGGTGGGTTAAAGTGACGTGTGGGAACTGACGGAATCCAATTTGGATCCCGGATTGAGTCGGACGTTCAATTGACGGATCTAAAAAACACCCAAGTATATATAAAAAGTTAAAACACACAACCCGGGGGTCCAAAATCCCAAATAGGGATCGGATCGACGTGCCATTTTCTCTGACACGACGGGTGGGTTAAAGTGACGTGTAGAAACTGACGGAATCCAATTTGGATCCCCGGATTGGGTTGGGCATTCAAAGGACGGATCTAAAAACACGGCCAAGCATATATAAATGGTCAAAACACGCAACTCGGGGGTCCAAAATCCCAAATAGGGATCGGATCGGCGTGCCGTTTTCTCCGACACGACCGGGTGGGTTAAAGTGACGTGTGGGAACTGACGGAATCCAATTTGGATCCCCGGATTGGGTCGGACGTTCAATTGACGGATCTAAAAAACACCCAAGTATATATAAAAAGTTAAAACACACAACCCGGGGGTCCAAAATCCCAAATAGGGATCGGATCGACGTGCCGTTTTCTCCGACACGACCGGGTGGGTTAAAGTGACGTGTAGAAACTGACGGAATCCAATTTGGATCCCCGGATTGAGTCGGACGTTCAATTGACCGATCTAAAAAACACCCAAGTATATATAAAAAGTTAAAACACACAACCCGGGGGTCCAAAATCCCAAATAGGGATCGGATCGACGTGCCGTTTTCTCCGACACGACCGGGTGGGTTAAAGTGACGTGTAGAAACTGACGGAATCCAATTTGGATCCCTGGATTGGTTGGGCATTCAAAGGACGGATCTAAAAACACGGCCAAGCATATATAAATGGTCAAAACACGCAACCCGGGGGTCCAAAATCCCAAATAGGGATCGGATCGGCGTGCCGTTTTCTCCGACACGACCGGGGGGGTTAAAGTGACGTGTGGGAACTGACGGAATCCAATTTGGATCCCCGGATTGGGTCGGACGTTCAATTGACGGATCTAAAAAACACCCAAGTATATTTAAAGCGTCAAAACACAACCCGGGGGTCCAAAATCCCAAATAGGGATCGGATCGACGTGCCGTTTTCTCCGACACGACCGGGTGGGTTAAAGTGACGTGTGGGAACTGACGGAATCCAATTTGGATCTCCGGATTGGGTTGGGTATTCAAAGGACGGATCTAAAAACACCCAAGTATATATAAAAAGTTAAAACACACAACCGGGGGTCCAAAATCCCACATAGGGATCGGATCGACGTGCCGTTTCTCCGACACGACCTGGTGGGTTAAAGTGACGTGTAGAAACTAACGGAATCCAATTTGGATCCCCGGATTGGGTTGGGCATTCAAAGGACGGATCTAAAAACACGGCCAAGCATATATAAATGGTCAAAACACGCAACCGGGGGTCCAAAATCCCAAATAGGGATCGGATCGGCGTGCCGTTTTCTCCGACACGACGGGTGGGTTAAAGTGACGTGTGGGAACTGACAGAATCCAATTTGGATCCCGGATTGAGTCGGACGTTCAATTGACGGATCTAAAAAACACCCAAGTATATATAAAAAGTTAAAACACACAACCCGGGGGTCCAAAATCCCAAATAGGGATCGGATCGACGTGCCGTTTTCTCCGACACGACCGGGTGGGTTAAAGTGACGTGTAGAAACTGACGGAATCCAATTTGGATCCCCAGATTGGGTTGGGCATTCAAAGGACGGATCTAAAAACACGGCCAAACATATATAAATGGTCAAAACACGCAACCCGGGGGTCCAAAATCCCAAATAGGGATCGGATCGGCGTCCCGTTTTCTCCGACACGACCGGGTGGGTTAAAGTGACGTGTGGGAACTGACGGAATCCATTTTGGATCCCCGGATTGAGTCGGACGTTCAATTGACGGATCTAAAAAAACACCCAAGTATATATAAAAAGTTAAAACACACAACCCGGGGGTCCAAAATCCCAAATAGGGATCGGATCGACGTGCCGTTTTCTCCGACACGATCGGGTGGGTTAAAGTGACGTGTAGAAACTGACGGAATCCAATTTAGATCCCCGGATTGGGTTGGGCATTCAAAGGACGATCTAAAAACACGGCCAAGCATATATAAATGGTCAAAACACGCAACCGGGGGTCCAAAATCCCAAATAGGGATCGGATCGGCGTTGCCGTTTTCTCCGACACGACCGGGTGGGTTAAAGTGACGTGTGGAAACTGACGGAATCCAATTTGGATCCCCGGATTGGGTCGGACGTTCAATTGACGGATCTAAAAAAACCCAAGTATATTTAAAGCGTCAAAACACAACCGGGGGTCCAAAATCCCAAATAGAGATCGGATCGACGAGCCGTTTTCTCCGACACGACCGGGTGGGTTAAAGTGACGTGTGGGAACTGACGGAATCCAATATGGATCTCCAGATTGGGTTGGGTATTCAAAGGACGGATCTAAAAACACCCAAGTATATATAAAAAGTTAAAACACACAACCCGGGGGTCCAAAATCCCAAATAGAGATCGGATCGACGTGTCGTTTTCTCCGACACGACCAGGTGGGTTAAAGTGACGTGTAGAAACTGACGGAATCCAATTTGGATCCCCGGATTGGGTTGGGCATTCAAAGGACGGATCTGAAAACACCCAAGAGAATGATGGATCTAAAAATATTATTGTATTAAGTTTGAGAAATAATCACATGTTTTAAATTTCATTTTTGAAAATACTGTATTTCTTTTATTTATTATTAATGTTTCTCATTTTAATTTGTTTTAATATAGGATCCAACTCCAGACGATGACGAGGCAGGGACAACAGACGATCCAGCAGATCTATGTTGATTTTTGTATTCATTATGCTATATGATTTATATTTATTGTATCTTATGATTTTATGTTGATTGTTAGTATTTGTTAAATTTATGAATATTGTAGCAGGTTTGACATTGTAGCAATGTATTTTTATTTGTTTATTAAAAAAAAATATGTGTAATTTCCGACGGATTTTCCGACGGCTACGTATCCGTCGGAAAGTATAAATTACCGACGGAAAAATACCGTCGGTAATGCCGTCGGACAATACTGACGGATTCGCCGACGGATATGTCCGTCGGAACTGATAAATTACCGACGGCAATATACCGTCGGCACGTCCGTCGGCAAAATACTGACGGATGGCCGACGGATATCCGTCGGTAATGCCGTCGGACAATACTGACGGATTCGCCGACGGATATGTCCGTCGGAGCTGATAAATTACCGACGGCAATATACCGTCGGCACGTCCGTCGGCAAAATACTGACGGATGGCCGACGGATAGTATCCGTCGGAAAATATATATTACCGACGGTTAAAGACCGTCGGTACTTCGGTCGGCAACTACTGACGCCTTTACCGACGGATGAAATCAGTCGGAGGTTTCGACCGAATTCCGACGGAATTTTCATCCGTCGGAAAGTTCTGACCAATCATTTCCGACGGAAAGTTTCCGACGAGTGTTGGACGGAAAGCGGTCAGAAGGCGCCTTTTCCGACGGATTTCCGACGGATTCAGTCCGTCGGTAATCCCGCTTTTTCTTGTAGTGTTACGTGGAGGTTTAGTGTGTCGAGTTCGTATTTCTGTGTCAAAGTACATCGAACAAAAGTTCGATATCTCTTCAATAAGGTACGCCTAAGTAATGGAGCCCTCAACTTGTGCTTTGTTGCGGACTTTCATCTTAAGATCGTGCATGCACCTACGATAACAATTCAAATGAATACATATGAAATATAAAATATTGTCATAATGTGAATAAATTGAGACATATGAATATACCTCTCAAATAGATACATCCATCGAAATTGTACTGGTCCTCCGACTCTAGCCTCATATGGCAAATGGATGATTAGGTGCTCCATTGAATCAAACAATGTTGGAGGAAATATCTTCTCTAATTTATAGACTATCTGTATTATATTTTGCTCCATATTTTGCAAGTCATGAAGTCTGAGTTCTGATGCACATAAAATCCTGAAGAATTGACTCAACTCGGTCATTGCTTCCCATATTTGCTTTGGCAACAACTCACAAAAAGCAATTGGAATCAGTCTTTGCATGAAAACATGGTAGTCATGACTCTTCATTCCGTATATTTTCCCATCGTTGACATTTACACAACGAGCAATATTCGAGACATATCCATCTGGAAATCTCAATTGCTTCAACCATTAACACACTTCTATAATCTGTCTGGCCCCAAGCACCTATGAAGCTTTAGGTTGCACCACTTTTCTACTAACATGCTGTAGTTATAGTTCTGGACGTCTGCAAAGTACTTTCAAATACATTCGTGCCTTGATGTTATTCTTCGTTTTGCCTTTGACGTCCATAACTGTGTTGAACACATTATCAAAAATATTCTTCTCTATATGCATGACGTCTAGGTTATGTCGTATCAAAAGTGTTGACCAATAAGGCAATTCCCAAAATATGCTTTGCTTCACCCAATTGTGATCCTTCCCAAAGCCGGGGATTTGTCGGGTACTACCAGCCAGTTGTGATACAGTCGGTAAGTTCTAGACCCGCCTCGCCATGTTTCCACCAGACACCCGTTCCATATCTACCTCATCCATCACAATTGTATTTTTCATAAAGGAATCCTTTTGCTTTCGAAACGAATGGTCACTCGGTAGAAACCGACGATAACAATCAAACCAACATGCTTTTCCCCCAGATTTCAATACGAATGATTTAGAATCCTCCATATAATAAGGACATGCCAACCTCCCATGTGTGCTCCAGCCAGATAACATGTCGTACGCTGGAAAGTCACTTATTGTCCACATTAATGCAACCTTCAAATTGGAATTCTGTTTTCTGGATGCATCATAAGATAGAACCCTATCTGACCATATCAATTTCAGCCAATCAATCAACGGTCTGAGATATACGTCTATATTTTTTCTTGGACTTTTTGGATTAGGAATCAGCAATGAAAGGAAGAGATTCTCACGCTTCATGCACGTACCTGGCGGAAGGTTTTACGATGTTAGGAATACTGGCCAACATGAGTAAGATGCCACTGAGCCTCTGAATGGATTGAAACCGTCTGTGCATAAACCCTACTGCACGTTGTGTGGATCCCTTGAGAAGTAAGGATGAAGAAGGCTAAAATGAGCCCAAGCTTCACCATCATCAGGATGACTAATTTCACCATCATCACAACGGACTCTTTCCGCATGCCAAGTCATATGTCCAGTTGTCTTTGAGAACATGAACAACCGCTGCAATCTAGGTGTGATCGGAAGTATCACAGTGACTTATATGGAACATCCTTCTGCTTTGACTTGTCTCCTCTCTTAGGCTTGAATCTATCATTCTTACAGATACAACATGATGTCTTATCTGCATCATCTTTGTAGTACAACATACAATGATTAGGACATGCATCAATTTTTATAAAACCAAGCCCTAGATCATTCACCATCTTCTTCGCACGGTAAAAATCATCAGGCAACCTCTCTGATTGGGGAAGCATACTCTTGACGAGTAAGAGAAGTCGATCAAAATAACTCTCACTCATATGAAATTCAGACTTCAAGTTCAGTAGCTGCGACACTGCAGACAACCGTGGATGCTTCTCACAACCATCCTATAATGGCTCATCAGCATCTCAAAGTAACTGATAAAATCTCTGAGCTGTATTATTCGACACTTCTTCATTTGTTTGGTCATCATGAATATTGAACTCCAAACTAGCAGCATCGACAACCATGTCTACGTACGTACTTGTGGAGGCAAAGTTGGCTGGTTTAGACGACTACATATTAAACTCACCATGAGACGACCATAACTCATAATGGGCAACAAATTCTCTCGTATACAAATGATGCTACACATCCCATGTCGATATCCACTTTCTGTTCTTACAAGCCGAACACGGACATCGGATGTTACCCATCAGATCAACTGCTATAGATGAATTCCTCAATGCAAACTAAATGAAACTGTCAACTCTGTCTTTAAACTCCTCTGTCACAACTCCATTAACTATTCCATGGTACATCCATGGCCGATTCTCATAAGACATTTTTCCTACACAGATTAAATGTCATGTCACGAGTTAAAACCCAACACACGCTCACATCGTTCGAGTAAGTCAAAATGAATAGGTAGGACATATTATTTAGATTATCACTTTTTACCCATCTATGAATATTTGATCGCACTCAGATGACCATTTACTATGTGTTTGTATAATTTGCTGAAAATTTCGGCAGCATCTCCCCACACCTCTCCGATATACCAAAAATATTTATTGATTAAGATATTTTCTTAAACACTTACTAATAAGTGGTTAAGAAAATATTCTAAATCAATAAAGGTATATCAGAGAGGAGTGAGTAGACGCACCTGAAATTTTAAACAAATAATACAAATACATAATAAATGACCACCTAACTGTGATCAAACATTCACAGACTGTCCAAAACGGGACAATTCAAGACTTTGAGTTAGATATACATGTTCTCATCATTGAAAATAAGACTCGTACACATCAATCCCAAAGTCTTGAACGGGAAGGTTCATTGACACAGGCTTAACGGGCTCTCGTGAGGTGTGTGCAGTGATAAATTACTATACATGCATAGATCAAATTTAAAAACCCCATAAATATGAAAGGAAAATGAAAACAAAATATTACATGTGAACAAGTGCAATATTAAAACAAATTCACACGTACATGTAAATGAATTACATTAAAGTAAGAACTGCAATACTAATGTAAGAAATTTTTTTTTGAATGTAATTATCTTTTACTCCACTCGAATACCATTTTTTTTCATAAAAATACAAATATTTTAAAAAGATATTATTCTAAAATAACTTTTAACATAGTAAAATTTTATTTTAAAAAGAAGAAATAGGATTGTTGATGTGCTGGGTGTCAACCTCAATCTTGAATTGGATGTTTCAATATATAGGGAAAATGAGTGTTATTTCACCACCTTCATTGTGTTTGAGATATTTTGATACCCAAGCATCCGAATAACTACACCCAAACATCTGAATAACTAGTATATCTCTTCATATGATAGCGGAAGACATAGGATCTAATTAGATAACGGACCGCATGAGGCTGAATCATATTAACTACAAAAATCATACTAGCTTCAATCAAAGTTCTTGACTTTCATTTTACGACAACCTTAAAATAGAGAATTTTGCCCAAAAAGAGGGTGATTGTACTATTTAGTCTGTAACCATTAATTATTTTCACTGAGGATACAATATATGATCATTGGCCAATTCAATGATTGAGCTGATTATTCACATTTTGTCACTTGTGAGATTATTAATTTTACTTTCTTTCTTGGGGGTGTGCGGGTGTTGAGCGGAGAGCATAATTTCTCAATTCGCAGCAATGATAGAACTTGGTAAGACATTTAAGAAGCTTACCAAGTGAATAAAAAAGGCGGATTTACAAGTGAAGTATGATTTATGGCCGAGATAAACAAACTAACTTAAGAGTAGGCATATGTCCTCATCTCAAAATTATCCATATCTATCTAAAAAAATGAATAATCTAACTTGGAAAGAGGACTAGGTTGTGAGTGACGGATCTAGGATTTTCATGTAGTGGGTGCACCTTTAAACTTATGTTCTTGGTCTAGTGGAGTCAGTCATATGATAAAATTTAATATTTTTAATAAATATTTTAGAATCTGGTGAGATCACATGACCTCGCTGATTATAAATTGGATCCACCTATGTAAGTTGTGTACTATTTGGATCCAACTCTCTTATCATTACCATCATCATCATCATAGAGCTTTATCCCATTAATCACGGTCGGCTATATAAATCTTATCGAGGTCTCCTTTGGACATGGGGATGTGTTCTCCTACAACTAGTCAATCACGTTATTGGGCTGATTGCACATGTAAAAAAAAAGGGGTCGTGGCCCAGCACGTAACTATGACGGTGAATGTGAATATGTGCATTCATACATGCATGTATAAGTATGTATACGTACTTTATATACCCACAAATTTATGGCTACTCCCCCACAGCCCCACCCAAGTCCCTCTTTTCTCGCCATGTTAATCATCACCATT
Source organism: Colocasia esculenta (assembly GCA_014218235.1). Taxonomy (NCBI): domain Eukaryota; kingdom Viridiplantae; phylum Streptophyta; class Magnoliopsida; order Alismatales; family Araceae; genus Colocasia; species Colocasia esculenta. The sequence continues at coordinate 164,686,863 of CM024755.1, read as the reverse complement.
GTAATGAATTAAAGAGATATAACGACAAATATATCCTATATTATTATTATTATTAAAAATATTTATTAACATATTAATATATTATTGGATAATAAGAGTTAAACTCTTAATATTCTATATAGGCTGTGCAGGGGAGGGGGGGGGGGACTGTGTAGGGGAGGGGGGACTGTAAGGGGAACTATAACGTAGTGCGTTTTTCGGATCTTCGTGGATCATTTTTTAGTGGTAGTTTGGATCCGCGTTTATTGGTTTTGATATGGTGCTCATGGCCAATATGAGGTCATTGGGCTTTGGTTGTGGTTTCCGCGCTTTGTGAGGGGCGTAGTGGGCTAGTAGGTTAGGCCCGTGGTGCCCGTTGGTTCACTGGATGTGAACGCGACGGGGGTGTAGGTCACATTCTGAACGCGACGATAGTGGGGGTCTCGTTCTGGTTGCCATTGTTTTGGGTCGACATTTGCATGTGTGCCGCGTGTCGCACACTGGGGTGGCCTGCTGACGTCAAGAATGGGAAGGCGACGCACTGGTCCGTCGCGACAAGGTCACAACGGGAAGGTACGTCGTGATCCCAAGCGCTGTGCGGTTTTTAAGAAGGTTGGCCGAATAGAGCTTTCACAAGCTCTGCTCGACCAGGAGAGAAGCTGCCACGGGTTCTTCGGGAGATTCGGCGTTCCAGTGTGGTATTCGACGTGCTCTCAACGCGAGGACATCGCATGGAGCGGGGGAGACGTCGTGTCATAGCCGGTTTGCGCGTTCTTCATGGTGGTAGGGAGATTCCACCATGTTTGTTTGCGTGGATTGCATGTTAGCTTGTTTACCACTTTAAAAACATAGATACCATGTCTAAGAGGTGAAATGAGCATGAAAACTGGGTTGAAGTGGGGTTTAGGGTGGTTTGTGTGGAAATCCGGAGATGGTTCCCGGATTAGGGTTTTCGCCTGAGAAGGCGACGGACCCTGCTGTTGCGACCAGGTCGCGACAGGCCGACCCGTCGCGATAGGGTTTCTTATCGCGACATGTTGTGGCGTCACGATCAGAAGGCGGCCTTGACCTCTATCGCGACCACAGCCGTGGGTTCTGTTGTGCATGCTTTTGGTGATTTGGTTATCCAGATATCGGTGTTTGACGTGTATGGATTTGGTAAGTGGTGCATTGTCACCCATAGTGTTCCGTGAGTGTGTTGCCCACACGGTTTGTGGGTGGTTTATGTAATTGGTGTGGTGTTTTTGTGGTGTGAGTATATGCATGGCACATAGTGTCGTGAAGGTTGGGCAATGAAGGTTCCAGTGTGAACCTAGCGTCAGTCTTGTGACGCTTTAAGTAGTATAACGTACGTATGGTAAAGAGTTGGTGTATAAATAGTATATATTGTATGTATGTGACAAGGACGTCATGTGATGACCAATGATAGGCCAGTTTGTAATTAGTTATCGTGGTTTACATGTGTGTTGGTGTGGGGTAGCTTGTAGGTCACAGAGTGACTAAGGACAAGCTATTCCTGACACTTGTACCGTGGTTTGTAATGAAGAATATGTAAGTATGTGCATTTCCGAGTGTGGTAGTCCGGCGCCTATTCCGGAATGCCTCTTCAGTTGGGTGCCCCAGGTTTTGTGTGAGCCAGGCACCTGTGTGTGCTCAGGGCTTGTCCCGGTACAGTGGTACCGTCGAGGTCTTTTCGTCTTCCTGAACACCCTCACTCTTGTGTTTGAGTAGTACATCCGGCTGAGAGAAGGATGACAGTGGGACAATGACTTATGAGAGTTTGTGTTTAGTCACTTGTAGCGCGCTCGTAGTTGGGGGTACGGACACCAGTAGATATCGCTGGACCCCAGCTAGTCCTGTTTCTAGTGCCTCACTTTAGAGAGCTCGGGCTAGAGTCTCTAAAGGTGCCAGACATGGGCCTGCAGGGTGTGTGACCTGTAGGTTGTGGTGGTTTGGTTGGTCTCCACAGTTCTTTGGCTTTACTTGTGTTGTGGAGTAGTAGTTGGACCTTACGTCTGTGACTGGGAGACTGAGAGGTAGTTCTTGTGCTGTGTTGTTCGGGTTGGATACTGGCATCATGAACCAGTAGTCTGTCCCATGTGGTGGCGTCGTACTTTCTGGCTCATGCTTTGCTACCAGTTGTGGCAGGTGTTGGTTGTGGTTTTACCCATCGAGGTGTGCCATGGTGTTGGCACAGTTGACGTTGTGGTTGGTGAGCGAAGACTCACTGGTTGTAGATTGACTGGTTGTGGTGTGCCCTGGTAGTGGCATAGTTGTGTTTGTGTTTCAGTGGTGGCACCTCGAGATGGTAGGTACCTGTACCATTTGTGGGTACTGGTTTCTCGTAGTACGCTGAGTACTAGCCTTTTGAGGTGGTGAAGTGGAGGTCTTCCAGTGAGACCTTCCACGTGTTGTGTTTTACCCTTCCTTGGGTAAGTTTCCGAATATGGTTTAGTGTGCAATGGATTGGCATCATGGTTGCCAGTCCTGTTACTTAAGTATGTGACTCGATACATCGTGGTTTAAGGGTATAAAAGATTAGCTCTTGGTTAGCAATCCTGTTACTCATGTGATTGGAGGCTTGCCAGTGAAGCTAGTAGCTTAGGCAATGCTTTGTCTGTGTCACTTACAACTTAGGCGACCAACTGTGTGAGGTGGAGTGCCTGTGAGGCCTGTGGCCTAGGCTTTACAGTTATTGAGCGGACTAGTGGTGTTGTATTAGTCCTGTTGTCTCTTCTTCTTTCCGAGTTTTATAGCTATTGGAGGTAATCATGTTTAATGGTTGTTAATTATGCTTTGCTATGAGCATGATATGGTTTGGCTTCCGGTGTTGCCAGCGATACCAGTTGGGGTTGAGGTCCTCCCGTGTTGTGTGTAGTTTTTGGGTGGTCCCCTAATGAGTCAATGACTTGTTGAGGCTCACTCCCTTACAGTTCTTTTCAGGGTATACCGTTGGTGTGGCTTGCGGAGGTGTCGTGACAGACTTGTACCACCAGCAGTAGTGTTAGAAGAGTTGTGTGAGCTTGTGCTCCCTCAGTGTATGCCCCAAGTAGTTGTACTCTTCTTAATTTGGACATGTAATAATGTAATGGGACAGTTGTAAATTGTTATATGCAGATATGAGCACATGTTCTTTCTTGTGTCCCTTACTGTTGTGGTTTGTCTTTTATATTCTTCCTGGATACGTGTACGAGCTATCCCTTGCGAGACTTCGGTCCGTTCGCGGGAGACGGATCTGGATATGGACCCTTATTGGGTATAGATATTCATGGCCGTTACAGTTGGTATCAGAGCAATGGTCTAGTTAGAATATGAAAAGACATTAAGGTTACAATGTCCCAATATATGATTTAATGTCTACTGCTGGTAGTAAGTCTGTGGTTTCTTGTGCTTTTTAGTACAGTTTTCATATGAGTTTTGGTATATGAATTATATGTTTAGCTAGTCAGATTAGTAGTTGTGGGTAATAGCAGAGAGATGATATAGTTAGTGATGCAGTGTGAGTAGTTATTGGGGTGTCAGTTGTGGTCAAAGTAAAGTTGATTAAAGGTTCTTTCTTATTGAAATTGAAAGAATTGGTGAATTTAGTTATGAAATTCAGTAAAAAGTGTTTTAATAGGATCAGAGTTGGTGGAGAAAGATATAAGGTAGTGATGTGATGGAATAATAGAGAGAATTGTATCGTAAGAAGAATAGGGCTTTGTGATTAGGACTGTTAATGGGTAAATTGTGGTGGAGAATTGTAGCAGAGATAGTTATTATGTTAGAAATTTATGTTAATAAAGTGTTAAGAAGTTGCTTGGATAATAATATGATTAATGGCATGTTAAGTTTGAAATGATTAAGTGAGGTAGTCTAGCTTGAGATAAGATGTTGGTAAGCTGAGGAGCAGTGATCAAGATGGTCCGCAAGTGTAATCTGTGATTAAGAATAATTGCAATAAAGAATTTAAAGACAATGTTGATATCAATAATGAGAAGAATAGAAAATTTAATATAGAAACCAATGTAAGTGTGTGTAGAGGTGACCAGTTGGTTTAAGAGAGAAAGATGTTTATTTAATAAAAGGTAGGGATAAGATTTCTCAGAGAGATTTGTATAAAGTTGTTGCAGTGTTAAAGATAAGAGTAATTGTGCTAACATTTGTGTATAGATTGTGGAAGTAGAGAAGGAAAATTGGTGTCAGGGGTAGACTGAAGTTAAAGCTAAATAATTAAAGAAACTTGAAGCTATGCAAGTTAAAATAGACAAGGTTAAGTCCATTGAGAAGTAATGGGGAATAGCAAAGTGGATTATGAATGGATATTTGTGAATGAGCTGTAACAGTGAAAATGTTTATATTTGGCGGTAAGTTAGTAATGTGGAATAAAGGAATCAAGTAGAATAAATCATTGTGTTTAAAAGAAATAATTTCAGTTTATAATTATGGTGGAGAGTAAGAAGGATTGTAGGATAAATGGCACCTGGAGATCAGTCAGCTAGTAAACTAGTTAAGAGAAATATTTTGTAGAAATGATGTTATTCTATTGATACTAAAGATAAGGTAATATTAATGATCATGTGAAGAAAAAGAATATGGTAGATTATAGAATAGTGATAATTAAATGATTCAGGAAATGTGCAATAAGAATTTGAGTAATGATATGCAGTAAGGTGATTTGGATGAATAAATGAATTTTGTTATAAGAATATTTCCAGAATTTGAAGTAAAGTTATACTAAATCAGTTAAGGAATAGTGAGCAGATTAAGGTATAGTAAAAGAGGAACAGAAAAAGGGAGGAGCAGTATAATCAGTTTAATGGTAAAGAAATTTTGAGATTTGATGTCATATAATTGAGCAAGGCCTGAATAAAGGTAAAGGTAGATCTTCGGGTATGTGTAGCATTGAGAATGGAAGATGTGAAAAGATATGAATTGGGTTTGTTAAACTAGTTAGAGAATACTGTTTAAATTAAAGAATATATATAAAGGGAAAAGTATATCAATATTGATATATGCCAAGATTCAGAATTCAGCGTGAAGCAGATATAGCAGAAGATAGAATATGAGTGGAGTTAATTAAGTGGTATTGATATATGATAAGATAAATGTAAAGTTAGTTGGAAAGTATAATTTGAAGCGAGATAAGTTATTAATGGATTAAGGGAATCCAGAATTCATGAAATATTTGGTGAAAGGTTTAGTATGATCAGAGTAGCGCAGCGGAAGCGTGGAAGATTTAATATTCATAGGTTATCTGAAGTTTAAGTAATTAAAAGAGAATTTAAAGATTTGTGCGCAATTGAGCCAAGTGATGGTTAGTGGTGATAAGTAAATAGTGGAATAACATCAGGAAATTTGAAATTTTAAACAACGTAAAGTGAAAGGATTTGAGCAAGAAAAGCGGCTCAGAAAGAAATGTTGCAAACACAACCAGGAAAATGTGGAAGTAGGTTCAGTCCAAGGAGATAAAGCGCTAATAGCAAAATAGAATCGCTTATAGATAAAAGGTAAGAAATGACAGAATAGATTCAGAGAATAAAGTAGTTGTGGAATAAATTAAAAAGAAAGAGAAGGAAGAGCAAGTATGGAAATGAGTAAATGGTTTGAAAGGAAGATGCAGAGGAAGCTCTGTATATGACTTTGTTTCTTTTTAGGTGATAGTGTGGTTTATTGTCGCTCGTTTTGAATGTCGAGGACGACATTCCTTTTTAGGTGATAGTAATGTAACGTAGCGCATTTTTCGGATCTTCGTGGATCGTTGTTTAGTGGTTGTTTGGATCCGCGTTTATTGATTTTGGTATGGTGCTCATGGCCAATATGAGGTCATTGGGCTTTGGTTGTGGTTTCCACGCGTTGTGAGGGGCTTAGTGGGCTGGCAGGTTAGGCCCGTGGTGCCCGTTGGTTCACTGGATGTGAACGCGACAGGGGTGTAGGTCGCGTTCTGAATACGACAGCAGTGGGGGTCGCGTTCTGGTTGCTGCTATTTTGGGTCGATGTCTACATGTGCGCCACGTGTCGCACGCTGGGGTGGCCTGCTGACATCTGGAATGGGAAGGCGGCGCCCTGGTCCGTCGCGACAAGGTCGCAACGGGACGGTACGTCGCGATCACAACCGCTGTGCAGTTTTTAAGATGGTTGGCCGAACAGAGCTTTCACAAGCTCTGCTCGACCGGGAGAGGAGCTGCCGCGGGTTCTTCGAGCGATTCGGCATTCCGGCATGGTATTCGACGCGCTGTCGACGTGAGGACGTCGCATGGAGCAGGGGAGACGTCGTGCCGTAGCTTGTTTGCACGTTCTTCGTGGAGGTAGGGAGACTCCATCATGTTTGTTTACGTGGATTGCATGTTAGCTTGTTTACTGCTTTAAAAACATAGATACCATGTCTAGGAGGTGAAATGAGCATGAAAACTGGGTTGAAACGGGGTTTAGGGTGGTTTGCATGGAAATCCGGAGATGGTTCCTAGATTTGGGTTTTTGCCTGAGAAGGCGACGGACCCTGCTGTCGCGACCAGGTCGCAACAGGCCGACCCGTCGCAACAGGGTTTCTTATCGCGACATGTCATGGTGTCGCGATCAAAAGGCGGCCTTGACCTCTTTCGCGGCCACAGCCGAGGGTTCTATTTCGCATGCTTTTGGTGATTTGGTTATCCAGATATCAGTGTTTGATGTGTATGGATTTGGTAAGTGGTGCATTGGCACCTATAGTGTTCCGTGAGTGTGTTGCCTACATGGTTTGTGGGTGGTTTATGTAATTGGTGTGGTGTTTTTATAGTGTGAGTATGTGCATGGCACATAGTGTCATGAAGGTTGGGCAATGAAGGTTCCAGTGTGAACCTAGCCTCAGTCTTGTGACGCCTTTTATATATTAATAGAGATGGTTTAAGTAGTATAACATAAGTAAGGTAAAGAGTTGGTGTATAAATAGTATATATTGTATGTATGTGGCAAGGAGGTCATGTGATGACCAATGATAGGCCAGTTTGTAATTAGTTATCGTGGTTTACATGGTGTTGGTATGGGGTAGCTTGTAGGTCACAGAGTGACTAAGGACAAGCTATTCTTGACACTTGTACCGTGGCTTGTAATGAAGAATATATATATATATATATATATATATCGTGGTTTGTGCATTGTTGAGTGTGGTGGTCCAGCGCCTATTCCGGAATGTCTCTTCAGTTGGGTGCCTCAGATTTTGTGTGAGCCAGGCACCTGTGTGTGCTCAGGGCTTGTCCCGGTATAGTGGTGCCATCGAGGTCTTGTCGTCTTCCTGGACACCCTCTCTCTTGTGTTTGAGTAGTATGTCCGGCTGAGGGAAAGACGACAGTGGGACAGTGACTTGTGAGAGTTTGTGTTTAGTCACTTGTAGCGCGCTCGTAGTTGGGGATACGGGCACCAGTAGACGTCGCTGGACCCCAGCTAGTCCTGTTTCCAGTGCCTCACTTTAGAGAGCTCGGGCCAGAGTCTCTAAAGGTGCCAAGCATGGGCCTGCAGGGTGTGTGACCTGTAGATTGTGGTGGTTTGGTTGGTCTCCACAGTTCTTTGGCTTTACTTGTGTTGCGGAGCGGCAGTTGGACCTTACGTCCGTGACTGCGAGACTGAGAGGTAGTTCTTGTACTGTGTTGTCCGGGTTGGATACTGGCGTCATGAACTAGTAGTCTGTCCCATGTGGTGGTGTCGTAATTTTCGGCTCGTGCTTTGCTACCAGTTGTAGCAGGTGTTGGTTGTGGTTTTACCTGTCGAGGTGTGCCATGGTGTTGGCACAGTTGACGTTGTGGTTGGTGAGCGGAGACTCACTGGTTGTAGTTTGACTGGTTGTGGTATGCCCTAGTGGTGGCACAGCTGTGTTTGTGTTTCAGTAGTGGTACCTCGAGAAGGTAGGTACCTGTACCATTTGTGGGTACTGGTTTCTCGTAGTATGTTGAGTACTAGTATTTTCAGGTGGTGAAGCGGAGGTCTTGCGGTGAGACCTTCCCCTTGTTGTGTTTTACCCTTCCATGGGTAAGTTTCTGAATATGGTTTAGTGTGCAATGGATTGGCATCATGTTTGCCAGTCCTGTTACTTAAGTATGTGACTCGATACATCGTGGTTTAAGGGTATAAAGAATTTGCTCTTGGTTAGCAATCTTGTTACCCATGTGATTGGAGGCTTGCCAGTAAAGCTAGTAGCTTAGGCAATGCTTTGCCTATGTGGCTTACAGCTTAGGCGACCAGCTGTGTGAGGTGGAGTGCCTGTGAGGCCTGTGGCCTAGGCTTTACAATTATTGAGCGGACTAGTGGAGTTGTACTAGTCCTGTTGTCTCTTCTTCTTTCCGAGTTTTGTAGCTATTGGAGGTAATCATGTTTAATGGTTGTTAATTATGCTTTGTTGTGAGCATGATATGGTTTGGCTTCTGGTGTTGCCAGCGAGGCCTGTTGGGGTTGAGGTCCTCCTGTGTTGTGTGTAGTTTTTGGGTGGTCCCCTAATGAGTCAATGACTTGTTGAGGCTCACTCCCTTACAATTCTTTTCAGGGTATACTGTTGGTGTGGCTTGCAGAGGTGTCGTGACAGACTTTTACCACTAGCAACAGTGTTAGAAGAGTTGTGTGTGCTTGTGCTCCCTGGAGGTATGCCCCAGGTAGTTGTACTCTTCTTAATTTGGACATGTAATAATGTAATGGGACAATTGTAAATTGTTATATGCAGATATGAGCACATGTTCTTTCTTGTGTCTCTTACTGTTGTGGTTTGTCTTTTATATTCTTCCTGGACACGTGTACGAGCTATCCCTTGCGAGACTTTGGTCCGTTTGCGGGAGACAGATCTGGATATGGACCCTTTTGGGTATAGATATCCAGAGCCGTTACAGGAACCCGGGGGGTGGGGGTGGGGGGGGGGGGAACGACGAAAATATATCCATCAGAAAGTCCGACGGATTTTTCGACGAAAAATATCCGTCCAAAAATTCCGTCGATAAACCCTCTTTTCCTTGTAGTGTAGCCTTATTCTACACTACAAGAAAAAGGGGGATTAGGGATTGAATCTGAGACCAAATATTCGATCACTATTTGGTCTTCGATTTGAGACCGAATAGTGACCGAAAGTATTCAGTCACTGATACTTTCATTTAGTGACTGAAAAACTTTGAGTCACTATTCGGTCTCAAATCAGAGACCGAATAGTGACCGAAAGTTTTCAACCGCAAAGTTTGAGACTCAAGTATACCAAATATTTTGATTATAGCAATTGATAGAATTGGTCACTATTCTGTCTCAGATCAGAGACCAGATAGTGGCCGATTGTAGTCAGTCACTAGCTTCTTATGTTTGGCACCTTCATGCGTAAAATTTGACGACCGAAATTTGGTCTCATATCGGAGACCGAATAGTGACTAAATTTTTGCGATCGCAAATTTTGGGACTAAGTAGAGACTGAATTATTTCGGTCTCTATTTTGACGATCTTGATGACTGACTAGCGCCCGAACATGATTCCTTTTATCTCCCATCACTCGACGACCACCTTTCCTCTCTTCTCTCTCCCTCTCTCCCTCTCTCTCGTTCACCGATGCCAGACCTCACCGTCGTCAACCCCGCCACCGGATCTTGTCGTCATCACCCCCGCCACTGTCATCCCCACCGTCGTTGCCACTCCCACGCCAGCAGGTAACCCGATCTCTCTCTGTCTCTCTCTCTCCTTCTCTCTCCTCCTCCTCTCTCTCTTTGTCAATACAATGGTGGGGGTTTTCTCCATCGGTGGTGGGGTGGGGGGTTGCTCTATCAGTGGTGGGGTGGGGGTTGCTCCATGTATGATCTCTCCTCCACTTGACGCCTCTCGGTCGTTCATGGTTAGTAATGCATCGAACACATTCATGCCATACCAACCGGCAACCAGTGCTTCTTTCACTAAAGACGACAAGTATTATTACCAAAGAGGGAATCCGAGATGCAGTCACGACGGTGTCTTTCTCATACATAAAAGAGGGTAAGGCAAAAAAAGGTTCATATGAACAACATAGCCTTCGACCCCTCCACACACATCGCACACAGGGAAAGAAGCTTAACTAGGATGAGACAGTGGTCGCGAGTGAAAAGGGACGAAATAAGATAGGGCACGTACAAATGTGGCAACTGGTGGGCGGGAATGATGGTGTTTCATGCGTGTGTGTGGGTGAGAGAGAGAGAGAAGGGTCAAGGTGGGTACAGTGTAGCTTCATGTGGAAGGTACAATATTGACAACTTTATTCAGGTGAGATTTTTGCATATCAATCACCTTTTAGATGAAACTTACAGATCATTCTGCATTCACATTGACATACATATCATTGAAAGACCAAAAAATGGACAAAAAGACTATAAAATGTTCCTTCTATATGCATTTAGATTGTCTCCTTGCATATAAAAATTGGTGTAAAAAAACTTCATGTGGTCTTATTGCATACTTTCAACACTTTCAATAATATATGCAAGCAAATAAAATGTGATCTGTGTTCTAATAGCAATTGCCACACAAAAAAAAGAGGACCCCGGTTGGATCGATTAGTTAGAATCTTGCTTAAAAGCAGAAGGTCCCGAGTTCGATTCCTGGTGGGGGGGGGGTTACTTGATTTACATGCAATCCTCGAGGTGTGTAGATTTGAGGTTTTTCTGGTCAAGTGGGGTAAGGGCAATACAGATACACGGAAAGTAGGAGCTGCCAAGTCCTGACCTTGGAGTTCACGAACACCAATCCTTGAGCCCACAAAGCCACACAGGGCGGGGTTTCCTCGTTACAAAAAAAAAAAAATTGCCACGCAAAAATGAAATCTACCTTTTTTATATAAACCAAAATAGAGATGAGAACCATGTACATATTTAGGTGAGATGTGATTGCTTTTGCATATACCTTCGTCAAGCTTTTGAAATGCAACTAGACTGTTATGTAATAGAATTATGTAAATACTAAGTCAGTCCTCCTGGATACACTTGCTCCAGTGTTCGCCCCATCAAAGTTTATCCTAAGCCAGCCCTTGCCTAGTTTCTCTTGTGATGTATGTTCTTTACTTGATTTGCCAACTTAATGTGCACATTTCCTGTTGAGATCTATTCTACATATAGGTCACTTTAGACCAATACTCTTATTAGCCATAAAAAATTGAAGCATGTTATCCACGCAATCCCTTGTAGACAAAAACTCTGTTCTGCGTCCTCTGTTAAAAAAAGAGAATGGCTACGTACCCTGTTGGCTGGGTAAATAAACATGAGATTGGTCAATTGTCTGAGTCCCACACCCTAAAAGCAAATAGGTGACCAATCCTATACTTGATCGGATAAATGATTTATCCAGATAACTAGCTAGGTAGCATTGCTCCTGTAAAAATTATATCATTTTTGAACCTCTAGTCCATGTCTAATGCAGTGTCCACCATTACTTTTGGTACATATGGCAATGAAGTTTCTCTCTTGTCGATTAGGGCAATATTTACAAATATTTGGTAGACTCCTTGGCTGGGTTCTCCACATTATGTGCCCCACATCGTCACTCCACTGTGGATTTAGTTTCTCACATCCCACCTGAGCGTGAGAAATTCAATAAGCAATGCAAAATCCAATGAAATGTGCATCTCAATTCAAATGGGATATATGCCCTCCAAGACATAGCAATGAGGCTTTAACCCCAAACAACTCTTATAAGTAGAAATCCCATATGCTTACATATTGAAACATGAGATGTAAAGAAGCCAAATGAAAACACCAATGAGGTATACATATCAATTTGGGAATAAAAAATTGAGTACAAACTCTTCCTTGTAGACATTAGATCCTTGATTCAAAGTTAATTCAATAAAACACTATTATATAGATTACTTTTAATTGTTTACTTTCAGTTTAGTGATTAGTTTTACACTTCTTACTTTAATGCAGTTCATTTACATGTATGTGTGAATTTCATTTAGTATTGCACTTATTCACATGCATGATTTTGTTTTCATTTTCCTTTCATATTTATGTGACATTTAAATTTGATCTATGCATGCATAGCAATTTAACACTACACACACCCTTACGAGAGCGTGTTAAGCCCATGTCAATGAACCTTCCCGTTCAAGACATTGGAATTGATGTGCATCTTCTCATTTGGAATGATGAGAACATGTATATCTAACTCAAAGTCTTGAATTGTCCCATTTTGGACAGTCTGTGAATATTTGATCGTAGTTAGGTAGTCATTTACTATGTGTTTGTATTATTTGTTGAAATTTTCAGTTGTGTCTACTCACTCCTCTCTGACATATATTTATTGATTTAGAATATTTTCTTAACCACTTATTAGTAAGTGTTTAAAAAAATAGCTTAATTAATAAACATTTTTGGTGTATCGGAGAGGTGTGGGGAGTTGCTGTCGAAATTTTCAGCAAATTGTACAAACACATAATGAATAGCCATCTGAGTGCGATCAAATATTCACAGATGGGTACAAAATGATAATCTAAATAATATATCCTTCCTATTCATTTCGGTTGCGTCGAACTATGTGTGAAAATGGTCAGATTTATTGAATTGGAGTTTGAATTTTAAAGTTATTTGTGTGTTAATATTGGTTAAGCGCAAGAAAAAAATGACTTCAGAATGTTCATGGATGTATCGTAGAATAGTTGATCATGTGGTGTCTATGGAGTTTAGGGCCAGAGTTGAGACTTTCATTCAGTTTGCATTGGGAAATCCAAGTGTAGCAGTAGACAGCGAAGGTTGTATTCAATGTCCTTGTATGATTTGTAAAAATTTGAAGTGGATTTCACCATGGGAGGTTCAACATCATTTATATAGAAAAGGGTTTGTTGAAGGTTATATGAAATGAACATGTCATGGTGAGGAGTTTTGGTCCACGAGCCAAGTAATGTAGAAGGCACAAGTACGTGCGTGGATATGGTTGTAGATGTTGTTAGTCTCACATTCAATGTACATGAGAATCCTATATATGCTGAAGAAGTCCCGAACAAGGGAGCCGACAGATTTTATCAGTTACTTAAGGATACTGATGAGCCATTGTAGGATGGTTGTAAAAAACACACTCGGTTGTTAGTGGTCTCACAATTGCTGAACTTGAAATCTGAACTTCACATAAGTGAGAGTTGTTTTGATCATCTCCTCCTCATCATCTAGAGTATGTTACCTTGAGATGAGAAGATGCCTCCAAATTTTATCGTGCCAAGAAGTTACATAGATCATTACATACAGATAAGATCACCTCACATCTTGGGCTGCAGAGAGATCTACAAATGGAGCGACTATAGAATACAAACGCCAAACAAAAGGGTGGAGATGGGAAACAACATACAAACATCCATAGACGGCAACATAGATGAACAACTTGTCAGAACAAAGTGATCTTCTCCAAACCGTGAAGCGCAATCAATCAAATCCGATCAATGGTTGAGCAATACTGAGATGAGATTGAGATGAGGACCAGATCTAGAGGAGAAGGGCTGCAATTCTTTTTGGCAGTAAATTAAGGTTGATAGTTCGAAAGATGTACTAGGCGAAAGAGTGCAGATGAGCCACAAATCATAAACTACACTGGCTTCAGAACTTGACGGCCTTGAACTAGCACCTTGAAAACCCGAGGGATCACAAACCAGACAGAAGATTAATCCTAAAAGTAGAGAGTAGACCAAACAAAAAAGGCAATAGAGATGGGATGATGAAGGATAGAGCACCGAAGGGGCCACATAAAACAAAATAGAGGAAAGGATTCCATCGATTTCCACTGGCAAAATAGACGAAGGATCTGCTCCAAATGAAACAACACTCCAAGAGAAAGAAAGCTCTTCCCCGTACCTCTCCGCCTACTTTGTAGCCTTATTTGTTTACCATTTTCATGGAAGGTTTTCACTAGCATTATGGATGCAATGTTCCTTGAGAAGCACATTTAGGTGCCGACAATAGTGGCTTTCAAGTTTCGCTTATATAATACTTGCAGATGATGTGATCTTTTTCATGGTAAAATGATAGTATTTCTATATTGGTATATCGAAATGTCTAGCATTATTTTCAAAGCAATCCAGTTTGCATCTCAATACCACCAAGAGTCTGCTTTACTTTTGGCCTGTAGCAACTTGCTCAAATTATACTCTCTCACATTGGAGCATCTCAAGGATCTTTGCAACTACCTATTTGGCCTTGTCTCTTGATATGGTCAGGTGTCACGCTCAGATATTTCTAGCACTCACTCTATAACCTTGATTAAACTAATCATTTCTTGCTCAGAGTAAGCCTCCAAGTATTGACTTGACTAGTTGACCATCGGAGGGTCATCTCCAGGGTACACATCTTGGAACCGACTTCTTTACAAGTCGAGACGACAGAGATGAGAGCATTTGTTCCTTTCTCCACATACGTTCATGCCCGAGGCTGACCTCGGGTCCAAACTGATATTCCTCTCTCTCCAAGTCTGAAAATCAAGTTGGGACCGATCATATCACCTCTAATATCTTATTCTCTTAGAAAACAAACTATAGAGGCTATTTCTGGCCTCCTAGGCCTATAGGGCTATCATAGTCCATCAAAGACTTAGAGTAACGGCTACTCTGCCTTGTGTCCCTGGGCACCGAACAAGACCCGCTCCTGGAGGCCTTTGGGGAGCCCCGAGCTTGGCCGCCCCGAACACTGAACAACAAGAGACCATCAAACACTAGACAGCCTCACTGAACAAGTCCACAAGCTCCTATTTGGTGCCTTTAGAAGACAACCATGATGAGCGGCCTTTAACCTCCCAACAACATTCAATGGAATGGTGCAACACACCCCCCACAACCTGGGGCAGCTACGACGTGAAGTCCCAGGGGACATCTTGGGCCGACAAAATCTATCTTGGGAACTTAACAGTCGCAACCTCTGAACTCCGTTCGTGGGTGACACGTCCTGACCCTTCAAGTTCATACTTATATAAGGAACGACAACCTTCATACAAAGGTACAAAAAATCATCCACTCACAATCGCCCACGTGCGAGAACACATACCAAAAGAACTCCTTCCTCTATGCCATATTCAATAGTCATCTCTGACTTAGGCATCGGAGGGTTCTCCCGGTCTATTGACCGGGTTCCTTTTACGTCATCCGATCTTGCAGGCCATCGTCCGCACCGACGACGATTTTCCCCCTATTCTTAGTGGAGAACCTGCTCAGTTTCATACCGAACAGCGTTATCACCTCCACACAAACGTTGCCCTCCCATAATTGAGAAAATTGAATAGACTCAATTCTTGGAAGAACAGATCTATATCTCGAGCGGAAAAGTCTGGAACTAATCCGCTCAATCTAGTTGTCGGCTTCCTTTTACCTACCAGTAGGAATTGCTGATGAAGTAGAGCGTATTCTTTGTAAATTCGTTTGGGAAGGAAACCCTAATAAAATTAGGGCTCATATGATTGAACGGGACAAAAATTGTAAACCAAAAGATGAAGGCAGACAGCTGGGTTTGTGCCTATTTAAGGATGGGAACAAAGCTTCCATCATTAAGCACTTCTAGGATTTATTACAATGTAAAGAATCCCTATGGACAGCTCGGATTCACCACGAATATATACCTGAGGCATCTATCAATCTGGACTGCTGAGAGCAAATTAAGCTTATCTTTCATCTGCCTGGGCAAATATCTCGAAAGCCGGAGATTGGATAAAAAGATTATCTCTATTTTCACAGGAGTACAGCAAACTAATCTATTATTTGATTCGTGGCTAGCTATACGGAGACACTCACAGGGGAAACGTAATTATAGGCATTCCTAAGTTTACAAACAGTATTTATGTCATTTCATTCGAGCATGCATGGAATCTAGCTAGAAACATTCCAGCATGTCTTTAAATCACAGAGGGAGAAGGATCCTACTTAGATTTGATCTGCAAAGCTGATAAGGATTCACTTGTTTGAAATTTTGATTGTTTCTTAGCTCTGTTTGATAAGCATTTCATTGGGTCCTTAGCGGTTCTACGACGTACTTATTTTTAGGATCAACTATTTGCGAAAATCTAATTGGTCTATTTCTATTATCCTACTTCTTCTTTTTGTGATGATTTTTATTTTATTGACCTTTGCCAACCTAATTGTATATGACTTTTGCCACCTCTTTTTAACTTTTTTTTTATTAATAAATGGCCGATCTCAGGCCTTGTAATTAGCGAAAAAAAAACTGTGTTAGCATAGATTCCACCTTGGAACAATATTTTACATCAAATGGACACTTCTCTTTGGCCAAGCAGGACAAAAAAAAGACGTTGTCACTTAAGTCATTCCGCCTTTCCTAAAAACCACCAGCATCATTGTTTTTAGGTGCTCAACTTCTAAAAACTGGTGTTAATTTGGCAACTAATTAAATGGGCCTAGACCTTGATTAGCCTCGAGAACAAATCAAATGATTGGTTCCACATTGTAGTAGGTACAGGCTCAAGTACCCAATAAAAATGGTATGATCGAGTACCCTAAACAACACTATTATCCTTTTCGTCTTTGGAAATTTGTAAAATGGAATGTGAAAATTGGTTGCTTATGGACCAATATAAAGGGCCGGGACATCCTTTTAGAACATAGATATTGAAATCTTTAATTTTATTAATAAGCAAACTCTGCAACATTTGTACCTTACTGTCATCACATCGATATATTGGCTTAATAGAACTTACACATGTATCTTAAATATCACAAATGGTTCACTCGATTTGCAGGCCTGAAGCCATTTTATATGAATAAAAAAATGTCTTTAACGCTGCCAACCTTGCTCCAGCCTTCGCAATCCTCTTCTCCACGATAGAGAGCCGACGGCGGAAGTACTCATCTGCATAGACGTGTATATATGTTTCGTTAGGATCAAAGTAAAAAAAATTAAGTCTCTGCTCTGTCAGATTTTTTAGAAGCTGAAAGTTCTTGTTTTTTGAGAGACTTATTTTTAAGTCCCTTGATATTTACTCCTCGGATGTGTATTTTTTCAATACCAATTTTACCTCCACCTTATATAACTAGATAAGTAGGTAAGAAGAGTACATAAAAATAGTAGATAAATTTGTAAGTTCGTAGTTACATAATTACATAACTAAGAGTAGTAGTAGGTAAAGTATGTAAGTATGCAATTACATAATTACGTAACTATGTAAGTTAAATAGTTATGTAAGAGAAGTAGTATGTATGTAGGTAAGTGTGTAAGTACGTAGTTACATAATTAAATAACTATGTATAAGTTACTTACTTATTTACATACATACATACATACATACATACATACATGCATAAATCCATGCATGCATCCATCCATCCATCCATACATACATACATATTTACATACATACATATATTATGCATGTATGTATCTAAATATGTGTATGTATATATGTATGTATGTATGTATGCAAGATGGATGGATACGTGCATGCTTGCATTGATGTATGTATGTAATTTATATAGTTATGTAAGAGAAGTAAGTAAATATGTAAGTCCGTAGTTACATAATTACGTAACTATGTAAGTTACATAGTTATAAGAGAAATAGGTAAGTATGTAAGTCCGTAGTTACATAATTACGTAACTATGTAAGTTACATAGTTATATAAGAGAAATAATAGATAAGTAAGTAAGTGTGTAAGTACATAGTTACATAATTACGCAACTATGTAATTACGTACTTACATACTTACCTACTACTACTCTTACATAACTATGTAACTTATATAGTTACATAATTATGTAACTACGCACTTACATATTTACCTACTATTCTTATATACTCTTCTTACCTACTTACCTAGTTATATAAGGTGGGGGTAGAATTGGTATTGAAAAAGTGCATATGGGAGGAGTTAATGCCCAGGGACATAAAAATAAGTCCTTCAAAAAGTAAGGACTTTCAGGTTCTAAGAAACTTGACATGGACCTAAAAATAATGGCAGGTCCCTGTCCGGGACTTAGAATTAATTCTCCCAAAAAAAAGAAAGGCAAACATTGTTATTAAGCTACTCATATATGCATGCCAGTCAAAATTGAGTCCCGCTGAGTAAGGCAGCCGTTCACTTCCTTGTGTGCATACTCACATGCTTGAGTGATGCTCTCTGTTGCATACCTAACACAAACATATTTGAATAATACTCCTTTTATTTTCCAAAATGATATTGTTTCTGTTAAGTTATTGGTGTTTAATCATTCACAGTCATGAATTTTTTATTAAATAGCTTACACAACAGGATCATCTGTGCGGACATCGTCATCCTGCAACTTTAAGTGAGGACATGACACTACAGGAAAATCGGGGTTTGCTTACATCCAAACACCGTAAGTAGAGAACCAAAAATCGTAAGCATAGCCTTCGCTTACGGTGTTACCCTATGATAGGGTTTCGTCGGCTAAGGTCCGACGCCAAAGGCCAAGGGCTACAGTGTTTCAAACTCCGTAAGTATAGAACTATAGTCACGGTGTTGGTAGCCGTAAGTAACACCATAAGCATATCCTCTTTCCGCTACGGCGATGTTAACCGTAGTCATATTTTTTGTAAGGATAGACTCAGTTACGGCTGCGTACATCCCTACGACTGCGTACATCCCTACGACTATGTAAACCATAAGCATGTTTCCCTACGGCTACGTACACCATAAGCAGTTTTGTTTCAGCAAAAAAAAAAAAGTAAATGTATTCCAATGGATCCACATTCACCTACATTTAGAGATCCACATTCACATACTGGTGGGATACATATTACATATAATTGGATCCACATTCACAAGCATTTGGATCAACACATACACATCCACATTTAGATCCACACATTCACATTTGGATCCATAGTCCACCTTCACATAATATTTAGATCCATATTCACATTGACATCCACATCTCACATCTACACACACATTCACAGCCACTCATTCACAATACATAACACATTAATAATATAAAAGATATTAAAGTTTAACAAACAATAATATTAATGAAAGTAAATCATTACATCAAACATCATTGTTCACATTCACATACTGGTGCTAAACATCATTGTTCAAAAGAGGAAGTTAATTGTTAGTAAACCAAATTGTTCACATGTGGTGGGAGGAGATTTGTGATTTGTCCAAATCAGCTTGCTTTCTCCTTTTGGACCAAGATAGGTTGCAGTAGACGAACTGCAAGAGCAACACTAAATGAGGTAAGAAAATTGAATTAAGGGACATTGAGAAACAATATGCCTTATGTGGTCAATAAGTACTATGTGAGGATATGTATAACAAAAGAAACAATATGGTTAATAAACAAGTTAAGCTCTATCACAGTAAAGCATGGCTCAATTAAAAGAGAACAAAGAGAATAATATGAAGACAGGGGCTAAGTGGTTGCACGTCTTCATAAGGCAAACATTACTTCCATCTCCATGGTTTGGTTTGTTGGTAGCCCCTTTAAATCTTATGGTCTGGAATCTTCACATATGCAGGTCATCTAATCTTATGGGCTGTGAATTGGCTGTGATGAAGTATGCTTCTTCTGACACCTCTTGTACGAGAAGGATTTACTATTTAGTCCTTCCTTGAGCAGAGATGCAACGGACTGAGCCATCAATTTCACTTCAGGTCCCCAATTGTTTTAGAAGGGAACTTCACAGTAAACATACCCTTGTTTATTTTGCAATGTGTTTTGGCCTTTGGGTGAGTGGGAAGGAGGTGGATAAATGAATACTGTGTGTACCTATGTCCATGCCACTTCTGCCTTGTGGAATATTGACACAAAGTTCTTTAATTTCCTCCCTCATTGTGCAATTCTCCCACAAATCAGCTAGATGTCTAGACTAGGGGGGGTGAGGGGCCAGTCAAGAATATATAACTTATTAATTCTACAGGTAGACTCATAGAATTAATAAGTTAGATGTACCATTCTGGCAACTGTATGCACTTGATATCCACACATCAATGTCATTCATTCATCTTGCAGAAATTTTCCACTTTCTGTGATGTTCTGAGATGAGTGTGTGCAGAAAAAGACAAGGAAAAGCAAATTTGCACAAAATTCATAATACAAATATTTTCTTATTAAATGAATAAGCTTTAAGCCTTAAAACAGTAAATATTGACAAAAAAAGGCAGACATTTCTGTGTTGGGGGAAGGTAGATTTTGACATTTTTGTGTTGGCAGTGGCATTGCTGAAATCAGTGTTGGCAGACATTTCTGTGTTGGGGGAAGGCAGATTTTGACATTGTTGACAACTTCTGCTAGCAAAATAGACAAAACCATTCAGTGAATAAATGATACCCAAAGATATTACAAGTATAGGTACATATGTCTTCAAATTAGGATCTCTACACCATCAATGTCATCTCTCTCCCATGTGATGTTTATGTCATCAAAAAAAGCAACATCATCATCAATGCTTACATCTTTTGCATCATTTTCAGTAATTTCTTCATTTTGCATGTCGAAGTAATTTTTCGGCTTTGTTATCCTCACAACAGACCATCCTTCCATTTTGGGATCCTCCACATACTATACTTGTTCCACTTGAGAGGCCAAAACATAGGGTTCACTTGTACGTAATTTATAGTTTAGGTTGACCAATGTGAAACCTTCTTCTTTAATTACCCCTTGCTGAATATCAACCCAGTCACACTTGAAAAGTAATACCTTTCTTTGATCGTAATAGTTCAACTCTAATATTTCTTGAAGAACACCATAATATGTCAGCTCATCTCGAATAGGAGCCTAGTCTTTAACACTGGAAAAACTTGAAGTTTTTGTAGACATAACAACCCCACTATTCTGTGTCTTCTTATGAAGTTCAATCTGCCGAGTTTGAAAATGGAACCCATTTACTAAACATACGTTAAACTTCTTCCCCACATTCAATGGTCGATCTTTCAGCACAATTGTGTTTGCATCTAACCCATTATTGTACTTGCCTTGTAAAGAGATAACCTAAAAAAAGAAGGTTACATGTTGGTTATCATTATAACACAGGTGATGTAGACTAAAAAAAGGTTATATACGTTTACTTACTTTACACTTAAACCAATCTGGAAACTGTAATGTATGACATCGCCCAATTTCCATTTCACTTGCTCGTGGTCTTGTTTTCCTTATTTCTTCAAGATGCATACTATATACAAAATGTGGACAATACATTAACGGTATGGTATTGAGAAATAATACATTAATGGGTTGTCATTTGACTTACCTTATGTAAGGAGATATGTTCTCACAATTAAATAGTACATAGAGATGAGCATGGTTCAACTCGTCATTCCTAAGATGACAAGTAGTTCCACCACCTAAACATCAACCATTTCTTGAAAAAATATCCCATCCTTTTTGTGTCAATTCTTCAGCCCCTTCATCTTCATTTCTTAAAGGCTGGTTAAGCCATGTCTCAACATCATCGTCTAGATATCTTGAAGAAAAGATAAGAGTCTCCTCTGCTATATACCCTTCTGCCATTGACCCCTCTGGACGTGCCCTATTCCGTACATAGGACTTAAGTTTCACCAAATACCTAGTGGAGATTCAAAATGAAATCAAGTATTATTAGCAATAGTGTACAACCGGCAGGCATAAGTATAAGATTAATGCAAACCTTTCAATAGGATACATCCATCTATACTGAACTGGGCCAGCAAGCCTTGCTTCATCAGGTAAGGGGATGAGAAGATGTACCATTATATCAAAAATGCTTGGCAGGAAGATCATCTCAAATCGACACAATATGTTTGCAATTTCTTGTCTAAGCTTATAAAATCACTTGACGATGAAGTCTTAGAACATAATAGAGAAAACAAATTGCATACATCGTTAATTGTAGATCTCAGCTCCTTTTGTGTCACTCCCCTCATTGCTAATGGAAGCAATTGTTGCATGAGGACATGACAATCATGACTTTTTAAACCCCAAATTTTCTTACGATCATTGGGATTTACATTCTTTGATATGTTTGATGCATAGCCATCTGGAACTTTCACAGTTTTCAAAACCTTGCAAATCGTATCATTCTCCATCTTGCTCAAAGTGAACATGGTAGGTGGCAATAGCAATCTATTAGAATCCAGAGTTTGAGGTTGAAGAGTGGACCTTATACCCAAATGTTGGAGATCATGTCGAGCTTTCAAACCATCTTTTGTTTTGGCATCAACATCTAATAAAGTTCCAATAATACTATCACAAATATTCTTCTCGATATGCATGACATCGAGACTATGTCTCAAAAGTAAGGAGTTCCAATATGCTAAGTAAAAAAAAATGCTTTTCTTCTTCCAATTGGTATGACACTCAAGAGTGGATGATGATGTTGCAGCTTCCTTTTCTTTTCTTTTCACCCCCACTTTAAATTTGAGAACTTTCCCAAAAGTAAATTTAAGTGGATGCAACTGCTTAAGTATATCAACCCTAGATAACACACTTGGTCTGGCTCTCATTTCTTCTTTTCCATCAAACCTTCATTTCATAGAATGAAACTTATGACCCACACCTAACCATCGATGATGATTAGTGTAACAGAATTTTCTACTGCCTTTTAACCATAATGATGATGTATCTTCATTACATGTATGGCAAGCTAATCGGCCCCTAGTGCTCCAACCAGATAGATAACCATATGCAGGAAAATCGTTAATTGTCCAAAGTAGTGCAGCACGCATAGAAATATTTCACCCTTATAAGCATCGAATGTTTCAACTCCATGCCAAAGAATTTGTAATTCTTCAATAAGTGGCTGAAGATAGACATCAATATCATTTCCCGGACCTTTAGGACCCGAAATGAGTAATGACAAAAAAATACTTTGTGGCTTCATACACAACCATGGAGGTAAGTTGTATGGTGTCAACAACACAGACCATGTACTATGACTCGTACTCATTACCCCAAAGGGGTTGAAACCATCACTTGCCAAGCCTAGGCGCACATTACGAGGTTTTAAACCAAAACCATCAATTGCATCTAACGCCTTCCAACAAGGGGAATCAGATAGGTGCCTTAGAATGCCATCTTCTTGGCGTTCATCACTATGCCAACGCATGGTTGCAGATGATTTACTACAAGTGTATAATCTTTGCAGTCTTGGAATCAATGGAAAATGTCGAAGAACTTTCTTTGCAACCTTAATCTTCTTGTTATGATCACTTCTTTCACTTCCTTTCGTCCATCTACATTCTCCACATTTAGGACAATGATCATAAGACTCATACTCTTTCCAGTACAAAATACAATCACTAGGACATGCATCAATCTTGTGATAATCATATCCCACTTTACCAATGATTTTTTTCAATTCATAAAATGTAGCTAGCAACACATCACCTTCTGGAAGAGCCTCTTTCAACAGCTTCAGAAGCATGTCAAAAGATTTGTTGCTCATTTTGCGTCTGCATTTTATGTTGAACAATCTGACTATAAATGAAAGCTTGTTGAATGTCTTGCAACCAAGATACAAAGGCCGTTCAACATCTGCCAACAACTGTTGAAATTCACCATACTCTCCTTTATTATCATCCATTGACTTCACTTTTGCATGTTTCGAATTTTCCTCACCTATAACATCCTCCAACATCAAATGCAGACCAATATCCTTCGGAAGTGTTGTGTGTGTAAAATCCGTAGACATGTGCCTAGAAGAAGAACTACTCCTATGGAACTTCCAAAATTGTTTGTCTTTAATGACTCCATATTGAAACAAATGTTGTCTTACTATTTCCTTTTCATGTCTTAAGAGGCATACACACTCAAAATATGGACACTTAATCTTTGTTGATGGAGCAGGGTGAGCAGAAGCAACTTGAATGTATGCATCAACTCCATCCATATATTCCCTCGTATTCTTCAATTTATCCATCCAACTCCAATCCATAACGTCTCACTACAAAAAAAAGACTCATTTACAGTATATTTATCATACTATAAATGTTGCAAGATTTCTAATGAATTGTCTAACGACGGGACAAGGTAGAGTACGTGGGGCTTCATCATGCCCAATCAAGGATTAAAAGGGAAAAAATAAGGTAAGCAACTAGAACAAAAAAAAAGACCAGTGTATGTACGGTCATCCCCTCCATCCCCCCCCCCCCCCCCCCCAATGCCCAGTCTGGCGACCCCATTCCCCCCATCATGGATTAAAAGGGGAAAAAAAAAAGGTAAGCAACCAGAATAAAAATATAAATTTGTCTTGGTCATAAAACCAATTAAGTCGAAGATAGACATGGAAACACTACCAATTATGTTTAGAACTAGTTTGATAAAATGGTGAGTGGGTTGGAAAGTACCCAGTACAGCATTGACAAAGACTACTGTTTGGATAGGAAGGAGATATTTTTCAAACACAGCTGACTGCTATGATTCTCACATGGCTACTAGAGACATACAAAGGAAAAAGACCAACCTTCTATGCTATATATATATAATTAAGAATTGTGAATTCAGCACTCCATATTTCTAACGTCCAGGCAAACCCCATTTCAGTTATTGCCATTAACTGCATAACAAAGGCAGGACTGAAATTGGATGCCAGACACTATAAAAAGGTTGCATACAAAGCAAACAGATTTTATGCAAATGACTACCTGAAATTCAAATTAGTGCATGACAAATGGACATCCACATGAATAAGAGATGCCATCACATGGAGTCAAGCAATCTGTTGGATAACTTCTAAAGTGGACCTGCAAAAATGGATTCTTGTCAGACTTATATGCATATATGTTACATATAATTGTTTGACATCTAAACGTTAACAACATGAAATGCCACTAGCGACCAAAGGTTTTTAAAATTTTCAGGCAAAATATGAAGACAATGATACCCAAGATCAGGGAGAATACAAAGAAAAAGTTTACAGTTTCTACCTAGACAAGTTCCCTTATCCATCAATCCAAATATTAGGGAGAATACAAAGAATAACAACATATATCCTACACTAACAATAACAACATCTCCCAATAGCATCCCCTGTCGCCGCAGCTCCTCCCCTTTGGTCATCCCCTCCATCCCCCTCCTAATGCCCAGTCTGGCGACCCCATTCCCCCCAATACATTGCCTGCTCCCCCACCCCCCACAAACCACCAGCAGCACCCCTCCCCCCTCAAATCTAGAAGCATCCCCGGTCACCGCACCTCCTCCCCGCCGGTCATCCCCTCCATCTCCCTCACAATCTGACCTGCTGCCTGCTGCCACCACGAGTCTTCTCCAGTGTGGACGCTGCCTAACATCACCGCGAGTCTTCTGCGGGAACGCTGCCTGCCGATGTTGCCGCAAGCTCTTCCCCACTGCGGACACTTCCTACTACTGCCGCCGCGAGTCTTCTCTAGTGCGGACGCTGCCTGCCATCACCGTGAGTCTTCTGCGGGTATGCTTCCTGCCGACGACGCCGCTTGCTACCGCTGCAAATGTCCTATGGGCCGCTGCTTGCTTGCCCTTTCGCCGCTGCCAGCAGGAGGTGAGTGGAGGCAAGAGGAAGGAGGGGGTTTTCTCCCCTTCAATCTTCGCGCGGGAGGCCTTAATTCGATGGGCGCCCAATGTTAAAAATAATATTTTATTATATATTTATTATATCAAACTCTGTAGGTATATGATAACGCTATATGCTTACAGCATCACGTCATAGGGATAGGCATATCTTAAAAGTTTAAGAACAAAGTTCGTCTGATATACTTACGACACGTACAGTTCGTAAGTATAGATATGTCTATTCATACGAATAGCTTACGAATATACTGAACCGTAAGCAACTTTCGTAGGCAAAGCTAAGATTTCTTATAGTGTAATTAGTCTGCATTGTGTTGTAAGAACCTGAAGATATCCTCTTCACGATCTATTTAAATTGTACAACAAAAGTGTCATAGTATGGGGGATTACTCCGCTATCCTTCCGTTATAATGAGTTACGTGCCTTCGGGAGGCACGAATAACAACAGAGTGGAAGTAGTTATGACAGCTACGAATGCATCCCGTAGGTGTTCGGTTGGTGGAGCTTAGCCCAAGGGTAGTTGACAAGGCTTGCACTCATACGCTCAAACAGGCACATGTTCAGATTTTCCCAAAGTGTTCGGGGACACGTGGAGGATGAGCAAGCAGCTGATAAAGGCCAAGATGGGCCATACTGGGCCCATGGCCTGATGAGCTGGAAATTAATTCCTCACTTGCCCCCTGTTGACCCTTGGAAACACAACAGAAGGGGGGGGGGTTGAATGAGTGATACAAAATTTAGCACTTAAAACAAAACATTGACGCGGAAGCGTTAGTATTAGAGAATGAGCACAATGAACAAGTTAAGCAACAAATCAAACAAGACAATCACACAAAGAGACACATAGATTTATCCTGGTTCAACCCTTCCCAAATAGAAGCCCTGCGTCCAGTCCCCAAGTAAATTCTTTGGATTTTACTAACCCAAGGTACAATCCCCCCAATGGACATACAACGCCCAGCAACCCGCTGGTCCTCTCTTTTACACAAGGGAAAAGTTGACTATACTATCCCTCAGCTGGACACAACACCTAGCACCCTAGCTGGACTTCTCTTTTACATAAGGGGAATACTGAGTACAGACCCTCAGCTGGACAAATCACCAAGAAACAGCTGGTCTTCTTTTCTCGCAGGAAGAGAAACAAACCTATCTTTCTTAAAAAAAAGAAAAAAAAAAAAGAAAAAACAAGCTGTCGAGATCAAGTTCAGGAGAAAATGAATTTGACACTCTTGATTTCAACAACAACTTGAGAGCTAAAGGATAAAAAAGAAGCTCAGACTCTTAGGTAGAAACTCTCTCTTAGAATTATAATGACACACAAAGAGAGATGAGAAAGAGTAAAGGCTTAAGTGCTTGAAAAGCTTAAGCAGAGTTCTTGTTGCCTTAACGTGTGCGCTCTATCATTCATCTTCAAAGCCTTCAACTCTTTATAGAGCATCTGAAAAAGACCATTGAGATAACCATACTTTTCTTCTTCTTCTTCTTCTTCTTCTTCTTCTTCTCTTGTATCTAATGTCTTCTTCTTGTGTCTATTGGTTACTTGGAATAAAAGAGAGTCTTCATTGGTTTGTGCATATTCTCAAGGTTTCCAGTAGCAGGTCCAACATTGTGTCTATGTGAGTATTGTAGACCTACATACAATTAATGCATGGAAGAGGATGTTAAGCAAGTGAAGTCTTGTGTCAGTCAATCCATATCTTATTTCCCTTTAGACCACAGGTTCTGCTGACACCCTTCTTACCTACCACGACAAAGTAGCATGAAAGAGGTAGGATGCAGTCTGACCAAATTTCTTGGAAGCAACTACCTTATAGAGTACACACTTTGAGAGGTAGGAAATAATAAGTAAAAGATGTGCAAAGGATTTGAAATTATATTTACGTGCCAAGATAATTGACAGAGCAATATTCAAACTAAAGAGATGGTCAATCGATGTGAGAACATCAATAATCGGTATAGAATATAAGTACTGAACACTTATAACACCAGTCGATGTATTTGAAGACATATTAGTACTAATTGGAATGTAAATAACATCAATCGGAAGAGTAGTGAACATTTGTTTAGTAATCGGAACACTTATATCACCAATTAGTAAGATACTAAATCTTTGTTCAGTAATTAGAACAATCATAACACCAATCGGTAAGATAAGGCAAGTGTTCACTAATTGGTGTAAAACAATAGTAATCGGTATGGTGTTCACTAATCAAAACTCAAATAACACTAATTGGAATGGTGTTCATCAATTAGAACAATTATAACACCAATCGGTACATTACTGAACCTCCGTTTAGTAATCGAAACAATTTAAACACCAATCGAAGAACACTTGTTGTAACAACCTAGATTTTTTAAAATCCAAAATAAATAGGAATAAAAAATATAATTAGTGGAGAGGTTTGATTTAAAGCACACCAATAGATGTGGCAATTGATAAAACAATCAACAATCGATATGAAACTAGGTTTTTAGCATCAACCGATTGAAATATAATAGCAATCGATGTTGCCTAGAGACAATCGATGTGCATAACACCAATCGATGTTCACTTAAGTGCAATCGATACTACAGAGACAATCGATGTTTAATGAACAATCAATGTTGGTCATGTTGGTCAGTAATCGAGGTTTAATGACCAATAGATATTAGTCAGTAATCAATGTTTAATGACCAATCGATGTTGGTGAGCAATCGATGTTGGTTAACAATCGATGTTAAAGGCCTAATCGATGTTGGTCAGCAATTGATGTTAAAGACCCAATCGATGTTGGTCGGTAATTGATGTTTGATGACCAATCGATGTTGGTCAGCAATCGATGTTTAAAGCCCAATCAATGTTGGTTAGAAATCGATGTTTAAGGACCAATCGATGTTGGTCAGCAATCGATGTGTAAGGCAATCGATATATCAATTCGACTGGCCAAGAAATAACGTTGTCAGTCGAACTAGAATTTCGGATATGATGAAGTTAGCTTCGACTGATCATGATCAAATCGTGCATGACGAAGTAGAACTTCGTATATGACGAAGTGGACTTTGTATATGTCAAAGTTAGACTTCGGATATGATGAAATTAGCTTCGACTGATCATGACCAAATCGCACATGACGAAGTAGAACTTCATATATAACGAAGTTAAACCTCATATATGACAATGTTAGCTTTAACTGATCATGACCAAATCATGATTGACGAAGTTACTGATCGGTGCAAAACTAGGAAAAAATGATAGAGCAAGAATATTCTTAAATATTATTAAATAGACATAAGATAAGCATGAGTTTTGTTATCATTAAAATAAAGGAATAAATTGTAGTAGTGGTTCAACTTAAATGATAGATCCAATAGGGTTATTGGGCAGATAAGATGTAAACATAAGGAAAACCGTGTTAAAACTATACCCGATAATTAAAAAAAAGGGGGTTAGTTAAGATAAACATGAAAAGTATGGACCATAAATCTTGACCTAACCTGAATCCAACAGGGGAGTCCAAATCTTCTCCCTAAAACTAAACAAATAGGAACATACTTGTTAAGAAAATAAATCCTATGCAAGTTCTGAACATGGTAGGACTCCTACCAAGACTTTAGGAAACTACAAACTCGGAAGTTGCACCATCACGGTGCTATAAAACCATTGTAACACCCCCATAGCCAACCCTAGATCTTTCTCTTCATTACTGGATGAATTTCTGGGAGCAAGGGAATGAGTTGGCCACAGGGATTCAAGGATTCTTCATCCCTTAGCTGCTACTTCTATCTACAAGAACCCTAGTATTGGAAACAACCTAAGGTAGGCAATCTCTCAAGCAAAAATCTAATTAATCTCATCCATAGATAGTCCATGATACCAGTAACAAAAGCCCTATGTTTTCCCCAAATTTCATCCATCAAGTTGCGAGATTTTCATGTTCAAAGTTCGATTATTTCATGTACCTGTGACCTCTTGTTTGCTCTTGTTCTCCATCAAATCCTTGTCAAAATCCTTGATTTTTGGTTATATCTTGTTAAGAATAGTGTTAGCTTTGTTTTAACACCGGTTCCATAATTTTTCATGCTTTATACATTGAGATCTAAGTTTTTCCTCTAGCCTTAATTAAAACCCTAATTTCTGAACCATCATGCTATAATACCATGTTGAGTCTTCTCGTTACGTTCTTGTAAATACCGTAACACAGTATCAAGTGATATTAAGGTTAAACCATGCTAATTTCTATATTAAAAGACATGTGTATGATCTTATTTCACCATCTCATGATTCTTCTTCACATTCACACACCAAAAATCTCAACTTTCTGCCAGTACCGACTGTGTGCTGTGCAACTGATACTATCACTTGTATTAATCGTCGTTTTATGTGTATAGCCTGTAGTTCTCATCTAAATCTCTCTATACTCTCATCTATTCAAGTTCTCGCTATGCTCTCATCTATTTCTTCTTACTCTCATTTATTCTTGGTACTCTATTGGCCATTGACAATTTGTCTAAAGATAATAAACATGATCAATGCCTGGTAATATTATAAAGGGCCTGGTCTAGTCCTGGGAGGTGCGCCCGAAAGTGCTAGTGCCTACGGGAGTTAATTGACCAGAGTGTTTTGGCATTACACTCAAGTGCTATCTATCTCGACAATCTATTGACAATCAAAGTGTTATACCCGACTCGTTGTGCTATGTGCTATTTCGTGCTATTCGTGCTATGGTCATCTTGCTCTTGTGTTATACTTGAAACACATGCTATCTATACCATGCTATTTGTGCTATCACTCTCTCGACATTAACTGACTCTCTCTACCATTAGTTTCTCTACTCTTTAATACAATTAATTATTTAAAGTATGTCTGTCTATGAGATATTAAGTCCTACTGAGCATTATCGCTCACCCTGTGTTAATTGTGATATGTCTCCAGGTGAATATGATGATGAGGACCACGCTCATGAGGATGGGGCTGAGCAAGTTCAAGAGTGACCCGAATGTCGTCCTGTTCTTTTAGAGTTTATTATAGTTGGTTGTTTTATTTATGTCACGCCCCGATATTTAGCAGCGGAATAAATACCGGGGGACGTGAACGATACAAACAGACGTATCACAGTTGAATAACGCAGAGTCACAATTGAATATAATAACACATTCGAGACTATAATATGGTCACCAAAAGTATACTTTATTCCATCCCATTCAACTAGTTTAAAACCTTACATAGAAGAACTCACTGAAAAGGGTTCATTATTCAAATAACAATGTTTCTCTATTACATCAACTACTTAAATTTCTATTCCTAAACTGACAACTATTCATAAGACAGGTGCTCGTCACTCTTGCCCAGTCCCATTTGACTCCACGGGTTCTTCATCACTACCTGAAAAAGGGCAGGATGATAGGGGTGAGCGAACTAGCTCAGTAGGATTTACATCTCAATAACGTGTGGGTACTAATATACATGATTAACATTTTAAATAGGCAGATATGCACATGAGTATGATGACAATGTATGCAATACTAACAGATTGAATAGCAAGGTAGAACGGATATCATATCAGATTAAATGTCGAGTTCCATATACAATGGACAGATAATTCAAGAATAAAATCATGTCAGAAGAGATTGGCCATATTCAAGCAGAGCTCATGTGTTCACAAGAACAAACGTATCATATCATGTCAAGTCAAACTTACCATGTCAAATAGGAGGCACATTTTCACAATCTTGCATGTCAGTGTGCTATGCCAAGCACCAAGAGTCCATACTCCCACGGTTAACAAGTACGTTGGGGCGCTCCTCCCCAAGACCGGACAGGGCCCCTATTGCACAGGCATTGGATCAAGTTTTGGACCGAAGTCCCACGTTGTGCCGAACAAACAGGTTCATGTTATGGCCACAGAATTTCAATAACAAGCTCACAGTAAGAGAATCATGATCATTCATAGAGTCAAGGTATGTCAAATAGCTCAAGAGAACAAGGTAGGATAACGACGTATCTTATGTTTCATAATTCATTAATGTCTTGACATGAGGTTGTTTCTAAAGACAGATCGTATGTAGACATATGCTTTCCTAACATGTATGCATATGACAAGTAATTAATTTAACACCGGAAAACATGTAACCATGAAACTCATGCAAATCATAACATTAACACTAACATGCCCATTCTAACATGTATTCATCCCCACATTCACATCATATTCTTATCTTATCAATTGACAATAAGCAAGATCACAAGATAATCCAATGAACATGAGGTCAATCACAATTACACATTAGAATCATATTTACATCATTACTATTTGTCAATGGGTTGATTTATTTTAGGTCCATGCATACTATATAACATCATGCACATGCTAGTAGACATCATGAGATGATTAGACCTAAATCATGCAAATTTCTTGTAAGGTAGTGTCGACACTAGATCAAGTGGTGTCGACACCATACTCCAAACACAAGACAAAATCATGCAAAACTGGTCATGTAGTGTCGACACTAGTTCAGGTAGTGTCGACACAGTGCATCAAAAACAAGACAAAAAGGTCAAGTAGTGTCGACACTAGCTCAAGTGGTGTCGACACTAGAGACAGTTTCCAGAAAACCTTCTGGCCAATATGGGAAAGTGTGTCGACACTAGCACAGGTGGTGTCGACACTAGATCAATTTTCCAGAAAACCTTCTGGGTCAACTGGGACAGTGTGTCGACACTAGCTCAGGTAGTGTCGACACTAGAGACCTTCCCAGAACACCATCTGGGCAATTTTGGGACAGTGTGTCGACACTACCTCAAGTAGTGTCGACACTAGTGGCCCTTCCAGAACCAAACACATGGTTAGGTGTAACCAGAAAATACGTATCATGCAGAGATTCACTTTCACCACTCATAACTCTCTAATGAATGATTTCTAGACAAAACGTTCGACACAAACGATGACGAGGACAACTAGTAGAAGAACTTTGATGTTGAGGGTTTGATCTAATTCGGTCTCTAATCCCGAGAAAACATGTGAATAACAAAAATCTAATGTAGCCCGAAATCACAGTATCATGCAGAGACTCTCTTGTCATGCTCCTAACTCTCTAACGAAGGATTTTTGGACAAAACGTCCAACATAGAAGATGATCATGACTTCACGTGGAAGAACTTTCATGAAGAAAGTTTAGTCAAATTCGGTCTTGAATCATGTTCATAATAAGAAGAACGGGAAAATCCCTAATTGTGCGAGACTTCGGGAAAATCACGAATACTCAATGTATACTCCATGAAAACCAGTCAAACCAATTGCAAATGAACCTAGACTCAAAGTACTACATGATGGTGTTGGTTTTCTTTAATCTTGACTCGAGAACACCTACCTTTACGAAGATCTAAGACTAGTCGATATTCTGGATGCAACAGAAGATGCAGGGGTTGAAGCTCCGGTTCCCAGCCTATCTCCTGCTCCTCAGAAGTTCTAGCCTGCCTCCAAACAACCCCAACTCGTTGTTAAACCTTCCTCAAGGGTTTGAGGATGATTTCTTATAGATTTAGGTTGTAGTTAAGAGTCCTAAAGAGACTAAGAAAGGGGCTGCGAATCTGCTCCCTGTTTTTCCCAGAATCTGGGACTCTTTCCTCCAAAAGAGGTAGTAGTGGTTTAGGAAACCTCCTCTTAAGGTTGGGTCCAATTTTGGCTTACCATACATGACTAATCACCCTTATTTTAACCCTAAATTGCCCTTCCTAATTATGGCATAATTACCTACACAAATTTCTGGGTAATTCTCTATCCCAACTCATTTATATCCTTGGGCCAAATGTGTTCTATTGGCCCCAATCTTGTTAATGGATCATTATTACATGGTGTCGGAAGTCTCTCCCATATGTTTAATTAATTTATCCCCCTTTATTTCTTAAATTTTTAAATTTCTAAATTTCCGAGGTGTTACATCCTCCCCCACTTAAGAAATTTGGTCCCCAAATTTACGCATAATGGTGTGGTTTGTACCTGAGAATAGTTCTGGGTGGTTTTTCTTCATTCTTTCCTCTGTTTCCCATGTAGCATTTGTAACTCCGCCTCGACTCTATTGGACCTTCACCATAGGTATGGTACTGTTCCTGAGTCGTTGAATCTTCCGATCCAGCAGTTTGATCGGCCTCTCTTCATAAGTAAGGTCCTCCCGAATCTCCAAGTCCTCATGGTCAATTACATGGTCGACATTGAATAAGTACTTCCGCAGCATGGATATGTGGAACACATTATGCACGTTTGCCAGTTGCGGAGGTAGTGCAAGTCTATACGCCACCTGACCAATCCTTTCCAGGATTTCAAATGGCCCTATGAATCTGGGACTTAGTTTTCCTTTGATCCCAAATCTTTGTATTCCCCTTGAAGGTGAGACCTTCAAGAAAACATGTTCGCCAACCTGAAATTCTAGTTCTCTCCTTCTCTTGTCTGCATAACTCTTCTGCCTGGATTGTGCTATCTTTAGACGTTCCCTGACAATCTGAACCTTCCTGACAGTCGCCTCAATTAAGTCGGGTCCAACCAATTGGTTCTCCCCAACCTCTTCCCAACAAAGGGGTGATCTGCAACTCCTGTCGTATAAGGCTTCAAATGGAGCCATCTTGATGCTGGCCTGATAGCTGTTGTTATAAGCAAACTCCATCAGGTATAACTGATCATCCCATCGCCCTCTGAAATCTAGCACCAGAGCACGAAGCATATCCTCCACAATTTGATTGGTCCTTTCAGTTTGTCCATCAGTCTGAGGATGGAAGGCAGTACTAAAATTTAGTTTAGTACCCATTGCTTCTTGTAAACCCTTCCAGAAGTGTGAGGTAAATCTAGGGTCCCGATCTGAGATTATGCTAGATGGAACCCCATGCAATCTAACTACTTCCTTAACATATAATGCAGCCAATACATCCACAGACCAGGTGCTCTTAATCAGCAAGAAATGAGCCGACTTAGTCAATCGATCAACGATTACCCAGATTGCATCCATAGCACCTCTAGTCTTGGGCAATCCCATGATAAAGTCCATACCGATACTATCCCACTTCCATTCTGGGATTTCTAGTGGTAGCAGTCCACCAGCTGTACGGAAATGCTCGGCCTTGACTTTCATACATGTTAGATAGTATGACACATGATCAGCCACATCCCGCTTCATGTTTGGCCACCAGTACGACCTTTTCAAGTCTTGGTACATCTTTGTTGATCCAGGGTGAATCGTGTACTTGGACTGATGAGCTTCATTTAGTAACCTCTTCTTGAGTTCTCCTTGATCAGGGACACATGTCCTACCTCGGAACAGTAATCTTCCTTCTGCTGATAGAGTAAAGTCAGGCCTTTACTCTAGCTTCTCCCTGATCTCAACTAAAAATGGATCCTCTCCCTGTTTCTCCTTGATTTCGGTCAGTAGATCGGATTGTATCTGGAGATTTGTTTTTCCTTCTTTCCCACGTCTATGTTCAAACTTGCAAATTGCTCCAGTAACTTCCATTCGCCCAGCATCATACTAGCTAGCATAGCTCCTGGTTGTCTACTTAGAGCGTTTGCCACTACATTGGCTTTCCCAGGGTGATATTGAATGGAAAAGTCGAAGTCCTTGAGGTACTCTAACCACCTTCTTTGTCTCATGTTCAGCTCCTTCTGTGAGAACAAGTATTTCAAACTCTTGTGGTCAGAAAAAACCTTAAATTGCTCACCATAGATATAATGCCTCCAAATCTTTAGGGCGAATACTACAGCTGCCAACTCCAGATCATGAATCGGATAGTTCACTTCATGGATCTTCAACTGTCTGGAAGCATAAGCTATTACCTTCCCTTGTTGCATTAAGACACATCCCAATCCAATACCAGAAGCATCTGAATAAATTTCAAATCCTCCCTCTTCAGTGGGTAAGGCGAGGACAGGAGCAGTAGTCAGACACTTCTTCAAGTTATTGAAACTTTCCTCACATTCATTGGTCCACACAAATAGATTTTCCTTCCGGGTCAGTTTGGTCAATGGCACTGCAATCTTTGAGAAATTCTTTATAAACCTTCGATAATACCCAGCTAATCCCAGAAAACTCCTGATCTCCGTGACGTTTTTCGATCTTTCCCATTTCAGTACGGCCTCAACCTTTGATGGATCAACAGCGATACCATCTTTGGTTACCACATGCCCTAAAAAGGTCACCTCCTCAAGCCAGAATTGACATTTACTTAACTTGGCATATAGTTTGTTCTCCCTTAAGATCTGCAATGCAATCCTCAAATGCTCATCATGCTCTTCCTTTGTCTTAGAATAGATCAATATATCATCGATGAATACCACCACAAACTTATCAAGATATGGGCGATAAATGCTATTCATCAACTGCATGAAAACTGCAGGGGCATTTGTTAGTCCAAAAGGCATAACAATAAATTCATAATGCCCATACCTGCTTCGGAAGGCAGTCTTGTGAATGTCTTCTCCTTTGATCCTCAATTGATGATAATCGGATCGGAGATCTATTTTAGAGAAGTATCTAGCTCCAGATAATTGATCAAACAACTCATCAATTCTCGGCAGAGGGTATTTGGTCTTGATGGTTAACTGATTCAATTGTCTGTAATCTATGCATAGCCTCATTGACCCATCTTTCTTCTTGACGAAGAGGACAGGTGCACCCCATGGCGATGTGCTTGGTCGGATGAAACCCTTCTCTAACAGTTCCATCAGTTGCTCTTTTAATTCTTTCAGTTCTGCGGGGGACATTCTATATGGTGCCCTAGATACCGGTGCTGCTCCAGGGACCAATTCGATGGTAAAATCGACCTCTCGCTCAGGAGGAATTCCTGGCAAGTCTTCGGGGAAAACATCAGCGTATTCGCTGACGACATGGATGTCCTCAACTTTGACTTCTTTCTTTGCGATGATCACAGCAGCAAGAAAAGCCATACAACCTTTCCTCATCATCCTTTTGGCTTGTAATGCAGAGATAATTGACAATCTCTTGCGGTTTCTATCCCCGGTGAACACTAGTTTTGGGTACTGGCTAAAAGTTATCCGACTTCTCCTGCAATTGATACTAGCCCCATGTTCAGACATCCAGTCTGCTCCCAGTATCACATCATACCCTGCCATGTCCATACATATTAAATTTACTGGTAGGTTTTGGGTTTCAATCAACACCAACTGGATGGTATATGGTTTGTAAGATTGGTACCAAGACCAATCGGGGTTGACACAACTATTCCGGATTTCATTGGGACGGGTTTCACAGGTAGGGTATCAACAAATGTTTGAGATATGAAGGAATGCGTAGCTCCCGTATCAAAGAGAACATATGTGGGTCGGGAAAGAATAGTAAGTGTACCTTCCACAATACCTCCTTCTTCAGCAGTTTCTGGTTCCTGGACAGCTTGCGGTCGGCCTTGCCTCTTCTGTCCATTCGGACGTTTGTCCTGAGGGGCTTGTTCTTTCAACATTGGGCAGTCCAAGATCCTATGGTCACGACTCCCACAGCATAGGCATCTCCCTTGCGCTCTCCAGCATTCTTCAGACCGATGACCAGCTCTATCACAATGTTTGCACCTTTCTCCCGTTGTCAACACTATCTGCTTACCTAACTCCTTCGGCTTCTTATCCGCTGGTTCATTTACTCCACCACTGGGCCTTTTCTTCCCAATAGTCGGCTGATACCTCCCAGCAGAAGACACTTGCTCTCGTTTCACAGATTTTCTCTTAATCCTTTCGGCAGTCTCCATGGCATCTTCCAATAACTGAGCCTTCTTAACCATTTCAGCATAAGTTTGAATGTCCATTGGCACCAGTTGGGTGATGAACTGGGGCCTCAAGCCATTCAGAAAACGTTTCGCCTTCATCCTTTCTGTCCCAATTAAGTGAACAGCGTATCGGGACAGCCGAGAGAATTGGGCCTCATACTCAGCCACATTGAGTCCTCTCTGCTTCAAAGCCGCAAATTCGGTTGCTTTCCGTTCTTGGACCCTCTCAAAAAAGTACTTGGCGTTGAAACGCTCAATGAACTGCGCCCATGTCAGTTGTTGTCCATTTAGGGTTGCTTCTACCGACTCCCACCATGCCCTGGATCCTTTTCCAACTGGAAAGTCGCCAAGAGCACCTTGTTCTAGTCTGTGCACTGCATAACCTTGAATATCCTTTCAATCTCCTTAACTCAGTGTTCAGCAACATCTGGGTTAGTACTCCCTTCAAACCTAGGCAGATCCATGTTCCGAAAATTCTGGTGGAGCTCACCGGCTCCGCGGTTACCTCCACCTTGGGTGGCTTGTAAGATAGCCTGAGTCAAGTTCTGTATGGTTCATTGCATGTCCCTAGCCTGGGCACGTTCAGCGGCCATTGAGGTAATAAGTACCTTCAAGATAATAATGTGAGTTAGTCATCTAAATATATCGCATGTGACTTTTACTCCCATGGCTCTACCCACGCTCACATTAGGTATGACAGATTTTGACTTGTGTGATCTAGTTTCATTCTAAGTTCCTATTCCCTTGGACCTTAACGTTGAAGTTTAAGGCTCTGATACCAACTGTCACGCCTCGATATTTAGCAGCGGAATAAATACCGGGGGACGTGAACGATACAAATAGACGTATCACAGTTGAATAACGCAGAGTCACAATTGAATATAATAACACATTCGAGACTATAATATGGTCACCAAAAATATACTTTATTCCATCCCATTCAACTAGTTTAAAACCTTACATAGAAGAACTCACTGAAAAGGGTTCATTATTCAAATAACAATGTTTCTCTATTACATCAACTACTTAAATTTCTATTCCTAAACTGACAACTATTCATAAGACAGGTGCTCGTAACTCTTGCCCAGTCCCATCTGACTCCACGGGTTCTTCATCACTACCTGAAAAAGGGCAGGATGATAGGGGTGAGCGAACTAGCTCAGTAGGATTTACATCTCAATAACGTGCGGGCACTAATATACATGATTAACATTTTAAATAGGCAGATATGCACATGAGTATGATGACAATGTATGCAATACTAACAGATTGAATAGCAAGGTAGAACGGATATCATATCAGATCAAATGTCGAGTTCCATATACAATGGACAGATAATTCAAGAATAAAATCATGTCAAAAGAGATTGGCCATATTCAAGCAGAGCTCATGTGTTCACAAGAACAAACGTATCATATCATGTCAAGTCAAACTTATCATGTCAAACAGGAGGCACATTTTCACAATCTTGCATGCCAGTGTGCTATGCCAAGCACCAAGAGTCCATACTCCTGCGGTTAACAAGTACGTTGGGGCGCTCCTCCCCAAGACCGGACAGGGCCCCTATTGCACATGCATTGGATCAAGTTTTGGACCGAAGTTCCACGTTGTGCCGAACAAACAGGTTCATGTTATGGCCACATAATTTCAATAACAAGCTCACAGTAAGAGAATCATGATCATTCATAGAGTCAAGGTATGTCAAATAGCTCAAGAGAACAAGGTAGGATAACGACGTATCTTATGTTTCATAATTCATTAATGTCTTGACATGAGGTTGTTTCTAAAGACAGATCGTATGTAGACATATGCTTTCCTAACATGTATGCATATGACAAGTAATTAATTTAACACCGGAAAACATGTAACCATGAAACTCATATGCAAATCATAACATTAACACTAACATGTCCATTCTAACATGTATTCATCCCCACATTCACATCATATTCTTATCTTATCAATTGACAATAAGCAAGATCACAAGATAATCCAATGAACATGAGGTCAATCACAATTACACATTAGAATCATATTTACATCATTACTATTTGTCAATGGGTTGATTTATTTTAGGTCCATGCATACTATATAACATCATGCACATGCTAGTAGACATCATGAGATGATTAGACCTAAATCATGCAAATTTCTTGTAAGGTAGTGTCGACACTAGATCAAGTGGTGTCGACACCATGCTCCAAACACAAGACAAAATCATGCAAAACTGGTCATGTAGTGTCGACACTAGTTCTGGTAGTGTCGACACAGTGCATCAAAAACAAGACAAAAAGGTCAAGTAGTGTCGACACTAGCTCAGGTGGTGTCGACACTAGAGACAGTTTTCAGAAAACCTTCTGGCCAATATGGGAAAGTGTGTCGACACTAGCACTGGTGGTGTCGACACTAGATCAATTTTCCAGAAAACCTTCTGGGTCAACTGGGACAGTGTGTCGACACTAGCTCAGGTAGTGTCGACACTAGAGACCTTCCCAGAACACCATCTGGGCAATTTTGGGACAGTGTGTCGACACTACCTCAAGTAGTGTCGACACTAGTGGCCCTTCCAGAACCAAACACATGGTTAGGTGTAACCAAAAAACACGTATCATGCAGCGATTCACTTTCACCACTCATAACTCTCTAACGAATGATATTTAGACAACACGTTCAACACAGAAGATGACGAGGACAACTAGTAGAAGAACTTTGATGTTGAGGGTTTGATCTAATTCGATTTGAATCCTAGGAAAACATGTGAATAACAAAAATCTAATGTAGCCCAAAATCACAGTATCATGCAGAGACTCTCTTGTCATGCTTCTAACTCTATAACGAAGGATTTTTAGACAAAACGTCCAACATAGAAGATGATCGTGGCTTCACGTGGAAGAACTTTCATGAAGAAAGTTTAGTCAAATTCGGTCTTGAATCATGTTCATAATAAGAAGAACGGGAAAATCCCTAATGTACGAGACTTCGGGAAAATCACGAATACTCAATGTATACTCCATGAAAACCAGTCAAACCAATTGCAAATGAACCTAGACTCAAAGTACTACATGATGGTGTTGGTTTTCTTTAATCTTCACTCGAGAACACCTACCTTACGAAGATCTAAGACTAGTCGATATTCTGGATGCAACAGAAGATGCAGGGGTTGAAGCTCCGGGTTCCCAGCCTATCTCCTGCTCCTCAGAAGTTCTAGCCTGCCTCCAAACAACCCCAACTCGTTGTTAAACCTTCCTCAAGGGTTTGAGGATGAGTTCTTATAGATTTAGGTTGTAGTTAAGAGTCCTAAAGAGACTAAGAAAGGGGCTGCGAATCTGCTCCCTGTTTTTCCCAGAATCTGGGACTCTTTCCTCCAAAAGAGGTAGTAGTGGTTTAGGAAACCTCCTCTTCGGGTTGGGTCTGATTTTGGCTTACCATACATGACTAATCAACCTTATTTTAACCCTAAATTGCCCTTCCTAATTATGGCATAATTACCTACACGAATTTCTGGGTAATTCCCTGTCCCAGCTCATTTATATCCTTGGGCCAAATGTGTTCTATTGGCCCCAATCTTTTTAATGGATCATTATTACATGGTGTCGGAAGTCTCTCCCATATGTTTAATTAATTTATCCCCCTTTATTTCTGAAAATTTTAAATTGCTAAATTTCTGGGGTGTTACAATTTAAATATGATGAAGTTCTCTGGGCCCATAATTATGGCTCTGAATTAGTGAATGTAATAGACAGTGGAATGAATAATGAAATAGAGTTGGTTTTGTATTATTCAAACTGTGCAGTGGTTTGATGTTTATTTCGCTCTATACTTGCGCTATATTAACTGTCTCACGTTCTAATATTCCATGTTGGGGCATGACAGTTTTGTGGTATCAGAGCCTAAGAAGTTTTAAGTCTAGGAGGTTATAGGAGGAACTGCCTTAACTACTTGTTGATTATCATGCCTATGTGAGGAATTGGGTAGAATAATGGTTATGGTCTAGAAGATATTCATACATGCACTAACTTAGTGCCACTTTAGTATCCTAATGGCAAGTTTCTTTTGAAGGAATATAGAAAATTTCAATGGCTACTAAGCATCCTCAATTACACGACATGCAACAAAAAATCCAAGAACTGATCAGTGCCTTGCTACAATCTACACAAGGTGACGGAAAATGCGGAGTTGGGGATCTACACAGAAACTTTAGAAGCATGAACCCACCTCGCTTTAGTGGAAATATTGATCCCGATGAAGCTGAGCACTAGTTCAAGGAGATTGAGCGCATTTTTCGCGTTATGCAATGCGTAGATGGTGATAAGTTACTGCTAGCCACATTCCAACTTGAAAGGGATGCCCGTGCATACTGGGAGTTAGTAGAAGTGACTAGAGCTAATGGTCAATTCACATAGAATGAATTCAAGGAAGGATTTCACTCTAAATACTTCTCTGAATGAGTTCAAGAAAGAAAAGTTGCAGAATTTGCTGCTCTCAAACAAAGCCTCTCTGTGGCTGAATATGAGGCTCAGTTCTCTAGGCTGGCACGCTATGCCAATCATCTTATAAACATTGAGAAGATAAAGGCTAGGCATTTTCTCAACGGCCTCAAACCTTAATATATAACACAACTGGCACCTCTCGACATCCAAACGTATGTCGAGATGGTTAAGAAAGCTCAACTCCTTGAATATGCTACAGACTTTATTGATCTCATCAAGGGGATGATTATTAAGAAAGAGCATTTGTTTTGTTTGATACATGCGCTACACATTCGTTCATATCGTAAAACTTTACTGATACATTAAATATTAAGCATGTATCTATGGGTACGGAATTCCCTATCTCCACACCATTAGGAGAAAAAACAAAACCCAACAAATATTTCCCATTAGTTGAAGGTGGGAGATCTAAACTTGAGAGCCGACCTGATATGTATACCCATGGAAAGCTATGATGTTATATTAGGAGTCGATTGACTATCCACCTATGGGGCTAGCGTCGATTGTAGAAGAGGGAAGGTTATGTTTAGTGAATTCCCTAAGCTATCCTTCACTAGAAACAGACACAAGAGACGCTTGTCTCTAATCTCTGCCATACATGCACAAAGCATGATCAAGAAAGGATGTGTAGCATTCCTTGCTTCAGTAGTGGAAGAAAAGAAAGATGTAAAGATGGAGGACATCATTGTGGTTAAGGATTTTTCAGATGTGTTTCCAGAGAAGCTGCCTGGTATTCCCCCTGAAAGAGAAGTAAATTTCTCTATTTCATTACTACCCGGAGCTGCCCCACTCTCTAGGGCCCCCCAT
This sequence comes from Colocasia esculenta, assembly GCA_014218235.1. Lineage (NCBI taxonomy): Eukaryota > Viridiplantae > Streptophyta > Magnoliopsida > Alismatales > Araceae > Colocasia > Colocasia esculenta. Next base: position 164,644,454 of record CM024755.1, on the reverse strand, counting down.
AGAATGTCACCTGCAGAGTTGAAGGAACAACTAATGGAGTTGTTAAAGATGGGGTTTATCAGACCAAGTACCTCATCGTGGGGAGCCCCTATATTATTTGTCAAGAAGAAGGATGGTTCAATGAGGTTGTGTATTGATTACAGATAGTTGAATCAACTCACTAGCAAAAAAAAGTATCCCTTGCCAATAATTGATGAATTATTTGATCAGATTTCTGGAGCTAATTACTTTTCTAAGATTGACCTTAGATCTGGCTACCACCAGTTGAGGATTTCGGAGGAAGATATCCATAAGATGACCTTCAGAAGTAGGTATGGGCATTATAAATTTGTTGTTATGCCTTTTGGACTGACAAATACCCCTGTAGCTTTCATGCAGTTAAAGAATGATGTGTACCGACCATATCTTGATAAATTTATGGTGGTGTTCATTGGTGATATTTTGATCTATTCAAAGACTAAAGAAGAACATGAGGAACACTTGAAGATAGCCTTACAATTGTTAAAGGATAATCAACTATATGTTAAGTTGAGCAAATGTGAGTTTTGGTTGGAGAAGGTGTTCTTTTTAGGGCACGTGATCTCTAAGGATGGAATTGTAGTGGATCCCTCTAAGGTGGAGGTTGTAAAGAATTGGGAGCAACCTACTAATGTGACAGAAAAAAGAAATTTTCTGGGATTGGTAGGCTACTACAGGAGATTCATTAAAGACTTCTCCAAAATTGTTGTGCCTCTAACTAGATTGGCCAGGAAGGAGAATCCATTTTTATGGATAGAAGAGTGTGAGAAGAGTTTCTGCACTCTGAAGGAATGTCTGACTCCAGCTCCTGTCCTTGCCCTACCTACTGAAGGGGGAGGATTTGAGGTTTATACAGATGCGTCAGGCATCAGATTGGGATGTGTACTGATGCAGTCAGGTAGAGTGATAGTATATGCCTCTAGGCAATTGAAGATACATGAACTTAATTACTCTGTCTATGATTTAGAGTTCGCAGCGGTGGTGTTCGCATTAAAATCTGGTGACACTATCTTTATAGCGAACAATTCAAGGTATATTCCGATCATAAGAGTTTGAAGTATCTCTTTTCACAGGAAGAACATAACATGAGACAATGGAGATGGTTGGAGTACTTAAAAAAATTCAACTTTTCCATACAATATCACCCAAGAAAAGCTAATTCCGTAGTGGATGCTTTTAGCAGAAAGCCTGTAGTGTCACTAGACATCTTAATGGTGGGAGAGTGCCGATTGCTAGAGCAATTCGCTAACCTAGACCTGAATATAAAGGAGAAAAATGATTGTGTGTTGATTGCCAACATCAGCATACAATCAGATCTTTTCACTGAGATCAGAGAACAACAAGGCAACGATCCTTTCCTGGTAGAGATCAAGAAGAAGATAGATCAAAGACCCGACTTCACCATAGCTAATTATGGTAGATTAGCATTCAAGGGAAGGACATGTGTGCCAGATAATGAAGGACTCAAGAATAAGTTGATGACTCAAGCTCATACATCCAGGTATACAATCCATCCTGGAGCCACTAAGATGTATCAAGATGTGAAAAGAACTTATTGGTGGCCAAACATGAAAAGAGAGGTAGCTGAGTTCATGGCACGATGCTTGACTTGTCAGCAAGTTAGGGTAGAACATCTCAGATCAGTAGGTGTGTTACAACCCTTGGACATACCTGAGTGGAAGTGGGAAAGTATAGGAGTGGACTTTGTAGATTGTGAATCTCGTCTTAAAAAGACTCGATCCTCTGCGAAGAAAAATAGAGGAAAAATAAATAAAAAGTAGTTAACATGACTCCTTGGATGGAAAGACCATGATCGCCAGGTACACGTAGGGTACCGAAGGAAGTGCACACGATGGGTGCAAAGGGAAAGTTGATCGCGAATAACGTACCATTGGTGCGTGGGAGATTGCGCAGGATGTGGGTTCCTCTTCTTCTACAAGCATGGCCGGCCGTGGTAGAAGGTGCTTTCCAAGTTGATTATGATGATTAGATTTTTCCCATATAATTTAAATAAATTAAATATCTATTTTGGTGATTAACAAAATTAAGACAATGTGCATTTCTAACATATTTTCTATGAGATTTGAGCACAGGAAATCTAACAAAGAAATACAAGCTAAACTGGTAAGTATTTTTCATACCAACATTTACAGTCCAAAACATATAATTTTCTAAGTACACATCGACGCTCTAGTTGTTATAACGATTTCCTCCTTCACAACGATTTTGGTTCTATAATGATTTCATAAGTCATTGCTATTCTATTGCAGTCTATCTCATAACGATTCACTAAGAGATCGCAACAATTTGCCTCTCATAACGATTCGCTAAGGGATCGCAACGATTTGCCTCTCATAACGATTCGCTAAGAGATCGTAACGATTTGCCTCTCATAACGATTCGCTAAGAGATAGTAACAATTTGCTTCCATAACGATTAGCTATGTGATTGCATCAATCTCACAATGATTCGCTAAGAAAGCATAACGATTTGCTTTCATAACGATTCGCTAAGAGAGAACAACGATTTGCTCTCACAACGATTTGGTCATCGCATCGATTTAATAAGTGAGAACAACGATTTGCTCTTGCAACGATTTCGGTTTCACAACTACTCGTTAAGTTTCATAACGATTCATTAAGTTACACGAATTGGTCGCAGTAACGATTCGATACATTAAACAACGATTTGGTTATAATGACTCATCCATAACGATTTGCTGATAGTATCATAACGATTTGTCTCTACAACGATTTGGTTATTAATTCATATCGATTTGTGTGTACATCGATTTGCTTATGAATGTATAATGATTCACATGAATAACGACTCATCAACACAATGATTTCATAAGTCATAATCATATCGATTTCATGATGTATAACGACTTTATATTCAAGCCTATTCTCATATAGTTTGAAAAGTCAAAGTCTTCCCTCGCTTTTCTCTCACATCCATGCATTTATTATGACTGATCATATCACTGCACTACATGAAAATGATATCTTCTATTTCCATGCTTATACTGTAAACATCTTTTTAGAAGAACAGAATGGAACTTCCATTTTATATAAAATCATTCTAACGTTGACTGACAAACAAGAGACAACCTAGCTGTCTATTGTTTCAGCATTTAATGCGTGCAGGTCTCTGACAGCGCACCTCAATACAACGTTGGACAATATGGAAGATAACGGATATCAGAGAAGATCCTTTCTCTTATTGCGTGCATGGAAAGCTAAAGACTATTGAACAAGAAGCTCTACAGTGACATGCAGTCTAATGTAAACAAAATCTTAAAGACAACGGGCACTTCAACATTCAAATTTCAAATAGAAGATATATAAAGAAGACTGAAGCTCCAAAAGTAGACACAACATCAACGACAATCTTTTACAAGCTTTTGTGTGAGCATATGAAAGATTGAAGCCTCACTCCTCTGATTGTTTAGCTCTTAGCTCTCTGCATTCATTGTGTTAGTCTTGAGAGTTTCTGTAAACTGAGAGTGTTCCTCATTGTAGAACTTTCCCTCTCAGTCATTGCTTCAGATCAAGCGTTGGTCCTTAAGCTTGATCTAGGGGCGTATCATCTCTTGAATACATTCTTGTGTTCCTTCCCCTCGTGTTGAAGGAAGACCTGGTGGTTTCCAGGGTGTTTGTTTCTCTTCGTGTAGAAGGAAGACCTGGTGGTTTCCAGGGTGTTTGTTTCCCTTCGTGTAGAAGGAAGACCTGGTGGTTTCCAGGGTGTTGTAATTCATCTTCTGGTTGTGAAGAGAAGACCAGCTGCGGCTGGGTGTGTAAGTGTCCTTGAGGGGGACTGTACCCTTGGGTAGTGAAATCTTGAGGTATTGCTCAGGGACTGGACGTAGGACTCCTAAGGAGAGGGGATCCGAACCAGGATAAATCCTTGTGTAGTGTGATTGCCTTTGTGTGTTTGCTTTTTACCTTTACGAACACTAACAACTATCGAAGTGTGTTTTGTGTGACTGTTTTGTGAACAGATTTTAGGTTCTCAATAATTTTAAGAATCTCATTCACCCCCCCTCTGGGCTTGCTAGCTGGGCAACAAGTGGTATCAGAGCAAGTCTCTTCGACAAAGAAGAAGATCCAACGATCTGAAGAGAAAAAATCAAATGGCAGCCCAAGGTCACTTCGAAGGTCAGTCAGTAAACAGGCCACCACTATTCGATGGTGAAGATTATACATACTGGAAAACAAGAATGGAGTACTTCCTACAAGGATTCGATTTTTAAATATGGTCCATAGTAGAAGAAGGCGATCTAGTCGTTCTAAACAACATAGACAACTGGACAGAAGATGATAGAAAGAAGATTTCTCTCAGCTGCAAAGCTAAGAGCATATTATGTTGTGCACTTAGAAAGAAAGAATTTAATAGAGTTTCAGCCTGCAAATCAGCAATGGAGATGTGGGAGAAATTAAGAATCACATACGAAGGTACTGACAAAGTAAAGGAAACCAGAATAGATATTCTGGTGACACAGTACGAGAGGTTCCAGATGCAGTCGGGAGAAACCATTACACAGATGTTCAACAGATTTACAGACATCACCAACGGGTTAGCTAGATTAGGAAAAAACTATGAGATGGGAGACATGGTAAGGAAAATCCTTAGATCCCTACCATCTTCTTGGACTCCCAAGGTAACAGCTATAGAAGAAGCCAATGACTTGAAAAGGATGTCATTGGAGAAACTCATTAGATCCCTTATGGCCCATGAGATCAACATGGAGAGACTAGGAGAATCCTCTAGCCCAAAGAAACAGTCCAATGCTCTCAAGGCTGAAGAGGATGGATCAGAAGAATCATCAGATGAAAATGAAAGCTTAAGCAACAACGAAGATGAAGAAGCAATGCTATCAAGAAGACTACAACGCATCCTAGCCAAGAAGAAGAAGTATCAGTTAGGAAGAGACATTTTAAGAAAGGAAAAGACTTCAAAAGGTCCGAAGTCAAGGATGGAAAGAAGACCGAACCAATCTGTTACGAGTGTAAGAAGCTAGGACATATCAAGGCAGAGTGTCCAAAGCTCAAGAAATCTGAATACATAAAGAAGGAAAGTTCAAGAAAACCAAGAAGATTCAAGAAGAAAGCTATGGCAGCGGCTTGGGACAACAACAGTGGCTCAGACAGCGAGTCGAGATCAAGCAATGAAGAAAAAGAAGAAGCCAACTTGGCTTTCATGGCCAACACAGAAGACAAGGTAACTTCAGACTCATCCTTTTCTTCTTGTAATGATTCTGATTCAAATAACTTAGAAGAAGCCTTCAATGAACTATATTGTAAATATAAAGAAGTATCTAAATTACTAAAAGCAAGCAAGAAAAACATTGCATGCTTAGAAAATACTAATTCAGATTTAAAATCTAAAAATGAGCAAATGGAAAAACAAATTAATGAACTAAAAAGGAGAAATGAATTACTGTGTGACGACTTGAAAAATAAAAATGAACAATTAGCAAATTTGGAAAATCAAGAAACTGTAAATAATTTAAAACAAGAAGTCAACACGTTAACCACAGAAAATGAAAAATTATCAAGCACACTAGAAAAATTTACTAATGGCAAAACAACATTAATATTGAAAGGTGCTAGACGGTCAGGTAAAAAGAAACATGGATTAGGTTATACTCCCCCTGATAACAAAGAAACTAAAATTTATCCTAAAATATATCCTACACCTAAATTTGTACCTGAACAAGACAACATACAAGGCAAACCTTAAATACATACCAACTGAAAAGGTAACTAAGATGTCTTGTTGTAGTCATTGCAATAAGCTAGGTCATATTAAAGTATCATGTCCTACTAAACATAAAATATGGGTAATCAAAAAGAAAAATGATGACACTAACCAACCAGGACCCAAAAGAACTTGGGTACCTAAAGCCTAGTGTCTTTATTTCAGGGAAACCTTCGAGCATCCAAATGGTACTTGGATAGTGGATGCTCAAGACACATGTCAGGGAACAGAAGACTATTTTCCCATCTAGAAGCTGAAGAAGGCACAATCACCTATGGAGATAATGGAAAAGGGACTGTAATAGGCAGTGGTTCAGTAGGCAGCAAAGGCAAGACAGCCATTAAGGATGTACTATATGTTAAAGGAATGAAGCACAACTTCATCAGTATCAGTCAGCTGTGTGATAAAGGTCATCAGATCAGATTTCAAGAATCCAAGTGCAGCATTATGAAGGATGGAGCAGTCATTTTTGAAGCCAACAGAGAAAAGAAACTGTACGTGCTTTACCTAGAAGAACTAAAAGATCAGGATATCTGTCTGGCCGCAAGCAAAGAGCAGTCAACTGAGCTATAGCACAGAAGATTGGGCCACTGTAGTCTAGATGGCATGAGAAAGCTGATCAAGAGAAGCTTGGTGGAAGGTCTACCTAAAGTCTGCACAAGGTTGGATGGTGTCTGTAGACCATGTGCAAAAGGAAAGCACACCAAGTCATCCTTCAAGTCAAAAACTATGGTAATAACCTCTAAACCCTTAAAACTCCTTCATATGGACTTATTTGGGCCAATGAGGACCACAAGTCTTAGAGGAAAGAATTTTGGATTTGTCATTATAGACGATTACTCCAGATTCACTTAGGTATCCTTCTTGGAGCACAAAGATGATACATTTGACAGTTTTGTAAGCTTCAGCAAGTAGGTACAGAAAGATAAAAAGTTCAGCATTGTTGGAATCTGGTCAGATCATGGAGGAGAATTCCAAAATGAGAAATTTCCAAGTTCTGTGATGACTAAGGGATAGAGCACAATTTCTCAGCACCAAGGACACCACAGAAAAATGGAGTTGCTGAAAGGAAGAACAGAACCCTGTTGGATATGGCAAGGACAATGCTACCAGAATATGATTTGCCAAGGTACTTTTGGGCTGAAGCAGTCAACACAGCATGTTACATTATTAACAGAGTGATGATCAGGCCCATCTTGAAGAAGACAACATATGAACTGTACAAGGGAAAGAAGACGAAGATCAGTCACTTCAGGACATTCGGATGTCCATGTTTTATCCACAACAACGGCAAAAGAGACATTGGTAAGTTAGATGCAAAATCGGATGAAGGTATATTCATGGGGTATGCTTCTAAACCTAAAGGCTATAAAGTATTTAATAAGCATACTTTATTAATTGAACAATCAGTACACATCATTTTTGATGAAACTAACCCTTCCTTGAGAGAGGAAGAAGATAGTGATATTGATGATGCAGAAGAATTGTCCACTAAATTAAAGAATACATCTATCGAGGACAAGGATGATCCACCTCTAGAAGACCTGTAACAAAAGGACATTTTACATGAAAATCTTCCAAAGGAATGGAGATATAAGAAAGATCACCCACCAGAGAATATCATTGGTGATCTATCTGTAGGGGTAAGGACAAGAGGTAATGTAATTCCATGTGACTATTTAGCTTTTGTCTCGCAAATAGAGCCTAGGACAGTCAATGAAGCTCTCACTGATGAATCTTAGATTTTAGCCATGCAAGATAAACTGAATTAGTTCAAGAGAAACCATGTATGGTCACTTTTCCTAGACCATCAGATCATCTAGTGATTGGCACCAAATGGGTGCTCAGAAATAAACTGGATGAAGCTGGTGTGATCATAAGAAATAAGGTCAGATTGGTAGCTCAAGGCTATTCCCAAAAAGAAGGCATAGATTTTGATGAAACCTATGCACCTGTAGCTAGACTTGAGGCAATTAGGATTCTACTTGCATATGCATCCGCACTAGACTTGAAATTATTTCAAATGGATGTTAAATTAGCTTTTCTAAATGGTTTTATTAAGGAGGAAGTTTATGAAGAACAACCTCCAGGTTTTGATGACATTGATTTTCCGAATCATGTATTTAAGTTGCACAAAGCATTATATAGATTAAAATAAGCACCAAGAGCATGGTATGAACGTTTAAGTGCATTTCTATTAAACCATGGTTTCATTAGAGGTCAAGTAGATAGTACATTATTTGTTAAGTCTAAAGTCAAACATATTCTGTTTGTTCAAATATATGTTGATGATATAATATTTGGTTCTACTGATGAATCCCTTTGCAAGTATTTTGAAAAGCTCATGCAGGTAGAATTCGAGATGAGCATGATGGGGGAGCTCAACCATGGACAGACACAGAGCATACTCAGTGGGGTCACGTGACCCCACTGATTTTTTTTTTTAGAAATGGCCATTTAAGTTGTGGGTTTTGAGGGGTTTTTACATGGGAGTGACCCCATTGAAATTGACGGTGTTCAGTCTCAAGAATGTATTTTATTGAAATATTTCTTTTTTATTTTAAATATATATTTAAAATTATTTATTTATATTATATATAATATATAAATTATATAAATATTAAAAAATAATTTGAGTGACCCCAGTGAACAAAATTTCTGGATCCGTCTCTGAGCTCAACTACTTCCTTGGATTGCAAATCAAACAAAAAAAAGAAGGAACTCACATCTGTCAAGCCAAGTACACCAAGGAGTTGCTAAAGAAATTTGGATTCGAAAATAGCAAGCCACTGTCAACGCCTATGAGCACATCAACAAGAATGGATAGTGATAAGGATGGTAAGAAAGTAGACCAAAAGGTCTATAGAGGTATAATAGGTTCACTACTATATTTAACTGCAAGTAGACCTGACATACTGTTTAGTGTATGCATGTGTGCTAGGTATCAGGCAGACCCTAAAGAATCTCATTTAATTAATGTCAAAATAATTTTTAGATATTTAGAAAAAAACCCATGACTTTGGTTTATGGTATCCAAAAATATGTGAAATTAATTTAGTAGGATACTTGATGCTGACTACGCTGGATGCAAAATAGATAGAAAAAGCACCAGTGGCTGTTGTCAATTTCTTGCAGGATGTCTGATATCATGGTCCTCAAAGAAGCACAATTCAGTAGCATTGTCCACAGCTGAAGCTGAGTACGTGGCTGCGGGAAGCTGTTGCACACAACTATTGTGGATCAAATAGCAGCTTGAGGATTATGGACTACATGTCAAGCCAATTCCTTTATTATGCGACAACACCAATGCCATAAATCTAACCAAGAATCTAGTACAACATTCAAGGACTAAACACATTGAGGTTAGATATCATTTCATTCGTGATCATGTAGCTAATGGTAACATAGATATTTCTTTCATTGATACTAATAATCAGTTAGCAGATATCTTCACAAAGGCCTTACCTGAAGAGAGATTTACTTCTCTTAGGAGGGAATTAGGCATGTGTAAATTATGAAAGAATCATCTGTATAAAACTGAGATATTAATATTCAGAATATCAATTATTTTTTCCTCCTCGAACTTAAGCAAAATTCCAAATGTTGTCTGCTTGTTAAAATATCCTTGACGGTTCGTAATTTTTAAAAGAATTTATTTCCATCGAACTGGTCATTTTGTCCTTTTCTGCCATCATACTGCCTTCATTTTGAAAAGTCGCTTTACTCTTTTGATATATCCCGAAATCTGTGTGGCGACGATTCACATCATGCCTTCATCTCCCTCTACCTGCCTGAGGCAATACCCTATCGACTTCGGCACTGTCTCTCTGAGATTTGAAGCTCCAAACTCCTTCCCGCGAGAAATTTCTTGAGGGCTTTTGTTCCTTTCCTCATCACAATCCTCCAAAAACCTTCCAAGTTCAAATCCATGGCCGCATCTGTTGTTTTCGGCAGCATCGGGGGCTATGGAGCTGAGTTCCTCATAGCAGTACAGCAAGAAAGGTTCACCTCTGTGAAGGCAAAGCTCTGTGGAAACAAAGCTATAGATATTGCAGATTTGCAGAAGAATGGCATGGGGAATGTGATTGCTGCTATGGAGAGGATGAAATGGTCGAAGCTGGCGACCCTATCAGAGGTAAGTTACACAGACCTCGTCAAAGCATTCTATGTGTGCCTGAAGATGGAGGAGGATGGGTCCTTGACATCATCTGTCAAAGGTACCCAAATTAGAAATCACCTATGAGCTCTTGGAATTTTTATTCGGAGTTTGCACCACTGGTCACAGTGGAGTCCACACTGTGGACATTCAGGCGAAGGGGTTAGGGATTGTAGGTTCTGAGTTCCGACTGAAGGATGGGAAATTGGACATAAACCAAATGAATGCGTTTAATCGCCTATTGCATTTCATAATCTGTCAAATCTTGGTCCCTAGGAGTGCCACCTTTTCGACTTGTACAAAGGCAGACTCAGACATGATGTTTTGGGCAATCCAGAACCAGGAAATTAACATGGCCGAGGTTATCCTGGAGCGAATGAAGTTTGCTCATGCTCAGGTTTGGGACACGAAGAATAAATTGAATGTGTCCCTACCTTATGCTCATATGCTCACCAAGATCTTTCAACATTTTGGCATTAACTTGTCTAGAGCAGTAGTAGAGAAGATGGGGCAGGCTATCCGTAGCAGGAATTTAAGGAAGAGCGAATTTTCAGTTGTAAACGGTGTATGGACCAAGCATCAATGGCTGAGGGTGAGGCCATCATAGGCGAAGCCCAAGAAGTCCAAGAAGTAACAGCAGCAGCACTAGTAGAAGAAACAGTAACACCAGCAGCAGCAGAACAACCAGCAGCAGCAGAGGCTAGAGTAGAAGAATCTGTGGTCACTGGCAGCCTAATTGATGATGTTCCTCTAGAAAATATTGTGCCAGTTGAAGGAACCTCTGAAGAACTAAACCCCACCACTATTGTGGCATCCATTCTTAGAGATGTGCTGAAATCCATTTCTAGCACTCAGGGGGAGCCTGAGAGACCCAGTGAACCAGCAGCATAAGATGTTGTGGCACCAGGCCATATTGAAAAGACTATTTTGGAAGATGCTCCTGCTCTGGGGGAGCAAGATCAGGAAGATGAAGCTGTGGCATCAGGCCACAATGATATTCAGATGGAAGATGCTCCTATTCAAGAGGAGCTAACAGCAGCAGTCCAAGATGATGCGCCTATGAAGGATGCCCCTGTTGAAGGGGAGAATTTGGGTGAAAAGGAAGCTCAGCCTTAGGGGGAGAATACTAAAAACCCCTCAGAAAATCAATTCAGAGAAGGTGAGACTGCTAGTTCTTCTGACTCAGATGAATAGGCTGATCAGTAGGAGCCCACTGCTAGGGCCAGTGAGAAGGGAAAGGAACTTGCTTTAGAGGTCCCTCTCCTTGCAGAAGCACCTCATCAGAGGCCACAGAGACAAAGGTTTGTTATTAACTTGAAGCCTGTGATAGAAAGATTAGATGCCCAAGGTGAAATACTTTGCTCTGTGCAATCGGATGTTACCTCTATTTTTATGAGCTAGGCTTCGGCAACAAAAGAAATGGCAATGGTAAAGAACGCAATAAAGTGGTTGAATAAAGAAATGGGAAGCATGAAGACCCTATTATATGATATTTTAAAGGAGGTAAGGGCATCAGCACCTCTTGCTCCCACACCATCTGCTCCTCAGCCCTCTGAGGAAGCTGTAGAAGAGGTTGATAGGCCATCCGGACCATCTACTGAAGATTTGCCATCAGGGCATGTTTCTGAGGATCCATCAGGGCCAGTAATTGTTGATCAGGTGACAGCTGAAGAATCTGGGCCAAAAGGGCCAGCTGAGGATCTGCCAGGGCCAACCGGGCCAGTGGTTCCTGAAGCTGATCATGTAAGGGCAGAAGAAGAAGTTGTAGCTCCTGAACCCCAAGCTCCTTCTCCCATTCAGACACCAGCTCCTCCTTCACCACCATCTTCCTCCACAGCTCCTCCATGTCACATTCTAGCAAAATTCCATTTACTGAATATGACAGATCTTAATTTCAAGAACTAACATAAACGTTTATACATAAGCAACTAGTTTAGCGGAAGCTTATTACATGATATTCCTCATTGTAGTCTAACTGAGGAACAGGCAAAAGTAAAATGTAGTCTTATTACATTTCCACTTATCTACAAAGAAAACAAAAGATGACAACAATGCTTGTCATGATGTGGTCCACTCAGCACACAAAATCCCCTTTAAGCTTCATCTCCGTTTGGTCCACCTGAAAATGGTAAATTGAATGAGCTAACTAGCCCAGTAGAAATCAATTCCTTTAAATGAAAAGGATTCAGATGTAAATTCTCAAGGTAAGAACAGGTATAGATTGCTAGCACTGAGTGTTCAAAACAATGATCAAATGAGTCAATTCGATAACATGTATTGAACGAGAATAGTTTAGAAACAAGATCAATAACTCAGGATGATACTTGAATTCAGAATCAAACACATTTTCACACACACAAGCATGAAGTGATGACTAATCAAATACGAATTGATGTATGCCAACATCCACTAGTCCTCATCACCCCCGCGCGGCCACTAACGAATTTGGGCGCTCCCCCTAGGACTGAACCAGCCCTTTATTTGCCATGCATATTTCTCAAACGAGTCCAAAGAGTCACAACTTGTCATCACAACACATACATTCTTGCAATAGATCAAGGATAAACAAGGATTCACTCATGGTTCACACACAAGAATTAAGGAACTATGTTCCTTCATTGATTTCAGAAATTGATGATCTCACAAGGTCAATTATGTTTGAAACTTTGAAGTGATGATTCATGGTAAAAAGAAAAGAAGCTTGACTGGTTTAGTAGGTGTTTACGTGGTGGAAACATCTAGAAATGAGTGAGCATTATGTTAGAACAATTGGGTGTAGTTCCGATTAAGAAATGAGTCAAGGTAGGTGCTGGAATCTGTGACTGACTGTGCCTGTCGATAGCCCATATGTTGCTGTCGACAGGTAGGGCTTTTCCAGAAGCTGAATTCTCAGCATGTCAATGCCTATCGACAGCCAAGGGGTGGCTATCGACAGCCCCTGTCAGGTTCCATTTTCTGGGTTCTGGAAAGGTGGCCATGTCGATAGCTAGAAGCAGGGCTATCGATAGGTGCTATGTAGACTTTCAAATTTTGATTAAAACCATCTAGAAACTGTGCTACCAAACTCCTCCATCATTCCTAACATAATTAGGACTTTAACAAGTATAAACTCAACCTTAAGAATCAGATTAAGGATACAAGGAAATGAAAAAGAAATGATGGTTCATGGTGTACATGGTTGATCCAAATGGAGAGACAATTCAAGGACAAAGATGGTTGGAACCTCTTCTTATCCCTTAGCTATAATTGAACAAGATACACACACTTAAGACTCACATGGTCTCTTAATGATTCCTTTCACGAAGGTAGAAAGAACTACCATAAATCGACATATTCCTGCACAGTGGAATCAACATGGTTCCATTTTAACATAAGTTGAGATGATAAAAGCAATGAGGTGTTGATTCCCATGACTGAATACTAGCTTGCACCTAATGGAAAGCTTAGTTCCTCTCATGGAACCACTTCATAGATGTGAAGAATAACATACCTATGATACTACATGTCTTTGAACTGGTAATCCCATATTGAACAGTAAGAAGAAGAAAAAGAAATAGGAAGAGAGTCCTACCTTACTGAGTAGTGGGAGTTTCTCTTCAGTATAGAGATCCACAGAACCAAAAGGAAGGAATAGAAAGCTTGCACGTATGGTAGCCTTCACAGATGCACTGATGCACTAGAGAAGTGAGGGTCCTTTGTAGACCAAGTAGTAGTAACACACAACAAGAATTCCAGCCGTAGCTTGCGTCGGAACAGGGTACAAAAGAAGCAATGGCTCCAGCTATGAATCCAACTCAGGAACCTTGCGAACACAGCAGCAACATAACAGGAGAAAGGTGGGAAAGATGGTTACAATAGCCATTGGGGTATATTTACGTTAGCGGCTAATGTGTCATGGTAAAAACCAGTTGGTTTTTACTTCAACACGTAGCCCATGCAAGCTATTCCATAGTTACACATAGGTAACTAACGTGTTACCTTCTCCCATCAATGTGCTGGCCTCCCCAAAGCCTCACACGTAGGCGCCCAGAAATTCCCAGAAAAATGGCCACCGTAATTGGCCTAAAATTCAACTGGCCCAATAAACTTGATGTAAACATGTCCAAATGGTATCCACTTGTCATAAAATTTCAGCCATAGCCTAATATGATGGTTTTACAAATTATGGTGATTTTTATTTAATTTTAGATTTTATTTTACACTAGGTGAAAAATCACCCGAAAAATAGTCGTGTCGACTTAACCTCGAAGTCCGCACGTTGAAAAATTCAGGTATTTATATTTCTGAGATCTCCACATTTTTCTAGAAATTATGGTGTTCTCAAATTTTTATTTCGTTATAGTTTTTCGGTGTCACCCTGTGGAGCACACACCTCTATGTACGACACTGGGGTAACATATGTTACTACTAATTAAACCCAAATTCTAATTATTTCAATTTAATGACAATACTAATGTATAATAACCACATTATTCATATTTTCCTAACACTTTAAATTTTCAGGGCGATACACTCCAGCTCCACCTACCTTTAAACAACCTGTACCTAGAAGCATCTCATCTCCAACACCTTTTTCTTCCACATCTCCTTCTATTTCCACTTCCATTCCTCCAGCCTCCTCATCAGCTGGAGCCTCCTCATCCTCTAGTCCCTCTTCATTTGGACCAACAAATATACCTCCTTCTACCTCACATTCTTTTCTGAAGGGTTATGCGGAATAACACGATATGGTAATCTAGAAGGGGGGGGGGGTTGAATAGATTACGGCAAATTCTAATTACTGATGGCTTCTTTTCGGTGCTACAACAATCTTAATGAAACTTGATTAGCATTCGATTGAGTATAAGAAGGCTTGAGTTGATTTAAATGAGAGCAGGGAATCAAACGTGCGTATGAACAGCGTGCCTACCAATCATCTATCGCAAAATGCGAGCAAACCACAGAGCACGATGATTTAAGGTGGTTCGGAGTACACAACTCGTGTATCCTACATCCACCGTCCACACACACACGCAGAAACGACTGCTTATGAGCGAGTTCAACACAACAACTCAACCACACACACGTTGTCTGATGAACCACGATCAGAACAACCACATATTCGTGAATCAAGCACAAGGGATGCTCGAAACACAACCACACACACACACGATGGAATGTAAATTGTGAAATGGAGAAGAATTTAGAGTTGGGGAACAAATCCAGTTGGAATTCTTCTCGTGGATCGTCCAAACGCTCTTCAAACTTCGATTGGATGTAGATTGATCGATGTAGAAGGTTGAATTGATGACGAACCGGCTTCAACTTCGCATGGATGGCGATTCCACAACGATCTGGGTAGAAAGTTAAAGCAGAGCAGCAATTTGGGGCTTTTCCTCTTGGTCCCTTGGAGGCTCTTGGTTGGGAGGCTGCTCTCTGCGAATTTGGCTCCAAAAGGATGCTTATATAGTGTTAGGTAAATGTGGGGGTCGTGGAGGAAGGAAACACCCAAGTGGGGCCGGATTTGGAAACTCTAAATCTCATGTTTCCGTCGTCTGTCGACAGGTGCACTTGCATCTGTCGACAGGCGCATTCAGGCTGAGAATTGGGTTTCAGAAAATCTGAATTTCTGAGTGTATCTGTCGACAGGCAATTTGCATCTGTCGACAGGTGCACTCAGGAATACAAAACCTGAGTTCTGTCCTGGGTTGTCTGTGTGTATCTGTCGACAGGTACTTTGCATCTGTCGACAGGTGCACTCAGAGATGCAAACCTGAGTTCTATCTTGGAATGACTGTGTGAATCTGTCGACACATGCCCTGAGCCTGTCGACAGATACACCTCTTTGACAGTTTTTTGTGCTATTTGCTCATCTCTTCAATGCTCCATCTTTCATGCTTGTGCACCTACATGCAAATACATTGTTAGTGATATACATTGTATGATTTAGCAATGTTTAACTCAATCACTTTCATGGTGTTTTTCATGTTAGTTAGCACATCAATTTTGCATTAAATCAATGTTCAAGGATATTAATGTGATCATCAAAAACGTGATATATGGAAAATCTAACAATCTCCCCCTTTTTGATGATGACAAAAACATTCAATTGATGCATATTGATGTTCTCCCCCTTTTTGACAACATACAAAATGTCAAGTCATGCACATTAGGAGACAAATAAACATGAACTGTGAGTTTTCATTGATTGATCATTCAAATTTCACAGTACAAGATACAATCATTACATGACTCAATAAAAATCAAAAGAAAGGGAAATAACATGAACAAGCAAAAGATGACTGGACAAGTGAGACTAACTCCCAGCTAAGACTCTTAATGACCTCTAATGACCCTGAGACCCTCTATTCATTGTCATGTCCAGCAGGTGGAGGATGACGGGATCCATCTCTCTCGGAGTAGAGGGAATCAAGCCGGTCTTGGATTTGCACGTGAGACTCATCCAGAGAGTTGAGGCGAGCATCCACTTGATCAAATCTGGAATTCATCTGAGCAAAACCTGAGATCATTTATTGATGCATTTGTGCCAAGTAATCACGAAGAGATTGTTCTTGAGGCACAGGTACATCATCAAATTCTTGAGGTTGATCAGGCATTTGCTCATCCTGAGAGTCTTCATCACTGCCTTCATTAGCTTCATCGGCTTCAATGTCTTCTTCATCAGATGACTCTTTAACTCCTTGTTGATCCTTTCCTTTGAGAGTCCTTGTGACTATACCGTCTACAATCTTGTAGCCCATTCGGTTAGCAGCAGTGAGGTCAAAAGCACTGCGGGATTTTAAGGAGATGAGCTCACTTGAAGCGATAGGAATGCCAATGAAAATGAGAAGAGAGGTGATGGGGCAAGCGTATGGCATTGATCTTTTGGTGTTTGAGAAACACCGACGGATGAGGCTTATCATGAGTTCAGGAAGATTGATTTGTTGACACTTGAGGAAGAATATGAACAAAGACTTGTGGACCTCGGTGACTAATTCTCGGCTTCCATCCTTCGGGACGATCAAGGTAGTGAAGATGTGATGGATCATCCGGATCAAAGGAGGAAAGGAGTTGGCATTTAGACGAGCAATTTCCTTAGTGGAGTCATAAGGTTGCAACGTGAGAAGTTCATAGTACTCAGAAGCGGAAGGAGTGTAGTTGAAGATTTCAACTCCTGAGTTTGGAATTTCAAGGGCTGTCGAGATAAGATTGGCGGTGAGGCGAAAACGAGTGCCTTTCACCGAAGAGAAGAGATCTCCCTGATCGGAAAGCCCTAGGTTATTGAAAAACTCTGTGACGGCAGTTGGAGAGTATTGCAAGTGTGAGTACAAAAAGGATGTCCACCCTTGAGTGTCAAAGTAGGGTAGGAGTGAGGGGAACATCGGTGCTAAGGACTCGAAGTCCACATACCGGGATTGGACGAGTTTCTTGAAGGTGCCGATGGCCCGGATAAGACGGAGACCTTGAGGAACATTGAGTTCCGGCAACCGATCCTCGCGATGCTTGCTGCGACGTTCGGAAGGAGCCCTGGAACTCTCTCCGGCGTCCGTCGAAGCGCGATGATGGCGAGAGAGAAGCTTTGATTTGGGTGCCATCTCAGGAAGGAGGGTGAGAATGGCGTTTGGGAAGGGAGAGTGGAGGGATCCCAGACGAGGAGCAGCAGGATCGTCGAAGACGGAGCGGATCTTGAGCCCGGAAGGGGGAAGAGAGGGGTTTGGAGAAGAGGAGGAGGAAATGAGAGGGGAAGGGTGAGAAGTGGTCGTGGGATGCCTTAGAATAGGTTTAGAAGGGTTTTAAAAGAGAGGCCCCACAAAAAGGACTTGAACCGGCGTGAGGGTTGGCTTCAAAAACGGATCTGGGCCGCCGGCTGTCGACAGATGACAATCTATCTGTCAACAGATAACCCTTTTTTTTTATTTTGGCTAAAACTTGATTTTTGATAAGATTTTTCAAAGGGACAAGTGTTCATTTGGTGTTTTAAGGTAAAATAGGTGTATGTACAAGATAAAAATGCATATCCATTATGATGAAGACATGACACAATTCTAAAATGAGTTTGAATTAAAACAGATAAGTTCTTTAATTAGATCATGAAGAACACATTTCACAATAGCCAGTGAAAATTAAATAACTCTTTTGATTAAGGCCGTTGAAGAAAAACATGCATCTAAATAGAGATGATAGTCAGATGACATTTGAATTAGATGGCCACAAGAACATCTTACCCATAAGAAGCACATTGGACTTGACATAAAAAGTTTTCGGAGGCTTCACTCTATTTCTGGTATGATTTTAGAATCTTTAAACAACGAAGATGGAAAAGAGTGGCAATGAGGAGCACTTTCACTTTTTCATGTGAAGGTAGACATTTGTGATGCCAATACCCCCAGTTACTCAATGTGAGTGTCCATCAAGCCATTGTATAGAGATAATGAAACAACCTTTTGACGCGAAGACCGACATTGGTGATGCCCATGTCCCCAGTTACTTAGTGATTTTCATCATTGCTCTACCTCCATCCCATAAATGAAAGATAAATTTGTTGATTGAACCGAAGAAATAGGTAGCTTTTCTCCTTTTTTTTTATTTTATTTTTGCTTTTCGTCAAGTACATGAGATTTCTTTAGGCAAGTTATAATGTAGAACATCAAATTCAAGTACCTTTTGATTTTTTCAAATCATTTTAGATTCATGTTTAACGACAAGGGAGTTATTCAAAGGAGATGTTTAAAAGTCATTTGGTTTGCTCATTGTGTTCAAAAGGATCTAAATAGACCTCAATCAAGTGTTGCATCAAACATCATTTAGACTTGGTTCACGACTTTGACATGAAGTGGATATGAAAAGGTTATATTGCACACAAACAAACCAATGTTTACCTTTAAATCAAGTAAGGAACACTTTCTTGAGAAGTATGAAGAAGGAATTGAAAAAATAAAGAAGAATGTGTGTATCTGTCGATAGAAGGAATCTGTCTGTCGACAGATGCACACAGACTGATGAATTGAAGTTTCAGTCAGAACAAAACTGAGTGTACCTGTCGACAGATGGAATGAGACTGTCGACAGATATGAACAGATTGGATTTTTCTGGTTTTAGATTGATTTCACATTGAGTTCAAGGAAGTGAGAATTCAACAAGGAGATGTAGGAAGAGTTTCCTCAAGAAACAAGAACTCATCTATCCTTCACTTACTCCCCCATAGTGTGTGCATGTGTTGACACAACATCTAAGCAAGGATTCACACAAGCATTTGATACAAGACAAACATGATCATTTAAAGAAAGTCATACACAAGCACATGATCACAGAAAAAGCATTATTTCATGGAGTTAACATGATAAAATGTAAGGAAACTAAAAATCCTATGTGAAGTACAGGGCCTTTATATGAAATGGGACTATTGATACTTGGCGGAGAATATTTTCTCACGCATGATGATAGTTTTCAAACAAGCCGAACTTGTTCTTCCACAGTTCACCATTTGATATACCACATAGTCATTCACACATAAAGAGCATGTACTCCAATATGGATAGTCAGTTTCATTGCATTTTACACAAACCCAATTCTCTTCTTAAGGATGTGAATCTATCTTCAGACAAGGGTTTAGTGAAAATATCAGCCAATTGTTTTTCTGTGGGAATGAAATTAAGTTCCAAGGTTTTATTGGCAACTTACCAACATTACCTGTGCCAATTATTTAGCCTTTGTTGTTACCTCCAAAGATGACTTGTCCTCCGTCTTTCTCCACTAGGAAATAGAATTTAGCTTTGTCGCCCGTCATGTGCCTCGAACAGCCGCTATCTAAGTACCATTTGTTTTGATATTGGGCTGCTAGGCATTCCTGCATATGTGGATCAACAAGAGGTTTTGGTACCCAAATCACTTTGGGTCCCAAAATTTCATTCATGCAACAAAGTAGATGTTTGAGAATCCAAACTTGTTTGAATTTCTGTTTCTTTGGATTATTCCAACATTGTTTTTCATCATGACCAATCTTTTTACACACATTGCATGAAGGAATTTTCTTTTCAATTTTTTGTTGCTTGATAGACTGTTTATTAGTTGAAGTTGTTCTTGTCTGTCGACAGGCACCATTCCATCTGTCGACAGGTGGCTTTTTCTTTTGTTTGTTGGGAACATTTTGTTTGGGTTGCATTGCTTTGGTCTGAGACTGCCTTGAGTTATGCTTTGTGGGAACATGCTTGCTTGTGCTTGGGCTAGGATCAACAAAGGAAGTGATCAATGACTCTCCTATTTTCTTTTGTTTGACAGGTTGATATCCTAACCCATGCTTGGTTACATGTATTTTAGCGCCCAAAACCGCATCTAGATTTTGCTTCCCTTTTACAAATTTCATTAAGTCCTCAGATTTTTCTTTCAATTCCTTTTCAGTTTGTTCCAACTTTTTCTTTGTTTCTAATTGTTCTTCTTGAAGGAATTCAAGAGAATGGCTTAAACAGTCTTTTTCTTTTTGTGTTTCTTGCAATCTCATTTTCAAGCAATCTATCTCTTCATTATGAGTCTTTTCATTAACTTTCATCATTTCTATTTCTTTTGTCAGGAATGCAATTCGTTCATCATTGTTTTTATCATGCACAAGGGAGTTGCATTTCTTTTTTAATGTTTTATTTTCAGATCTATATTCACAAAATTTTTCAAATAGAGTAGTGTATGCTTCCTCCCATTCACTTGCAGTGAAATCATTAAATGAGAAGTTTACCTCGGTGGAGTCATCACTCCTTGCCATTAAGCATTGCACTTCTTCATCATCGGATGTTTCTTGTGCATCTTCATCTTCATCTTCATCACTCCAGGTGGCCAACATTGCTTTGGCTTTCTTGGAGGTGAATTTTTCCTTCTTCAGCTTCTTCTTGAGTTCCGGGCATTCTCCTCTCATGTGCCCTTGTTTCTTGCATTCATAACAAACAATATCAGATTTTTTGTTGGACTCATATTTCTGTGAAAAATTTTTCTTTTGAAAAGGTTTAGAGTTACCTGTGTCTCTCATTTTGAACTTCAGAAATTTCTTGAATTGTCTAGTGAGCATTGCCATTTCACCATTATCACTCTCACTAGATGTTTCTTGCTCATCACTATCTTGTTGAATGGATTTCTTAGAGCTTGTTGATGTTTTGTTGGATGCTTTTAGAGCAATTGACTTCCTAGGATTTTCTTCTAATTCTTTTCTTTTGCTGTTGATTTCATATGTCATTAAGGAGCCAATTAGTTCATTCAATTTCATTTTGGAAAGGTCTTTGGAATCCTCAATGACAGTGGCCTTAGTATTCCAAGATGAAGTAAGAGATCGAAGTATCTTTCTTACTAAGTCACTTTCAGAGTATTCCTTTTTAAGACCTTTTAGCCCGTTAACTATTAGCATGAATCTTGCAAACATGTCTGATATGGTTTCATCAGTTTTCATCTTGAACATTTCATATTCAGACACTAACATGCTAACTTTAGTTTCCCTTACCTCGGACGTATCTTCGTAAATGAGTTCAAGTTTGTCCCACATCTCTTTTGTTGTTGAGCATGTGGAGACTCTTGAGAACTCCTTTGGATGCACCGCACATTGCATCATGTTTAATGCACTCCAGTTGAGAGTTCCTTTAGCTATTTGGTCTTTCGTCCAGGTGTCTTCATCCTCTGGCAACACATATGGTCCCTTGTTGACTATCTTCCACAGCTCGTAAGTTTGAGCTCTCAAAAATACCTGCATACGATTTTTCCAATAAGGATAGTCAGTGCCATCAAAATAGGGTGGCCTGGTTACTGAATGTCCTTCGGCCATATACCCTTTGCTAGAATCCATAAGATCAAAAATCTCCTGATTGCTAGATCAAATGACAAAAGCAGTAAATCAGAGAAACCGTGCTCTGATACCAATTGAAGGGTTATGCGGAATAACACGATATGGTAATCTAGAAGGGGGGGGGGGGGGGTTGAATAGATTACGGTAAATTCTAATTACTGATGGCTTCTTTTCGGTGCTACAGCAATCTTAATGAAACTTGATTAGCATTCGATTGAGTATAAGAAGGCTTGAGTTGATTTAAATGAGAGTAGGGAATCAAACGTGCATATGAACAGCGTGCTTACCAATCATCTATCGCAAAATGTGAGCAAACCACAGAACACGATGATTTAAGGTGGATCGGAGTACACAACTCGTGTATCCTACATCCACCGTCCACACACACACGCAGAAACGACTGCTTATGAGCGAGTTCAACACAACAACTCAACCACACACACGTTGTCTGATGAACCACGATCAGAACAACCACAAATTCGTGAATCAAGCACAAGGGATGCTCGAAACACAACCACACACACACACGATGGAATGGAAATTGTGAAATGGAGAAGAATTTAGAGTTGGGGAACAAATCCAGTTGGAATTCTTCTCGTGGATCGTTCAAACGCTCTTCAAACTTCGATTGGATGTAGATTGATCGATGTAGAAGGTTGAATTGATGACGATCCGGCTTCAACATCGCATGGATGGCGATTCCACAACGATCTGGGTAGAAAGTTGAAGTAGAGCAGCAATTTGGGGCTTTTCCTCTTGGTCCCTTGGAGGCTCTTGGTTGGGAGGCTGCTCTCTGCGAATTTGGCTCCAAAAGGATGCTTATATAGTGTTAGGTAAAGGTGGGGGTCGTGGAGGAAGGAAACACCCAAGTGGGGCCGGATTTGGAAACTCTAAATCTCATGTTTCCGTCGTCTTTCGACAGGTGCACTTGCATCTGTCGACAGGCGCACTCAGGCTGAGAACTGGGTTTCAGAAAATCTGAATTTCTGAGTGTATCTGTCGACGGGCAATTTGCATCTGTCGACAGGTGCACTCAGGAATACAAAACCTGAGTTCTGTCCTGGGTTGTCTATGTGTATCTGTCGACAGGTACTTTGCATCTGTCGACAGGTGCACTCAGAGATGCAAACCTGAGTTCTATCTTGGAATGACTGTGTGAATCTGTCGACACATGCCCTGAGCCTATCGACAGATACACCTCTTTGACAGTTTTTTGTGCTATTTGCTCATCTCTTCAATGCTCCATCTTTCATGCTTGTGCACCTACATGCAAATACATTGTTAGTGATATACATTGTATGATTTAGCAATGTTTAACTCAATCACTTTCATGGTGTTTTTCATGTTAGTTAGCACATCAATTTTGCATTAAATCAATGTTCAAGGATATTAATGTGATCATCAAAAACATGATATATGGAAAACCCAACAATCTCCCCCTTTTTGATGATGACAAAAACATTCAATTGATGCATATTGATGTTCTCCCCCTTTTTGACAACATACAAAATGTCAAGTCATGCACATTAGGAGACAAATAAACATGAACTGTGAGTTTTCATTGATTGATCATTCAAATTTCACAGTACAAGATACAATCACACTGAAGCTCTGGGGTCAGTAGAAGCTCACACTGAAGCTATCCAGGTTGACTTTGCCACCCTCTAGTTGCCTGATGTTGTCTTTCTTCCCCCAATTCATTCTCTGGTCATGGATTCGGATGTTGGCTCTATTATTTTTTAGCGTTTTGCCAAAGTTATGGGGCGAATTCATGTTCAGAAGGGCCATCTAGTTGCATTTCATAGATTTCTGTTCAGAGAGTACCACCTAGGCCATGTCAATGCTGATATTCTTGCTCCTATTCTGTCAGAATGTGAAAGGCTCTCTCCTGCAGATTGGGCCACCTTCTATCTCCTATCTGCTCAGCAACTTTCTGATCTGAATGCCTCTCAGGCTCAGGAAAATAAACCTCCAGCGTCAGCTGCTGAATTTCTAGACATGAACTCTATTCATCTTGTTAAGGATCCCCTTATAACATGGGTTGAGAGATATAAGGTGTATGTAGCCCTGCGGAAAGAATTGAAGCAGAAGCACATCTTCAACCCTATGTCTATAGATCAGTTTCTTGCCTATGCTAGCTTTGGGAAGACCAGCTACTTCAAGTATTCCCTTGATCGAGATCGCTATGCTCAGTTCCTAGATGAGCAGTTGGTTCTTCATCTCCAAAGGATGGCTTCCACCATGGGACCTTCCTACTCTGTTGCTTGTGGGGTATTTCATCTTCATTTTGAGCAGCAGGAAGAGAAGGCTTGGGAAGTTATTTCCCATCATGCCTCCCTTTTGTCTCCTGCTTTCTATCTCCCTGTACCCCCTCAAGATTAATCAAATATACTTTTGTGCTCTCTCAGCCATATTTTCTCCTTTCTTCTTTGTCTTCTCGTGCATCTTTTTGCTTAATGACAAATTAGGGGGAGAAATATAGTATTTCTGAAATACATCTCTTATATTTTATTTCGAAATTTATTTAGATTTATTTCAGAACATCTTTTATTGTTGCTATGTTTTGTCATCACCAAAAAGGGGGAGATTGATGATTAGATTTTCCCCATATAATTTAAATAAATTAAATATCTATTTTGGTGATTAACAAAACTAAGACAATGTGCATTTCTAACATATTTTCTATGAGATTTGAGCACAGGAAATCTAACAAAGAAATACAAGCTAAACTGATAAGTATTCTTCATACCAGCATTTACAGTCCAAAGCATATAATTTTCTAAGTACACATCGACTCTCTAGTTGTTATAACGATTTCCTCATTCACATCGATTTTGGTTCTATAACGGTTTCATAAGTCATTGCTATTCTATTGCAGTCTATCTCATAACGATTCACTAAGAGATCGCAACGATTTGCCTCTCATAACGATTCGCTAAGAGATCGCAACGATTTTCCTCTCATAACGATTCTCTAAGAGATCGCAATGATTTGCCTCTCATAATGATTTGCTAAGAGATCGTAACAATTTGCTTCAATAACGATTCGCTAAGTGATCGCATCGATCTCACAACGATTCGCTAAGAAAGCATAACGATTTGCTTTCATAACGATTTGCTAAGAAAGAAGAATGATTTGCTCTCACAATGATTTGGTCATCGCATCGATTTAATAAGTGAGAACAACGATAAGCTCTCGCAACGATTTCGGTTTCACAACAACTCGTTAAGTTTCATAATGATTCATTAAGTTACACGACTTGGTCGCAGTAACGATTCGATACATTAAACAACGATTTGGTTATAACGACTTGTCCATAACGATTTGCTGATAGTATCATAACGATTTGTCTCTACAACGATTTGGTTATTAATGCATATCAATTTGTGTGTACATCGATTTGCTTATGAATGTATAACGATTCACATGAATAACGACTCATCAACACAATGATTTCATAAGTCATAATCATATGAAATGTATAACGACTTGATATTCAAACCTATTCTCAGATAGTTTGAAAAGTCAAAGTCTTCCCTCGCTTTTCTCTCACATCCATGCATTTATTATGACTGATCATATCACTGCACTGCATGAAAACGTATCTTCTAGTTCCATGCTTATACTGTAAACATCTTTTTAGAAGAACAGAATGGAACTTTCATTTTTATATAAAATCATTCTAACGTTGACTGACAACAAGAGACAGCCTAGCTGTCTATTGTTTCAGCATTTAATGTGTGTAGGTCTCTGACAGCGCACCTCAATACAACGTTGGACAATATGGAAGATAACGGATATCAGAGAAGATCCTTTCTCTTGTTGCGTGCATGGAAAGCTAAAGACTGTTGAACAAGAAGCTCTACAGTGACATGCAGTCTAACGTAAACAAAAGCTTAGAGACAACGGGCACTTCAACGTTTAAATTTCAAATAGAAGATATATAAAGAAGACTGAAGCTCCAGAAGTAGATACAACACCAATGACAATCTTTTACAAGCTTTTCTGCGAGCATCTAAAAGAGCGAAGCCTCACTCCTTTGATTGTTTAGCTCTTAGCTCTCTGCATTCATTGTGTTAGTCTTGAGAGCTTCTGTAAACTAAGAGTGTTCCTCATTGTAGAACTTTCCCTCTCAATCATTACTTCAGATCAAGCGTTGGTCCTTAAGCTTGATCTAGGGGTGTATCATCTCTTGAATACATTCCTGTGTTCTTTCCCCTCGTGTTGAAGGAAGACCTGGTGGTTTCCAGGGTGTTTGTTTCCCTTCGTGTAGAAGGAAGACCTGGTGGTTTGCAGGGTGTTGTAATTCCTCTTCGGGTTGTGAAGAGATGACCAGCTGTGATTGGGTGTGTAAGTGTCCTTGAGGGGGACTGTACCCTTGGGTAGTGAAATCCTGAGGTATTGCTCAGGGACTGGACGTAGGACTCCTAAGGAGAGGGGATCCGAACCAGGATAAATCCTTGTGTAGTGTGATTGCCTTTGTGTGTTTGCTGTTTACCTTTACTACCACAAACAACTATCGGAGTGTGTTTTGTGTGACTGTTTTGTGAACAGATTTTAGGTTCTCAATAATTTTAAGAATCACATTCACCCCCCCTCTGGGCTTGCTAGCTGGGCAACAGATTACCCTTGCAAAACACAAATAAAATAAGGATTAGCCAAGTGTGTGTAGTTTCAAATCCCAAGGAAACTAAATAACATGAAGGAAAAGGAGATGTACTCACCGCGTGGTGGCTTTTAAACCTCTAGGAAATTGGGTGGGTGTGTGTGATGCATGCATGTGTGTTGATAAAAAAGGGAATAAAGGGAGAAAAATAAAGGGAGAATAGCCACATTGGGGCTTGATGGAGATGATATGAACAAAGGGAGGGAGAGGGCTGCTTCCCCAATAGTTGGACGGCGTAGGAGGCTGCTGATTGGAGCTTGAATAGATGAAGGAAGAAGAGCGTCCTCCCGTCTCGCTCCGACGCACGTGAGGTGACCGCTCCGAATACCAAGGAAGGAGAGGCTCGGAGTATCTTGGAAGTAATGATGCTCCCCCTTGGTTCGGAGTTGAGTCTCCAGTGTGGCAGGGCTTTGCCGTAGTGCTTGGGTGATGCTCAAAACAGAGGCCTCGGGTCTCTATTTATAGGGAAAAAATTCTTAAATCGCGTCCGGTACAGTGGACACGATTATAGTTCAATCGCGTCTGGGATAGTGGACTTGTTTTAGAATTTCCATTTTCGGCAAATAGTAAGATTCTAAATCACGACGAGATACCCCGACGCGTTTCAAAGTTGCGAAAAAACATTTATGGAAACCTTCCAAATTCGCATATAGAAAGATTTCAGAACCAAAAATGGAAATTAAAA
The DNA here is from genome assembly GCA_014218235.1 of Colocasia esculenta. Lineage (NCBI taxonomy): Eukaryota > Viridiplantae > Streptophyta > Magnoliopsida > Alismatales > Araceae > Colocasia > Colocasia esculenta. Next base: position 164,617,372 of record CM024755.1, on the reverse strand, counting down.
TCACGTCCGCCTATGCCGTCGCGATTCATAGTTTCCAAATTCCATTTAAAGAAAGTTGCCAAAATCTGAAAAAAGGAAATTAAAATCATAAAATGGCAATCGGCGTAAAATGGAAACCTCTTAATCGCGTCACATACCCCGGACGCATTTAAAACTCTTGTGAATCGCAACGGCATAGGCCGTCGCGATTCAAACTTTCTGCCCATAACCTTAGAAAACCAATGGGGAAGCATCGAAAAAATTGGGAAAATTTGAGAAAAATAGGAAAAACTCCTGGAAGGCAAAAGAGGGCCATTTTGTGGCATTACGGCGTAATTTGCAATTTGTCTGCGGTGATGTCAAATTCGCGTGTCTACAGCTGCCACGCCTTGGCACCTGTTTTGCAGGAAAGCGAAGCGGAATGATACGAAGTGGAGTGCAATGGAGTGCAATGAAATGAAGCGTCATGAAGTGTAGCGAAGTGGAGCAAGGTGGAGCGGACTGATAAGTAGGCGCCAAGGTGAAAAATAGACAAGCGTAATCGTTGTGGTGAACACTACCTGATGAGAGTCTTTCACCAAATCCAAAGGAAATCACCTCCAGAGGAAGAAGACCGAGAAACAGATATGTTTGTATGGAAGAGGGGGGTGTGCGCACGAGGGGCACGAAAGGAGGTGTGTACATGGTACACGAAGGAAAGGTGCCGCATGGGGCACGAAGGAGAGATCAACTTCCAGTGTAGGGGAAGTACCTAAGGACACAATCCGTTAGGTTGCACCATTGGGGGCATCTGCCACTGCCAAGGTGGATCTATGGGAGTAAAGACGAATGTGGAGATAAATCCAAACAAAGAAGTTCAAGGAAATTAGCCTGGAGGCGACAACAAAGGGAGTTAGGTACTTGACTTGGAATGGAATATTTCAAATTGATTTGGAGGTGAAGCGAGAATGGCTCTCAAGTTGCATTGGAAGAGTGGTTTTCCACAGTGATTTCAAATATGCATGTATTCTGGGCTAAAAGAAAAATAAGGATAAAAGGAAGTAGAAAATAATCAAGGATATTATTGTTACAAGGCTAGGTTGAGTCAGGACCAGAGTTTTATGCATGGGTTCGTCGTTCTCACGTGCTAAGCATAACGGCCTATCCGTGCGGCTAAGGATCCTCCGGAATAATCATTGTTTTTGATAAAGGGGAACTCAAATTCTAGATTCCTCAGAGCCACAAGGTCCTTGATATACTCTAAAGGTATACCATAGAGTAAAATGCAGATAACTGATGGTAGGGGCAGCAATTGCAGCCTGATTACTTATTGTGTGTGCCAGATGAGGTAACTCGAACCTGCACTCATAGGTCATTAGCCAAGAGATAACAAATATCATGGAATAACATCATTCATAGCATGGGGCATGGATAAAGCATTCAATAATAAACACATCTCATTCAATTTGTTTCTTTAAACCATGAGGATAAGTGTACTTGGTTAAAAGAGTTTGGAGTTCAAGATAGGAGGAGTCGATGATTGAAAGAATTGATTTGATCTGACAGAATGAGAGATGCAATGTGCTTGCCTTGCAATACCATCATGATTTTTTTTTTGGATTTTGAAGATATTCAAATTTTTATGGGAATTTTAAAAATATTTGATTTTTTATGGGATTTGAAAATTTTAATTTTTTTATTTTTGAAAAGTATTTGAATTTTTGTGGATTTTTGAAGATATTTGAATTTTTGTTGATTTAGGAAATATTCATCTTTTTGTTGATTTTTGGAAATATTCATCTTTTTTTTTTGGAAATATTGTCATGCCATGGCAGCATTGAGGTTATGAAAATCAACTAGCGAGGGGTCCTTGTTACCTCCCGTTTCATTAAAGAGTGCCCAAAGTAAGGCGTGCATTTAAAGTGGTGCCCAACAGCCAATTACACTTGGTTGACGGTGTCATTATCAAAGCCATGCCCGAAAAGTCGACTAAGTCTGGCAGGGAGAAGGGAAGAAGGTTTGGAGATAAGCTTGATATGGGTGTTGAAGAGTTGGGTTTGACTTCCTTCCTTAGCACAACCATCAGAAGATTTAGTCTCAATAAGCATTGGGGCTTTTAGAATTGATTGATGACCATTCATTTGTAGGGACATGCGTACAACCGAGTTCATTTTGAATCCCGCGGGGACTTTGCCACTCTTTGCCATGCCCTGTTATATTGATTGATTGATTTTGATTTTACATGCACACGACCAGGTCCGTTTGGATCTCTGCGGGGACTTTGCCACTCTTGACATGCATCTGACTTTGATGTTTATTGGTCATCCGATTGGTTGCCCTTTTTGAGACATCCTCTCATGATGGAGTGCTTCAGGTTGGTTGGCTTGCCCAGACTACCTCTACTACCCATACTTCGGCCAAATAAGAGGAGAAAGAGACATTTGTGCCTTTCACGCCTGGCTGTGATAGTAACGGTGTCGTTCGGGGCAATCGGCTTAAGGTACCGTGAAGTGTATGTGAAGTGCCCATGCCAAGGGCAAACCTTAATGACTGGGGAGGGAAATTTGGACTCCTGGCGCGGAACTCTCATAATAGAAGTGCTGCAATAGCATGGCAATATTGAATATTCATCTTTTTATGGATTTTTTTTTTACAATGATAAAATATAATAACTTTCAAAATAAGAGTTTGGTGGGTAAAAGGAGGACGAATGCCCTGCGCTGGGGCAAGACTTAGAGGCTTTGAAGAATGTACAGAATTATTCGAAAATTAAAAGGATGCATGGGGACTAAAGCCTCGAAAACAGTGGGAGAAAGGCTGGATGACCTGAATGAAAATGGAAAGGAGCAAATGGCGGAAAGACTTTGGGGACTCTGGTGGTTCCATAGGGAATAGAAAAAGAAGGGTGTGGTGCCTAGTAAAAGAAAAAGAATTTGGATGGTCCGGAGGAGAGAAAGGAATAAGTGGACCATGAGGGGCTGAAAAGGAAGGTGCCCTGCATGGTACGTGAGGAGGAAAGGTGCCGCGTGGGGCACAAGAAGGAGATGCGCCATGTGGGGCACTGGAAGGAGTTGTGCCACGTAGGGCACTGGAGGGAGATGTGCCACGTGGGGCACTGGATGGAGATGTGCCATGCGGGGCACTGGATGGAGATGTGCCACGTGGGGCACGATAAGGAGGGTGAAAACAATGGGGTGTGCCACGTGAGGCACGGAGAGGAGGATTGCGAACACATAACGATGTGCCACGAGGGGCACGAGGTGGAGGATAAGGAGCACAAAAGGGGGTGCGATGCCCAGTACATAAGAGAGGATCATAAAAAAGATGGAAATAAAATGCCTCCCGTGGGGAGGGAATGTGGAGAACCCACGGGAAGGTGCTAAGTAGCATAAAAGAGGATGTGAAAGATGGTGAAGGAGGTGGAGGTCCCCTGGTCTTTTACCTTGCCCGACGTTTAAGGTTTCACTTGGGAATCGACATTCTGACCTTCAGGTACTTCCTCACGTAGTGTGCCCAGCGGGCAGAGGGTCTTGCTCTTCTCACATGGGCTGAATGGCTCTCAACAAGTGGATTGTTGACTTCCGTCGAAGTTTCAAGCAATAGTGGCAACTCCCTAGGAATGTAGTTAAATGAAATAGTGGGAAGTTCCACTGGAGGAGTTGGAAGCAACAATGAGGGGACCATGCCCAAAGATTGTAAAGTGTTTGTTATGGAAAGGGGCACGTGCCCTTGGGTAATTGAATGTGACAAAGGTTTGGCCTTGGAATGTGTAAGCACAAATTGGATGGTTGACCCCTTCACTTGAGTGGAAAGGTTCACCACAACTATGTGAGGGGTCAGGAGAGCATGGTTGGAGAGATTCCCTATGAGTATTTTAAATTGAAGTTTGTTGGCAACAGGAATGATTAGCATTAATTTAGAGGGCTTCTTGATAGCCATGGATGGAGGGGAGGACTCCCGTTCAGTGAATGTGTCCGGTATGCTGACGATGACCGGCATGTGAGGGATGTGATCTTGGAACTTGAATAGCATGCCTGGTCCCGGGGCTTCCTTCTTCTGCTGACCTTGCTTGTTACTCTTCAAAGGAGTGCACCTACTCCGTTGGATGGGGGTAGATGTGGATGGAGTGGAAGGTTGTATGACCGGTGGAAGTGTAATGGGTATGATATGGAGGTTTTGCTCGGGTTTGGTTGCCAATGGTGTTGGCATAGTGGGAGGTGCAGTGGTTGGTTTAATGGTGGGTGTAATGGTTGGCGGAGGTTTAATAAAGGGTTTGGTGATAATGGATGGTAATGTAGGAGGGGTAGGTAAATGGCATAGGAACATGACCTCGGAAGATTTATCGTCGTAACACCAGGTGGTTTCATGGATGGGCTGGCTATTGGCAACCTCAGCCCGAGCAACGAGCTATGATGGAGGTGGAGGCTGTTGGAGAGGCTGTTGTGGTTGTTATGGTGGAGGTATGAGAGCTGGCATGGGTGCCGGAGCAGGTGCAGCGTTGGGCACATGAGCTTCTTCTTGCACGGGGGCGTTGTAGGGCCCAGTTGGAGGTTGTTGTGTGGTCCTAGGAGGATGAATTAGTGGACGCTTGGGTGGAGGCATATCATGATAAATGGGAGGTGTATGTATAGGGGTATAAGGAGTGGATGTTGTATGGTGGCGAGGTGGATGATGGATGGCGTCCACTGACTCGTTGTGCCTCAGACCAGCTTGATCAAATAAGTCCACGATTGGGGAATCCATTAGATGTGTCAGGATGTAACGTCCCCGCTCGTAGAGCTCTTCCATTGTGGTGATCTGGTTCATGGCCAGGATGTGCTTAAATCTCAGAGTAGAGTTAGAAATGATGATTTTAATTTGCTCCGACTCCGAGAGCACATGTTGCAGGTGAGTGGCCATCGACCTCCAACGGTCAAAAAATTGTACAAATCCCTCGTCAACCCTGCTAGATCCGAGATAGAGAGATATGGGCTGACGCGGTCTTTATACCTCTGAATGAACCTTTTGTGCAGGATGCGGAAGTCCCCTACCTCTCTTGGCTCTAAGGAGTAGAACCATTCAAGTGCAGGGCCATCAAGAGACCTTCTAAATAAATATGCCAAGGTAAAGGGGTCACATTGCCAACCTGAGGACTCATAGAGGAATTCTTTGATGTGAATGTAGGGGTTGCCCATGCCATTGTACAATTGGTACGACGGCATCTCCGAAGGATGAATGTAGATTTGAGGGAGAGCCAGCATGGCGGCAACGAGGTCGCCCGTGGGATTGGAAAGCTTATTGATTTGTTTCTCCATTTGGTTCAATTTTTGGAGAAGAGCATTTTGGAGTGAAGTGGGTTGCTGAGTATGTAAGGGGGTACATGGGGGTGGCCGTGGATTAGTGGGCCCTCCCATGGATTAGTCTGTACAGACCGGAGCACGGGAGTGCAAATGGCCGGAGGCCTGAGGTGAAGAATGCACAAGATGATGTGGCGAAGTCGCCAGAATATACAAAGACGGGTGCCTGGGAGAAGGACAAGGAGGGGGAGTCACACCCTCAACCAAAGATTGAATTAAATTGAGTTGTGGAGGGGTGAGTTGATCAATTGCATTCAGGACTTTTTGCACGTTGGGATTTTGACTGGGAGGAGGCTCTCTTCGGGTTTTGATTGGAGTTAAATGTGAGGGAATATCATGTTGGTTAGTGCGCGGTGTGCACACATAACCATATGAAGTGGAAGCATGCCCCTCACGGTGGTGAGATGGACAGACATGAGATTGAAAAGATTGACCATATAGATTATCCTCATAGTCCATATTAAAGTTAACATGATGGTGTGAGTCCATTTTTAGCAATCAAGCAGTCAAACAAGTTGAACAAAGATGTAAGTCAATCAAGATGGTTCAAACAAGTTGTGATGCTTAACGCTTGCTTTTCTTTCAGGAGTTTCACAATTAGATGGATTTACAAACAATGTGTGTCACTCCAGATGAGACCTTAGTTGGGTAGAGTATAAGGATACTTCGGGATGCAACTAAACTTACCCTCACCATGCAATGGGATGTTTAACCCGGGTCAACAGAGTAGTACAACCAGCTCGGTCCGCCGTGAGGGAATCCACGGGGTACGAAGACTTACGGAGGTCTTGATAAAGGTCCCCTAGTCCAATGAGACGGAATGCCCAAAGGAGAGGTCGCCCTTACCAAGAAAGGTGTGTGGAGCCTAAGGAATGAGGGAAGGAGGTCCCCCGACCGATGCAAGATGCCCTATATGTAGTAGTTATAGTAAAGATGGCAAAGGAGCGTGTTCTATCAATAGTCTGAATCGTGTCCAGTCACCTGGTCGCGGTTCTGAGAGCCCAGAAGGCGGTCAGCGCCGCGGCCAGTCCCTGTGGATGATGTGCAGACATAAATGCGTCAGCCTAAGCCGCTGCGGAACAAAGCATAATGCGACCATCTCACTGGACGCGTTCTCAAACACTGAATCGCGTCCACTGTGTCGGACGCGGATTCAAAAGGCCACCCGAAAACATAAAAGAAAGCAGTAAACATGAGATATGTACAAGAAAGGGATCAGCACACAAGCATGCAACAGGATATGCAGTAGGGTATAAACATGGAGAAATGACACAATCTCAATTTCTTATATTTTCCCAAATTTTCTTTGAAATCTACTATTGGCTAATCACTCGAGATGAAAGAGAAGGAAAAGAAGGAGGAGCACGCAAGGGTGCCAAGAAAGAGGGTGCCACGTGGGGCACGATGGAGGGGGTAATCAAATGAAAAGGGCGGAAAGATGTTCCACTGTGATCGCCAATTTGTAGATTGTGAATCTCATCTTAAAAAGACTCGATCCTCTATGAAGAAAAATAGAGGAAAAATAAATAAAAAGTAGTTAACATGACTCCTTGGATGGAAAGACCGTGATCGTTAGGTACACATGGGGTACCGAAGGAAGTGCACACGATGGGTGCGAAGGGAAAGTTGATCACGAATAACGTACCTTTGGAGCGTGGGAGATTGCGCGGGACATGGGTTCCTCTTCTTCTACAAGCACGGCCAGCCATGGTAGAAGGCGCTTTCCAAGTTGATTACCCTTGCAAAACATAAATAAAATAAGGATTAGCCAAGTGCATGTAGTATCAAATCCCAAGGAAACTAAATAACATGAAAGAAAAGGAGATGTACTCACCATGTGGTGGCTTTTAAACCCCTAGGAAATTGGGTGTGTGTGTGTGATGCATGCATGTGTGTTGATAAAAAAGGGAATAAAGGGAGAAAAATAAAGGGAGAATAGCCACGTTGGGGCTTGGAGGAGATGATATGAACAAAGAGAGGAAGAGGGGTGCTTCCCCAATAGTTGGACGACGCAGGAGGCTGCTGATTGGAGCTTGAATAGACGAAGGAAGAAGAGCGTCCTCCCGTCTCAGTCCGACGCACGTGAGGTGACCTCTCCAAACACCAAGGAAGGAGAGGCTCGGAGTAGCTTGGAAGTAATGATGCTCCCCCTTGGTTCGGAGTTGAGTCTCCAGTGCGGTAGGGCTTCGTCGTATTGCTTGGGTGATGCTCAAAACAGTGACCTTGGTTCTCTATTTATAGGGAAAAAATTCTTAAATCGCGTCTGGTACAGTGGACACGATTGTAGTTGATCGCGTCTGGGATAGTGAACGCGTTTCAGAATTTCCATTTTCAAAAAATAGCAAGATTCTAAATCGCGACGGGATACCCCGACGCGTTTCAAAGTTGCCAAAAAAACGTGTATGGAAACCGACCAAAACAAAATATAGAAAACAGAAATTTCTCATATAGAAAGATTCCGGAACCAAAAAAGGAAATTAGAATCACGTCGGCCTATGCCGTCGCGATTCATAGTTTCCAAATTCTGTTTAAAGAAAGTTGCCAAAAACCAAAAAAGGAAATTATAATAAAATGGCAATCGACGTAAAATGGAAACCTCTGAATCGCGCCACATACCTCGGACGCATTTAAAACTCTTGTGAATTATGACGGCATAGGCCGACGCGATTCAAACTTTCTGCCCATACCCTTAGAAAACCAATGGGGAAGCACCAAAAAATTGGGAAAATTGGAAAAAATAGGAAAAACTCCTTGAAGGCAAAAGAGGGCGATTTTGTGCCATTACGGTGTAATTTGAAATTTGCCCGCAGTGATGTCAAATTTGCGTGTCTACAGACTTCATCATGGGATTACCCAAGATTAGAGAAGGACTAGATGCAATATAGGTAAATGTTGACTGATTAACAAAGTCGGCTCACTTCTTGCCTATAAAGAGTAAGTGTTTTGTGGATGTGCTAGCCGCTTTATATATTAAAGAGGTTTTCAAACTGCATGGAGTTCCCTCATCTATAGAGTCTGACCAAGATCTACGATTTAATTTACACTTCTAGAAAGGGTTACAAGCTGCACTAGAAACTAAGTTGAACTTCAGTACTGCTTTCCATCCATAGACTGATGGGCAGACTGAAAGGACAAACCAAATTGTGCAAGATAAGCTTCGAGCCTGCACCATCGATTTTGAAGGGTATTGAAGTGTTCAACCATCCTTAGTTGATTTTGCATACAACAATTGTGATGACCTGATCTTTTAGGATCCGTGTTTACTGGTTTCGGAGTAGTGCTCAAGACCAAGAGTTGGTTATTGGGTCTCGTGTGTGGTTTCTGTGCGTGGTATGGGCGTTTTGGGCTAGATATTCTAGCCAGAATGGCCTGCTGGTTCACTGTTTATGAACGCGTTGGAGCTAGACGACGCAATTTAAACGCGTCGGTCTCTTCCGTTGCGATTCAGAGAACCGACTCTGTGACGCGTGGCGCGTGGTTTCTAATTAGCATCGGACAAGGTGGACGCCTTTAAAAGAGTTAAATGCGGCGTCTGTACACGACGCGATTTTGACTAGAGTTTTAAGCGCTTCGTTTCACCCAGACAGAGCAGAAGGGGCTCTGTCCAGGCGAAGGAGCGATGATGTGGAGGATTTTCTGGCGATTCCGACTCCTGGAGGTTCGTGCGGCATGGGAACCACATGAGGATGGCGTCCGGAGCATAGGCGTGTTGGCGACGAGGAGGTTTTGACGTTCTTCGGGTTCTTCCAACTGGTTGGGAGACTTCCTACCCTTTTATGGTATTTTGGAAGGATTCAAATGGGATTTAGGGGGTGGTGCATGTGTGGGTGGTTTGCCATATTGTGGATTTCCTGTTAATGCTTTAATTTGGAATTGGAACCATGCATGTATGGGTCCTCCTGTGGAGAAGGTGGGTTTGGCCTGTGAGCTGAACTCACAGTCGCGTGTGAAACGTGACGGGGTGAGCCAACGTGCTCATGACATGAACGCATCACTCTGCATCGATGCGTTTTGGTTTTGTCTGTTGTGCTGTGGCGGTTGCTTGGATGTGCCTATTTGACCTGACGCGTTCTTGTTGAACGCGTCGATAATGTCTGACACAATTTGGTGTTGACCGTGGGTTGACTGGTTTGGCTTGAAAGTGACAGATCAGGCCATCGTGACATGGTTGCGACACTGGGCCCTGTCGCGTTAAGGTTTGGAATGGCGTCCGGACAGGTCGACGCAGTTTGAGAGACGTCGCCTGTGTTCGACGTGTTATAACTTTCGAGGTTGGTTTGTGGTGGCTAGGCAGTGAGGTTCTAGTGTGGACCTAGCCCTGGTCTTTTACTATCTTTTGTAGAGTACTTAAAGTGGTTAATGTTAATAAAGCATGTGTAGGGTTAAGAGTGTTATTATGGATTCATATTGCCATAGAGGTCATGAGATGACCAATGATAGGCAAGGTTGTTAAGTATGTTAGTAGGTCATGTAAGTATCGATATAGGTTGGCTTGAGGGTCACATGGTGACCGGTGTTAAGCCAATCTTAACACTCATATACCGTGATTTATAAATAAAGGATTGTATAAGTATGTATGTCGTGGTTTGTGTGCTTGCCGAGTCTGGTGGTCCGGCGCCTATTCCGGAATACCTCTTTAGTCGGGTACCCTAGGTTCCTAGGAGAGCCAGGCACGTGTTTTGTGCTCGGGGCATGTCCCGGTACATGTGTACCATAGAGGTCTGAGTCATCTTCCTGGACACTCTCACTCCTGTGTTTGAGTTGTACGTCCGGTTGAGGGAAAGACGACAATGTGGCAGTGACTCGTGTGTGTTGTGGGTGTAGTCGGTCACTTGTAGCGCACTCGTGGTTAGGGGACGGACACCAGTAGACGTCACTAGTCCCCAGCTAGTCCTGTGTTTCCAGTGCCTCACTTTAGGGAGCTCGGGCCGGAGTCCCTGATGGTGCCAGGCATGGACCTGCAACTGTGTGGTCTACAGGTGTGGTGTTGGTTGGTCTCCACTGTTGGTTAGCTTACTTTGTGTGTTTATGGACTGGTAGCTGGACTGGGTAGTTCGTGGCTACGAGACTGAGAGGTGGTTCTTATGCTATGTTGTCCGGATTGGATACTGGCATCATGAACCAGTAGTCTGTTCCCGTGTGGTGGCGTCGTTCCTTTCCAACTCATGCTTTGCCACTGGTTGTGGTTCCGTGGAGGTGCCTCATGATAGTAGGAACTTGTACCCTTCGTGGGTAGCTTTCTATTGTGGTACGTTGTGTACCAGCCTCTTCAGGGGTGGAGGTGGACTTGTGTTTCGTGGAGGTCAAGTGGTGTGACCTTCCAAGTGTTGTGTTTTACCCTTCTTTGGGTAAGCTTCCGATTGTAGTTTAAGTGCGTGATGGATTGGCTTGCCGATGCTAGTCCTGCTACCATATGTGGATGGTTTGCGGTGAAGCTTGTAGCCTAGGCAGTGGTTTGCCTGTATGGCTGGTAGCTTAGGCGACTAGTTGTTGTAACGATTTTCTTGTGAGACTGGTAGCCTAGGCAGTAGTCTGCCGATGAGGCTTGTAGTTGAGGCGTCCCAATGGTTGGTCGGACTAGTGTAATCACGGGGAATGCGCACCCCCAAAACACGTGACGGGATATTAAATCTAATGGTATGGAAATATGGATGTGATCGCCACCTAGCTAGTTGCCATATAAGAGAATGAAGTAGGCTAACTAAGCTAGGAAAAGGAAGAAGAGAACGGGGCACTGACTTGAGACCGCGACGGGCTTCCCTGTCGCGATGAAGCTGTTATCGTGACGCCCTAACAGGGCGTGTCAAGCTTGTCACATCGCCCTCCTGTGCCGTGTCCTCTGCAGTGCGGGAGAAGTGTGAGAGGACCTTCTTCCTGCCCTCCGGCCAACCAGAGAACAAGAGCTGCTCGTGAATCTTCGCTTGGGTGCCTGCCAAAACAACGAAAACAAGAAAGAAAACCCTATTAGAACAAGTTAAGTGTGGAATCTATTCACAAATGAAGTGGAAGAAAAGAGCATGGTGGGAACTGACCTGGGGTGATTTTTAACCCCTAGGGTGTGTGGGAAATGTGAGAAGAAAAACCAGATGAAACCTATCTAAGAAAAGGAAATAACATGCATGAAAGAGTGAAAGGGAGAGGGAGAGGAAGAAAGAGCCCCAATGGGGCAACTCCCTGGCAATGATGGCGTTCACAAGTTGACATAGATGCTCCAGAAGATGTGGGGGGTCACCCTCCTCATGCACCAAGCTCCAAGGATGAAGAAACATGCATGGCTTGGTGAGAGAAATGTGAAGAAAATGAGAGGAAAAGGGGGGTTGCGGGCTAAGTCCAGATCACCGAAAATTTCGGCAGCCCTTCGGGGTGGAAAATGGGGATCCCCTCTTCCTGAAGGAGAGGCCTTGCTTTTATAGAGGAATGAGAGAGAATAATCCTGTTTTTATGATAAATTACCCAAATAAAGGATAAATGCCATTAAATCTCGTGGGTGAGAGTCCAAAGGATGCCCAAGGAGTCCCACAATCCCAAGATGTGCTCAAGAGGTTGGGGGTTGCTTGGGGATAAATGCAAAGGCCATAAGAGGATAAATAGGAGGTGGTTATGGAGGCCAGCGCATGAGGCTGTTGTCGCGACGGGTCGTAGGGGCGCGAGAGGGACTAACGCGATGGCCAGAAGGGGCACGACAGAAAGGCCATGTGCATGGATATGCATGGGCTTCCGTGACGGCCATAGGGGGCGCGACAAGATTTAACGCGGCGCCACGACCCATCGCATTAAGGAAAATAGATTATTCTTGAATTATTGACCAATCAAATGGGAGAATAATGGGCATTTAAAGCTCAAGGACTCTTTTTAAGAGATAATGGACGGGATATCACGAAAATTGGGCTGTTAATGGGCTCAAAGCAAGGCTAAAGGTGGGCTCAAGGTGAATGACCAACTTGGGGCTCACTAAGGGAACAAGAAATGTGGTTCGACTTGTAGGCCAGAATCGGGTGTCTACAGATTGCCCTTCCTTGGCTTCCACTTTGCAGGGGAGCGAAGCAGAAGTGCAGCGGAAGGTGTCATGAAGTGACGGTGAAGCGGAAATGATGCGGAGTGTACTGAAAAGTGGGAGCCAAGGTAAAGAGACATCCGATCTAGTCAACAAGCAAGTGATATCTTCGTGAAAGCCCCGAGTTAGCTGCTCGAGTAGAATGCAAGGAAAACATGAGTCTGGATGAGAAGGAGAAAAGAAAAGGGATGATCAACCCCTTGATTGAGAGGTACCCTAGCCGATTGTCCTACAGGTTTCATTTTAGAGGGACATGCGTGCCAGGCAGGTAACTCATGACTCTGTCCTGGGAGCGGTTCACAACCAAAACGGATCAAAAGGAACAAGGATGAAAATCATATAGGGAATCCAGATAGGGAAATCTTAACAATCTGGTAAGAACAACTCACTCGGAGGCAAACCTTCCGATTCAGAGTGGAATAGGATTTCTTGTTTCGAAAAATGAGGAATGGTTGGGCACTCAACAAGGGCTCACCATTAGCCAGGGATGAGACATGAAAGCTCAAAGTCCTACATGATACATGCTGGTCTAAATAAAAGAAATCATTAAAATAAATGCTAAGAAAAGAGAAAATAGAAAATATATCAAGGATAATATTGCTAAACCAGACAACAATGGGTCGAGAGTCTTCCTGCAACCGCTGTGCAAGATAGAGTCTATCATTCCCAAACTCATCTGATTTAACGGTCTATCCAACGATTAACAATGTGCACCTAGATCATCATTATTTTTGGTAAAGGGGAACTCAAATCACAGAACACATTGAGAACCAGTCGGTCCTTGAAATGATATAATAAGTATAATACCATATAGTAATGCGAGGGAATAGGGATAGAGATACTTACTTAAACTTACCTGTAAAGTCTCATTTTTTTATTTAATTTTAATTTTTCTGATTTTTTGATTTTTTGATTTTCTGATAAATAAAACAAAACAACATACGCAATAAATAATATAAACAAATTAAGCATAGACACAAACAAGCACTCAACTAGCATCATACATATAAACACAACGCTCCTGATCAATGGACTGGGGGTTAGACTAGGTCGGTTAATGTCGCGACCATGCAAGTGGTCACCTTAAGGTCGTGGCATGGCGCCAGGCCATGACAAGATCGCGTCATACACTAACACCGTGACAAGAAGGCGGCACACATGGGCGTCGCGACCTTACCTGAGCATTCAAAACGCAGAAGCCCCCCTTTTCTCCCTCTTTATGCATTCAAGCGTGCAAAATCTCCCTCTCTCTCTGGCGATCACCCCCCCCCCCCATTTCTCGACTCCCTATCTCTTGCTTTCTCACTCGCTCTCTCACTCACTTCCCCACTCTTCCTACCTCTCTCTTTCACCCTAGTTCTTAGCGGCAATGGAAGGATCCGGTGGTAGAAGCGGCGGTGGCGAGAAGGGGAAACGACAGGCGAGGAGGCCACAGTGACGCGTGGAGGAAAACCCAGTGGATGAGGCACCGGATGTGGAAATGGCGGAGGCAGAGGCACCGGAAATAGACTTGGCAGCGGCGATAATGGCCCGAGAAATGGCGATGAAGAAGGTAGGCCTCCAATCCCTTGACCTTTTTTTAATTTTTGTTGTGGATGTGTGGGGAAGCCCCTAGAGGGCCGAATGTAGGGCGTGATGCCCAGAGAAGCGACCACCGGACAAGGAAGGTTCCGGTCGGTCCGTGGCTAAGATCGCGATGGGTCGGCTCACCGTGACACCAGTTGTCGTGACGGGACCACATGTCGTGACCCTGTCGTGACGACCAAGACCGTCGCGACAAGGTCGTAGTCAGCTAGGAGGGCGCGGCCAGGTCGCGGCGCATCGGGGCGTCGCGACAAGGTCGCGGCCCTTTAAGCCGCCGCAACCTCAGCCGAAAGACCAACATGGGAATGATTGAACTAATTAAGAACTAATTTGTGATTGCAGGGAGAAATGAGGGCCCGGGTGTCATGGCTCCTAGTTTTAGTGGTCTACCTTGCCTTCCCTAACTTTCAGAGAGAGAGGATTAATGAGATGGGGTTCGGGGAGGTTTTGAGGATGGAGAGGATGAGGGCGGACGCCCCTCTGACCCAGGCCCTGTGTAGTAGGTGGGATGCAGAGGCTACTGCCTTCGTACTCCCATGGGGACATATGATCCCCAACCTGGAGGATGTGGGTAGGATCACTGGTCTGAGAGTGTATGGTAGGCCAGTGAGTGGGTTTACCTACCCATGTTATAGAGAGTTGGCCCCCAGACTGCTGGACCTGACTGTGGAGCAGAGGTCATCCCTTATCCCCAGAGTGAGTCTATAGGAGAGTCTAGGACTTTATGAGACAAGCAGGAAGGTGGCTGAGTCAGTGGATGAGTAGCTGCTGAGGTTGATGAGAGACTGCGAGGAGACCCTAGCTAGTAAGCCAGGGGCTCAGGCAGACTTAGACCTGTGCCGCTTCCTCACGTTCTTTCTTGGTAGACTTCTGTTTTCCACGAGGGGCGACACGGTCCACTACCAGTTCCTGCCACTTCTAAAGGAGCTGGGCCAAGTGGGGAGCTATGTGTGGGGAGCGGCATTCCTGGTGCACCAATTTGAGAGCCTGGGATCCTCTGACTGGCAGACAGCCATCAGCGGCTTCTACCCCTTCCTTCAGGTACTCTTCTTTCTCTCTGCTTCTTAACTTACACTGTAATTGTTATGAATTGAGATCTGACTGCCTTCATGCTCTTACAGGTCTGGGCCTACCTTCACCTCCCTGGCCTGAGGAGAGAGACTCTAGAGCGACCAGGCCTCGTGGCCATAGCTCGACGCTGGGAGCCGCGCCACGACATGCACACTTTGAGTGATTAGCTGGCGTCCATTCAGGACGCGATCGACACCTACCCTCAGCTAGATGTAAGTGATCTAACCCTTCTCTCTAAGTTCAATGATTTGAATTAATTGCTAGGCAACTAATCATATGTGCTTTGATGTGCAGGTGGTGTGGCAGCCATATTTAGAGGAGGGGGATGAGGGACAGCCCTGGTTGGCCCGCCCCTACTTTGGTAGGTCGGTGTGGGTGCATGCACTCAACCTTGTGCTACCTCTCCACCTACACCTGTCCCAGAGGTCACTCGGCCTACGTCAGAGTGCAGTGGAGTTCCCCAGCCGAGGCCGGACCTCTAGGCCTGGTCGGAGCTTCCGGGGACTTCACAACACCACCGACTGGCGTGAGCGGGCCAAGGAGCAGATCCAGAACTGGGAGCGCTGAGGCAAGCAAGTTAGGTCCACCGCTACGTCCGACGACGCATACCTTCAGGCATTCGCCTTAAAGTACGGGGCGAGGGTCTACAAGGGCGCACGACAACATGTAAATTTCCTTAACCCAGACCTTGAATTGTTTATTTATTGAACTGAGTTGACAATTTTTGGAATGAATTGCAGGTGGACGTGACTGGCGAGATCGCCTCACTCCGGGCCCTGCTCCACTCGGCGGTGCAGGATCGGGAGGTAGCTCAGAGGGAGGCAGGCCAGTTGGTAAGTACCTACTCAGACTTCGGTACTTTACCAGTTTACAACTGACTTGAGAATCTGACCTCTGTTGCATGTGCAGCGTACGGAGTTAGAGAGGGTGAGGAGGGCACAGCCCGGTGCATCCTCCTCCAGAGTAGCAGAGAGCTCCCAGTCGGATCTTGAGGACCGACTGGCAGATGCGGTTAGGAGGGCCAAGGAGGCACGGGTGGAGTTAGATGAGCGGCTAAGTGAGATAGTGTTTTAAATTGCAAATCATTCAAATTTGGCGCTGACTTGGCTTTCCCTGCAGGAGACGGAGCTGAGGACTGCCACTGACCGAGTAGCCCAGCTGCAGGGGTAGGTTGACACGGTGACAGGAGAGAGGGATCAGCTGCGCATCCGGGTGGAGGCAACTGAGTCACGCGTGGCAAAGGCGACGAGGGAGTTGGCGACACTGCGAGTGCAGGGGTCGTTAGTGGACCAGGAGGAGTTGGCCCGGCTGCGCACTGATCTGCACACATAGTAGACCCTAGAACGGGGACTTCAGAAGGTGATGACGGCCATAGGCCGATCACGGAGCCGGAGTAGGAGCAGCCCGAGTGGGGCCAGCGGAGCGACTGGAACCTCCGTCAGGCAGTACTTGGCAGGTTCCTCCAGCCACCGGAGGAACGAGGAGGAGGAGAGGCACCTTGAGGGCGAGACGAGCGCCAAGAGTGGGCGGGGTGGTGGTGAGATGCCACCACCTCCTGATAGACATGAGGGATCCGAGGAGAGTGGCAGGGGGTAGTGAGGAGTTTGTGAGCCACCTCCCCCTTATCTTGTACATGATGCTTTTGTTAGTGGATTTTATTTTTGTGTCAAAAATTTTGTGATTGCAAGGACTGTAATTGACACGAGTGTGACACAAGATCCAAGAGAGAGAGAAGGGAAAATTGAGTACATTGCTGCGCTACTCATCATCATTTTTTTTCTTTAAAAATTTCCTAAAAACAACTCAACACATGAAATGGAAAGTACTTACACTTGCTACTACAGCACTAAAGCAAGATCAAACTACTGGCAAGGGATCCCCATTTGTTCCCCTTTCCTTAAAGACCACCAAAAAGATCGAATGTGCATTGGGGAAGTGGCGTCCTGTAGTTGGTTACCCCTAACTTGCGGTGCTGCTATAAAGGCCATATCCGGGAGACGTTTGAGACTTATAGAAAGAAAGAGAAGAAAGTTTGAGGATAAATCTTGTGCAAGTTTTTAAGGGACAAATTAGGCTTAGCTTCCTTCCACGGCATACCTCTTAGAGATTCAATCTATTGAGGAGAGACTTTTGGTCACTTTATTGTGCATGTTTCTTGCTTGGGGCATGCGTACGACCGGGCTCAAGGGCGTCCCGCAGGGATTTGTACTGCCACTCTTTGCCATGCTCCTATTCCTTGATTTTCTTTTCTCTTTTATTTTCTTTTCTTTTGCAAGCCTGATTGACCGTCCCTTTTTGAGATTTCCTCTCAGCAAGGTGTGCTTAGGTCGGTTGCCTCACCTAAATAGCCCTTTTTTTTTCCTTTACACTTTGATCGAATAAAGAGGAGAACAGCCTTTACAGCACCTAGGTATGGCCTAAGTAGCAGCGATGTTTGCTAGAGAAACCAACTCAGGTCGCCATGTGAGTGTGTGATGATCCTTGCATAAGGTGACCTTTAATGACAGGGAATGAACG
This sequence comes from Colocasia esculenta, assembly GCA_014218235.1. Lineage (NCBI taxonomy): Eukaryota > Viridiplantae > Streptophyta > Magnoliopsida > Alismatales > Araceae > Colocasia > Colocasia esculenta. Next base: position 164,599,852 of record CM024755.1, on the reverse strand, counting down.
TCGGTTCCCTAGCGCGGAGCAATCTCTAGTCTAGGTGCTGTAGAAGCAAGATAAACCTAAGACTGACTCGACTACTCTAGTTGTGAAATGAGATGACCCTCTTTGATGTTCTTTGTATTGAAATAAATATTGCGACCCCTGTATTGAAAGAACGACCTGCATTAGTCTTCAAATTTTGATCTTGGTGGATTTTTAATTAGCTTATTTGTAGGAACAGGCAAGGATGTTAAGAATTGGAGTCAACTCAATCACAAACAAGAGGGAGACAAGACTCTACAAGAATATGAGGGATAAGAAACTTTCTAACAAAAGTATTTACAAAGGAGGAGAAGAAAGTTAGTGAGGACTGAAACCTCGGGAACAGTGAGAGAAAGGGTCAGGGCCCCGAATAGGTAGCGAAGGAGGAATAGAGTCAAACCCGAGATCAAGACGGGTTAGAAGAAGGAACTGTAAAATAGAGGGTGGGGGATCTGTGGAATCAGAGGGGGAAGTTGAAGGAAGGGTGTCAGGACCAAGATCAGATGTCCCTGGAGGATGTAGACTCAGCCTATAATCAGGTGGCTCGGGTGGAAGAGGAAGAGAGGAATCCTGAGCACTAGGAGGAAAGTCAGGTGACCCAGGTAAATGTGGAAGGAAATCTTGAGAATACATAGGGTAATCAAGTGGCTTAAGAGGAAGGGATAAGTGAGAGGAATCTTGAGTACCCAGAAGATGATTGGGGGGCTCAGGAGGGGAGGATGAAAAGATACCTGGAGTACCCCGAGGATGATCGGGCGGCTCAGGTGGAGGGAACAAGTAAGGGACAAACGGCCCTAAAGGAGTGAAAGGGGAAGGATGTGGGAACAGCCCAGGATTATGAGGTCGGGTGCCTCCTCTGAAAGTAGGATTGGCCAAAATGAACAGCATTGAGAGATTAAGGTCAGAAGATGCCAAAATAGGGAGATCAACATTTTTCTTGCAGAACTTTGATCTTGACCACAGCCTCTTTTGTTTCTTGGCAGACGTCTTCTTGTGGTGCCGTGGCTTCTCTGCTCTTGCAAACAGATATGACTGTTTCATCTTGACGTGCCTTCTCAAATAACGAGACCAAGCGGCAGATGGTCTCGCTCTCCTCTGCAGCCATAGGGCTCTCTCATCAATTGTCATGACTGCCATGTGTGCACTTATTTTAAGCATCTTGGCCTCTTGCCCCTTGAGTGAAGACTCTAGTAAAGATGTGGAGTTTGTACTGTTGAGAGCTTTAACTAGAGGTCGTCATGCCTAACCTTTAAGTATTGATTTCATAATGGCTCTTGCAGCAGTGTGGGATAGCATAACATGAGTAGATAACCCCTTCTTTTGACCAGCTATATGCAACATAACTAAGCGAGGAGTGATGAGGGCATCAATCTTGTCATCTCCAACAAGCAATGTAATGGCTACCATCTTCGCTTTGGAAGTGACTAGTATTAGTGCTTGAGAAATCTTCTTGACAGCCATTTTCTGAAGGGATGGAGGCTTATCCTTCTCGAATGTGTCTGGCACAAGGACATAGACCGGCATGTGGCTGACGTGGCTGTGAGGGTCAAAGCGCATGACTGGGACCATGCTACCTTTGCTTGGATTATCTTTCCCTCGGGAAGTAGACTCAAGGCATGTTTTCGGTAGTGCACACTCGCTCCATTGGGTTGTGGGGGCGATGGGATGTGTGGTAGCTATGGTAGTTTTGTCGGATGCGTAGGGTTTTGTGTGAGGTGACTGGGTGGTCGCAAGGATAGGCTCGTGCGGAGAGAGCTCTTGTTCCATCTCAGAGGCTGAATTAGCTCTAAGCTTAGGAGTAAGAAGCTCTTGCCCTATCTCAGAGGCGAGTGGGGCTTGCTCGAGCCTTGGTGTGGTGGTAATGGCTTGCTCAGGTGCAAGTGGTAGTGGGGTGGAGATGATGGCGATTGGTAAGGATGGAGGGTTCGTGGGAGGTGAGGGATCAATGGTTTGTGGTGCTGGGGAAGATGACCAATGGCGCGCTGACACAATACGTCGAGCGGACAACTTGTCATCAGGGTGTGATGCAATGTCAAGGGTAGGTGTGGTGGTGATAGCCTGAGCAAGGGTTGGTGGAGGGGGTTGTTGAGGTTGTGACGGAGCGGGTGATGCACTTGGGAGGTAAGTAAAGAAATGCCTCTGGCCTTGAGCCTTTGGAGATGATGGCTGCCTTGACGCTTGCTCTTGCTGTTCTGACTGTGGTTCTAGTTGCTTGGGTGGCTGTTCCGCTACCTGCGACGGAGAGGACTGCTGCCCCTGGCTTTGTGCTCTGCTCTTGTCTTAACAATGCAAGATGAGTCTGTGCATTTCAGCCCAATTTATTTTGTGCTCTAGATCATAGATCACATCCCGAAATTCGCAGTAGTTCATGACTGTATGACCCGGATGGCGATGATATGGGCAATATTTTGATTGATCCACTGTCATGTCCCAGCTTGGCTTTTTTGGAGGGAGTTGCAATGCATTGATGGACACCAGGGCCGTGAAGACATCTAAGAGGGACTCTGGCAACGAATGATAATGGGCTCGCTTTGGGCCAAATGGACGTTGTGATGGGTGAGTAGGGGATGGCAGGGTGCTGCGATGACATGGGCGAGGGGGTTGTTCTGGTGGAAGAGGTGCAAGTTGGCTTGGTGGGAGTGGTGAGGATGCGTAATGGTCAGCGCAATGGGTAGGAGCGGTACGGTGGATAACATCAACTTGGGCCTGGGCTTGGACTTCCTCATAAGTGGGCCCTTCAAATGTGCAAATGGGTTGTTGGGCCTCAAATAAGGATGGCACAGGGGAGTCAATGAGCTGGGTTTTAACAAAGCAAGCACGGCTGTATAATTGTTGCATGGATGTGATGTCGTTCATAGCCAAAATGTGGCAGTACATGGGCATTGCGTTAGCAATGATGAGCTTGATCTTCTCCTCTTCTGGGATATACATTTGAACATGTGTGGACATTTGACGCCATCGGTCAGCATAGGTTGTAAATTCTTCATCAGGCTTCATCTGTTCAGTCATCAAATCGGTCATTGAATACACAGGCCCTGCCCATGCTTGATATTGCTGTATGAATCTGACCTTGACAACTTCAAAATTCTCAACTTCATCGGGAGGCAAGGAATAAAACCACTCTAGAGAGGGCCCATCCAACGACCGCCTAAAAAGGTAAGCCAATAAGCGGCGATCATGTTGGTAGGACACCGAGTCATAGAGGAACTCCTTCAGATTGATGTAAGGATCTCTGGCTCCACTATATTTACGATAAACAGGGAGCTGAGAAAGTGGAGGGATCTGGAGACCATGGAAATCAGGGAGTGTATCATTGAAGGAGGGTTTGGGATTTAGTTGCCTCCGCAGGTGGCTAAGCTCTCGCTTCATGGACTCGAACTTGGATTGGAAGTCCTGAGTCTAGGTGAATTGTGGGTAGCAAGGGCCAGCTTGGGAATGAGAGCGGAGTTGAGAGCCAAGTTCTGGACTAGATTGAATATAATAGGCCGGTTGTGATGATGTGGGCTGAACAAAAGGATAGCCGATCCAGGAGTGACAATGTGAGTGGATCTAGAACGAGCAGGATAATGTGGGCCTATCGGGCCCACCCTTGAAGAAGATTGTGGAGTGAAGGAAGACAACAATTCACGGGCCTGGTCAGGGCCCATTTCAAGTAGGAGGCACTCCAATTCTGCGGCCTCATCGGAGAAGGAGGGTAACGAGATGGCATGGAAAAAGGTAGCCCGATGGGCCCTGGGCTAGGCTGAGTTCGAAAGAAACACATGAGACAAGGGGTCTGCATGAGGAGGAGAGGTTGGAGGATAGGTGAAATGGAAAGGATCCATGAAAGGATGAAGGATGAATTAAAAGGATACACTAAAATACAAATAGGGGTACAACAACAAGTACAAACACACAAGAAGGGGATGAGAAAAGGAATTCACAAGCAAACACCCAAGTTAACATGATATGTGTCAAGGTTTTAGGGTTATCACTTAGCCTTTTAATGGATTGATTTAATTAAATTGCACTCGGCTAAAGGACCCTAATGGGTATGAACTCAAGTACTCTGAGATGACTAAGGGAACACAATCTCATGCGCAGGATGGCTGAACTAGGGGTACAACGGGTACAACCAACCTGGTAAACCGCAACGTGTGTACGGCCATGGGGACTTACGAAGGCCCTCGGCAGGCGGCCCTAGTCAGCCCACAAGTGCTCGCAGGTGAGAGGGTCAACTCTACCAAGGAGGAGAACCTAAACAACATGGATCAAAAGTGTGTATGCATAAACTTATGCAATGTCTAACTTATGCTAACACAGAAACAACTAACAGGTCTCAGGTGAAGTCACGGCGGCCAGACACGCCGTGACCCTATCGCGACCAGAAACCCAGCCGCGATACCAACAGAGTGCAGAGACCTATAATTGCACGCAAATAGAGGGCAAACAGACTAACCTAACACACAAAACAATCATGTAATGGACTAAACAACACATTAACACTCATGAGACACACAGAAATTGACACATGGATTAAAAACAGTAACAAAAAATGCGTACCTGTAGACGCGACCCCCGACTAAGGTGCAACACTGTCGCATCCTCACGATCCTCCACGACTAGAACCAAAATCGAACAGTGAATGTAAAAGGAAAATCTGGACTCTAGCATGATTCTAGCAAGCACAAACATGAATATACATGGCATAACAACATGGTGAAAACATAGATGCATTCACAGGACAGGAATTAGTGCATGGGAAAGGGAGATCACATACCTGAAGTCGCGTCACCCCTTGGGGACGCGACATTGTGGCGGCAGCGCGATACGCCGCGTTAATCGCAGAACGCAAAAAGATAGAAACAGCACAAAAATGGACTTAACAGGGTTCTAAAAAGGCATTCAAACAGGACAACAAGGCAGGCAACAAGCAACAATCACGAGGCTAGCACTGAAGGTCCCACCGTGATCGCCAAAAGGTGTAATCACGAGGAATGCGCACCCCCAAAACACGCGACGGGATATTAAATCTAATGGTATGGAAATATGGATGTGATCGCCACCTAACTAGTTGCCATATAAGAGAATGAAGTAGGCTAACTAACCTAGGAAAAGGAAGAAGACAACAGGGCACTGACCTGAGATCGCGACGGGCTTCACCGTCGCGATGAAGCTATTGTCGCGACGCCCTAATAGGGTGCGTCAAGCTTGTTGCGTCGCCCTCCTGTGCCACGTCCTCTATAGTGCGGGAGAAGTGTGAGAGGACCTTCTTCCTGCCCACCGGCCGGCCAGAGAACAAGAGCTGCTCGTGGATCTTCACTTGGGTGCCTACCAAAACAATGAAAACAAGAAAGAAAACCCTGTTAGAACAAGTTAAGTGTGGAATCTATTCACAAATGAAGTGGAAGAAAGAGCATGGTGGGAACTGACCTAGGGTGATTTTAACCCCTTGGGTGTGTGGGAAACGAGGGAAGAAAAACCAGATGAAACCTATCTAAGAAAAGGAAATAACATGCATGAAAGAGTGAAAGGGAGAGGGAGAGGAAGAAAGAGCCCCAATGGGGCAACTCCCTGGCGTTGATGGCATTCACAAGTTGACATAAGTACTCCAGAAGATGTGGGGGGTCGCCCACCTCATGCACCAAGCTCCAAGGATGAAGAAACATGCATGGCTTGGTGAGAGAAATGTGAAGAAAATGAGAGGAAAAGGGGGGTTGCAGGCTAAGTCCAGATCACCGAAAATTTCGGCAGCCCTTTGGGGTGGAAAATGGGGCTCCCCTCTTCCTGAAGGAGAGGCCTTGCTTTTATAGAGGAATGAGAGAGAATAATCTCGTTTTTATGATAAATTACCTAAATAAAGGATAAATGCCATTAAATCTTGTGGGTGAGAGTCCAAAGGATGCCTAAGGAGTCCCACAATCCCAAGATGCGCTCAGGAGGTTGGGGGTTTGCTTGGGGATAAATGCAAAGGCCATAAGAGGATAAATAGGAGGTGGTTACGGAGGCCAGCACATGCGGCTGTTGTCGCGATGGGTCGTAGGGGCGCGACAGGGACTAACGCGACGGCTAGAAGGGGCGTGACAGAAAGGCCATGTGCATGGATATGCATGGGCTGTCGCAACGGCCATAGGGGGCGCGACAAAGATTAACGCGGCGCCACGACCCGTCGCGTTAAGGAAAATCGATTATTCTTGAATTATTGGCCAATCAAATGGGAGAATAATAGGCATTTAAGGCTCAAGGACTCTTTTTAAGAGATAATGGATGGGATATCACGAAAATTGGGCTATTAATGGGCTCAAAGCAAGGCTAAAGGTGGGCTCAAGGTGAATGACCAACTTGGGGCTCACTAAAGTAACAAGAAATGTGGTTCGACTTGTAGGCCAGAATCGGGTGTCTACAACTAGTAGTACCGAGCTAGTCCTGTTGTTTCCCCTTACTTTCTAAGGATTGAATTAATCGGTAGGCTTATGGTTAATTGTTGTTAATTATACATCATGTGAGCATGTCGTGGTTTGGCTACCGATGTTGTCAGTAAGACCCTACGGGGTTGAGGTCTCTTTAGTGTTTAGTTGTTGTTTTTGGGAGGTCCCTACTGAGCCTATGACTTGCTGAGGTTCACTCCCTTAGAGTTCATTTCAGATGTAGCAGGTTTTGTGTGGCTCGAGGTGGCGTTGTGGCAGACTTGTACCACCAGCAGTAGAGTTAGTCGTGTTGTGTGAGCTTGAGCTCCCTCGGGGTATGCCCCAGGTAGTTGTACTCTTTAATTGGACATGTAATATTGTATTGGGACAGTTGTACATTGTTGTATATAGATATGAGCACATGTACTTTCTTGTGTCTTATACTATTGTTGTGGTCTTTTATATTCTTATTGGACACTTGTACGAGCTATCCCTTGCGAGATTTCAGTCTGATCACGGGAGGCGGACTTGGATATGGAGCCTTATTGGGCATAAATATCTAGGGGCATTACAACAATAGTTACCAAGCAAGCATCAAGATGACACCGTTTAAAGCATTATATGGCCGGAGTTGCAAATCGCTTGTATGCTAGGAAGAACTAGGAGAGAGGCAATGGTTGGGACTTGAATTAATACCAGACACCACCCAGAAGATTCAGATTATTCGTGAACGCCTCAAGATGCAGACAAAAGGCAAAGGGAATTAGAATTCCAAGTTGGTGACCATGTGTTTTTGAAGGTGTAACCATCATGTGGAATCAAAAGATTTAGGGTTAAAGGAAAGTTGAGCCCCAGATTTATTGGTCCATTTGAAATTCTTGCAAGAGTTAGAAAAGTAGCTTATAGAGTAGCACTACCCCCATCAAGGGCAAGTGTACATAATGTCTTTCACATCTCTTGCACATCTCTCTGCTGAGGAGGTATGTCCATGATCTAGAACATGTGATTCAATGTGAAGATCTGGAACTAAGGAAGGATTTGACTTATGTTGAGAAACCAGTCAAGATCCTGGATCAAAAATTACAACAATTGAGGAACCGAGCCATACCTATGGTAAAGGTCCAATGGAACCAGTGAGGAGTAGAAGAAGCTACATGGGAATCTGAAGAAAGAATGAAGAAGAGTCACCCAGAACTATTTCCAGGTATCATGAAACTATTACTTGATTGATTATGAATTTGGGGACCAAATTCTTTTAAGTGGGTGAGGGTGTAACAACCTGAATTTTTTAAATCCTAAATAAATAGGAATAAAAAATATAATTAGTGGAGAGATTTGATTAATAGCAATCAATGTTGCCTAGAGACAATCGATGTGAAACTAGGTTTATAACATCAATCGGTAGAAATATAATAGCAATCAATGTTGCCTAGAGACAATCGATGTGCATAACAGTAATCGATGTTCGCTTAAGGGCAATCAATACTATAGAGACAATCGATGTTGGTCAATAATTGATGTTTAATGACCAATTGATGTTGGTTAGTAATTTTGATGTTGAATGACCAATCGATGTTGGTCAGCAATCGATGTTAAAGGCCCAATCGATGTTGGTTAGTAATCGATGTTTGATGACGAATCGATGTTTAAGGACCAATTGATATTAGTCAGCAATCGATGTGTATGGCAATTGATATATCAATTCGATTGGCCAAGATATAACATTCTCAATCGAAGTGCAATTTCATATATGACAAAGTTAGCTTCGACTAATCATGACCAAATCGTGCATGACGAAGTAGAACTTCGTATATGACGAAGCAAACTTTGTATATGACGAACTTAGACTTCGGATATGATGAAGATACCTTCGACTTATCATGACCAAATCATGATTGACGAAGTTACTGATCGGTGTAAAACTAGGATAAAATGATAGAGCAAGAATATTCTTAAATAATATTAATTAGACATAAGATAAACATGAGTTTTGTTATCATTAAAATAAATGAATAAATTGTAGGAGTGGTTCAACTTAAATGACAGATCCAATAGGGTTATTGGACCGATAGGAGGTAAACATAAGGAAAATCGTGTTAAAACTATACCCGATAATAAAAAAAGGGTTAGTTATGGACCATAAATCGTGACTAAACCTGAATCTAACAGGGGAATCTGAATCTGCTCCCTAAAACTAAACAAATAGGAACATACATGTTACGGAAACAAATCCTATGGAAACTACAAACGAAGAAATTTTGGAAACTACAAACTCAGAAATTGCACCATCATGGAGCTATAAAACCATCATAAGACCCCCAAATCCAACCCTAGATCTTTCTCTTCATTGTTGGACAAACTCTCAAGAGCAAGGGAACGAGCTGGCCACAGGGATTCAAGGATTCTTCATCCCTTAGCATCTACTTTGATCTGCAAGAACCCTGGTATCAAAAACAACCAAAGGTAGGCAACCTCTCGAGTAAAAATCTAATTAATCTCGTCCATAGATGGTCCATGATACCAGTTACAAAAGCCCTATGTTTTCCCCAAATTTTATCCATCAAGTTGCTAGATTTTCATGTTCGAAGTTCCATTATTTCATGTACCCGTTGTAATAAGAAGAAATATCACTATATGATGATGAAAGGGGTGTGATCGCCACCTAGCATGTTGCCTAAAATCTAAACGAAAGTAAAAGGCTAACATACCAAAAAAAGGAATGAGAGAAGGCCACTTACCTTAGTCAGGACTTTGATGCCCGTTGCGATATGATCCCTGTCGTGACCATACGATCAGTCACGACCTTGCTATCGTGACCAGGGATGCTGACGCCTTCTCAACAGCAATGTGGGAGTGTGGATAGACCTCCTTCCCTTCCTCCAGCCGGCCAGAGGAGGAGAGCTCCTCATCTGCTCTTCTTGGTGTGCCTGCTAAAACAAAGAAATAAGAAAATAAAACCCGATTAAACAACTTTTAAGTGAGGTATCTACACAATATAAAAGAGAAGGAAAACATGGAGGGGACGAACTTGGAGTGTTTTGGAAACCCCTAGGGTTGTGAAAATCATGGGTATGTGGATGTGCAATTATCTAAAAGAAATAAACAAAATGTATGGAAAGAAAAGGAGTGAGAAAAAAGGATGAAGAGCCCCAAACAGCGACGCCCTAGCTGAAGATACAGTCCCGGGTTGTGCAGCAACCTTGTAGACGTGGAGGAGTCACCTCTTGGCTACCACGCTCCAGATATGGAAGAAAAGAGGATGTTGTGATGAAGGGAATATGGGAAAGAGAAGGGAAATGGGAGAGCTACGGGCTAAGGGAGAGCTCTAGAATGATTTGGGCAGCACTTCATGGTGTTCTTGGGCTCTCCCTAGTTCTGAAGAGGGTGGGTTGGTTTATAGAGAAGAGAGAGAGTATCTCATCCATGAGGGATAATGGCCCATAAAAGTGAGATAAACTCAAGTAAATTTGCATAGGAAGAGTCCTAAGAGAGCTCTAGGGCTAACTCCATGGCTGGGGTCATTCCAAGCTTGTTGGGGATGGAGATGGAGCTTGTGAAGATAGGAGAGAGGTGGTTATGCAGCCAACCCATGCAGAAGCATGTTGCGACAGATCGTGGGGGTGTGATAAAGGCTGTCGCGACAGCCATGATGGTCGCGACTCTGATGGTACGTGGATGGATATGCATGGACTGCTGCGATGGCTTTATTGGTCGCGACAAGGATCATCAATCAATCGATAGCCATGGTCATTAATCGATGGCCATTAATACGTCCTTGAGTGTCGTCGTGTTAACATCAATCGATTCCCATGGTTAGCAATCGATGCTAATGCGCAGCCATAGGCAGTCGCGTTAATGTTAATTGATACCCTAACGCATCATTGAGAACCGTCGTGTTAACGTCAATTGATTCCCATGGTCAACAATCGATGCTAACGCACCACCATAGGTCATCACATTAATGTCAATTGATACCCTAATGCGTCAATGAGAACTGTTACGTTAACGTCAATCGATTCCCATGGTCAACAATTGATGCTAACATGCCGCCATAGGCTATCACGTTAATGCCTGATATCTGAAACCCTAGAAGATAGATAGAACAAAGACTCTTAAGTGATATTTGGATGAGGTAAACTGGAAATGGGACTTAATGAGCTCAAGAATAGGCCAATAAATGGGCTCAAGAGAGTGACCAACTTGGGGCACATTATAAGAACAAGAAATATGGTTCGACTCATAGTCCAGTATTGGGTGTCTACACCCGTGACCTCTTATTTGCTCTTGTTCTCCATGAAATCCTTGTCAAAATCCTTGATTTTGGTTATATCTTGTTAAGAATCATGTTAGCTTTGTTTTAACACTGGTTCCATAATTTTTCATGCTTTATACATCGAGATCTAAGTTTTTCCCCTAGCCCTAAAACCCTAATTTCTGAACCATCATGCTATAACACCATGTTGAGTCTTGTTGTTAAGTTCTTGTAAATACTATAACACAGTATCAAGTGATATTAAGGTTAAACCATGCTAATTTCTCTATTAAAAGACATGTGCATGATCTTACACTACAAGAAACAACACATATGTCAGCAGTTAATAGCCGTTGACAAAAGACAAATAGCCATTGACATAGACATATGTCAATGGTCGTATAACCATTGACAAATGGGTCATCGACTAATGTTTGTCAACGGCTATCAACAACCGTTGACATAAGATACATGTTTCAGCGGCTATCAACCGCTGACATACATGGGATACCTCAAAGAATTATAGTCGTTAACATACGAAACATATGTCAGCCACTGTTATTTACTGACATGTGAAGAATTTGTCAGCGGTTTGTTGAAGCCGCTGACTAAGATCTATTTTTTTTAATAAAAAAAATCCCTCGTCACCTCCTTCGCCCAGCAACCCCTCTCCTCCACCCCACACGGTCGCCGTGATGGTGTCGGCACAGTCGCCATATGAGGTGGCGCCTCCTCTGCCAGGGTGCCTCCCCACTGCCTCGTCCTCAAATACCACCTAGTCCTCCGTCACCACCGTCCCCATCAGTGTCGGCAAGAAAGGAATCCCCATCCTCTCAATGAGCTTTTTCAGATAATCCTCCGCTTGAGCAGACGTCATGCCTTTCTCAAACACAATCAACGGCCTCTATGCACTTCTAAGCAGAGACACTGCCTTCCGAATATGACATTTGTCAATGGCTCCGCTCAGCCGTTGACAAATTGCACCTCAAATGGCGGAAAATTTCCCGCCATTTTTCACCATTTTTTAAAGTATTTGTCAACGGGCATAGTTAGCCGCTAACAAATGTGATATTTGTCAACGACTCCACTCAGCCATTGACAAATTCCACCCCATGGTGGGAAATTTTCCACCATTTTCTCACTATTTTTCAAAGTATTTGTTAACAGAGGTGATTAGCCGTTGACAAATGTTATATTTGTCAACGGCTGTTGGAGCTGTTGACAAATATTCCACCATTTTTGTCAACGGCTATATACATATGCTGACAAATGTTGTATTTGCCAACGAATACCAAAAACTGCTGACAAATGTTAATCATATGTTAACGGTTTTATTTGGCCGTTGAAAAATGTTACACATATATCAACGGCTATATGTCAGTGTAGACAAATGTCAAAATATGTCAATGACAAGATGAAGACATTGACAAATGAGAGATATGTCAACGACTTTTATTAGCCACTGACATATATTCATTGACAAATCTTAGTTTTCTTGTAGTGTTATTTCACCATCTCTTGATTCTTCTTCACATGCACAAACCAAAAATCCCAAATTTCTGCCAATACTGACTGTATGCTATGCAACTAATACTATCATTGGTATTAATCATCGTTTTACGTGCATAACTTGTAGTTCTCATCTAAATCTCTCTATACTCTCATCTATTCAAGTTCTTGCTACGCTCTCATCTATTTCTTCTTACTCTCATCTATTCTTGGAACTCTATTGGCCATTGACAAATTGTCAAAAGATAATAAACATGATCAATGCCTAGCAATATTATAAAGGGCCCGGTCTGGTCCTGGGAGGTGTGCCCAAAAGTGCTAGTGCCTGCAAGAGTTAATTGACCAGAGTGTTTTGGCATTACACTCAAGTGCTATCTATCTCGACAATCTATTGACAATCAAAGTGCTATACCTGACTCGTTATGCTATGTGCTATTTTGTGCTATTTCATGCTATGGCCATCTTGCTCTTGTGCCATACTTGAAACACGTGCTATCTATACCATGCTATTTGAGCTATTACTCTCTCGACATTATCTGACTCTCTCTCCCATTAGTTTCTCTAATCTTTAATACAATTAATTATTTAAAGCATGTATGTTTATGAGATATTAAGTCCTACTGAGCGTTATCGCTCACCCTGCGTTAATTGTGATATGACTTCAGGTGAATATGATGATGAGGACCACACTCATGAGGATGGGGATGAGCAAGTTCAAGAGTGACCCAGATGTCATCCTGTTATTTTAGAGTTTAGTATAGTTAGTTGTTTTATTTAAATATGATAAAGTTCTTTGGGCCTATAGTTATGGCTCTGAATTAGTGAATGTAATCGACATAGTGGAATGAATAATGAAATACAGTTGGTTTTGTATTATTCAAACTGTGTAGTGGTTTGATGTTTATTTTGCTCTGTACTCGCTCTATATTAGCTGCCTCACGTTTCGATATTCTGCGTCTGGATGTGACACTTGTTCTCCAATCGATAGATACTTCTGTTCTACAATCAGAAGAACACTTAAACATCAATCGACAGAAACTTTGTTCTCCAATCAAAAGAACACTATGCAAGTTCGGAAACAGTAATCGTATGAAACTTCTGTTCACTAATCGTCAGAAGATTTCTTCTCTAATCGATATATACTTCCTTTTGTTCTCAAATCGGTAGAAACCTTCTTTACTAATCGATGTAGCACTTTAGTCTCTAATCGATACACATTGAAATGTAATCGATATGGACTTTTAGTGTAAAACTTTTAAAGCGATAGAAATTATCTTATTTCTTATACATAAATACCTTGAAAAATTGTTATTAAATATATTCATGAGTTTTAGTTATCATTCATGAGTTTTCGTTATCACCAAAATATAAGGATAATATAAGATGTACGTTGTAGATTTTGATGATCACAAAAACACTAAGTGTCATTCTTGTTGACAACATCACAAAGCACCAATTGTTATTCTTGTAAATGATCCATGTAATTGATTTATTTATATTTAATTTGATGGTCTGGTTTGCGTGTTAAGTGTGCAGAAAAATAGGCCAAGGTCGAATTGGTAAGTCAAATTTACAAAGGCCAAGGCTTAGACAAAATAGAGGAAAAGACTAACTGAAAGAAAGCCTGTGTGTCAACACATCTATCTCAAGTGTAGATAGCCAAACACCAAGTGTCGACACATATGGTCCCAAATGTAGACATATATTGTCCTAAGTCATCATTTAGAAGCCAAGTATAAATCGGATGACCGAAGTTTGAAAAATAGTACACCTATTGGAGAAGCTTCCGATTACATAGGGACAAAGCTACTGATTGGTGAAGACTACAAGCCTCTGATTGGTGAACAAGTAGGAAATCGGACGACCGACTTTTGAATTTTGGACGACTGATTTTCCCAGTAACTTGGGTCTAGGGACAGTGCAAAATCGGACAACCGATTTCATAAAATTGGTCGTCCGATTACGTAAATACAGTTTCCATATTTGGAGAGGACTCTCTCTCTTCGGTTTTAGCCCAAGGATTCTGAGATCCATGGCTCAAGATGAACTCCTTAGCAAGTGGATATATAAAGGAGGTCCCTTCCAAAGCTCTAAGTACGGCACATACAAGAAGAAGACGGAGCACACTTTGGTTAGGGCTTCAACAGCGAACCTGCAAACCTGCATGTTTCCAGAGCTTCTTCTTCAGATTGCTGTGTTGGAAACAAGCTCTTGGATGTCCAGAAGATTGTGCTTCATCTGTACTACATCCAGCATGTTGTTTGTAGAGCACTTCGCTCATCTCAGTCATCACTCATCTACTTCCAGATAGGAGACTTCTAAACCATAGTTTTATTTCTTTTTCTCCTGTTCTTGAGTTGAGAGGTGTACTTAAACTATATTATTATTGATCCTATGTGTGAGAGACTTTGCTCATGTTGTTCAAGTGTGTGTGAGGTGTGACGGTGAGTCTTTCACTTTCTGTGTGTGCTCATGTGCGAGCAGGTGTGTTTGTGGAGTGGGCTGTGCACTACACACTGGGTTCTCTCATCCCCTTGACACGAGGCGGGGTTGGTGTGTGGTTTGATCCTTCTCTTCTACCTTCTTTCTACGTACGTTAGGATAGTTGGTTTCACTGTTAAGAGTGTTGTTGTCCATTGTGCATCTTGCATAATAGATTTGCTTAATTAAGTTTAATATGTTCTATGCTAATTTTTTTAAAATAGGCGATAACCAATTCACCCCTCTCCTCTTGGTTGATCATCGCACATACGTGTCTATCATAAGATTGGTTCAACACCCCCCACTCTCAAGTCGGTCATAAGGAAGAAGAAGAAGAAGAAGAAGATGTCTAGGTCTGAGGTCCTCCAAAATCATGGGCATCTTCTTCTTCTTCAGTGCCGCCTCACTTGGATACACTAGGAATATCTTGACCTTTTGAGCCTGATAAAAGCATTGTCACATTCCTCCATCCAGTTGTGCGAGGAGCCCTTGGGGACTCGCAGCAAGCGGAAGCATAAGAGGCACTACTCAGTTGCCCTGGAGAGAAACCTATTAAGGGCAGCAAGCCACCATAAGATGTTGGACTTCATGTACGGTCCTCAGACTACCCATCTCCAGGATAGCTTGGATCTTGTCCATATTGGCTTCGATTCCTCAATTTGACATGAGGAATCGAGAAACTTGACGGAGCGACTCCAAAGTCACACTTGGAAGGGTTGAGCTTCATGTTGTACCTCTGTAAAGTCGCCAAGGTCTCTGCCAAGTTGGTGATGTGGTTAGCATCATAGCACGTTTTGACAAACATGTCATCAACGTAGACCTCCATATTGTGCCCGATCTGCTGCTCGAACATTTGGTTAACGAGGCGTTGTTAAGTTGTGCCCAAAGGGCATTTGGGTGCAGCAGTAGAGACCGAGATCTATGATGAAGACCATGGCATCTTGGTCAGGTGGGTGCATACTGATTTGGTGGTATCTTAAGTAGGCGTCTAGGACGCTAAGCACTTCGTGCCTCGAAGTCACATCCATCAGCTGATCTATTCGAGGTAGGGGGAATCTGTCCTTCGAAGTTGCTTTGTTAAGGTCCTTGTAGTCAATGCAGACCTTTCATTTACCATTGGGCTTGCAGATGAGGACCACATTGGACACGCACCTAGGATAATGTGTGTGTCTAAGGAGTCTAGTAGCCATATTCTTTGTGACGTGATCTCAAATAACCTCCTACTGCTTACAGTTGATAGATTGTCACCTCTGCTATATGGGAGGTACGGTTGGGTTGAAGTTTAGGTGATAGACGATCTCACCTTTGAGGGGATACCGAGCAGGTCATCATCCGACCAGGCGAAGATGTCTAGGTTGGAGAATAGGAATTCTCAATAGTGCACTTTTTCTTCCTCGAAGAGTGGGGTCCTAATGTAGAGGACATGCTCGGGATCCTCTTCCATTGAGATGGGAGCCAATTCTTCGGTAGGGGTCCAACGACTAGTGGATGAATTCCTGACATCTGCCTGAGGTGAGGCAGGTGCTTCATCAATGATTGGCTGCTTTCCTTTCACTGAAATGACGTAGCAATGCCTTGATTCTTTTTTATTTTTTAGAACATCACACGCCTTACGGAGTTGGGAACTTCATCTTCTAGTGGAGAGAAGATGGGATGCCTTTCAACCGTTTAATCAGACTTTGCCTAAGGATGGCGTTGTAACCTGTCATGTGCTTGATCACTAGAAAATCTGCCATCTGGGTCATGTGTCTGAGTGCTGCACCTAGGGTGATGGGCAATTTGACACGACCCATAGGCTAGACAGAAACACCCGAGAACCCAACTAGAGGCTTTCGGACCGATAACAACTGATCATGAGTCAAACCCATCAATAGAAAACACTCGTATGACAAAACATTGGGGGCACTCCCATTATCTACTAAGACTTAATGAATAGTACAATGATTTATGGTGGTCGAGACCACCAACGCATCTGTGCGTGGGGTCGTAACCCCTACAAGATCGTCGTCTGAGAAAGTGAAAACCTCCCCGGAATGTTCATGAGCCGAGTTGGATGGATAGTGTCACGCCCCTCCAATTTAGCAGCGGAATAAATCGGGGGGGGCGTAAGCCAAGTGTATGGTAACGTAATTTGCGCATAAAGTCGCAAAAATCAGAGCATCTAATGAACAATAATTACAATAAACTCTTCATTTTATTGATAAATCACCTAAACTATTACAATCACTAATTTTGAGCCAAAACATAGGGCTCAAGGACAACATTACATTGGAAAAGATAACTAAGTAATTATCTAACTAGACCCTATGATACTAAGGTAACTCCATCGCTATGACTCCAGGTCGCTCATCACTCCAGTCCATTCTCGTTGGTATGGGTAAGCTCATCATCCGACTTACCTGAAACACATGTAACAAATAGTGCAGGGTGAGCGATAACGCTCAGTAGGACTTAATATCTCATGTAAACAGGCATGCTTTAAGTGATTAATGTCTTGTAAAGCGGGATAACTAGAGAGAACGATCAAGTAAAGTCAAGAGAGTAATATCACATGATATCAAGAGAACGATAAAACTTCCATAAGAGAATATTGCAAAACTAGCATGCTAAAGGATTGGTCATATAACGAGATAACATGTATGGTTGCATAAATGTGCACTAGTCGCGATAGCAAGTAAAGTTGCGCAACAGTGCACTAGTCATGATAGCAAGTAACGTGTGTTTGGTCGATCATTTTATCAACCGAGAGAATCTAGTATTGTGACTGATTGACTGTCTTAGATTAAATCTTGAGTGTCATGCATTAGGTGTATGCCAATCACCCAGATCATTAAACCCCCGCGAGTTATTGCCTTTCGGGTGCTCATCCCAGGACCAGATCGGGCCCCTTATAATGTTGCCTAGCTTAGTCATGTTTGTTATCTTAGACAATTAATTTGATGGCCAAATAGAGTACCAAGAATAGATGAGAATAATTGAAGAATAGATGAGAGTATAGAGAGAACGTGAATAGATGAGAGTAAAGAGATAGCAGACGAGACAGGGTCGAAATTGTAAAACAACGATAAACACCCGATAGTAACAGTTGCATAGCACTAGGTCGTGTGCCGGCAGTTCGGTAGAAGTCGCAACCGCACACTAGCCGTGCTACGAACACAACCAGAGGTCCGGCATGATCCCAAGGTAAGAGTGAACACACTAAGGTCGTTGGATCGTGCTGATCCCTAAGAGTGTAACAGGTTTTAAGGGTACAACCAGCTCGTCGGTAGTGGACGTACGCCAAAGCCAAGGAGACTTACGGAGGCCTTAACAAGGAGTCCCTACTCCTGTTAGGAGTATTCCCAACGGAGAGGTGGTCCATGTCAAGAACAAGTGTGTATAAAACAAGTGTCTGTCGTGCCTCGAGTGCTCGAAGGCAGAGGGAAGCAATAACGGTGTACAAAGCGCGAATAAAACGAAGACAAGTGTCGTTTAAATAATTGGGAGATTAAGTGAATAATTACACTTAATTACCAGATATTTTATTGAGTAATTTAACAAGGTCTCATGGCAAAACATTAATGTTAAGTGTGTGTAAGTGTAAAGAAATCATGAGAGCATGAATAATCGTTCACATGGCTTTTACATTAATTAAAATCATGTAAATAATACCTAATATTTCTTAACAAGATGTTACTGTTCATAATAGTGTTTAATTAGGGTTAAACAGGAATTAGATAGCTTAATTAACAGGGGTATAAAGGCAAATTAGCATTCTGGCAGCCTTTTTCAAATCGCGACGGGGGTACCCGTCGCGATAGGGGGTCTTGTCACGACAGCTGAACCGGGCCGACTAAGGGTTGAGCCATCGGGAATCGCGACGGATCGGGCCGTCGCGATTTCAGAAGGTGGTCCGAGCCTAGAAAAGGTGTTCAGCCCTTTTTAAGGTTCGGCCCAACCCTTCCTGGCAGGTCACAGGGCTATTCAAAATTAAATATAAATTCGTAGGAAGCTCCAAAAATCATGAAAGTAGTTTTAAACGAAAGTAGGCATGTAGATCTATCATTAGGCACGAGTAATTAGAAAATAGACAAGGATTAGGCATGCTTTAATTAGGTCACATTTCGGAGAGCTAAAACATGCACAGTCATGGTAATCGATTTAATTTGCAAAGGATACATGATGAAAATTGGGGGGAATAGGGGCGTTTGAAGCCCAACATCATGTACTATTTATGAGAATAATTTCATGGCAAGTGATCAAGGACACGCATGGATTGAAAGCAAATATGAAGGTTTGGGTACATGAAAATGACAGGGATTGAAGTATTTAATACTCCTTCATGGAGCAACAAAAAATAGGGAAATCATGGGGCTTTCGAAGATAGATGTATAGGCTACCTATGGCCGAAATTATGTGATTTGTGCTTGAGAGATTGCCTACCTTTTCATGCTGCAAAGAAGACCTAGGGTTTATGACGAAGAAGAGGAAGAAAGCCCTTTACTCCAAGCCCTTTCTCTCCTTGCTCCTCGTCCTCAGCCTTCTCTCCTCATCCTCCAGAGCCCCAACAACGAAATGAGGCTTGGTAGGGACGATTTAGAGGTGTATAGGGTGGTTTGAGTCCAACTTACATAAAACTCTTCTCTCCTCTTCAAACTCCGAAATTACATAATTATCACCCTATTTTCTAGCCTTTATCCACCTAATAGGATAGGGAAGAGGTCTAAATCTGTGGGCAATGGGTTAGGATGGGAAGAAGACTCCTTTTTGGGATAATTACATCCCATTTTAGTCTTTATCTTACCATTTTCTATTAATTAATTAATTAACTCCGAATTTAGGCAAAAGATCTGCCATCCAAAGATGGGCTCTTCACAATTGGGTCCATTCTTCTATGTTTAGACCACTAATATAACACATCTACTAATTTAGCTTAATGGGTTTTGATTTAAATCTCTTTATTCTAATTTTATCACATTTATTTACAAATTTCTTATTTTATTTCAATTTAATATTATTTATCCCAATATTTCTAACCATATCCATCATTTGGGCTCTTGTTTTTGGTCCAATAACTTATGTATGACTTAATTGTACAACCCATATACTTAATTTACTTAATAGATTTTTAATTATCCTTTTATTAGAGAGTTTATTCATGGGCCAAAATTATCCATTGGTCCAATTCTGCTAATGGGCTATCAACCCATATTGTTTAAAGTCTACTCATACGTTTATTTTGATTTATAATTCACTTTGGCTCATATAATAGCGGGTTTTCCAACTTATTCCTTAATTACAATAACAAGTCGCATAAATTCTTAAACTTAGTTCAAATGATTTTTCTATGTCCAAATTTCTTAATGGTTCATTAGAGAATACTATTCAAATTATAACTACTATTTTTACAAAAGTTTTATAATTTATATGCATGCAATAATGATGTGTATCTTTTTAACTAGTATGAATTTATTAATTGATAAATTTTCAATTTATCTATTTTTTTTTCAAATTAATAAATTTTTCGGGGTACTACATCCTCCCCCACTTAAAATAATTTGGTCCCCAAATTCCACAACTGCTTCGGTTACATACGAATCATCATTTCATGCTTAAAGTGTATTAATCATTGTAAATTCAGAGTTACCTTCCACGGTTCCCACTTCTTGATTTGGAGAGAGTTCTATTAGTACTTCCGGTGTATCTTGCTGTTTTGATTTCTTATGATGTTGGTCCTTGAATTACGGGCAGTCTCTCATCTTGTGGTCTGGGCTGCCACATCACAAACATTTTCCTTGTTTCCACCAGCAATCCTCCGACGTGTGACCCCTCCTATCGCAGCGCTTGCATCGCTCTCTGCGAATAAGGGCTAATTGTTTGTCGTTCTTCTTATTCTTCTTTATTTTTCTCTTATCATCGTTTGGCTGATTCTCTATTGTTATGGAGTTGAGATCTTTGGTGTTCGTGGATGGTTCCTTTAGAAGAGGGCAGTCTTGTATCTGATGCTCCAAACTGCCACAACGTAGACATGCACCAACTCTTCGCCAACATTCATTGGCTATATGACCTAGCTTACTACAATGACGAAAGATGATCTTGTAAAAGTTCTCGCTACGTTCCTTCTGTGGGTTTGCCTCCTTTCCATGTTGGTGTCTTCCTTGTCCATTCTTTTTGGTCACTTTCCTAATCTTTTTGGTCGTCCTCAAAGCTCCTTCTAGTAGTTGGGTAGCTTGCCGACAAGCCCGAACTAGCTTTTGAGTTGACCTCATTTTGTCTTGCAGTGGCGTACGTTCGGCGTCCATTAAGAGTTCCTTCAAAATAAGGTTGGTATTAGGATACTATAGTAACATTAAGAAGATACATGTATATAGATAAAGGCATCTAGATCTTAACCATGGTTCTACCCAATCCTCACATAGGTATGGTGGTTGACTTAGACACGGGTCATGGCAGATCACCAAGAACATCCCTAGACTTAAAATATCCTAATAAGGACATCCTAGGCTCTAATACCAACTGTCACGCCCCTCCAATTTAGTAGTGGAATAAATTAGGTCGACGTGAGCCAAGTGTACGGTAACATAATTTGCGCATACAGTCGCAAAAATCAGAGCATCTAATGAACAATAATTACAATAAACTCTTCATTTTATTGATAAATCATCTAAACTATTACAATCACTAATTCTGAGCCAAAACATAGGGCTCAAGGACATCATTACATTGGAAAAGATAACTAAGTAATTATCTAACTAGACCCTATGATACTAAGGTAACTCCATCGCTATGACTCCAGGTCGCTCATCACTCCAGTCCATTCCCGTTGGTATGGGTAAGGTCATCATCCGACTTACCTGAAACACATATAACAAATAGTGCAGGGTGAGCGATAACGTTCAGTAGGACTTAATATCTCATGTAAACAGGCATGCTTTAAGTGATTAATGTCTTGTAAAGCGGGATAACTAGAGAGAACGATCAAATAAAGTTAAGATAGTAATATCACATGATATCAAGAGAATGATAAAACTTCCATAAGAGAATATTGCAAAACTAGCATGCTAAAGGATTGGCCATATAACGAGATAACGTGTATGGTTGCACAAATGTGCACTAGTCGCGATAGCAAGTAAAGTTGCACAATAGTGCACTAGTCACGATAGCAAGTAACGTGTGTTTGGTCGATCATTTTATCAACCGAGAGAATCTAGTATTGTGACTGATTGACTGTCTTAGATTAAATCTTGAGTGTCATGCATTAGGTGTATGCCAATCACCCAGATCATTAAACCCCCGCGAGTTATAGCCTTTCGAGTGCTCATCCTAGGTCTAGATCGGGCCCCTTATAATGTTGCCTAGCATAGTCATGTTTGTTATCTTAGACAATCAATTTGATGGCCAAATAGAGTACCAAGAATAGATGAGAGTAATTGAAGAATAGACGAGAGTACAGAGAGAACGTGAACAGATGAGAGTAAAGAGATAGTAGACGAGACAGAGTCAAAATCGTAAAACAACGATAAACACCCGATAGTAACAGTTGCATAGCACTAGGTCGTATGCCAGCAGTCCGGTAGAAGTCGCGCACACTAGCTGTGCTACGAACACAGATCAGAGGTCCAGCATGATCCCAAGGTAGGAGTGAACACACTAAGGCCATTGGATCATGCTGATCCCTAAAAGTGTAATGGGTTTTAAGGGTACAACCAGCTCGTCGGCAGTGGACGTATGCCAAAGCCAAGGAGACTTACGGAGGCCTTGACAAGGAGTCCCTGGTCCTGTTAGGAGTATTCCCAACAGAGAGGTGGTCCATGTCAAGAACAAGTGTGTATAAAACAAGTGTCTGTCGTGCCTCGAGTGCTCGAAGGCAGAGGGAAGCGGTAACGGTGTACAAAGCGCACGAATAAAATGAAGACAAGTGTCGTTTAAATAATTGGGAGATTAAGTGAATAATTACACTTAATTACTAGATATTTTATTGAGTAATTTACAAGGTCTCATGGCAAAACATTAATGTTAAGTGTGTGCAAGTGTAAAGAAATCATGAGAGCATGAATAATCGTGCACATGGCTTTTACATTAATTAAAATCATGTAAATAATACCTAATATTGCTTAACAAGATGTTATTGTTCATAATAGTGTTTAATTAGGGTTAAACAAGAATTAGATAGCTTAATTAATAGTGGTATAAAGGCAAATTAGTGTTATGGAAACATTTTTGAAATCGCGACGGGGGTACCCGTCGCATTTCATGTCGCGACAGGGGGTCTTGTCACGACAACTGAACCGAGCCGGCTCAGGGTTGAGCCACCGGGAATCACGACGGGTCGGGCCATCGCATTCAAGACACGATGGTCCACCCTATCGCGACCCTTCTGAGATCGCGACGGCCTGGCCGTCGCGATTTCAGAAGGTGGTCCGAGCCCAGAAAAGGGGTTCAGCCCTTTTTAAGGTTCGGTCCAACCCTTCCTAGCAGGTCGCAGGGCTATTCAAAATTCAATATAAATTTGTAGGAAGCTCCAAAAATCATGAAATTAGTTTTAAACGAAAGTAGACATGTAGATCTATCATTAGGCACGAGCAATTAGAAAATAGACAAGGATTAGGCATGCTTTAATTAGGTTACATTTCAGTGACCTAAAACATGCACAGTCATGGTAATCGATTTAATTTGCAAAGGATACATGATGAAAATTTGGGAAAATAGGGGAGTTTGAAGCCTAACATCATGTAGTATTTATGAGAATAATTTCATGGCAAGGGATCAAGTACACACATGGATTGAAAGCAAACATGAAGGTTGGGGTACATAGAAATGACAGGGATTGAAGTATTTAATACTCCTTCATGAGCAACGAACAATAAGGAAATCATGGGATTTTCGAAGATAGATATATGGGCTACCTATGGACGAAATTATGTGATTTGTGCTTGAGAGATTGCCTACCTTTTCGTGCTGGAAAGAAGACCTATGGTTTATGATGAAGAAGAGGAAGAAAGCCCTTTGCTCCAAGCCCTTCCTCTCCTTGCTCCTCATCCTCAGCCTTCTCTCCTCGTCTTCCAGAGCCCCAGCAACGAAATGAGGCTTGGTAGGGACGAATTAGAGGTGTATAGGGTGGTTTAAGAGTTCAACTTACATAAAAATATTCTCTACCCTTCAAACTCCGAAATTACATAATTATCACCCTATTTTCTAGCATTTATCCACCTAATAGGATAGGGAAGAGGTCTAAATCCGTGGGCAATGGGTTAGGATAGGATGAGGACACCTTTTTAGAATAATTACATCCCATTTTAGTCTTTATCTTTTCTTTTTCTATTTATTAATTAATTAACTCCAAATTTAGGCAAAAGATCTCTCATCCAAAGATGGGCTCTTCACAATTGGGCCCATTCTTCTATGTTTAGACTACTAATATAACCCATCTACTAATTAGCTTAATGGGTTTTGATTTAATTCCCTTTTTCTAATTTTATCACATTTATTTGCAAATTTCTTATTTTATTTCTATTTAGCGCGTAGGTCTCATAGCTACTTTGAGTTATGGTAAAGAAAGCTTTATCGCACTGAAGAGTGCATTCTCTCTCTAGATTCTAGAGAGAGAGACTCTGGGGTTTTCGCCTGCTAGGTGGTTGCTGGAGGTTGGCCGCCGGCCTTGAGCCGGCGGTGTCTTGGTCTGGGTGAGGTGTCATGGCGTCTCCTGCTGAAGGCGGGGAGACTTCTCAAGGCTTGGCATCAGGGGATTCCTTGGTGGGGTGGCGTACTTATGCCCAGATTATTGCTGAAACCAAACCCCCATCATTGGTGAACATAGGTGTCAAACCTCTAGGTTTCACCAATTCTGGGGAATCGGCGGTTTTCTTCACAAGGGAAGAGGTTGGTAAATCTTTAGCTACTCTTAACAGGGCTGTCATCGTGCGATGTGCTTATGGCAGGAGTTCTATTCCTGATTTCAAAAACTATCTATCTCAAAGGTTGGGGCTTAAGGTAGATTTCATTGTGAGTGTTCTGAATCAAAGACACCTTCTCTTTCGATTTGAGGAAGAGGAGGATTATCTGAAGGTTATTTTGAGGAGTTGTCTTTATATTAAGGGCTTGTTATTCCGATTCTTCAAGTGGGATGTAAATTTCGATTTCAATGCTGATCCAACCATTATGCCTATATGGGTGGGTTTTCCAATACTCCCTGTTAACTTCTACTACCAAGATTTTTTAAAGTCTATTGCGGGGAATCTTGGGCAAGTTCTGAGAATTCATGAACCAACTATAGCTCTTACTCAGACACAGGAGGCTTTTGTTTGTGTTGAACTTGATATTGCGAAAGCTAGACCTGAGAGGATATGGATTGGCTGTGGGCAGGATGGTTTCTGGCAGAAAGTTAATTACTATGGGGTGCCAGCCATCTGTGGTTTCTGTCAGAAACTAGGGCATGTTGAATCGGAGTGCCATAAGAAGCTGAAGGACACTGTGGTGGCGAAGGGTTCAAACCAGCAGGATTCTCAGAACAATCAAGGTGATGTAGTTGCTTCCAAGAAAACCTGGCGACAAAAGGAAGCTTCAGTTGCACATACTGTCCTTCCTCAGGATAAAAATGCAGAGATGTTAGTGGTAAATTATCCTCATTTCAAGACCATGGAGGTTCCTCCTGTGGTGTCCCGGGTTCCTGGTTCTCATGATACAGGCGTACAGGAAGAGGTTGTTCACATCAAAAGTACGTTGCATGGTTTGCATGGTGACATTTATGAGGTGTGGTCGGGTTCTGAAGGTCCTTCAGCTGGCGACATGGCCACGGTAGGCCATGCTATGGAGGAACAAGCCCAGGCCACGCTGCATGGTTTGCATGAAAACTCCATGGTGGTTCGGATGAAAGGATCCCAGTCTGAAACCTGTCCTGTTCGGGTGCCGACAGCTGGGGAGATGACTGACGGGACTTCTCCGGTGATGTCTCCGGCCGGAGAAGACGAAGTACTACCAAATTATACTATTTCCAAATTGAAACCAACAAATTCTATTCTTCAAAGGGTGGCTACTATGGCTAACTCGGAGAATATTTTCATGCCGGTTATAGTTAAACAAAAAAAGGACGGTCAGGGAGACAAAGTGGGTGCAAGGACTCGCTCAAAGGCGCAGGTGGTAGTGGGGTCTTCTTCTGGTTACGTGTCCTCATGAACCCTACCATTCTATACTGGAATATTAGGGGCATTGCGAACCTGGCCTCACGGCGTTCGCTTAGGAGACTAGTTAAAATGAATAAGATGGATTCCCTGGCTATTGCTGAGCCTATGATTTCTATGGGGAGAGCGGATTCTATTCGATCATATCTTGGTATGGATGCAGTAATTGGCAATAGTGGGGAGAATGCAAATTTATGGATTTTCTGGAGGAACTTTCCTTTTCACCTAGTGAATTGCTCTGACCAGCATATCACAATGGTTGTGATGAAGGATGACTATAACACCCCGAAAATTTAGTGATTTAAAAATTTTAGAAATAAAGGGGAATAAATAAATTCTGCAATTATCGAAATGATAAAACTTACGTACTATTATCGTACGAGAGAAAACACATCGGAAACATTCCGTAAAAATTATAAATCAACCTCAAATATTGTCCCTAAGTGTTCCACGAAGGAATTCGTGCAACGAAAAATCTGATTGGTCGAGTGTACGTCACACGTGACCAAGTAAACCGAATTAGGAAACTAAGTCGGAAAAATTGTTAACACGGAAAAATAACCCAACCATAAATTAAATAAACATATTGGAGAGACTTCCAACACCATGTATTAATGACCCATTAACAAGATTGGGCCAATGAAGCACATTTGGCCCAAGGATAAAAATTTGGACAAGAAATACCCAAAATTCGTGTATGTAATTATGCAGTGATTAGGGAGGGCAAATTAGGGTTAAAATTAGTGGTAAAGGCCATGCATGGCAACCCAAATCGTGGCCAACCCTGTATGACACCTTCCCATGGTGTAGCTACCTCCTTTGGGTGAGAAAATCCCAGATTTTGGAAAGTAGAAAGCAGAATTCGCAGCCCCCTTTCCTAGTCCCATTAGGACATGTAAATACACCCTAAATCTATAAGAACTCGTCACTAAACTCTTGGGCAAGGTTTGGCAATGAGTTGGGGTCATTTGGAGGCAGGCTAGGGCTTCAGAGGAGGAGGAGAAAGGCTGGGAACCGGAATTTCATCCCTCTTCATCCTCTACTGCGTCCAGAATGTCGACTGGTCTTAGATCTTCATAAAGGTAGGTGTTCTCGGGCCAAGAGTAAAGAAAACCAATACCATCATATAGATCTTCGAGTCTAGGTTTATTTGCACTTGATTTGACTAATTTTCATTGAGTATACATTGTGTATTAGTAGTTTTACCTAAGTCGCGCACAGTTAGGGCTTTTTCCATTCTTCTTATCATGCACACGATTCAAGACCTAATTAGACTAAACACCCAACATCAAAGTTCTTCTACTTGTAGTCACGATCATCTTTTATGTTGGACGTTTTGTCTAAAAGTCTTTAGTTAGAGAGTTATAAGCATGGTAAGAGAGTCGCTGTATGATACTGCGATTTCGGGCTGCACTTAGCTTTATGTTCTTCCTATTTTTCATGAGATTCAAGACCGAATTACATCAGGTTCCCAACATAAAAGTTCTTCCACTAGTCGTTATGGTCATCCTTTATGTTTAATGTTTTGTCTAAATGTCTTTCATTAGAGAGCTATAAGCATGGTAAGTAAATCGCTGCATGAGATGTGTTTTCGGGTTACACATGACTTTTATGTTCTTCATATATTTCTGGATATTTCTAATTGATCTTTTCGTGGCATACCCTTTGGGAAATTTGTAGCCCAACATGGCCAAAAGTACCCTAGGGGTGCGTGGCACATGATCCAAGGCCGATTCACAAGATCCCTAGAGTGCCACGTGTCCAGATGTGGCTAATGGTGGAAAAGTTCCTGAGTGTGTCGACCTGCCCATGGGGTGTGTCGACACACTGTCCCAAACTGGCACAAAAGATTTCTGGGAAGGGTCTCTAGTGTCGACACTACTTGATCCTGTGTCGACACTACTTGATCATGTGTCGACACTACTTGATCCTGTGTTGACACTACTTGATCCTGTGTCAACACTACTTGATCCTGTGTCGACACTACTTGATCCTGTGTCGACACCCTGTACAGACCTGTTGACTGGGTTCTCTGGGAGCTGGGTCTAGTGTCGACACTACTTGATTTTGTGTCAACACCACTTGACCATTTCTTCATCATTTTGCCTTGTGTTTGAAGCATTGGGTCGACACCAGTAGGGGGTGTGTCGACACTACTCTTGCAAAAAAATTGCATGTCTTGGGTCTGATCGTTACATGATGTCTACTAGCATGTGCATGATGTTATATAGTATGCATGGACCTAAAAGAAATCAACCCATTGAAAAATGGTAATGATATGAATATGATTCTAATGTGTAATTGTGATTGACCTTATGTTCATTGGATTATCTTGTGATCTTACTTATAGTCAATTGATATGATTGTGGGGATGAATACATGTTAGTATGGACTTGTTAGTGGAGTTAATATCATGATTTGCGTATGAGTTTCAATAGCTATATGTTTTCTGATGTTCAATTAATTATTTGTCAATTGCATACATGTTAGGAAAGATCTGTGACACGTCACTTACACCTTTGCACGAATAGGCACACCCTTCTTGGGGAATTGAGAGCTCTCTACCGATCATTCCGAATCGACAAGACTAGCGATCTTTTCCTTAAGACCTCCGTAAGTCTCCGCTCTCTATGGATTCCCACATAGAGGCCAAGCTGGTTGTACCATGAAGTACCCTGGAGGTAGAGCGCACATGTTCTGCATACGATCTGTCATTAGTCATCCTCATGTCAAGACATTCATGAATTATGAAACATAAGATACGTCGTTATACTGCCCTTTTGTTCTCTTGAGCTTTTATCATAACTTGACTCTATGAATGATCATGTCTTTCTTACTATGAGCTTGTCATTGAAACTCTGTGGCCATAATATGAATATGTTGTTCGGCACAATATGGGACTTCGGTCCATTTGACTAATGCCTGTGCAATAGGGACCATGTCTGGTCCTAGGGAGGAGCGCCCCAACGTACTTATTAACCGTGGGAGTATGGACTTCTGGTGCTTGGCATAGCACAACGAATAAGCAAGATTTGTGGGAATGTGCCTTAGTTTGATATGATATGATAAGTTTGATTTGATATGATATGATACGTCTGTTCATGTGAATACATGATATCTGTATAAATATGGCCCATTCATTTGATACGATTCTACTCTTGAAATATTTGTCCATTGTATATGCAACTCGACATTTGATCTGATATGATATCTGTTCTACTCTGCTATTCAATCTGTTAGTATTGCATGCATTGTCATCATATACATGTTCATATCTTGCCTATTTAAAATGTTAATCATGTATACTAGTGGCCGCACAATATTGAGATGTAAATCCTACTGAGCTAGTTCGCTCACCCCTATCATCCTGTCCTTTTCAGGTAGTGATGAGGAACCAGAGGAGACTGATGGGTTAGGGCAAGAGTGCTGAGCAACCGCCATATGAGGAGTTGATAGTCTAGGAAAAGTTATTTGAGTAGTCGATGTAATAGTGAAACCTTTTTCATTTGAAAAATGGGCCCTTTGATTGGCTCGATTGATGTAAGGTTTTTAATTAGTTGAATGAATGGAATAAAGAGTACTTTGGATGACAATATTATGGCCTCAAATGTGTTGTTATAT
Source organism: Colocasia esculenta (assembly GCA_014218235.1). Classification (NCBI taxonomy): domain Eukaryota; kingdom Viridiplantae; phylum Streptophyta; class Magnoliopsida; order Alismatales; family Araceae; genus Colocasia; species Colocasia esculenta. The sequence goes on along the minus strand of CM024755.1, from coordinate 164,570,429 downwards.
TTAATTGTGACTCTGCGTTATTCAACTGTGATACGTCTATTTGTATCGTTCACGTCTCCCGGTATTTATTCCACTGCTAAATATTGGGGCGTGACAATGACAGGGCTTTCCTTTTTATCACAGCAGTTTATGCTAGTTGCCATATTGATCGTAGGCGCCTTCTGTTTGATGAGCTGCTGGATTTTTCTAATACGGTAGACATACCTTGGTTAGTTGGGGGTGATTGCAATTGTGTCTCCCTTCCTTCGGAGAAGCATGGTGGCAGTGCTACCAACCTGAACGGAATGCTGGACTTTAATGCCTTCATATCTGGTGCATCTCTTATGGACATGGGTTTCGTTGGTTCAAAATTTACTTAGTCAAACAATCGAGTAGGGTCTTCGTCCGTCAGGGCCAGGCTGGATAGATTCCTGTGTAATGCTTCCTGTGGTGACACTTATACTGACCTCCAAGTGAGACATTATCCGAGAGGCCCTCCAGATCATACCCCTCTTATGCTCACTATCCTTCCTACTACTCGTCCTCCTGCCAGGTTCATATTTCAGTCTATGTGGTGCACTCATGAGTCTTTTATAGAAATTGTTAAAGCTGCTTGGGAGGAATCAACCGGGTGGCATTACAACCCTTTTGTTATATTACAATGGAAGCTAAAGGCGGTTAGAAGTGCTCTCCATACTTGGAATAAGGTCACATTTGGTAATATTAATGACAATCTGAACTTCCATGAAGAACAGGTTAGGGCCATGCAAGATGAGTTTGATGCAGATCCTTCTCCCAGAAATCGTGCTGCTTTGGGTGAAGCCAATGCTAAGCTCAGGAAAGCAATCAACTGTGTGGAACTATTATAGTGTCAAAAAGCACGTTTGCAATGGCTTGACAATGGGGATAAAAACACAGCTTTCTATCATGTTGTGGTTAAGGGGAATAGGAAGCGTAACTATATCTAGAGGCTTTAGGTGGCAGGTACCTGGACTGAGGACCAGCAGGTTCTCAAGCAAGAGGCAGTCAATTTCTTTGCTTCCCTCCTCCACTCATCTGACCATGTAATTGATGAAACGCTTCTTCATGTCATCCCCACTTTGGTCAGTGAAGATCAGAATTACCTTCTTACTGCCATTCCCATAAAAGATGATATTAAAGAGGCGGTTTGGAGTCTCAATGCAAATGGCGCTCCTGGTCCTGATGGTTTCACGGGTCATTTTTTCACTGCTTGCTGGGATATTATTCAACAGGAGGTTGTGGATGCAGTTATCAGCTTCTTTCATGGTTTTCCTATGCCTAGAGGGGTGACCTCTACCTTGATCACTCTGATTCCTAAGATTGAGAGTACAACTTCTTTTGGTGATTATAGACTGGTTAGTTTATGTAATTTCTGCTACAAGATTGTGTCTAGAATTATTTGTGACAGACTGATCAACTTCCTCCCTCATATTATTTCCCATGAACAAGAGGCGTTTGTCAAAGGTTGATCGATTATTGATAACATATCCCTTGCTAGACAACTGGTTAGAGACATTGGCAGAAAAGTTAGAGGTCACAATCTTCTGTTTAAACTGGATATTAAGAAATCTTATGATAGTCTAGAGTGGGATTTTCTCTTTGCGGTGTTGAGGAAATTTGGTTTCTCTCACAGATTCATCTCTTATCTGGGCATGATGATTAGTAATTGTTGGTTTTCCGTTCTCATCAATGGTTCACCTACTGGTTACTCCCATTCCACCCAGGGTCTTAGACAAGGGAATCCCATTGCCCTTGCTCTTTTTATCATCATGGAAGAGGCTCTTAGTAGAGTTATCAAGAACCTGGTGCATACTGGTTATCTTCATCCTTACGCTGGCCCCAGGGCTTGCCCGCTGATCTCCCACCTGCTGTATGCTGATGATACCCTCATCTTCCTTAATGGGGGGTTACGTAATGTGAGGAAGTTGATTGGTTTCCTTAACAAATACTCTTCCTCTTCGGGGCAACATATAAACAATGCTAAAAGTAGCTTCATGATATCTGATAAAGCTTCTACTCATACGATCAGCAAGATTAAAGTTGTGATTGGTTTCACAAGGCAAAGGGGTCCTCTTATCCACCTTAGTGTTCCATTGCATCCTGGAAGGGTCCTTGCTTTAGACTTCTCCCCACTCATTCTGAAAATAAATGGTAAATTGGCATCCTGGAAGCCCAGACTTATCTCACAAGCGGGAAGAGTTACTCTCATCAACTTGGTTCTTGCCTCCCTACCGGTATACCTAGCTACTTCTTCCTCCATACCGGTTAGTATTATAAATTACATTGACAAAACTTGTGCTGCATTTTTCTGGAATAGCTCTGATGGCATGAGGAAATGACATTGGGTAGCTTGGTCTACTATCCAACGTCCTACTGCTGAAGGAGGCCTGGGGGTTCGCAACATTAAACAGGTTCAGATTGCGTTAGCTATGAAGTCTATTTGGAATGTTAACCATGCTTCCTCCTGCTGGTCTTTGTATGCTAGGAAACGTTATAACAATGGCAGGAATTCGAAATGCATCGGTATGCCTTCTAAAATTGGGACAGTTGCTCAGCAACTTGTTCATAATCATACTAGATGGGTTCATGGGAGTGGGAAGGATATTGATGTTTTATCAGATGTGTGGCTGGGGGAGAGGCCACTTGCAGATCTGTTGAATGCTCTGTATGAAGGGGGCAGTATTCCTCTTAGGGAGGTTATTTCTAATCCTCAACATCCGATCAGGGACCTTCTTCCTACTGGCATTCTAAATGGAGTTTCTCTTAATGAGGAGGATGACAAATGTATTTGGGGGCCTTCCCAGGATGGGAATTTTTCGGTGAAGTCTGCTTATAATTTGGTTTGGTCTATGGGTGTGAAAAGAAATGCACTGAACAAAATGTGGCACAGTTGTTTCTATAGGAGAGCCTCCTTGTTCTGTTGGAAACTTCTAAATAGGGCAGTGCATGTGGATCAAAGGGTTTCTGAAATTGGCATCCACATGGTTTCTTGTTGCTCATGTTGTAGGATTCCCACCATTGAGTATTATAACCACCTTTTTATTAAGGGTGATATAGCGACCTCCCTTTGGAACTGGTTTTTACAGCTTATCAGTCCTAACATTCATCTTCACAACCACATTACGACAAGAATCTGGAGCTTTCTTACAGCTACAAATATATCTTCACCTCTGGGTTTTGTTTCTATTAACTACCTTCTTCTCATGCTGTGGGAGATTTGGAGGTGGAGATGTGGTTCCAGGTTTGAAAATAAACGGCCTTCAGCTGGGATTGTCATAAATAACATCAGATTTATGGTGGCGCACTCTCTTGCAAAAACTCAGTTTAAAGTGGAGCCTTCAGTTCATGATTTACAGGTCCTTTAGCGATTTGGTTTCTCCCCCAATTGTTATAGCAAGCAGCTCAAGCTCGTTCGGTGGATTCCTCCTATTAGTCACTATTGTTTGAATGTGGATGGCGCAAGCAAGGGTAATCCAGGTGACTGTGGGGGAGGAGGTTGTATCCGAGATAAGTGGGGTTCAGTTCTGGTGACCTTTGCACACTATTATGGTCCTGGAAATAGCATGATTGCTGAAGCAAGAGCTCTGTGTGATGGCCTACGTGTGGCGGATTTTCTTGGGCTTCGGATATCTATGGTTAATTCTGACTCTTTAGCTTTGGTTAATTCCTTCAAAGCTAGAAGATGTCCTTCATGGCAAGCTTATAGGTGGTGGCGAGAAGCAGAGGTTAAAATCCAAGGGAAGAACCTTCCACTTTGCCATGTCTATCGGGAGACAAATCAAGTGGCAGATGCTCTTGCAAACTTCGGCTGCCTGACCAAGGAGAATAATGTGTTTTGGGGGTCTACTTGTATTCCTCATATGTGTAAAGGCCCTTTATTCTTGGATAAAACCGGTCTCTTTCATGTTAGATTACTATGACCAGCTTGTCCCCTTGTATTATTCTTCTTATTATTTATATCCCTGGCTCAGGTCTTTTCTGGTAGAGTGATAACATTCTCCCCCCCTAGGGGAGGGTGCACTCTCCTGGACTTAGTACCTGAGGACCCTTTATCCAAAAAAATAACAATATTTCTAATCTTATCCATCATTTGGGCTCTTGCTTTTGGTCCAATAACTTATGTATGGCTTAATTGTGCAACCCATATACTTAATTTACTTAATGAGTTTTTAATTATCCTTTTATTAGAGAGTTTATTCATGGGCCAAAATTATCCATTGGTCCAATTCTCCTAATGGGCTATCAACCCATATTGTTTAAAGCCTACTCATACATTTATTTTGATTTATAATTCACTTTGGCTCATATAATAGCAGGTTTTCTGACTTATTCCTTAATTTCAATAATAAGTCGCATAAATTTTTAAACTTAGTTCAAATGATTTTTCTATGTCCAAATTTCTTGATGGTTCATTAGAGAATACTATTCAAAGTATAACTACTATTTTTAGGATATTTTTATATTTTATATGCATGCAATAATGATACGTACCTTTTTAACTAGTTTGAATTTGTTAATTGATAAATTTTCAATTTATCTATTTTTTCAAACTAATGGATTTTTCGGGGCACTACAGATAGGGAGTAGGTCTTGGGGCCGAAGGCCATTCGACCTAATGAACCCGCCGAGCATAGTTTCGCCAACTTCGACTACTTTCGCCTCCTAACACAAGTCTACCGGTGATGACGTGGATTTCCTGGCCATTCAGCTCATTGTCCACGGGTTGCTCTAGGGTCCTCTCACGGCGCTTTGAGTGGGCATCCTAGCATATGAACTTTCTAAGTTAGTCGTGCTTTATCAAAAACTCAATTACATCCTTGAGCTGCCAACACTGCGGTCGTGTGGTCAGTGTCATAGTGGAAGCAATAGTACTTCTTGGAATTGCACCTCTGGGGATTTGAGCACATCTTCAGGGGCCTCTGAAAAAACTCCTCATTATGAATCTCCATGAGAATTTGCTCTAGAGACATAGTGAGAGGGGTATAGTTATCATAGGCAAACTGCCTATGCAGTGAATCAACATTACGATGGCCTTTCTTTCGATCATGGTCGAAATTGTGATCTAGTTTTTGCTTCTTGTTGGAGCCCTCACCTGAACTCCATGATGGGCCACGAATGTCTCTTCGCACACCGCATGGAGCTGGGCAAGAGTAAGGAGTTCTACTAGAGTCATAGGTTGTTGGACTCCTAAGGTGCACTGAAGGAAGGCATCTCGGGCGCATTGTATGAACGCGTTGGTGGAGAGGGCCACACCCAAACAGGGGATTCGGAAGGCCTCATCTTGGAATCCTTTTACATAGTCCTAGAGTGGTTCACCCCATTGTTGTTGGATGGCGAGCAGGTTCGCCGTACGAGGCTGACACTTTCTACTGATGAAGTTGTCATGGAAACCTTTCTTCAATTGCCTCAAGGAGGTGATGGACTTGGGAGCAAGAGCCTCGAACTAGGCCCAGGCACTCTCTTTCAGGGTCGCCAGAAAAGTATGGCACTTAGCTAGCCACGTCAGAGTACCCGTGGAAGACCATGTGAGACTCGAAGCCATGCAAATGGTATGCAGGGTCCATCATGCCATAGTAAGAGTGATGGACAGAAACGGCATCTTGGGAGGCACGGGTGCCTCTAGGATTTCGGGGGAGAAGGGGGAGCAAAAGTCGAGATCATCGTTAACCACTCTTGCCCATGGCATTCCTAACTAGGTCGTCCATTTGGCACGCCCGATCCTCCAGGCATTGTTCCAGGTCTTCGACCCAGCGAAGCTGCCATGCCAACTCTAGATTGGAGTCAATAGAGCTCTCTCATTGTGAGCCATAGAGGTCATTTCTCCCCATTCATGGGGGGTGGAGGGTGGGGGGGAGGCTAGTGATGACTAAATAGACTCAGCCTACTATTCTAGCTCTTGGCCAGCCGGCGATGCCTACTGGGCCTCTGACCCTTGACACAACTCCAAAAGGACTTGGAGTTGCCCACGAATCTTCCTGACCTCCAGAGCAGTGGCCGGGGTGACGAAAACCACATTTCCAGAAGCGTTCCAGTTGAGTGACTCCCCCTGTGTGCGATGAAAGCAAGTCCAGCGGCTACCAACGTTTCGGTAGGATTCGCATCCTTGAGCGGTAGCCATCATCATTCCTATAGACGACGCTAAAAGAGTGTAGCAGTCAGAGGTGACTTCTACTATCTACACCTTGAGAAGGGGAACTCTACTGGCCACAGTGGATGTAGAGGACCTACAAGGAGAAAGAGAAGCATCAAAAGGGTGCCGATTTGAAGATCCTGGGAAAAACTCTCTAATGCCTAAGTTAGTGAAGAGTTTGACAGTAATGTTTAGGTCTCTGGAGCAAAAAGCCTAGGCATATCATATGTCAATAGGCTGTAATAGACCCTTGAGGGTAGTAGTTAAGACCCTCATGGAGAGGCATTTGAGGAGATCATGGCGTGGTAATTGTCTGGATAATGAGGAGTTACTCCGCTATCCTTCCATTATGAGGAGTTACCTTCCTTCTGGAGGCATGAAAATAATGACAGAGTGGAAGCAGTTATGATGGTTGTGAATGCATCCCGCAGGTGCTCGGTTGGTGGTGCTTGGCCCTAGGATAGCTAGCAAGGCCCTCACTCGTACGCCCAAATAGGCGCATGCTCGGATTCTCCCAAAGTGTCTAGGGACACGTGGAGGATGATGAAGTAGATAAAGGCCAAGGGCCAGCCTAGCCCACTGATAGCAATAGCTGAACATGGTTTGGTTAGGTTCGATTTTGGGTCATTTTCAATCCAAATCAAACTAAATCGATTCATGTTTAGAACTGAACCGAACCAAACCGAAGTTTATATAAACCCAATTGAAATAATTTGGTTTGGTTCAGTTCGATTCATGGTTTGGGTCTTTTCAACTTTATTGAGACTGTTACTTCTTATTAGTTTTGTAGTTGTGCTTATTATGTGGGTATAAATTTTTTAACTTGTCTTATTGTTTTGGCTATGGACTTTTGGTTTTTAGCAAGTTGACATTAATGAATTAATGAAATTGAATTTAGAGAGTTATAAATCTCAAATTTAAAAAATAAAAATAAAATAATGAAGATTAAGCAATGAGCACAACTATTGATAATTCATCAAATACATATCTATAGGTAAGAAAATAGCACACTTATGAAGCATAGCAAATTCAAATGATACAATCTTATTCAAGTTTAACTTACGAGTTGAAAAATAGAAACCTCACATTCAAAAATAAAGAATAAAAAATAGAGAGCTATCCACTTAAGACAACATCTCATATCACAACATCCAAATTCATTTTCTAAAAGGTTGTCTTGGTAGAATCAACTTTTCAAAATGTATTCACCTGCATATTTAAATGAAGTCAAATCTATCCACTTACTAAAATTTCTAAAATTTATGGACTTGGTAATGTTAGTTTGGCTCAAACTAGATTGATTTCAAACAAAAGAAACTGAAGCAAACTAGTTAAATTTATTTAGTTTGGTTCAGATCATTGTCCCAAAAATTTGGACTTTGAATCGAACTGAATTGAAAATTTTAGTTTGTTCGATTTGGTTTGTCGAGTTGAATCGGAAATTGAACATCCCTACTAAGTACAACATAAAATAATAATAATAAGATAACTAGAGCTAACTTTTACATCCAATTTTAGAAAGTATAATATAAAAGTCAGTGAGAAAAAAAAAAGAAATTAGTGAAAAATAGTGAAACAGATTCAATGAAAAAATAGTGAAAATAAAAAATCAGAATAAATTCTAAGAGAAAAACAGTCAAAATAAAAATATGTGGGAAAATAGTGAAAAAATAGTAAGAACAAAAATTACTGAGAAAATAGTAAAAATAAGAATCAGTGAGAAAAATAATTAAATATTGTATCTGTTAGTAGAAAATATAAGTATACAAATCACTGAAAAATCTTGCAAAAATCAGTGAAATAAAAATAAAAAATAGTAAAAACTTATAAAATATGATTTTATTTGTTTGGTTCAACCGAATTAGACTATTTAAAGTTAATCCAATTTTGTTTGGATCATTGACTTGAATTCTAACATTTTGAACCGAACCAAGTGAAACATTTTATTCGATTCTATTCGTTTTTTTTTTCAGTTCAAACCTAAAAATGAACATCCCAAGTAATGTGTGCATGGCCGAACATACATGTTACTCAATAGCGGGATGGTTCCACTATTAACTTCACACTAATTTGTCCTCATTAGTCATATATCCAAGTGCGTCTTTTATGTGTGTTTTTTGGCAATAACTTCAGTTGAAGTTTTTAATATCATGGACGGAGAGTCTTCCCACATGTGCTTTAAGCATGAAATCTTGAACATTGTGCGGGTCGGATTTGATTTCAGGACTACTCCCAGGAGAAATTTTAACAATAGAACTCAAGTAGTGATCAAGTGGTTTGCCCTCTATATATATCAAGATTATGAGTCAAAGATAAAGAAAAGATTTATGAGGAATTTATAAAAGATGATATAATAGGGTTTTTTTTTTTAAGGTGAAACTTAATAATATCCCAAACCATAAGCACATTCTCCAAAAACAACAAAAATAATGGTTATTTAGACATGTTGGATCCCTTGACCTTAAAATGGATCAGCCTTTAAATATAAAGAAATGCTTATAGCACTCTTGCATTTGAAATGTAAGAGTTCTCTTCTATTGATCTAAATAGGATGGACCAATGTGACATGACATATTATTTTATGAGTTTAATTCAAGTATTTACAAGTTCAACCTAAAATTTTATGAACCCACTTACAACTGAAATGCAAGTATGTCCTACACTAAGCATTTCTCTATAATATAACATCTATCCCCTCAATGTCTAGGTTTTGAGCGTGACACGCACGTAATGACATAGTACGTTATGTTCTTCTAGTTGTGGGTCTCTATCATGATATCTAATTAAGATTCACATGGCGTTTGTCCTATATGAGGTCGGTAAGTTTAGACATATATTGGGAAATGAATCTCATATTGATTGATTTCAAAATGTGCCAAGTCTTATATAATGCAATCTCTATGCCTTCATTACACATGTTTTGAGGGTGGTGTGCAATATATGTATCCAATTGATGGGGACAAGAAACTAATAGAAAAGGGCTAGCACTATTGCATGCAATCCGATGGTTGTGGTTGATTATTATACACTACTGAGGGGAGGGAATATGTCAGCCATCTACAAAAGTCCAAAAGCCATCTACAAAACCTTATGTAGATGGCTATTGAGCCGTCTATCAAATCATCTATGAAAAGTCCGTCTACAAAGCATGTGTAGATGGATACCAAGAGCCGTCTACTAAAGGAGGATATGTAGATGGCTATAAAGGAGGATATGTACATGGCTATAGCGGTCTATTATTATTCATAGATGGCTATAGCAAGCCGTCTACACAACCATATGTAGACAGCTGTAAAGTATCTATAAAAACATATGTAGATGGCTAGCAAATGTGTCTACTTAAGTTTATGTAGATGGCTACCCATCCGTCTACATAAACGAAATGTATGCAGACAATTTCCTTAGCCGTCTACAAAGAGATATGTAGATGACTATGTAACCGTCTACATAAACATTGCAGACGGATTAACAAGCCATCTACATATAGCTTTGTTGACGCTTGTAGCCGTCCACATATGCTTTTGTAGATGCCTCACAGCCGTCTACATATGTTTGCTTAAAAATAAATAAATATCTTAAATTTTAACATTACACCTGTTAATTCCATACAACTCTATAAAAATATTCACAAACCATCCAGAAACATAAATTATCATACAAAGATAATTTGAAAATAAACATATACACAAATCATTTAAAACAAATACAGTATCTCAAAAACTACAACAAAATAGTCTAATCATCATCATCATCATCATAATTATCCCCAGATTCATCAGTCCCCTCATGCGCAGTAGGAGGCGCGTACGATGTGTGACCAGCCAATTGGTTCATGAGGGTTCGCATCTATGTCATCTGGTTGTGCATATCCTCTATCTCCTGACGTTCCTTGCTCCTCTCTGCACACAGCTCCTCCATCTATTTGTTTTGATCATGTAACTGCTACTGCAACTATTGCACCTGAGTGTGGTATCTGCCTAAGGAGCTCGATCACTCTCCCCTACTGTACCAAGTGCCAAGCGTACGTCTTAGCCCTACCAGCGCTACGAACATGGCCAGGCCTGTCTCATCCCATGACAGATATGAAGGCGTCCTTAGCTGAAACGGAAGCGATATGGGCATCACACTCTGGAGGTCAGGGGTCGTCATCTAGGTCATCACCACCTACATAAAAATTTTATTTTATTAACAATAAAATAATCTTCAATTATAAACTAATTGATTATTATTACTTTATATATGACAAATATACTTACATAATGATTGTTGCTTTCATCATCAACCCACCGCTAGGTACCATCAGGAAGATCTTTACATCTCCCCATCCTAAAATCTCCATGCGGTCGGGCTCACACTGATGAGTCTTCACTATTCAAATAATTTATATAATCATTACGTAAGAAAAAGTAATCAATAGAGATTATTAAAATTACATTTAGTACATTGAAAAACTTACAAACTCATCTCTTAATTGATGTATACTCGTTCACCTCTGATCGATTTGTCATAGTTTGATGGGCACGATTCTGCCTAATACGCTCAGCAACATCCTATAAAGAGGAAGACAACACTTATATTTGATGAAATGTCAGATAGAAACTCATAAGTACTATATGTAATTAAACCATATTATTTTACTTACTCCTCTCTTGTGTTCCACTTTTCACACATTGTCCACCAATTTGACGGATCAACACCAACCAGAACGGAGATAACAGCATCCTCAAAACTCCTACCCTTGTAATGCTACGAAATGATAATTACAAAGTTAAAAAATTGTTCATTATCAAGATACAAAAAGGAAATTTTAATCAAATATTAATTTATGCATGGTCGTCATATGCTGTAACATCTCCTTATTTGTCTGAGGAGTCTGGTCGCATCGGTAGATCATATACACATATATTACCAATCCAATTTAAATATCTCACAAATACACAATGTCCATTTTAAATATTTAAAATTTTACCTTAAGATCTCTAAATAGTGCATTCTTTTGTCTCTTCAAGAAGTTTTGAAAAAAAAATTGCCAGAATTTGCAATGTAGCCTGATGACAGTGCCCATACAGCTTACAAAACTTGTCCCTTGTTCACCTACACCGTATCCACCGACCACTGTCACATTCCACTTATGCCCAGGCTCTAACCTCTTCTTTGTGAAACCTCTAGAGGGACCCCAACAACCGATCCCCCGACCCCACGACACTGTCTCTGTGTAAACATATATATATAAAGAAAATGTTAGATTTCATGAAATTAAAATAAATATAAATTACAATGCTACTAAATGTTAAAATATATCTATTACAGAAGAGGATGCAGATGTAGCAGAAGATGCCCCCTGAGAGGTAGGAACAAGGGCTTGAGGAGGAACATGATGATGTCTAACAATAGAGTCCTGAGATGAATGACCTGGCACACCGTCCACAGTCCGTGACCTCCGAACCTGTGATCTACTACGTGAATTCATATCTGAAAAGATTGATGTTAATAAATAGTGTATAATTTACACAAAAAATTTGACAGCATCTCCCTTATATTAGGAGCATATCCACATGTGTACACATACTGTAAAAAAAATATTTACATCAGCACATTCACATCCTACAAAAAATTGTAATTACACATCCACATGTGTATACATCCTACAAAAGAGATATTGACATCCACACATTCACATCATGTAAAAAAAAAAAAAAAGTGGACCAACACATTCACATTCTGGAATATAACATATAGATTAACATGACTAGAGTTACTATATGTAGCAACCTGAATTTTTATGAAAAAATAAAATTTTAAATAAAGAATTAAAACCTAGCTAAATGGATATTTAAATGAAAAGAGCATTAAATAAAACCTATTAAATGGAAAAGAGTAATGGGCTTTGCTTAATGGACCCTCTAGAATTTATTGGGTCAAAATATGAATTTAAAAAGGAAGAATAATAAGAAAATACCCTAAACTCGGAGTTCAATTATCTCATAATTGGAAAGGGGTTATTAAAGCAATAAAAGTGGCAATTAGAGTTAGAATTGGATTCCTAAACCTACCCCATATAGTCTAGCACGAATTTAGATACTATCATAACCCAATTAGAGATTTGGAAAGCAAGAGAGGGAAGGTTGAGTTAGGAAATCTCGTAATTAAGAGAAATTTGAGTAGTAGTAGGAATAGGAACTTGTATTTATATAAATACATCTCATAAACCCTCTTGGCCGACCCTAGCTCGTTGCCAAAGGTTGTTGGACGTGGAGAAGAGGCCAAGGAGGAGAAGATCTCATGGGAAGAAGGAGTTCTTGGAGCTTCTTCCTCGTTCTTGGAGTTCTAAGCCCTAGAAGATAAATCAAGTCAAAGGTAGGCATTCTCACAAGCAAAACCAAATCAAATCCATCTATAGATAGTTCCAATCACCAAGAACAAAAGCCCTCTTATTTCATAATTTTCCATCGAGTCAATCTTTTGTTCTTGATTTTAGAAGATCTGCAGACATGATAACCCCGAGACATCATGTTTAATTCTAAACTCTATTTATACTTGATCCCATGCTACTAAATTTTTACTGTAGATACTTCATGTTGTTAGGGATCTTTTGCCCTGAAAGCCCTAAAATCAATCTTGCTCTCTGTATCATGTTCTATGTTACTCGTTACTGTTCGTTCTTAAACCATGTTCAAACCATGCTCTCTCTCGAATTCCTAATTACTGGAAGTACTCTCGCATGTCTAGTTCCATTTGCCACTGATTTCGTGATTTTTCATCATGTATATAATTAGTTATGATTTTCTAAATGACCCTGTATCAAAATTTGAATGTTCTGGTCTGCAATCCAATGTCTGGTCTGACTCCTGTCAGAGTCAGGCGCAGACCACCAGATCGCGACTGCCTGATATGTTGCCTTCTGGGGTCCGATTGCGACAGCCTACCCGTCGCGACCAAGAAGGCGACAGGTAAGCCGTCGCGTTTCCAGTACCTGATTCGCAAGCCCTGTCGCGATCCTTACATGCTCCTGTCGCGATCTGCCTAGTACCTGTTGCGACCCTCATTGGCCTATGTCGCGTTCACAGGTTTTTGATGAAAACCCATAAAAATTATTTCTGTCACTTTCTAAATAATTTTTACGCCTTTTTACAGTTATACCCCCAATAAAAACTTGTTTTAAAAATGGAGCTACATTGAATGATTTAAAATACATATTCACGACTTATTTCTATCTATGATTTCTCTTACACATGCACACACATGAACCATCCATATATGGCTGAAATATGGCATAAAATATCTCATAATGTATCTGGTAATTTATTGCAATAAAGTATATAAACTGCCCTATTTTAACGGACTTGTATTCGTTTCTTGCGTGGTTTATATACCGATATCGACGCTCCACTATTCTTGAATTCCTCTAGAACGTCGAGCACCTGTTCTTATATACACACTTTACTTGGCTTGTGGTGAACTCTCCGTCAAATATTTCTTTCGCCGGACTAGTGAACCCTTGCACAAGGCCTCTGTAAGTCTCCTCTGATCATGGATTCCCACATGATCGACGAGCCGGTTATGCCCTAACACCCATTACACCTTTAGGGATCGATATGATCCAAACGGCTATTAGAAGTTCGCTCTTACCTTGAATCACGTCGGACCTCTGGACTTGTGCATAACATGGCCAGCGGGAAGATCGTGAATTCCACCTGACTGCCAATACGACGTGCGCGTGTTGTGCAACTGTTACTATCACCTGTTACTCGTCGCATTACGTGCAATGTCCACTAACTCTCATCTGTACTCTACTCGCTCGTCTATTCACGTTCACTCTACTATCTCGTCTATTCATCTAGTGCTCTCATCTACTTCTTGGTACTCTATATTGGCCATTGACTGATTATCTAAAGATAAACAATATAACCAATGCCTAGCAATATATAAAGGGCCCGATCTGGTCCTGGGATGTGCGCCCGAAAGTGCTAGTGCCCATGGGAGTTAAATGATCAGAGTGTTTGGCATTACACTCAAGTGCTATCTATCTCGACTATCTATATGACAATCAAAACACAAAACGTGCTATACTCTCTCGATGTCTAGAATGACAAACAAGTGCTATACTCGTCGTGCTATTACTATACTTGTGCTAGTTGTGCTATGGCCATCCTGCTATTTCGTGCTATACTCGATACTTGTGCTTTTTTTTTTGGAAACTATACTCGATCTCGTGCTATTGTGCTATCATGTTACATGTGTGCTATCTCTTGCTATATTTTGACTCTCTTGTACCTGCTATCTTTAGATACTCTGCCATTAAACGCGTTAATTATTTTAAGCCTGCTTGAGCCTGAGATTTAAGTCCTACTGGGCGTTATCGCTCACCCTACGTTATTTGATGTTGTGTTCTCAACTGAGACCGAGGATGACACATACACTCACGAGGAAGGGAATGACCAAGAGTGAAGCCAGGAGTACCCTCGAGTCATTATGTTATCTTAGAGTTGTAGTTAGTTATTTCCATTTATTGCAAAGTAATTGGGCCCTATAGAATGGCTCTGATAGTAGTGGTTGTAACTAGACATTTGAAAAGTTATTAATGAGAAATATTTGCTTTAGTAATATTCAATGTGCAATGGTTTGATGTCTAGTACTCACTTTATACCTTTTCTTGCAACTGCCTTCGCGCTCTGATATTCCGCGTCGGGGCATGACAGTTTTGTGGTATCAGAGCCTAGGTTATTCTAAGTATAGGGTGATCTAGGTTAACCTGCCTCGACTAGAGTCAACGATTCCACCTATGTGAGTTGTGGTTAGAGCCAAGGGTAACTAGTTAAAATAAACTCACACACGCACAAATCAAACTTTTTAATCAGCATTATAACTATCAAACTATTTTGTAGGAACTAAACAGCTACAATGACTGCGGAGCGTGCCTAGATGAGAGGCATGCAACAGTCCCTGCAGGAACTGACTCGTGCCATACTACAAGCCACCCAGCAAGGCGGTGGTAACAGCGGAGGGAACCAACCGGGTGCAGGCGAGTTGCATCGCAATTTCAGGGGTCTGAACCTGCCTAAGTTCGGTGGGTCTACGGATCCAGATGAAGCGGAGCACTGGCTAAAGGAAACGGAAAGGATCTTCTGTGTAATGCAATGTGCGGACGGAGACAAACTCCTATTAGTGACATTCCAACTGGAGAAGGATGCCCGCGCATGGTGGGAGTCCGTGGAAGCCACAAAGGATAACGGCCAATTTACTTGGGCCGAATTTAAGGAAGCTTATAATGCTAAGTACTTCTCTGAACGAGTACAGGAAAAGAAGGCTGCTGAATTCGCTGCTCTTAAACAGCGAAGCCTGACAGTAGCGGAATATGAAGCCCAGTTTTCTAGACTGGCAAAATATGCTGCACATCTGATCAACACTGAGAAAATGAAGGCTAAGCGCTTTCTAAATGGCCTTAAGCCTCAGTACATTACTCAACTGGCGCCACTCGACATACAAACTTATGCCGAGATGGTTAAGAAGGCCCAACTACTAGAAGACGCTACGGACTTCACTGACCGTATCAAGGGAAAGTTCGTAAAGAAAGAAATGACATCGGGACCAGCATCTGCCAAGCTGACCAATGGTAGAAGGTACCCTGCAAGTCTTTTCTTTGCCAGCATTTGTGTTATTTGATACTGGAGCTACTCATTCATTCATATCGCAACACTTTGCTGACACCCTGACTGCAAAACCTACAACCATGGGTTGTGAATTCTCTGTCGCAACACCCTTGGGGGAGAAGGAGAAATTAAACCAATATTTTCCACCTGCCGATGTAATGATCGGAGACCATAACTTAAAGGCGGACCTGGTATGTATGTCCATGGAAGGGTATGATGTCATATTGGGAGCCGACTAGTTGTCCACACATGGGGCAAGCGTCGATTGTAAGAAAGGAAGGGTGACGTTTAGTGACTTTCCTAAATTAGCATTCACTGGGATTAGACATAAGAAGCGGATGTCTCTAGTCTCCGCCTTAAAAGCCCATAACATGATAAGGAAAGGATGTTTAGCTTTCCTTGCGGCCGTCATAGTCGAAAAGAAGGGTTCAAAAATAGAAGATATCCACATAGTGCAGGACTACCCAGATGTATTCCCTGAAGACTTACCCGGAGTCCCCCTGAACGTGACGTCAACTTCGCCATTGAGTTGACTCCTGGAGTTGCACCGGTATCGCGTCAACCATACCGGATGTCATCTGCCGAGCTGAAGGAATTGAAGACACAATTGATGGAGCTGCTAGAGAAGGGGTTCATCAGACCAAGTACCTCCCCTTGGGGAGCACCTGTACTATTCGTCAAGAAGAAGGATGGGTCGATGAGACTATGCATCGACTATCGTCAGCTCAACCAATTGACCATCAAGAACAAGTACCCATTGTCTAGGATCGATGAACTATTCGACCAGATATCTGGAGCCCAATACTTCTCCAAGATCGATCTTCGATCTGGCTATCACCAAATGAGGATCAAGGATGACGATATCTTCAAAAAGGCTTTCAGGAGCAGGTATGGACATTACGAATTTGTTGTTATGCCTTTTGGTCTAACCAATGCTCCTGCAGCCTTTATGCAACTCATGAACAGCATATATCGGCCATACCTTGACAAATTTGTGTTCGTCTTCACCGACGATATCCTTATATATTCAAAGACCAAGGAAGATCATGAAGAACACTTGAGGACCGCACTGCAAGTCTTACGAGACAACAGACTATATGCAAAATTAAGCAAGTGCGAGTTCTGGCTCGAGGAAGTGTCTTTCTTGGGCCATGTCATCTCAAAAGATGGCATCTCTGTTGATCCCTCCAAAGTCGAAGTTGTACTCAACTGGGAGAGACCAACCAACGTCACCGAAATAAGAAGCTTCCTATGACTGGCTGGCTATTACAGGCGGTTCATCAAGGACTTCTCAAGGATCGATGTTCCTCTCACGCATCTGACACGAAAGGAGAATCCATACTCCTGGAGTAAAGAGTATGAGAGAAGTTTCCAAACTCTCAAAAACTGCCTTACCTCAGCACCCGTTCTCGCTCTGCCAATAGAGGGAGAAGGTTTCTCTGTCTACACTGATGCCTCAGGAATCGGGCTAGGATGTGTACTCATGCAAAAGGAGAAGGTCGTCGCCTATTCTTCAAGACAACTGAAGACACACGAAGTCAACTACCCTGTACATGATCTCGAGCTGGTTGTTGTGGTCTTCGCCTTGAAGATTTGGAGACACTATCTATATGGTGAGCAATTCACTGTCTACTCAGACCATAAAAGTCTAAAGTACCTATTGTGACGGACCAGGGTATTTATGACCATTAAGGCTCCATATCCAGATCCGCCTCCCGCGAACGGATCGAAGTCTCGCAAGGGATAGCTCACACAAGTGTTCAGTAAGAATATAAAAGACAAACCACAACAGTATAAGACACAAGAAAGTACATGTGCTCATACCTGCATATAACAATTTACAACTGTCCCATTACATTAATACATGTCCAATTAAAAAGTACAACTATCTGGGGCATACCCCGAGGGAGCACAAGCTCACACAACACTAACTACTACACAACTGCTGGTGGTACAAGTCTGACACAACGCCACTGCAAGCCAAACACTCGGCAAGCCCTGAAAAGAACTGTAGGGGAGTGAGCCTCAACAAGTCACTGGCTCAGTAGGGGCTACCCAAAACAACACCGTAACCACGGACACCTCAACCCCAATGGGTCTCACTGGCAGCACCAATAGTCAAACCATTTCATGCTCACAACATTTATATTTAAATAACAGCTTAAACAGTAATTGATAAACAAATGCATATTCCTTATAAAGAAAGAGGAACCATAGGCTAGTCCTCTCAACAACTGAAATGCCTAGGCCGCAAGCCTCACAGGCACATTATTACAACGACTGGTTGCCTAAGCTACAAGCTTCACAGGCAAATCTCAAGTACGTGGGTAACAGAGCTGTTAGCCAAAAGCTGGCCCTTTATACCCAAACCACAATATGTCGGAAACCACATACACCAAGTAACATGATCGGCTACAGCGGGCCAATCCATCACACATGAAAACCATATACGGTAGTTTACCCGAGGAAGGTAAAACACATTAAGTGGAAGGTTACACCACACAACCTCCACGAAACACAGTTCCACGTCAACACCAGAAAGACTGGTATACGACGTGCCACCGCAAACCATTACCCACATAGGGTACAGGTACCGATTACCACAAGGCACCAGCACAGAAACCGCAAGTAAACCAGTGCCGTAACAGGGCACACCATAGCAAACTAAACCACATTTGTGGTGAGTCAATACTCACCATCTATAGCTGAAACAGTGCCACCACTCGGGCACACCACAAGCCACAGTCGCAGTCACAACTGTGCCAACACCAGGGCACACCTCGAACGAGTCAAACCTCGACTACGAGTCACAAACTCACAAACCAGAGCCAGTGGCAAAGCACGAGTCAGAAAGGAACGACGTCACCACAACCACAACTGGAGCTAACAAAGCACGAGTCGCGAAGAACAACGCCACCACACGAGAACGGTATACTGGCTGATCAGGCCAGTATCCAACCCGGACAACACAACACAAGAACAACCTCTCAGCCTCGCAGTCACGGACGAAAGGTCCAACTGTCGCTCCACGAGAACAAGTCAAACAACTATGGAGACCAACCAACACCACACCTGCAGACACACAACTGCAGGTCCATGCCTGGCACCTCTAGGGTCTCTGGCCGGAGCACCCTAAAGTGAGGCACTGGAAAACAGGACTAGCTGGGGACCAATGTCGACTACTGGTGTCCGTACCCCCAACTACGAGCGCGCTACAAGCGACTGCACACCCACCAACACAAGCTGCTGCCCTATTGTCGTCTTTCCCTCAGCCAGACGTACAACTCAAACACAGGAGTGAGGGTGTCCAGGAAGACGACACAGACCTCAACGGTACCACACTGTACCGGGACAAACCCCGAGCACAACAAACACATGTGCCTGGCTCACAAAGAACCTGGGGTACCCGACTAGAGAGGCATTCCGGAATAAGCGCCGGACCACCACACTCGGCAAGCTCAAACCACGATATATACATAAACACTTTCTATTATCGATCACGGTACACAAATTACCATTAAGGATAGCTTGTCCTAGTCACCCTGTGAGTCACAAGCTAACTTGCACAACTACATACACTAACCATATTAAAGTTAACACCGCAGTTTGTCATTGGTCACACGGTGACCTCCACTGCCACACTAAACATAATAGCACGACCACACTTAATAATCCATCTAGGATAATTCACAAGAGATCCTAAAGGATCATAGGAACCTCATCGCCGCAACACTCAGACTGACCTCACTAATTATTAACCACAATAACGCACGGTATGCCATGAACACACAAACCATATACATGGCATCCAAACCTCGTAGATATCACGTGTATAATACCTCACGACGAATATATCACACATTATCTACGTAAACAAGATGTCCAACACATGGACAATATACACATACTTAAACCACTACGTACATCACACATCATTCACGTAAAACATGCCCATTACATGAGCAGTATGCTCCAAGAGCGTAACAAGTGCACTGGCTCACACCGGTCATCGCCAAGCACACACAAACACGTAAAACAGACAGTGCTGACGCATGCACAGGTTGGCGGCGACATCGATTGCCGTCCAAAGGATATAGACGACAATGTCCCTTGCCGTCAACACCAAGTAAGCGACCACCACTTGGCCATTTACCCACAATCAACGGCTAGATACCTAGCCGTTAATCTCCCAACGAAGAACTCTGCGTCAACCGATGTTGACGCCAAGATCTTCACTGTAGAACCCGCCAGAACACACAAAATGGCCCTAGACCGATTGCACGGGCAATCTAGCCATAAATACAATAGAAAAACAAGGGGAAACACTCCCCCTTACATGAATATACCATAATTAAACCAGAAAAGCAAGATCCAATACTTGGATCGATCAAACCACCCAATTTCCCGGCATGGTAACCCTTTTTCCCAAAAACACAATTAACAAGTAATCTATACAAACGGAGCATGACAATTCAAACAAGAGAAGTCAAAGGGTCCAGTCCCTACCTCAGAAACGTGATTAAACTCCCAAAAAACCTTGAATCATGCCGAAACCCGAGGAACGCCCCGCGAACACCGCGCTCCAATCCGTCATTCCCCGCCCGATCTGCCGCTACTGCGCGCACCACGGCTGCCCCTCGTACTCTCGTCGACCACCAGAACTCGTGAAGAAGCTCAAGAGTGAAGGTGGGTGAAGAGGAGGGGAGAGAGTGGGGAAGGAACAGGGCTCGGGTCAGCCCTAAAAACACAGATGCGTCAGGTTAACGTCAACCTTTGTGTCGTTAACCCAACCGCCACCCAACTAGGCATCCTCATCTTTGGCCGCCAAGTTCATACAACGTAACACACTAGAACCATGGTAGACGTCCACACCGATGGACACTAAAATCATGTCAACAGCAACCCATGGCCGCCAACACAAAGTCGACGTCACCCACCTGGACGCCAACCCACTGTTGATGTCCAGCACACTAAACACCAACACAGACCCATAACCAAGCCCGGTAAGGATCTAATAAGAAACACACAACACTAATGGGCCTCACATTGGCCACCAAACCCGCTAAACCTGGATCCACGGGGATCCGGAAAACGCGCGACGTTACACCTATTCTCCCATAAAGAACTCAACATGAGGCAGAGAAGATGGTTAGAATATCTAAAGAACTTCGATTTCAACATCCAGTACTATCCAGGTAAGGGAAACGCCATGGCTGATGCTCTTAGTAGGAAGCCAATGGCATCTATCTCAAGTCTAGTACTTGGCGAGATGCAATTACTTGAACAATTCGTGAGGCTAGACTTAAATATTGAACATAGGGATGATCATGTTTTGATTGCCAATCTCAAGATCCAATCCGATCTGCTGGAGGAAATCAAGATGCAACAGGACAATGATCCATTCTTGGTTCGTGTCAAGGAAACCTTAGCGGACAGACCGGATTTTGCCATGACTGAAGATGGAAGGTTAGTATTCCAAGGGAGAACTTGTGTCCCAGACAACGAAGCCCTAAAAAGGAAACTAATGGATGAAGCTCATCAAACTAAGTACACTATTCATCCAGGAGGTACCAAAATGTATCAAGACATGAAAAGAACATTTTGGTGGCCGAATATGAAGAGGGAAGTAGCCGAGCGTGTAGCTCATTGCCTCACATGTCAACAAGTAAAAGCGGAACACCTGCACCCTGCCGGTGTACTCAGACCGCTAGATATCCCAGAATGGAAGTGGGAAAGCATTGGCATGGACTTCATCATAGGTTTACCCAGAACTCATGGTGGACTTGACGCCATATGGGTCATCGTTGACCGGTTGACCAAATCTGTGCACTTCTTACCCATAAAGAGTACATGGTCTGTGGAGGTGCTAGCTGCATTATATGTTAAGGAGATCGTGCGGTTGCACGGTATTCCGTCATCTATTATCTCAGATCGAGATCCAAGGTTCACCTCTCATTTTTGGAAAGGTCTGCAAACTGCCCTTGGTACGAAGCTTAATTTTAGCACTGCCTTTCACCCGCAAACTGATGGGCAAACCGAGAGGACAAATCAAATTGTAGAAGACATGTTAAGATCCTGCATTATAGATTTCAAAGGTCATTGGAATGAACACTTACCCTTGATTGAGTTCGCCTATAACAACAGTTACCAGGCAAGTATTAAAATGGCACCATTTGAAGCACTTTATGGCAGGAATTGTAGATCTCCTGTGTGCTGGAATGAAGTGGGAGAACAATAATGGTTAGGACCTGACATGGTACAAAGTACAACCCGGGATATACAGATGATACGAGATCGACTCAAGATTGCTCAGTCTAGACAGAAGAGCTATGTTGATAAGAGAAGATGGGATCTGGAATTTCAAATAGGAGATCATGTGCTATTGAAGGTATCTCCTACCCGTGGTATTCAAAGGTTCGGAGTGAAAGGAAAACTTAGTCCAAGATTCATTGGTCCTTTCGAAGTACTTGAAAGGATTGGTGAAGTTGCTTACAGACTGGCCTTGCCGCCAAATTTGGCAAGTGTGCACAATGTCTTCCATGTCTCCATGCTTAGAAAGTATGTGTATGATCCTACACATGTCATTCGGCATGATGATCTGGTGTTAAACAAGGACATGACGTATGAAGAGAAGCCGATCAAGATATTGGACCGAAAGGTACAACAACTTAGAAATTGTCCCATTCACATGGTGAATTGTCCATTCACATGGTGAAGGTCTTATGGAATAACCGCGGAGTGGAAGAAGCCACATGGGAACCAGAAGGAATTATCAGACGCAACTACCCTGATCTTTTCGGTAAGCCATTCTCTCCTGTAAGGTCATATAAATTTGGGGACCAAATTCTTTTAAGAGGGGGAGGATGTAGCAATTTGAATTTTTGTGAAAAAATAAAAATTTAAATAAAGAATTAAAACCTAGCTAAATGGATATTTAAATGAAAAGAGCATTAAATAAAACCCATTAAATGGAAAAGAGTAATGGGCTTTGCTTAATGGACCCTCTAGAATTTATTGGGTCAAAATATGAATTTACAAAGGGAGAATAATAAGAAAATACCCTAAATTCGGAGTTCAATTATCTCATAATTGGAAAGGGGTTATTAAAGCAATAAAAGTGGCAATTAGAGTTGGAATTGGATTCCTAAACCTACCCATATAGTCTAGCACGAATTTAGATACTATCATAACCCAATTAGAGATTTGGAAAGCAAGAGAGGGAAGGTTGAGTTAGGAAATCTCGTAATTAAGAGGAATTTGAGTAGTAGTAGGAATAGGAACTTGTATTTATATAAATACATCTCATAAACCCTCTTGGCCGACCCTAGCTCGTTGCCAAAGGTTGTTGGACGTGGAGAAGAGGCCAAGGAGGAGAAGATCTCGTGGGAAGAAGGAGTTCTTAGAGCTTCTTCCACGTTCTTGGAGTTCTAACCCTAGAAGATAAATCAAGTCAAAGGTAGGCATTCTCACAAGCAAAACCAAATCAAATCCATCTATAGATAGTTCCAATCACCAAGAACAAAAGCCCTCTTGTTTCATAATTTTCCATCGAGTCAATCTTTTGTTCTTGATTTTAGAAGATCTACAGACATGATAACCCCGAGACATCATGTTTAATTCTAAACTCTATTTATACTTGATCCCATGCTACTAAATTTTTACTGTAGATACTTCATGTTGTTAGGGATCTTTTGCCCTGAAAGCCCTAAAATCAATCTTGCTCTCTGTATCATGTTCTATGTTACTCGTTATTGTTCGTTCTCAAACCATGTTTAAACCATGCTCTCTCTCGAATTCCTAATTACTGGAAGTACTCTCGCATGTCTAGTTCCATTTGCCACTGATTTCGTGATTTTTCATCATGTATATAATTAGTTATGATTTTCTAAACGACCATGTATCAAAATTTGAATGTTCTGGTCCGCAATCCAATGTCTGGTCTGACTCCTATCAGAGTCTGGCGCAGACCACCAGATCGCGACTGCCCGATATGTCACCTTCTGGGGTCCGATTGCGACAGCCTACCCGTAGCGACCAAGAAGGCGACAGGTAAGCCGTCGCGTTTCCAGTACCTGATTTGCAAGCCCTGTCGCGATCCTTACTTGCTCCTGTCGCGATCTGCCTAGTACATGTCGCGACCCTTACAACCCTATGTCGCCTTCAAAAGAATTTTGATGAAAACCCATGAAAATTATTTCTGTCACTTTCTAAATAATTCTTACGCCTTTTTACAGTTATACCCCCAGTAAAAACTTGTTTTGAAAATGGAGCTACATTGAATGATTAAAATACATATTCACGACTTATTTCTATCTATGATTTCTCTTACACATGCACACACATGAACCACCCATATATGACTGAAATCTGGCATAAAATATCTCATATGGTATCTGGGAATTTATTGCAATAAAGTATATTAATGGCCCTATTTTAAGGACTTGTATTCGTTTCTTGCGTTGTTTATATACCGATATCGACGCTCCACTGTTCTTAAATTCCTCTAGAACGTCGAGCACCTGTTCTTATATACACACTTTACTTGGCTTGTGGTGAACTCTCCGTCGGATTTTCCTTTCGCCGAACTAGTGAACCCTTGAACAAGGCCTCCGTAAGTCTCCTCTGATCATGGATTCCCACGTGGTCGACGAGCCGGTTGTACCCTAACACCCATTACACCTTTAGGGATCCATATGATCCAAACGGCTATTAGAAGTTCGCTCTTACCTTGAATCACGTCGGACCTCTGGACGTGTGCACAACATGCCCAGTGGGAAGATCTTGAGTTCCACCTGACTGCCAACACCAATTGCGCGTGTTGTGCAACTGTTACTATCGCATGTTTACTTGTCGCATTACGTACAATGTCCACTAGCTCTCGTCTGTACTCTACTCGCTCGTCTATTCACGTTCACTCTCCTATCTCGTCTACTCATCTAGTGCTCTCATCTACTTCTTGGTACTCTATATTGGTCATTGACTGATTGTCTAAAGATAAACAATATAACCAATGCCTGGCAATATATAAAGGGCCCGATCTGGTCCTGGGATGTGCGCCCGAAAGTGCTAGTGCCTATGGGAGTTAAATGATCAGAGTGTTTGGCATTACACTCAAGTGCTATCTATCTCGACTATCTATATGACAATCAAAACACAAAATGTGCTATACTCTCTCGATGTCTAGAATGACAAACAAGTGCTATACTCGTCGTGCTATTACTATACTTGTGCTAGTTGTGCTATGGCCATCCTGCTACTCGTGCTATACTCGATACTTGTGCTTTTTTTTGGAAACTATACTCGATCTCGTGCTATTGTGCTATCCTGTTACATGTGTGCTATCTCTTGCTATATTTTAACTCTCTTGTACCTGCTATCTTTAGATACTCTACCATTAAACGCGTTAATTATTTTAAGCCTGCTTGAGCCTGAGATTTAAGTCCTACTGGGCGTTATCGCTCACCCTACGTTATTTGACGTTGTGTTCTCAGGTGAGACCGAGGATGACACATACACTCACGAGGAAGGGAATGACCAAGAGTGAAGTCAGGAGTACCCTCGAGTCATTATGTTATCTTAGAGTTGTAGTTAGTTATTTCCTTTTATTGCAATGTAATTGGGCCCTATAGAATGGCTCTGATATTAGTGGTTGTAACTAGACATTTGAAAAGTTATTAATGAGAAAGATTTGCTTTAGTGTTATTCAAGGTGCAATGGTTTGATGTCTAGTACTCACTCTATACCCTTTTCTTGCAACTGCCTTCGCGCTCCGATATTCCGCGTCGGGGCATGACACTATAAACATTTAATATTACAATAGAAAAACATAACAAAATTAAAGCTCCACTTAAGTCTTCATATATTCTTCAACTCTCACATCAATTCCTTCAGTGACATCCACATCAAATATTTCTCCAGTCACAGGAACATCAATCAAATTTTCTTGATAAGCTTCAACAATGTCAGCCTCGGGCACTTCGTCCTGCATATTATAATAGTCTCGAGGTTGTGCTTTGATAGGAATGATCCATCATGTTCTTCTAGTATCGTCCACATAAAACACCTACTTTACTTGTTGGGCAAGTGCAAATTTCTCATTTGTCTCCGATTTTTTACTAGGGTTGAGACTAATGATCCCATGTTGGTCAACCTGGAATCCTTTGCCTTCACGATAAACATCTCACCAATCACACTCAAATAATTGAACACGTCTATTATGGTCAAAACACATTTCAACAACATCCTTAAGATGTCCATCACATTATTATTAAGATCTCCAATCATAACAACACCACATAGTTGAGCCTGCTTTATGTAATCAGCAGTTCTTGTAAGGAACCTAAATTTGTTTACAATCTAGCCTAAATGTGAATATGCAATTCTTGATGGTGTTTGTGACAAAACTTGGATATCTTTAGTGTAGGGAGGATCATTTGCATCTTTTAATTCTTGAACATAACTTTGAAATCATTTTTTAAAATCTTTCTCAACCCCTCTACAAGTTTCTAGTCTTTGTCTATGTTCAGCAAAAAAAGATCAATCTCCCCAATCTGTTTCAAAATATACATGTGTGCCAACTGCACTTCTTCCTCGGATAACACACGATTCTCAACTTTACCCTTAAAAAACATCTTGGGGGATTGAAGATTGACAAGGATTTAACATCGTCACTACAACTGAAAGCGCCATCATAATTTATTTTTGTACAATTAAATCGAGTGACTATGTTAGGCAAGTACATGGAATAGAACAAAATAGTCTCCTTTAGAAGATAGCCTTTTACAATTGAACCTTCCGATAGTGCTTTATTGCTCACATGATCTTTCAATTTCTTCAAGTATTGTTCTATAGGATACATCCACCGGTATTGAATAGGACTAGCAATTTTGGTTTCATACACCAAATGCACTATCAAATGAATCATGATAGCGAAGAATGACGGCATAAAAATTGTTCCAGCTTGCTTAGTGTTACTTCTACATCGACTTCTAACTTAAGTAGATGATCAGGCCGTAAAACTTTGGAACATACATCTTTAAAGTATATACTCAACTCGATAATTAGGTCAGTAACATCTGTATGAATAATGTCACAAAGTGCCAAAAGTAGCAACACTTGCACATACATATGAGAATCGTGACTCTTCAACCCTATGAACTTCCCATTTGCAAAGTCCACACACTTCAATAAATTAGATGAATACCCATATGGGACCTTAATATTCATTAAAAAGTCACAAGTCTATAACCTTTATGTTCTATTCAATGTGTAAATCACCCCTTCGTGATCTTTCAGCACATGAATGTTGAACCACTCCTATATTTTATCATTTATTTTGGTGATAACAAAACCCACGTTTAACGTAATAATATCATCAATATATTTCATATCATGTTTCTTCCATGAATACAATATATCCTTGCATTATCACTTCAGATTTACACTAAATTTTAACTCCGTCATATCCGAAGTTTCACTTCAACCGACAACATTAATTTATGTACATCCGAAGTTTAACTGTGTCATATCTCATGTTTTGGTCAATACAATTGCTTAATTAATGAGTGCATAACCGTCTGCATATATAATCTTCAAATGCACTATAATAGTATCACAGAAGAATGTATTTTATAAACACTATATTTGGATAGCACATATGTTCTTCTGTTTACTCAAAATTTTCTAAGTCCAACTCCGACTCCTGAAAAGTCGAAGTGGTTCAACTCCGACTCTTGGAAAGTCGAAGTGGTCCTACTCCGACTCCTGGAAAGTTGAAGTATGATATCGACTGTTGAACAAACGATGTCCAACTCTGACTTCTGAAAAGTTGAAGTGCTTCAACTCCGACTCTTGGAAAGTCGAAGTGGTTCAACTCCGACTCTTGGAAAGTCGAAGTGGTCCTACTCCGACTCCTGGAAAGTTGAAGTGTGATACATACTCCAACTTCTTTATAGTTGAAGTTTCTATACTTAAACATCGATTGCCTCTATATTTCAAACGTTTCAAAATGTTTGTGGCGGAAACTAAAAAATTCATATGTACTTCACATGTTATCTTATTATTTCTCTATCTGACTGAAGATCTTTTTGTTGTCTATCCTTCAAGGTAAGTGAGATGTTGTCAGCAGAAAATAAGGACTCCTTCCTTCCTGCTAGACAAAAAGGGTCGTACCTAACATGTTTGGATGTCAGCAAAAAACATGGAAGTAAGGCAAGGTATGGGCCTTTTGTCAGAAGACCTTTTTAGTCTAACTCTATCTTCTGTGCCTACAGATATCTAGAGTTCCCTCTACACCAAGTGTCTGCTAGACAGAAGAAGAAAAAGAGTAGATGAAGAAGATGAGCAACGGCTAGAAGAGTTCTAACAAATCTTTTCAACGGATCTGTTCAAGCTGCTCCCTAAAAGGATGAAGCAAGATTGAAGAACAAGATATGAGTCTTCCTGAAAGTTTCTGAAAGAGTGTACATCTAGTGAGAAGCCTCAACGCCATACACACTCAAAGCAAGAGAGAAAGAGCTCGAGCCCAAGAAGAAGTGTGCACGCAGCCATCTGAAGTCTTCAAGCATTCAAGCTTCTTTTCTCTCTTCACTTTCTTTGTGCATTATTGTAAATCTGGGGGAGAGTCTATGGCTGAGAGTTTATGTTCCTTAGTGTTCATCTTGTATAGCTCTTAGTTTGTTCCTTCTTTTCTAAGAAAGACTTGGTCCAGCTATGGGACTATACACAGTGTTCCCCTTGGGTTAAGAAAAGAACCTAGTTGGGGTTGGTGTCAATAGAACCTAGCTGGGGGTTTATGTCTAGCAGAACCGCACTGGAGTTTGTTCCAGGAGGGTGGCTTCTTGACCTGTAACAGAAGTGAGTTTCCTTCCTACTCGAAAAGGAAGAGGACCAACGGGGAGTTGCGGGTTTGTATATCCTTAGGGGGATTGTACCCTGGTTAGTTAAATCCCAAGATTTACTTGGGGACTGGACGTAGGTCTTCCACTTGAGAAGTATCGAACCAGGATAAAATCTCTGTGTTCTTGTGTGATTGTTTAAATTTGCTTCTGCACTGCTACTCTATCTTCGCACACAACTACATTCACTAACCGAAGTTTTCAAGTGGTGATTTTTGTATTTTAGTTATAGTATTTCTATAGCTATTCTATTCACCCCCCTCTAGAAAACTTGCTGCCAACCGTAAGCGGGACAACAAGTGGTATAAGAGCCAAGTCTCTTCAAGCAAGTAGATCTCAGCATCTAAAGAGCAAAGATCAAATGGCAACTCAAGGATTTGCTGAAGGCCAATCTGTCAACAGACCACCCTTGTTCGATGGTGAAGATTACAACTACTGGAAGACAAAGATGGAGTTCTTCCTCCAGGGTTATGACTATCAACTATGGACTATCATTGAAGAAGGAGATCTGATAGTCCTCAACCCAAGAGAGGAGTGGACAGTCAATGACAGAAAATTGCTCTCACAGAATAGTAAAGCCAAGAATCTCATTTGTTGTGCCCTGACAAGGAGCGAATTCAACAGGATCTCAACATGCAAATCAGTAAAAGAAATGTGGGATAAGTTGAAGCTCACATATGAAGGGACTGACAAAGTCCATGTAGTACCCTGGAAAATCTGTTTAATTAAAAATTATAAATAAATTGAAATTTTATCAATTAATAAATTCAAATTAGTTAAAAAGGGTATGCATCATTATTGCATGCGTAAAAAACCCATATACAAATATCGTAAAAATAATAGTTATACTTTAAATAATGTTCTCTAATGACTCATCAAGAAATTTAGACATAGAAAAATCATTTAGTCCAAGTTTAAGAATTTATGCGACTTATTACCGTAATTAAGAAATAAGTCGGAGAACTCATTATTTTATGAGCTAAAGTGGATTATAAATTAAAATAAATATATGAGTAGACTTTAAATAATATGGGATAATAACCCATTATGATATTTGGACCAATGGATAATTTTGGCCCATAAATAAATTCTTTAATAAAAAGGATAATAAAAAGTCATTAAGTAAATTAAGTACATGAGTTGTACAATTAAGCCCCACATAAGTTATTAGGCCAAGAGTAAGAGCCCAAATGATGAGGGTTAGAAATATTGGCATAAATAATATTAAATCAAATTAAAATAAGAAATTAATTGAATAAGTGAGATAAATAGATTTTTATTAGAATAAAGGGGAAATAAATAGAATTTAAGTGAATTAAATTAATACCCATTAACCAAAATTTGGAATGGATTATATTAATGGCCCAAACATGAAAGAGTGGGCCAAAATGTCGAGAGCCCATCATGAGATGGGAAGTAATTAACCAAAATTCGGAGTTTAAATATTAATAAATTAAATAAGGAAGAGATAAAGACTAAATAGGTTGTAAATATCCTAAATAAGAGTCCTCATCCCATCCTAACCCATTACCCACGAAATCTAATATCTTCCCAACCCTAATTAGGAGATAAAGGAGAGAAATTAGGTGATAAATAAGAAAATTTTGAAATTTAAGGAAAAGAAAGAGTTTTAGAAGGGTAGGACTCTTAAACCAAGCCATACACACCCCAATTCGGCCCTATCACCCCCTAGATCATTGTTGGAGCTCTGGAAGATGAAGGAGAAAGGCTGAGGTCGAAGGAGCTTGGAGGAGAAGGCTGGTACAAGGGGATTTCTTCTTCCTTTCGTCACCAAAAACCCTAGGATTCTTAAACGTGTGAAAGGTAGACAATCTCTCAAGCTTAAATCGCGTAAAAATTACCCTAGGTAGTCTTCATGATCCTCTTTGAAAATCCTCTGATTTCGCTCTATTTTGTTCTCCCATGAGGGAGAATTAATTCTTGAAATCCCTGTCATATCTATGTACCCAAACCATCATTGTTTGCTTTCAATCTCTGTGCATACTTGATCCCATGCCATGCGAAAATTCTCATAAATACTACATCATGTTAGCTTTCAAACGCCTCTAGTTTCCCTAATTTTCATCATGTATCTATCGCTAATTAATTCATTGATCCATCACTATGCATGTTTAGGTCACCAAAATGTAACCTAATCAAAGCATGTCTAAACGTTGTCTATTTTCGAATTAATCATGTTTGTTGGTAGATCTATGAGTCTACTTTCATTTAAAACTAGTTTCATGATTTTTGGACCATCGTGCGATTTTATATTGATTTTACAAGAGCACTGTATCACACTTTGGAGGGAAGGACCAAACCCAAAAAGGGAAGAAAAAAAAAACCCTTTTTAGGGTCGGCCCGCGCCTCTGAAGTCACGACGGCCCGACCCGTCGCGACCTCAGAGGGGTCGCGGTCGGCTGGACCGTCGCGACTCGCGTTCCCAATCCCCGAACCGGGCCAGGCCGGTCGGTTCACCCGTCGCGCCAGGCCACCCCATCGCGACCTGAATCGCGACGGGAACCCCCGTCACGTTCTCCGGCTATAGCGCTTGGACACCCCGTCGCGACTTGATCACAACGGGCACCCCCGTCACGTGTTTAGAGTTTCTACCAGAACTCAAAATTGTGCTTATGTCCCTGCTTTATATGCCATTTAACCCTTGTACAAGTTAAACCATGTATTGTTAAGCTTAGTAATTGACCTGAATATTTTTATTTGTTAATATTTAAATAATTCTTATTAATTAAAAGTCAGGTGCACGATTTATCATATTCTCATGATTTCTTTACACTTGCACACACATAACATTAATGTTTGCCATTTGACCCTATTAAATTACTCAATAATGTATCTGGTAATTAAGTGAAAATTAATTACCTAATTTTCCTATTATTTAAATGACACATGTCTTCATTTT
This sequence comes from Colocasia esculenta, assembly GCA_014218235.1. NCBI lineage: Eukaryota > Viridiplantae > Streptophyta > Magnoliopsida > Alismatales > Araceae > Colocasia > Colocasia esculenta. Next base: position 164,538,833 of record CM024755.1, on the reverse strand, counting down.
ATTCGTGTGATTCATACACCGTTATCGCGTCCCTCTGTCTTCGAGCACTCGAGGCAAGACAGACAACGTTTCGTTACACACTTTCTCTTAACTTGGACCACCTCTCTATCGGGAATACTCTCGACTGGGCCAAGGACTCCTTGTCAAGACCTCCGTAAGTCTTCTTGGCTTTGGCGCACGTCCTTTTTCGACGAGCTGGTTGTACCCTTAAACCCGACACACCATAGGGATTAGAACGATCCAAACGGCCTTAGTGAATTCTCTCTTATCTTGTGATCACGCCGGACCATCTAGCCTGTGTTCATAGCACGACTAAAGGGCGGATGTGACTTCTACCTGACTGCTGGCACACGACCTGGTGCCGTGCAACTGTTATTATCGTGGTTTAACATTGTTTTACGTTTATACCCCTATCTCATCTACTATCCTTGTACTCTCATCCATTCACGTTCACTCTACTATCTCGTCTATTCATCTAGTACTCTCTTGAGACTCTTGAGCTGTTGTGGCTCCTATTTGCTTGTACTATACATGACTGTCTAGTGCCATAATATGGATCATGCGACCCTACTGACTCAAATGCATACTGTGTAGGGCACGGAGAGTGTCCGAGGGGCTCCAATCTAATCCTGGGGGCAGAGAGCCACCCGAAAATACCTGCAGGGGCTATTGACGGTGTTCTGCATTGCACCGGTTCTGACTATACTGAATTGGCTAGACATATGACTATTATGCTATTACTGTTAGTCTGAGGAGTTCAGACGTACTGTGATATTACTGTGCTATCACAAACTGTTACACTGTTAGTCTGAGGAGTTCAGGTGTACTGTGTGATTACTGTGCTATTGCTGACTGTTACTGAATGGCTACTATCCTAGAGTGACTACTGTTGTATTCTATTAGTGCACCGTTGTGCAACATTACATGCTATCTCGTAACACGCTATCTCGTTACATGGCCAGTCCTTTATCGTCCTAGTTTTGCAATATTCTTGTTGAATGTTTTATCGTTCTCTTTCTATCAGGTGCTATTACTTTCTTGGCTATACTTGATCGTTCTATCTAGTTAACCTGCTTTACAAGACATTAATCACTTAAAGCATGTTTGTTTACACGAGATATTAAGTCCTACTGAGCATTATCGATCACCCTTCATTATTTGTTATTGTGTTTTTTCAGGTAAGTTGGATGATAACCTTACACACATCAACGGGAATGGACTGGAGTGATGAGCGACCTGGAGTCATAGCGATGGAATGACCTTAGTACCTTAGAATTTAGTTAGTTATTTGCTTAGTTATCTTTTTCAATGTAATTAAGTCATTGAGCCCTATGTTTTGGCTCTAAAGTAGCAAATGTAATAGTTTCGTTGAATTATCAATAAAATGAAGATTTTATTACTATTATTGTTCATTAGATGCTCTGATGTTTGCGATTGTATGCGCAATTGTCGTTACCATACACGTTGTTCATGCCTCCCCGATTTATTCCGCTGCTAAATTGGCGGGGCATGACAAACCAGGATTGACATCTTTGTCACACAATATGAGAAATTCCAAATGCTAACAGGTGAGACCATTACCCAAATGTATAGCAGGTTTACTGATATAACTAATGGTCTTGCAGAGCTTGGAAAGATGTACAACACTGGAGATATGGTAAGAAAAATTCTTAGATCCCTACCAAGCCAATGGACTCCAAAAGTCACAGCCATCAAAGAAGTTAATGATCTTACAACTATGTCATTAGAAAAGCTTATAAGATCATTGATGGCACATAAGATCAATATGGAGCGACTATCTGAAAGCTCATCCAAAAAGAAATTTACTAATGCTTTCAAAGTTATAGTTGCTCCTTCCACCTCTTCCTCTTCTAGTTCAAAAATTACAGACTCTGAAGACAGTGATGTAGATGATGTACTGTCCAAACTTCAGAGAATTCTTAAGAAGAAGAAGAATGGATCAAGAATGATTCAAAAGAAGGAGAAAAAGGAGAAAGAACCAGTCTGCTATGAATGCAAAAAACCTAGACATCTGAGACCAGATTGTCCAAGACTCAAGAAGATTGGTCAGCTCGAAAAATCTAAGAAGAAGCACAAGAAATTCAAAAGAAAGGCCATGGAAGTTGTTTGGGACAATGAAGAAGTCTCCACTTTAGATTCATCAAGCTCAGGTTCAAAAAAAGAGCAGGTAAGTCTAGCCCTCATGGTGTAAGACCCGGTTTCCCGGCTTCCGTCCGGTGTCGTGGGATGACTGGCCACTGACGTGTCCAGGCTGGGTGATGCATTGGTGTCGCGTCAGGGGTGCCCGACGCGATAGTCATCCGTGTCGCGGCGAGCTTGTGGGTCGCGTGTTGGTCGCGCCCTGGTTCTCCGTCGCGTCTTGCTATCGCGCCCGGTCAACGGGCCGCGACAGTGTTTTGTCGGGTTGCGCTGTCTGGTCATCTGATGCCTGTCAGCATGGCAGGCGTGTTAGTACGGCCTGTCGCGTTGTCGCAGTGCCCTTGGGGGGGCGCATCCTCGTCATGGTCCGTTGACCCGTTGCGTTAAGGTTGTTAACGTGACGGGGCGGTCCGTCGCGTTCTGGGTGTCGGGCGTTTAAGGCGCAGGCCGGCTACCCCTTCCCCCTCTCTCTTCTTCTTCCCTTCTCCCTCTCCCTCCGACGACCTCTTCCTCCCCTCTTCTCCCCTTTGTGTGTTTCAGGGGAGGAGGAGGGTCGTGCGTGGTGTTCTGGCATCGTGGAGCGTGCATGGAGTGAGGAGGAGGTGTTCATTCCGACGAGAAGGGCCGGTTCTTCGTTTGAGGTAGGGATTTCTTGTGCCCTTCCCAATCCAGGTGGATCGGGAGTCCTCGGGGTTTTGTAGTTAGCTTTATAGCTTTCCCCATGCTCCCATCCCCGTGTGTGCATGCTTGTATGGTTTGTGGGCGGCCCAGGATTGAGGATCCCGCTGGTCTGCCTCTTTGCTAGTGTCGCGACGGCTCAGCGCATCGCGACATCAGAGGAGGCGTCGGCCCTCTCGGGTGTGACCTTATCACGACGCGGTTGGCGGTCACGATAAGGATATCGCGCCACGCTTTCTGGTCGCGACGTGTTTCCCCGACGCGACAAGGTTGCTGTCGCGGTCCCATTACCCGTCGCGATGGTATCGCGACGGCCATGGGGGACGTGACAGGACCTGTGTTGCCTCGGAGGTTTCCGTGGCCAGTTGTGTGTCGGCGTGTGCCTCAGGGCAAGCTTTGCCCTTAGGACCTTCTAGTGGGGAACACAACAGGTTGCCTCCCTGCGTTCAGTGACCGAAGGTGACACCTTCGTGGCCGTGTCTTGGCAGTGGTGCCAGGAGGGTCGCGTCTATCTAATAATCGATTGACTGGCGGTCAACCGATTATTAGCAGAGCGGTGGGTTTCCGTACTGTCCTGTGGTGTTCCGAGGTTCTAGCCGTTCATGCGTGCCTTGGTTGGCCGACGGCCCTTATGAGGGTCTGTGCATGCCTCTCGCTCGCTGGGTTTGTCGTGTGTTACAAGCCAACAGTTCAGCGTGGTTTTGTTGTGCTGCCCTGCCTGTTCGCCCGGTGCTTGGCACTTGAGGGCTTGTCCTGTTCAGAGGTTGTCTCCATTTCCTGGAACCCCCGTCCTCGGGAGCCTGTTGAGGGAGTACTCTGGGCTACAAGCGTGCTTGAGTTGGCAGCCGACAGGGCGGACTCTGGAGCTGAGGGGAAAACGAGGTTTGGATAGTGGCGCTGAGTCGTTTGTAGAGCTCTCTTGTCTAGGTCTGGGACGCCGAGGGGTTCGGAGTGCTTTCCTGGCGCAGACCAGACAGTCCCTTGTCTCACTGCTTCTCTCTGCGTTGGTTCCGGAGCCACGTGGTGGTGTCAGGCGTGAGGCCGCAGCTTGGCCAGGCTGTGGTGTTGCATGTGTTGTGTGTTCTATGGCGGCTCTGTCTCACCCTTGCGCGGGGGCGGAGGCAGGAGCTAGGCTAGCGAGCAGAGCGTGCGGACTGCGGGTCCCCCTCTTGGCTGCTAGCGGCGGTGGCTTGGTTGTTGTTGTTGTGATGGTGTTTTCCTCACGACGTTTCCAAGTGTTCCTCGTTGCCCTAGCTTGCACGATGGTTTTAGCCTGGCTGTGCTTAGCTCCCATGGGCGTCATTGGTCTGGCCTTGGGCAGACCCGTGCTTCCGGTGGTTCCCACTTCGGTGTTCTCTTGGTTTCGTGGTCCCATTCTTGGGTGCCAGCCCGTGATGGCACCGGCGTGTGTAGCTTCCCGACCTGGCGGTGTGTCCGGGGTCTGGGGTGGTTCTGCTTGTGGGCCCTCGACCTTGTAGAGGTCTGAGGTGGCCGTGCTTGCGGTGAGACATCGTTCTCACTTGGTTGTTCCGTGGTCTCGGCAGGTGTGCTGAGCACTGCTTCCGCTTTGTGCCTGACTCCATTGGTTTCTGCGGGAGTCGTGTGTGTGCCACGACCTTGGTTGGTGGTCGTGGCGTTGTACTGTTCTCTTCCGCTGCTTAGTGGTACCATGCTGAAGGTGTTTCTCGCTTTACAGCTTTCTAGTGTAGTTTCCTGTTTTCGAAGTTCCTGCTGCTCTGGCCGGTGAGGGGCTGGTAAAATCCCTACTGGGCCTTGTTCGCGAGGCTCACCCCCCTACTTCCTTCAGCTAGGGGCTCATCATCGTAGGATCTCGGTGTCGGACGGGTTGCGGAGGCAGCTGTGGCGCCATGTTGTTGTCAGCAGCAGTGAGAGCGAGTGTTGTGAGCTCTTGTAGCCTGAGTGAGCTGAGAGTTGTGCTTTGCAAGTCCTCGGGGTATGCCCCTTAAGGACTACACCTTTCTTCTTGTACCTGTGCTTTTACTTGGGACCCGTTGTACAAACCTTTTGTATATTGTACATATTGTTATAGTTATTTAAATTCAGTATATATCTCACTAGACTATTTCTTCTAACCCTTCCGGATCTTCGGATCCGTGGGTGGCGGCGCGAGGATCTGGGAGGTCGGGTCGTTACACATGGCAAGACTAGATGAGGTACATTTTGACCCATCTTTTAATTCTTGCACTGAGTCAAGGTCAGAGTCTGAAGATTTAGAAGATGTCTTTAATGAACTTTATGAAAAACATAAAGGTGTTGTAAAATAATTAAAGAATCTGAAAAATAATCTTACTTGCTTAGAAAACACTAATTCTGATCTTAAATCAGAAATGGAACAATTGGAAACACAATTAAAATAAAGTAAAAATAATACTTATCTTTTGAATGAAGATTTAAAGAGCAAGAACAATGAAAAATTAGAGTTAGAAGAAAATTGAAAACTCTAACTAAAGAAAATCTTTATTTAAAAGAATTAGTTAGAAAATTAACAAAAGGTAAAACATCTCTAGCTCTATACTTAAAAGGATCAAAATCTGACAACAATAAACAAGGTCTTGGATACAAACCTCCTAAAAAAGGAAAACAAATTAAGTATCCTGGGAAATATCCATTACCAAAATTTGTGAAAGAAACCAAGTTGCCTCAGAAAAAGATCCATCTAATGAACATATGCTCTCAAAAGAAAAGGTTTTTAAAAATCATGTTTTAAACAAACATCACAAAGAAAATAAGGCCTGCAAAACAAATTAAATTCATTGTTGTTCTCATTGTAATAAATTAGGCCACACAGTAAACACCTACACTACTAAGCACTTATTATGGATTCCTAAAGGTTATTTTTATACATCTAACCATCAAGGACCCAAAAAGATTTGGGTACCTACTTCTGAGTAGTTTATTTGCAGGATAACCTTGAAGCATCAGGATCAAAGGATGTTTAAGGCATTAATGACTGCAAACTCTTCATCCAACTCATATCTGAGGAGGGAGTAGTCACAAATTTGTATTTAATTTACAATTACTACTAATAAGATTTTGCAAGTCTCTTTTTATAAGATCAATGCAGGTAAAACTCTTGAAGACTTGACAAACAACAAGTGGATATGTTAAGAAACAACAAGATCAAACAACAAGTCGACACACATTCAAGACTGTGTCGACACACATAGAAGATCAGGTCGACACACCATGAAACAACGGTCGACAGACAAGTGAAGACTCATCAAGCCTCACTCTAAGGAGGAGCCTCATATTAAGGGGGAGCCATACGCTATAAGGGGGAGCAAGTAATAAGGTGAGATGTAAATTCATGACAAGTATTGTTGAACCCCTCTCACTCAAACTCATAGGTAGTATTGGTAAGAAGTCTTTACAAGAGGGAATATGCAAATGGTAAGATCCGTCCTTTTTGGGTATTGACAAAAAGGGGGAGAGTATTTTATTCATGAATTTTCTATTTAATGTTTGACTTTATGTTTATGTCAGAAAATTCACATGAGTTTTGTCATCACCAAAAAGGAGGAGATTGTTGAACCACTCTTATATTTTATCCTTTATTTTGGTGATAACAAAACCCATGTTTAACTTAATAATATCATCAATATATTTCATATCATGTTTCATCTATGAATACAATATATTCTTGCATTATCACTTCAAATTTACACTAAATTTCAACTCCATCATATCTGAAGTTTCACTTCAACCGACAACATTAATTTCTGTACATCCGAAGTTTAACTTTGTCATATCTCATATTTTGGTTAATACAATTGCTTAATTAATGAGTGCATAACCGTCTGCATATATAATCTTCAAATGCACTATAATAGTATCACAGAAGAATGTATTTTATAAACACTATATTTGGATAGCACATATGTTCTTCTGTTAACTCAAAATTTTCTAAGTCCAACTCCGACTCCTAAAAAGTCGAAGTGGTTCAACTCTGACTCTTGGAAAGTCGAAGTGGTCCTACTTCGAGTCCTAGAAAGTTGAAGTATGATATCGACTGTTGAACAAACGAAGTCCAACTCCGACTCCTGAAAAGTCGGAGTGGTTCAACTCCGACTCTTGGAAAGTCGAAGTGGTCCTACTCCGACTCCTAGAAAGTTGAAGTGTGATACATACTCCTCCTTCTTTACAGTTGAAGTTTCTATACTTAAACATCGATTGCCTCTATATTTCAAATGTTTCAAAATATTTGTGGTGGCAACTAAAAAATTCATATGTACTTAACATGTTATCTTATTATTTCTTTGTCTGACTGAAGATCTTTTTGATGTCTATCCTTCAAAGTAGGTGAGATGTTATCAGCAGAAAATAAGGACTCCTTCCTTCCTGCTAGACAAAAATGGTCGTACCTAACATGTCTGGATGTCAGCAGAAAACATGGAAGTAAGGCAAGGTATGGGCCTTTTGTCAGAAGACCTTTTTAGTATAACTCTATCTTCTGTGCCTACAGATATCTAGACTTCCCTCTACACCAAGTGTATGTTAGACAAAAGAAGAAAAAGAGTAGATGAAGAAGAAGATGAGCAACGGCTAGAAGAGTTCCAACGGATCTGTTCAAGCTGCTCCATAAAAGGATGAAGCAAGGCTGAAGAACAAGATATGAGTCTTCCTAAAAATTTCTGAAAGAGTGTACATCCAGTTAGAAGCCTCAATGCCATACACACTCAAAGCAAGAGAGAAAGAGCTCGAGCCCAAGAAGAAGTGTGCATGCAACCATCTAAAGTCTTCAAGCATTCAAGCTTCTTTTCTCTCTTCACTCTCTTTGTGCATCATTGTAAATCTGGGAGAGAGTCTGTGGCTGGGAGTTTAAGTTCTTTAGTGTTCATCTTGTATAGCTCTTAGTCAGTTCCTTCTTTTTCTAAGCAAGACTTGGTCTAGTTGTGGGACTGTACACAGTGTTCCCCTTGGGTTAAGAAAAGAACCTAGCTGGGGTTGGTGTCAACAGAACCTAGCTGGGGGTTTAAGTCTAGCAAAACCGCACTGGGCTTTGTTCCAGGAGGGTGGTTTTTTGACCTGTAACAGAAGTGAGTTTTCTTCTTACTCAGAAAGGAAGAGGACCAGCGGGGAGTTAGGGGTTTGTATATCCTTGGGGGATTGTACCCTGGTTAGTTAAATCCCAAGATTTGCTTAGGGACTGGATGTAGGTCTTCCACTTGAGAAGTACCGAACTAGGATAAAATCTGTGTGTTCTTGTGTGATTGTTTAAATTTGCTTCCGCACTGCTACTCTATCTCCGCACACAACTACATTCACTAACCGAAGTTTTCAAATGGTGATTTTTGTATTTTAGTTTCACTATTTCTGCAGCTATTCTATTCACCCCCCCCTCTAGAAAGCTTGCTGCCAAACCGTAAGCGGGACAACAATGAAGTTGCGGATGTATCCCCTAGTCTTCTAAGTCCATTCGTGCCTTAACAATATCCTTACTGTAACCAGATCCAAGGAGATTCAAAATACCCAACAGATTATCGCATACATTTTTTTGGATATGCATGACATCTAAGTTATGATGGAGGTGCTAGCAGGAAAGGAAGCAATTCCCTATCATTTCAAGCCCATGTTGTGCGACCGACAGGTCATGCCTTAGCGCAACAAGGGTAGGCCTAGTAAGCAGATGCAAAGGCACCCTAAGTCCTAGATGGGAGAGCCTTAACATGGCCCAAAGGACTAAGGACTCACCATTGGCAAGTACAAGGTAAGGAGATGGAGTTTTGGTGGGTCAATCCTACATCTGTGTATCTACATGGGCCACTACTGAAGAGTAAGGCAATGGCTAGGCCCAACCCCATTCTTTCGCTTTTGTGGGCCAAGTGATTGGGTCTTAACGAGCCAAGCCGGTTTTATCACACCTCAGTGGTTAATTTCACCAACATGCAAAAGCTGATATCTAGATTCTTGGACCTATGTTTTTATCCTATGATTATACCACATGTATATTTTTAATTTGATTTCACAAACACAAGCTTGGTATGATCAATCAATTTTTGGGTTAAAATCTTTAACAAAGAGAATGGAATTTTCCTGATAATCCATTCGGTTGATACTGTATACTTCGGTCATTGAGTTCATACTTTGCAGCAAAAATCAGAAAGGGCCAAAAAAAAAAAACAATATTTGAGGTTCAGTTTGCAAAGTTTGGAAGCCCTCAGTGATCTAATCAGTGTGGCCATCCTCTTTCATGCTTACACTGGGTACCATCAAATAGTTCACATGAGTGGAATACCAGCAGTAATTGACAGTTTGAAATAGTTGACAGAAGAATAAAGAAACCATGAATTTCTTCACCATCTTTCATCAAATTAACGCCAAAAGGGCACTAGACAGACTCACACATTATTTAATTTTGTTCCCAAATATGGGCTATAAAGTTCACTAATAAATGAGATGATGTTCACAGAAGACAGCATGTGCTAAGTTAATACAGACGGGCATCTAGAACTCTCATAGTAAAACTATGTTGCGCACATCTCAATTACTTGGTACCCCACTGGCATCAAATGCCAAGTTGAATGTCAATGTGCAAACTTTTGCAATCAACTAATGGCTGAACAGCTTCAAGAAAATTAAACCATGTACGTCATACCCACTTGCATTATATTCATGTGTGGCACACTCAAATTAGCAGTCCCTGCCCTACAGTTCCTCCTCAAGAATGCATAAAAATAGTTTATGACTAGCTTCTTCAGGAACCATGACTCCTTCCTTGCCCTCACATCACCATGTGCAAGCAGATAGGTAAACCCTGACTCTGTTGCTTCCGTAAGGGCTGCAAGCTCATACTCTAGACCAGGGTCATCATCTGACGGCATGGCACTGGATGGAAGGAGTGCTAAATCTTCTACCCTAATAGAGTTGTTGACATCGTCTGTCATCTGGATCGATAACAATGGCATTCTAAGGTCTTCAGCCACATTTGGACTTCCTGCATTACTAAGCCTTACTGATTCAATGTCAATCTCTAATTCTTTAACACTGCTCTCAAGTGCAATTTCCTGGGCTTCCCTTCTCAAGAATTTCTCTAAGCTCTCCACTAACAGCTGCTCAAATGCCTGGTGGTCCTCCTTCCGGACATCCTTGTATCCATAGCGGGCAATGCACCGAAACATGTGGTAGTCTTTTGGGCAAACCCTTCGGAACAGGAACCTTTCCTCCTGTGGAACAACTGGAACAGGCACGTACTTGATGCAAACAAACACAAGTGTGGAATGAATTGCTGGAAGGCCGATTAAGAACTGTCCCAATATGGAAGGTATGCCCTGCACAAGCTCATTATATAGTAATCCAATCCCTGGAACTCTAACAGTTCCCAGTGTGGAACCAAGCTCGAGCATGAAGTCCATAGAAATCTTCTCACGAATTTCACTCTGATACTTGAGCACACTACCATAGTTCCATACGTACATTAAGCAAAGGAAAAAGGAGGCAAAAGCAAGTGGCAACCATCCACCTTCTGCTATCTTTGTAAGGACAGCAGATAAGTAAATCAACTCCACAGTACCAAATATGGCAGGAAAGCAAATAACCAAGAATAGATTGGTTTGCCATATTAAAAGCATTACAAGGGTCACCAATGTAGTGCTGACAACCATCACCCCAACCTCCGCAATGCCTGCAAAACATGTTGCAGCCTGATCAATAACAAGACTTCAAATTTTTTGTCTTCCAAAGTTTCCAGTTTATTCTAGCACTTATTTGCTTGGTACAGGTAAATCATCTTTTTATTTACAGGTCACCATTCACTAGTAAGCTGCAGAAAACTAATTGTCCATGCTGCTGCTATTTTTTCCAAGTGTCCTGACATCCTGGAAGTTGTATGGAGACTACTTGAACTCTTCTTACAAAGAAAAGATGATCAAGGATAAAGATATCTGGAGCTCGAAGAGAAGGAGAGGAAATCATGCAAATTGAAGTGCAAAAGTAACAGGTGCAGAAAGTTGAGAAAGCTTTCTAAAGAAACAAAGGATGAAGTGCTCTTTTAAGATGAACATAAAGATGAACAACTTTTTTAGGATGAACATAAACATACGAGAACACTAGATACTGACAAATAGGAAGAAAAATGAAGAAAAGGCAAAGGCATCTGGTGATGAAGAAGAATATACTAACCATATGCATTCGCGATGTCAGTGGTGTTTTTGAAAGCAGCTACAATGACTATGCACATAATCATCAGAAACCAATTGATAACTGGTATGTATATCTGACCCATGAGCCTCCGAGATGTGTGGATTATCTTAAGCCTTGGAAAGCAACCTAAAGCCATAGACTGCTTTATGCAGGAAAATGTTGCAGATATCATGGCCTGGCTGGCGATCATGGCCGCAAGTGTGGCTATCACAAAGACTGGCCAGAAGAGGACATCTGTTCACAATATCCACAGGTCAATCAACCAATTAGATCAACATTTTTGAAATTCTTCCAGCAACATCTATCAAAGAAAAGTCCAAGGATTAATAAGAGGGCAAACCAGCAGGTCAGAAAACCAGAACCTCAGAGATGAATCAATTCACCCAGGTGCGAACCTGGTGTGGTGGGAATTTTTCTGAGTTTGATTAACGGTCTCTGCCACTAGCAGGCTCCTCAAAAGGAATATCATTAAAAATGTACAGGTTATACATATTTAGTTAACAACAGTAGGCTAGCACCTGGAACGGAATCATAAAATATTCTGTCCACTGAACCAGGATTCTCCATTAAATATGCAGCCTGACCCATGTATGCCAGAAGGAGGCATGGGAACACCACACATGTAAAGCCAATCTGCAGAGTGCACCATATCCAAGTTAAGTTAATGAGGCTGGATCATTTCACTGACTTCTAATAAATAGGCCAGATTGCAGAAAAGAAGCAAAAAAAGGAAGTGAAAACATAGGGTAAAGGTTAGCGTCACCAACAGTTACCTGTATAGATTTTACGGAAAAATGTCCAAGATCAGCAAACATCGCCTCAGATCCTGTAGTCGTGGGCCAACAATTAATGAAGTTCCAAAGGAAGAGATCTTCAGACAATGGGTTGTTGTGATCAATACATGCACTGAATTATTAGTGCTAGATTAAAAGAATCCACTGTGGCAACAAGCTAAGAGCTCTGCACTACCGATGACCGTTCAAAAGTAAAGCCTAGTACATGAAATATTTTACACGTCCATTCACATAAAAGGTAACTATAAGTCTATAATGCTGTTCAGAGTTGAAGGATGAGACTGCTTCATATTGCTCAAGTCAGGTTTGAAGGCCACATCACCCCCCCCCCCTCCGGGCTTAAAACAAGAATGATCAGAGAAAGGATTTCAAAGTTAACTTGAATCCAAAAGAATTGACCAAAGTTTTATACTGGCTATCATCAATTCATCATTGATACAATTATCCCAAAATTTAGAGTGCCAAGCCAATTCTTGAATAAACTTAAACTCAAAAAAGAAGCTGGTACCTGAAATTATATTCATGAAAATTTTGAACATAGTTACTAAGCAAGATAGATTCTCATGAGAAAAGTTTCCTAGAAGTTGGACCATCCTCTTCAAGAAGCATGAAAAACAAAGGAAAAAGTGAAGAAGATGGTTCAGTTTGATCCAATAATGTCACTTCCATTCGGTGGTGATTAATATCTAACGTCTGATCTACTTTCAATTGCTGGATGCTTTCTCTAAACATCAACCATGTTGTTTAGCAACTGCATGTTTGAAATGTTTAGTGCCTGTTTGGTATGAGAGAATAAAGTGGGAATAGGGATGGTTTATCCCTATTCTCTGTTTGGTATGCTTACTGCTCATGAGGAAAACAGGGGTTAAGGGGAATAAGGCTAACCATAAAAATGGGGATACCAATGGGGATAATGCATTCCAAGGGGACCCGTGGAATGAGTTACTCCTCCCACTTTTTCTATCCCCATTTCATACACTTGAAGACAACTTTTTCCTCGTTAATGCCCTTCCCGTTTTGACTTATATTATATACTAATCAGACTTAAGTTAAAATATTAACAAAAAGTATTTCTAATAAATAATATAGTTAATTACTATATTATTGTAGTAATTGACATAATAAGGAATATAGTTATATTATTATATTATATTAGTATGATAATTAACATAGTAACATAGTTAATTATTATAGTATTATAGTAATATATTATTATTATACACTATACTATATATAATTATGATAGTTGAAATATTAACATAGTCAAATTATTGATAAGTCGTCACTAAACTTATATAATAATATATTAAGACAATAAGATTACTACATTTCTTTAGTAATTATCGCTAGTAATTAGCATTGTAATCTAGTCAATTATTAATGATTATAGTAAATTATGACTAAAATTAATATAATAACATAGAAATTATTATTATAATATAACATAGTATTATAGTTAATTATTATAGAAACTAGATTAATATGAATAAGGTATGTTATTTTATTACTATACTATATATGATTACGATAATTAATACAATAACTAATCAAACTATTGATAAGACAATATAATAATATATTAAAACAATAATATTACTACATTACTTTAGTAATTATCACAATAATGAACACAGTTTTATTAATATAGTAACATAGTCAAATTGTTAATGGCATTATAGTAAATTATCACTAAACTTACTATAATAATATAGTAATTGTTATTATATTATTATGGTATTAACATAATACATTTGTAATATTGTCACAATAATTAACATAGCAATGTAGTCAAATTATGATTACCATCATGGTAGATTATGATTAGTCATATTGTAATAACACATTAAAACAATATTTTTACATTGTTATTGCAATTAACATAGTAATGAACATAGTACTATTACCATATTATATATCCCATATAACTATATTAATTAACATAATATCATGGTAAAATTATGATTACTATATTGACACAATAATATTATATTATTATAATAATTGTTCTTAGTTAATGAGATTGTTATCCCTATTCTTCACTATTTCCCAACCAAACAAGGGTTAACATATATCCTCCAACCTAGGTTAAGAAGGGTAAAATGGTCTAAAAATGAGCCTTATTATCAATATTATCCCCATTTTCACCAAACGGAAAATAAAATTTAAAAGAAGGATATCCTCGTGCATACCAAACGTCATGAGGATAAGGACTAAGGATATCTAAAACTAGGGTGAGTTATGCCTATTCCCCTCCCAACTTATCCAAATACCAAATAGCACCTTAAGATGTATTGCTCTACAAGAAACTGCATGCCTGTTTCCACTTCAAGGTCAACAAAAAGGAGACTATGGTTGTGTGATTCAGTTTCCTCACATAACACACACTTCCACATTGCAGTAGCCAATCCCTCTTTTTGGTCATATAGTTTTAAGTTTTAACTGCAGGAAATTTTCTCCAAGAAGCTCAATCTCCAATTTTTATAATTTCCAGAAATTTCCAATAAGACAATCATAAATTTTGTTTCTAGAATTCAAAATGAGAGTAAATGGTCTACTGCCTATAGTCACTGTAAGGGTCACACAGAATGTCAGTATTGCAGCATGGAAAAATAAAAAATGAGGGAACTTTTAGGATCACTGAAACACAAGGTTGGGAGAAAATAAAATGGATTTCTCAGTGGGTAAAACTGATGTCTCTGGTTGACAATGTTAATCTCACATTGATGGTCCCACATTGATACATTGGGTTCTGTTCAAAAGCATGATGTTTTCTTTCTATAAGAAGCCAGGGCAGGGATGAAGTATCAATTTAAGAAATATTCTAGAACTGGTATCCAGCTGCAACTTAAATGATAACTCTACAATGAAAGAAAAATCCACCAAGTGTTCAATTGACCTTCATGGACAAGATGCAAACTACATTATGCAGGGTTCTAGCATCTCTTAACAAGAAGAAAAGGCACATTCTTGAACTAACTACAAAGCCAAACAAAAACTATGATGGATGTGAAGATGAAGCTTTTTATTACAATTATAAGCCTCAAGGCAAAAAGTAAGGATACTGCCATACCAGTAATGCAGAGGACACAACCACCAAGTGCTGACCATGCTTTTCCACTGTTCTTCTTGAAGAATAAATAGATATAAGAAGGATTGAAGGCCCGCAAAACTGTAATATCATATTTGACTATATTGTATATACCAATAGAGCTCAAGCTGAAGAACCAAAGTGCCAGAATTGGAGCAAACATGAAACCAACTTTGCCTGTCCCAAACCTCTGAATGCTGAATAATCCTACAAGAATGATGATGGAAACTAGGACAACAGCATCTGCAATTGCAATAACATGAAGCAACATTGAACAACAAGAAAGTAATGGAAAAGCTCTGCTCAAACATTTTAGAGGACTCTAATTCTTTGTACTCAGGTACCAGAGGGATTAGATGAAAGACTCAGTTAGCTACCTGCTTTAAATCCTGGAATTTCCCCTTGAAGGCCGCTAACCGCAGACATTACTGCATTCAAGGAAATAGTAATAAGAAACTAATTATGCTCATGTGACATTAAAAGGATTTAAAACATGAACAGAAAGAAAGGACAGAGAATACCAGACATTGCTGGAGTAAGGATACCATCACCAATAACCATGGAAGTCCCCATAAGGACCAAAACTAAGAGAAGTGTTTTTAAGGAAGATCTTCCCTCCAACCTAGCTTTTATATTTAGTGCTCTTTCAAGCTCAGGTGTGGGTAGTTTGAGACGGAAACTGGAGATATCTTCATCAGCTCTCTGCCTATTTGGAAGTAGATTAACTTTGGCATACCTGCATATAAGTGAATACAATGCAAAAGTACCTCCTGCAATCAAGTTCAAAAGAAGTTCAGGTATAAACACTATGGAACAACACAGAGGAAAAAGAATATGTAAGAGAGTGAAAAGAAAAAAATGCCAAAAATATTTACTGGAAAAAAATGATACGGTAAAGCCTGAAGGGAGGTTTGTGTTAAAAAATATATAATAATAAAATTAATGAACGAACTAGTACTGCTCAAGGGGTCAATACCTTCACCGTTGTCATTGGCTTTCAGCACTATAAAAACATATTTTGCAAATGGAACCAATGCTATTGTATACATGACTAATGATAAAGCTCCCAAAACATCAACTTCAGATTTTACTGGCACCTTGCTGAACACATCACTAAAGACATACAGAGGACTTGTGCCTAAATCACCATAAACAACACCAAGAGTTTGGAATGCCATGGCAAGCGTCCCCCAGACTGAGAGATCCTGATCAGAAAGAAAAAAAAAAGAACTAAATGATCAGGAATAATTCTCCAAGAACAACATTGATAAAAGTTATGATAATGAAATCAAGATATGTCTAAACGCACATCAGAAAACAAGGTAAATGATCAAGCACAAGTTTCCGAGGAGAAAATTTGGTCATATATGGTCGTGTTCCATATCTAGTACCCTCAAACATGCCAGTATGATGTTATCACTTTGTAGACGAAATTAGCCATAACGACCAATATAGTGAGGCAGATGCAAGACAATCACCACCCTGCAATCCCGGATGAAATGATTAAATGTCATATGATACAATAAATCTTCCAACAATCCTCTTGGACATAATCTTAGCATGAATTTCAGTTTTTCTTGGAGGAGTATTTGAATTCCTGCCTAAGATACCAATTGCGGAGGAAGCTTAGGCCAAACAATGGTTGCAAACTAAGTGGGCCAAGATGCATTTATGTCAGAATAAGAAGAAAAACACCAATCCATGACACCATGATACTTTGTCCAGCTTTAGAATGCATGTATACATTTATTTCATCAAAAATTGCAGCAGAAGTCGAAGGAGTCCACCTTCAGGTGGTGCTTGTGGGCATCGGCTATGTCCATTGCCTCCACATCGAAGGAGTCCACCCTTTTGGGCTTCCTCATCAGCCGTCGGCGCAGGGACCCCTTCTCCCCCAAGCTGCTCTCACCCACCTCCCAAGTCCCACCCTCTCCTCCTCCCCCCCATTCCTCAAAAGACAACGGGGGCGACTCCGAGTCCACCTCGCTCCCGTCCACCCATCGCGTGTCGGACGACGCCAGGCGGGAGCCCACCTCGATCCACTCCGATCCTCTCTCCATGTCTCCCCCAAACCTTCTTCCTCCTCCCGGCTTTCAGCTTCCTCCGCTCGGTATCCCCGTCACCGGGAGCAGTGGCGACTGATCAGGAAGCCGCCATGGGCTCCGTCGCAAAGTCCCATTTGGCCAAGGCGGGGACTTGGTGCCTGGCGAGACGAGGGCGCCGCCACTCGCTCTGCCCTTCCGCCATGATTGGAGAGGTGTGAAGTCGTCGCCCGAGCTCCCCTGCTGGCCGCTACCACGGAGTTGTTGCCCTGAGGGGGGAGGGGACACTGTGGAGGAACTAAAGATAGTGACAATGGAAGTCAGCTTACCTTACTTATCTGTTCCAAGCCTCTCAACTTATTTACGTTGCCAAGGGCTGCGGCGGGTAGGACGAAGACGCGGTGATCAGATCGCGCTTCCGTGCCGCGCCCGCTGGCCAACCACCGCTTCTATCGCCGCTCGTTTTTGTCTCTTATGCTGCCGAGCTCGCGCGTGGGGGCAAACAATGGCCGTTGGATTGTACGACCGCCGTGTCTTTCCATTGGGCCACGTGGAACGGAGTTGTCGCGGGCATCGAGGAAATGACGTCAAATGGAGCGGCGATCGATGTTGGCGGGGTGGATGAAAGCCGGTTAGTGGGCCGCCGGACTCGGTGTTACCCGGCATGCTTTGCCTTAATATCCTCATAATTACTGCCCAAATGCCACCGTCTCATCGCTGTTTTTTCTGAAAATTTGACTCTCCATTTAAAATTGGGTCTTCCCCAATTAAATTTTCAGCCGAAAAATAAAAAAGGTGTCACAACTTTGGATTCAAAAGAGACCAACAATTAATCTTTGGTCTTCCAAATTTTGATTTCGGGTCAAAGCAAAATGGGAGACGTCCACCCATGTTAGCTTTGGAAAATTGCATTTATACTCTTGGAAAACACCAAATCTTGACCTCGTCACTTGTTTTGGACAAGAAATATAGAAGTAGTAATTCAAATTGAGGAAAAAAATTTTAAGAGAGAGAAGAGAGTTGTATGTGACCCCAACCAAAGGTACAACATACATCAGTCTCGAACGGAGCACATTTGACCTTAGTAGGTCTATACAGCTAAAGAGACACACCAGAAAATAAACACAGAAAAAATTGGACCATCCTTGGAAAGACTCAACTGTTGCACAGTACCATTAGAGGAGATCGTCGGAGACGATCTTCGAGAGTTCGATAGGAAGATGCATAACCACGGACGACCAGAACACTAAGAGGGAGCTCGATGAAAATGGCCAAGACTAGTACTGTCATGGAGAAAGCCCTAACAAATAGAGTGTCTTGCTCATCTCTAAAGGCTCCATAAAAAGAAGAAGAGGAAGATGAACACCAAGCTCCGAAAGAGATGCACGCACGAAGTACATTTGAGGTGGAAAACATAAAAACCCACAATGGAGAATGTGAAAATGAAGAGAGAAAGGTCCTTGGCAACAAGAGGTAGATAAGCTGCAAGCCGATCTTTGAGTATGCCGACGAAGATCTCACCAACGCGGTCGATGAAGACACCCCCAACAATCGGAGAAACAAAACCTCTCCTTAAGGGTGATGGAAACCAAGGAAACTAGAGTTCCCCAAGAGGAAAGCACTTCTTGTCGAGTTCCTCTGATAAAATCAAAGACGATTCCATTCCCCCACAGAAGGACAAAAGCCAAGAAGATCCCTTCTTGAAAACAAAAACCCCCTAGAAGGAGGTGTGATCTTACAAACCGAGGAGAGGGGAGGGGGGGGGGGGGGGAGGGGCTCCCAACCGAAGCCGAAGAAGAGGAAGCATTGGCTCTTCTATTCGCCAACCCCTCTCTCTCTCCGAAACGACCCGCCCCCACTTCACACACAAACCAAATCTTGACCTCGTCACATATATCCCATATTTGATACAAATTCATTGGTTATATCTCTAGACTTTGGTAGTCAATAAAATCTTAAGAAAGATTCTAACTTGCAGATAGAAGCATCAAATGGGGTTGAAAGGATAACGATGCTATTATCTAACATTGAAGAGAGAGAAATCAACTAGAAAAGTATTTTAACCTAATTTTAAAGTGAGTGACAAACATGTTGTGTGAATCTTATGGCATGAAGCGATAAGAATATTGGAGAGGGTTGATCTCGAATCCATAGTAGATCGTCGATGGCCTAGGAAGGTTGGAAAGCTAGATGACAATCAGCGACGGTGAGAGGAGGACCTTGAAGGAGAAGCAGAGAATCAAGAGGTAATGGGATTGGAATCTTAGAAAAAAAAAATCCTTCAATGTCTAAGTCAGATCTCGACAGGAGTTAAAGTAGAAGAGTGAAGGATTCGAGATCACTTCCCATGAGTGTTATGTGAAGAGTTTTGCTCATATCTTTAGTAGAATTTTTTTCTCTGAGTTTATAGGGGTTGGCCTCCCTGCTAGTCTCATGCGGCATGGCTGTAGATATGGCTACAGTCGTAGGACTCTGCTCTCCTCATAATGGAGCCATATGTAAATAAGACTTAGTAGGCCGTCAGCCATATGTAGATCATGTAACACCCCACTTAGGCCCGGTCCAGTTATACCAACTCTCATCGAGTCCAAGTGACGTGTTCCATGGAGAACACATCCCAACATATATCAAATGCAGGTTGATTCATTCACAAATAAATACTAATGCAGTGAAAATAAAAAAAACATCTCATCAACTTTAATATCCAGATCCATAGTCCATAAAGAAATCCACAATAGCTAAGTAGTTTAAATACAATGTCCATAACATAAGTAATTCCTCACATACAAATGTCACGCAATCACACAAATCAATCCTCATGCTCCGAATCCGATCCCGCTACTAAAGCCTCGAGATCCGCCGTCTCACCTGAAATGTTAAGTAAGTATGAGTCTATAACGAAGACTCGGCAAGCAACCCAAAAATGGACTACCAATCTAACATTTATATAATGGTTTCAAGTCATGTTATTGCATATAGATTTCAGCAATTATACTACTTGTAAAGAAGTCCCTTGCTAAACATATCTTAAGTCAAAAGTGTGAACAAAAGCTACTTGTATAAGGCATGAATTTAAGATATTTTGCTAACCTCATAATGTTTAGTTTTGCAAAATGAATTCAGATCTGATCATGATGACATAAATTTAAGTATTAACATGGTGTATTTGTCATACATGGTTTCAAGAGTTTGCATAAGTAAGCATGACTACTATACATTCATCCGAATGAAATAAGACATGTATTACATATAATCATTCCAAAGCTGAAAATAAACATTTTACATAACATATACATATGTACAAATTTTCCAAGACACAGCCCAAACTACCCATTAGAAGTCACATAGACATATGAACATATACTCATCACCTAGGCAGACAGTGATAAAGTCTTGGTTACTACGCAGAACCGAGGGAAGTCCTCCCCACCATTACCAGTGGTACTTGTCCACCTTTAGGATTTCTTCCCGCGCCCTCAGGAACATATAACATATTGAATATTTCCATAGGGGCATTACTATGGTCATGTTCTAGATTACTTCTATGGTGGCAGTGCCTTATTGGCCGAATACAGAATCATATACTAATTTTCCAGATTCAAATGCAACATAACATGCTGCCCAAATCATATACACATATTCAGATCATAACAAAGATATATTTCAGATTGATCACATGCTGTATTTTTGAGAATTTTCCACAAATATGTTTAATAGCACACATTTCTCAGAGGATAATAGACTAAAAATAGTTATAGAAGTCATAAATTCACAAAATTCAGTCAAAAGGTGTCCCTATTGTCATGGATCAAACCAGCAATTTTTCATGATTTTATGACATATACACTAATTTTCGTAGTAATCTAATTAGTGATATAAATAGAGAAGTATTCACTACATAGAAAACATCTGTCAACCAGGTCCAATATTTTTACTGAGAGCATATCATACTAATACAATCCACTTTTCAAAATATCACGATTTTAGGAATCCGGAACATACTTATAAATTTAAAACAATACTATTGAGTTTTGTATTTCAACCATGGAAATTACAGAGAATAGTCAAATTCTAATTATAGGTCCATCACAGCATGAATATAACCTTGACATGTATTTTTACATAGAAATCATAATTTTTATCACGAACATGCTTTTAGTATAAAATTTCTTCTTAAATCTATACTTATTTACAGAATTCAGAAATTTCCCTAAAATCATGGTGACTGCGAAAAATAACCCAAATTGCAGTATATGACAAAAAGTTAATCTAATTGACCCTACACATCTCACAGAAAATCCATTCGAAGTTTGAACATAGAGATATAAATATAGAAGTAAAAATAGGTGAAAATGATGGACAGAAGAACTTGAGGCCAACATTGTTGTCGTTAAGTTCAATTGACGGCAAGGGGTTGACGTTAAGTTCATCCTCGATGGCAGTCAAGGTTGACGTTAACCTGACGAAAAACAGAACCCTTCCGAAACTCATATAAACCCCAAATCCAACTGTTATTTTAATTTTTAAAATCATGGAAAATTTATAAAAAGGTAGAATCTATGGTTGGGAACCCGATCCCTAGGTTACTTGCCTCAGAAACACCAAAGAATCTACGGATTTAGCCGATGAAGCTCGCCTTGGTCAACCAAGATGGTCCTCCCTCCGAGGTGAAATCCTCAACCAGTAGATCTCTAATGAAGCACGTTGGAGACACCTTCAACCTTCAAAGGCATAGCCTAAACTCGCAGAAGCTTGGTCTTGACCTCCACGAAGATCAAATTGCCAGATCTCCCTTCTACTTTTCTTGAGACTTGGAGAGACTCCCCAAAATGGGACTAAGAAGGATAAACCACCCTTTTATAAAAGGATTGGCCTCCCATACTCGGTCCACGAGGGTAGGAGACATAACCCCAGAATGTTTCCTAAAATTTCACCCTTACCATAACTCCACCAGAGCTGGACTACGAAAATTTCACTGTCTGCACCGGAAGAAGTTAACGGCAAGGTTATTGTTGTCTACACAAAGTTGACGTCAATCGATATGGACGTTTACCTAAAGTTGACGGCAAGGGATGTTGTCGTTAACCTGCTGTTGGCAGCAATCGATGTTGCCGCCAGCAACACAGGTCAACACATCCATCATCCTGCCCAAGAACAAGCCATTTCTACTGTAGAAAAACTTAACTATACGCACATTTTCACAAAAATTTTAAAATACACGATAAAATAGATAACAATTGAAATTAAAATCTATGAATAAAATTTCAAGGCATCACAGACCATCTCGTTGGCTATGAGTGGGGGAACCCTTAAGTCATCTCTCTATACACACACCATGCTCTAGCATTGACACATAGGCCATGCCCCTCTAGCTCACACGAAGGGAAATGCTCAATATAGGCAGACATCATCAGCCTCTGAAGTTCCACTTCCCGCTAGTATATATGTAGACAAGATCATTATGTTTGGACTGTCAGCCGCTTTACCTCCACCAAGCTAAGGCTCTACCAGCTTAAGGGTTTGTTGGGTGAAAAACTCTCTAGAATATAGGCCATTTAGCTATCTTCTAGGGTAGAGCCTACCAAGGTGGGTGTGGAGTGTGGGCCAAGTTAACTTCTTGCCATTGCATGTTTCGAGGCGTTAACTCAAGAGCTTACTCTATCCCCTAGACTATCCTCCTAGCATCGATGTTGGGATAGAGGCCCTTCCTTTGGGACAATGGATCAGATGCTCGTTGGCGCTTTAGGGGCTCCATTTGATAACTGGACTTCAATAGGCAGACCGTTGTTTAGTAACTAGGCTTTTGCCTTTTGAGCTGAGCCTGATAACTGAGCCTTATGATTTGGGCCATAGGGTTGAGACTCTCCACTTGTGCACCCCCCCCCCCAAGTTAAAAGCCTTAACTTGGAGGCTAAGTTTAGGGAGGTACAGATGTGAGTAGGTCATTTAGTTAATGTGCCACTCGATGGCATGTACCATGTCAGCACGTTGCTTTGTAATCCATAAGAGGTGTTGGACTTTGGGAGATGTCGTCACCAATCTGCTTAGGTATGAAGGATTTTCTGCCACTGCACCTTCTATTGCAAGAGTATCGTGATCTTTCCACATGGACAGTTGTGATCCTCACACTTTTCATAGCATTACATTGTAATTGTATATCTTATGCTACGATCTCCACGTCTCATTGAATCTGGCACAGGCATTTCAACTCTTGAGAGGCATGGAATTTTTTAAATTCATAATTCCCTTGATATTTTTCCTTTAAATACCTTAACTAGGGTTGCTCTGTTTGCTCACTCTAGATTTTGATCCTCTTAGCAACTTTATATGCTCCTCTAGCTTTAGTTGCTTCATTCGTCTTCTTCTCTAACTCTATCTTTCATGGCTCTGGTGTCCTCGTCCCTACCTCCTCCAAGGGAGGCCGTGGGGGAAAGGCTAAGGTCACCGTATGAGAGCTCTTGATTCGGAGAGTCTACTTATGGCTCACAAGCACTTGGCTCTCCTTTTTCTATCCCTTTGTCCTCCTTGGCCGATCAAGGTGCATGTCCTCGAGAGGTAGTCTCGAAAGAAGAGACCAAGGCCACTGCTGATCCTGCGTCTTGTAAGATGGCTCTTGCATCTCTTCTTCTTGTGTAACGCCCTGGAAATTTATTGATTTAAAATATAAGAAAAATGGAAAGTAAATAAAAATGTTGAATAAAAATAAAATAAAAGAAACAGTTAATGTGACGGAACGCCTCGTTCAAGCCTGTTAAACCAATAACGAACTTGATCTGAGTTCGCCTCCCGCGAACGGGCCGTAGCCTCGCAAGGGATACTACACACGAGTCCGTGAAAACAGAAAGGAACACACTTGATCTCATATATGATTCACCATTTCATATATAATGTACAAGATTTACATAGCCAAATTTCAACAAAAGTGCAAGAAAGTACAGGAGCCTGGGGCATACCCCGAGGTAAACTGGTATAATAGAGGAAAGAAACTACACTGCTACGGAAGCTACACTGCTGGAGGCGCTGGCCCAACACCGCTGCGGCGCGGCCCAGAACTGGAAGACGGTAACGAAACCTCCTCCTTTCCCTCGCCTGTGGGGAGTAGGGGTGAGCCTCACTAGTCACTGGCTCAGTAGGGAACTCCCCCAACTCGAGCAAACCATACACAAGTACGGAAGCAGTAAACTATACTAGCAATTTATAACACAACCACGCAGGTTATTAAAGCAATAAATATATTTACCATTTGCCACCTATATTAAACAAAATAAATAAATAAACGGCAAAACTCAATCACGTGTACGAGCTAAAGTAGGGACCGCCACACTCGAGCCACGTAGACTGGTTCGCGACACCAGTAACAGACTCAGACAAACAAACACAAGTCTACCTCTTAGTCTCGCAACCATGGACGAAAGGTCCAGCTGCCGCTCCATGTGGAAAAGTCAAACAACTGTAGAGTCCAACTAAACACCACTCCTGCGGGTACACAACCACATGCCCATGCCTGGCACCTCTAGGGTCTCTGGCCGGAGCACCCTAGAGTGAGGCACTGGAAAGGACTAGCTGGGGACCAGTGTCGACTACCGGTGTCCGTACCCCCAACAAAGAGCGCGCTACAAATGACTAAAAACAAACTCAAGAGTCACTGTCCCACTGTCGTCTTTCCCTCAGCCGGACGAACAACTCAAACAAAGGAGTGAGGGTGTCCAGGACAGACGACACAGACCTCGACGGTACTACACAGGTATCGGGACAAGCCCCGAACTAATAGCCTGACTCACAGAGAACCTGGGGCACTCAACTGGAGAGGTAACCACGGTAGGCGTCGTACTACCTGCCACGCACACAAAACCACGTGCGTACCACACAAACCACGTGAAATCCGACGATATTCACGAGTACCGACTGTCCACAACACGTGAACACAGTGCGTCTCGCATGCATACCACGCCAACACATAAAACCACTAGCTAGCTACGTAACAAACACGCTAGCCTCGTAAACACGTACCCCCAGAGCGCCACAGGTGCCAATGCACCGCACGATACTACCAAATACATCGTATAATAACAATCGATTAATCATGTCACATAAGTCATGCACATTCAGACCACTCGGCTGTGGTCGCGACATGGGCATGTGTCGCCTTCAAAACGCGACAGCCCGATATGGCGCGTTCATCACATGAACACGACGCACCAACATGTCGCGTTCCCCACCTGAACGCGACGGGTCGACCTGTCATGTTCAGATCGCGACAGGGGGTTCCGTCGCCTTCACAGGCAGGAACCCTAATCCGGGATCCTCTCCACGGATTACCATTCTATGGTATGCAAACCACCCTTAATTCGTGTTTTTCATGCTTTTGTGAGTCCCTAGTCATGGTATCTATTGTTGGAAACACAAATAACAAGTCGAACAATTGTCACCCACGATCTAAAGCCCAAAAACGGGAGGAACTACCCTAGCTCCGTGAAGAACACACAACCCGACGATTTCTCGGCGTTTCCCCCGCTCCACACAAAGTCCCCGCAGTGAGAACACGCCGAACGCCAAGCCTCCACTCCAAAACGCCCCTGAAAACCCGCAAAGCTCCTCCCCCTGGCCAAACAGAGCATGCTCAGCTCTGTCTGGCCAGCAAGGGTTTAAGCACCGCTTGCGGTTCGGAACGCGACGCACCATTCCGTCGCGACCTCATTCGCGACAGTCTTGGGCGTCGCCTTCCTAAGGCTGACATCTGCAAGTCGCCTGACATGCGACACGCAGCGCACATGCCGACGATCGTCGATCTCTGGCGGTTTTCAGAACGCGACAGGCAGGGCGGTCGCGTTCAGAACGCGACGGCCCCCTCTGTCACGTTCATAGGCAGAGAATTCCAGGGTGCGACGAGCCCAAACTGTCAGCCCAATAAGCTCCAAAACACATATACACACCAAACACACGCCACATTTGGCCACGTATTGGCCTCACAAGCGCTAAACACAAGATCCACAAGGATCCGAAAAATGGGCGACGTTACATTACTATCATCTAAAAAGAAATTTCGACCTTGAAATTCATAACACATTCCAAATACATTTAACTTTAAAACATAGTTACAAATACTATCATCTAAAAAGATTTATAACCTTACTCAAACAAGTAAGGATACCCTTTAGCCATCTCCTCGGCTAATTCCCAGGTATCCTCACCTCCCAGCCTATTTTCCCATCTAACCTTAACTAACTCGATTTCTTTATTTCTTAACTTCCTTGTCTTATGGCCTGTAATTTGCACTAGGTATTCAGGCATAGACATATCTGGCCTCAAATCTCCACCTTGATAACTGATTATTTGAGCTGGGTCTTCAATGCACTTCCTTAACATGGAGACATGGAAAATATCATGAACATCTGCAAAATCAGCTGGCAAATCAAGTATATAGGTTGTCTCTCCAATTTTCTCTAATACTTGAAAGGGTCCCACATACCTTGGACTCAACTTTCCTTTCTTACCAAACTGCACAATACCTTTAGTAGGAGAAACTCTCAGAAAGACAAAGTCTCCAACTTCAAATTGAAGTGGTCTCCTTCGATTATCAGCATAACTTTTTTGCCTACTCTGAGCTGTCTGCAACTTTTCTTAAATAAACTTTATCATTTCAGTGGTTTACTGTATCAACTCAGGGCCTACCATTTGCCTTTCTCCCACTTCATGTCAATTCAATGGTGTTCTACATGGCCTTCCATATAATGCTTCATATGGTGCCATCCCGAGACTGGTATGATAACTATTATTATAAGCAAATTCAACCATACCTAGATGCTGCTCCCAACTACCACCCCAAACTAAACAACATGCTCACAACATGTCTTCAATTGTCTGAATAGTCCTCTCTGTCTTACCATCCGTCTGGGGGTGGTAAGCTGAGCTATATCTCAGCTTGGTGCCAACTACTCTCTGCAAGCTCCTCCAAAAACCAGAAGTAAACCTGGGATCCCTATCAGAAACAATAGACTTCGGGATACCATGCAGTGGAATAATTCTATCAACATAAACCTTTGCTAATCTGTCCACTGACCAGGACATACTTACTGCTACTAACCTACATACCTTGGTTAGCCTATCAACAAATACCCATATTCCATTATGTCCTGCTGCTGACCTCGGCAATCCTGCTACGAAGTCCATAGCAATATCGTCCCATTTCCATTGCGGAATTGGTAATGGTTGCAATAAACCTCCAGGCTTCTGATGCTCTGCCTTGATTTGTTGACAAACTGCACATCTTGAAACAAATTCTGCTATTTCCTTTTTCATATGAGGCCACCAAAAATGCTTCTTCATATCTTGGTACATTTTGGTACTACCAGGGTGAATAGTGTACCGCGATTTATGGGCCTCTTCTAATACTCTCTGTTTTACTTCTCTTTCTGCTGGCACAAATAACCTGCCTCTGAGCCTGACCACACAGTTATCATCAATAGAAACTCCTTCCATTTTCACAATTTCAACTAAATTTACATCCGCTCTCTGGGCCTCAACAATTTGCCAATACAGTGACGGCTCCACAGCACTACTAGCTAATATTGCCCGTCGTTGACTGCTTGGCACATACAGGGAGTTCTCCACTATTTCCTCATACAACTTCCATTCCTTGATCATCATTTGATTTAAATATGCTTTTCTACTTAGGGCATCAGCCACCACATTGGCCTTACCCGGATGGTAGGTCAAACTGAAATCATAATCTTTTAAATACTCCACCCATCTACGTTGATGGAGATTCAAGTCTTTCTGGGAAAAGATATACTTTAAACTTTTATGATCTGTAAAGATCTCAAATCTCTCGCCATATAGATAATGTCTCCACATCTTTAAGGCAAACACAATTGCTGCTAGCTCTAAATCATGAGTGGGGTAATTCTCTTCTACTGGTTTCAATTGTCTGGACGCATAAGCTATTACCTTGCCATGCTGCATTAGCACTGCGCCAAGCCCTCTCCTAGATGCATCTGTATATACAACAAAACCACCATTACCTGTCGGTAATGTCAACACTGGTGCCGCTATAAGTCTCTTCTTTAATTCCATGAAACTTCTTTGACATTCACCAGACCATACAAATGGCACACCCTTTCTAGTCAACCTAGTCATGGGTGCCGCAATCCTAGAAAAATCTTGAATGAAACGCCTATAATAACCTGCTAACCCCAGAAAACTTCTAATCTCAGTAATTGTCTTAGGCACCTCCCATCTCATCATTGCATCCACTTTACTTGGGTCAACTGCCACTCCCTCAGTTGATATGACATGGCCCAAGAATTGAATCTCTTTTAGCCAAAATTCACACTTACTGAATTTGGCGAACAACTAATTATCTCTTAATAGCTGCAAGGCAAATCTCAAATGTGCTGCATGCTCCTCTTCAGATGCTGAGTAAATGAGAATATCATCTATAAAGACCACAATAAACTGGTCCAAATACGGATGAAAAATCCTGTTCATCAGATCCATAAAAGCTGCAGGAGCATTGGTTAGCCCAAATGGCATAACCACAAACTCATAGTGACCATATCGGGTTCTAAATGCTGTTTTATCAATATCACCCTCTCTAATTCTCAACTGGTGGTACCCTGACCTTAAATCGATTTTAGAAAATACCTTAGCTGATTGCAATTGATCAAACAGATCATCAATTCTAGGTAACAGGTACTTATTTTTTATGGTCACCTCATTCAATTTTCTGTAATCAATACACATTCTAAAACTTCCATCTTTTTTTCTTACAAACAACACCGGCGCCCCCCATGGGGAGTGACTCAGCCTAATGAACCCTTTTTCCAGCAATTCTTCTAACTGCTTTTTCAATTCTTTAAGTTCTGTCGGCGCCATCCGATATGGAGCTTTAGAAATCGACATGGTGCCTGGCAACAACTCAATAGTAAAGTACACCTCCCTATGTGGAGCTAAACCCGGCAAATCATCTGGAAAAACATCTGTAAATTCTCTAACCGCGGGAATTGCTTCTACTGACTTACCAGCCTCAACCAGACTCATAGAAGCTAAATAAGCTACACATCCCTCATTAACTAATTTTCTAGCTTTAATTGCAAAAATTATAAATTTAGAAGTACGAGAGGGCATACCTTGATATTCAAACACTGTACTATTAGGGTGACAAAACTTGATTATTTTCTTTCTGCAATCTAGCATAGCTCCATAAGCTTCTAACCAATCCATACCCAAGATGATATCATAATCAGATAACTAAAGAGCATACAACCGACCCGGCATCTGGTTCCCTTGAACCACAACAGGAGCTTCATCTATGTAACACGAGGTGAGCATAAACTCACCTGAGGGAACCTCCACTACTAATTCACATGACTTATCTTCTAGAGGATGAGCCATACAATCCAAAAATTCTTCGGAAATGAAAGAATGAGAAGCACCTGAATCAAATAGAACTCTGGCTGAAAAATCATAAATAGGTATTATACCTTCTATCATGTTCGATGCCTCTGCCTGGGTACGGGTGATAGCCATAACCCTGCCCCTACCTCGTTACTGTGGTGCACCTCCACCACGACCTGCTAATGGCTGCTGTGACTGCTAAACACCTCTACCATATCCATATTCTCTCGGATAGGGACAATTGCTGTAAGGCCCTTGATTTTTATTTTGCTTGCTTAAAAATATATATGCATATAAGTGTATACTATTGAAGTATAGATTATTGTGCATAGTATTTATTTATACGAATTGTATGAATTAGTATTATTGTAATGTACATATTGTATACAAGTATATATATATATATATATATATATATATATATTTGTGTGTGGTGTTTATAGATTCTACATATTTTAAGTGAAATTTTGTCGGCCAGTCGATGTCAACATCGGCTGACGTTGACTAGGATTAGGCGGCAATATCGATGGACGCCCACTTAGGATAGGCGACCATAAATATGGACGCCAATATCCCAGACCAGTTACGTTTCCAGATCCGGAAACGCCTCCGGAAATTTAGCCTTTTGTTTTAGAAACCGTTCCCAACGGCTCTAAGACTTACCCCTTTAGCATGTCCGGCCCCCAACCCTTTATATTACCCAGTTTTCGGCCAGATCCATCCTTTTGACTCTTGGGTCAAAAACCTAGCTCTTCTATGCGAAAACCCCAACTTGAAGCTGAGAGATCCGATTTCGGGAGGCTTCATCCGATGATCTGCATCGACTGGTGTCAACTCTGAACATCCAGGAACGACTCCCCCACGCTGGTGTGCAGTGAAGATCAACAGAGAACCCGAATAAGGAGGGATTTGAAGACTCTTTGGCACAAGCTGAGGAGGGCTTCTCCGGTTTGAATCATCACTTGTGGATTTTACAAGAGGCAAGTACCCCACTCACATCAACCCTACATGTGTCTAGTAAGTCTCAGGAATTTTACGGATTTTTCTCGTGTCCTGGAACCCCCATTCAAGTGATTTGTTGGCGTTCAGTCTGTGTTTATGCAGACAGGATATTAACGGCAGGATCCCTTACTGCTAATATCATGCGTTGGCGGCATCATATATTGCCGTTAACCTATAGACGGCTACCCCATGCCGTCAAGTTCTTCAGACTGCAACAGTGTGCAAGTCTGCCCTTCTATAAGATAATTTTCGAGATTTTCCGCATGAGGATATACAGTAAATTTCATATAATATGTAAATATACATATTTGTGTGTACTGTGAGTTATTGTGAATTTTTGTAATTTGCCTTAATTATTAGAATTCTTTGAATGTTCGACCGACAGAATTTTAATCTTGAAAAATCTCGTTTGTGAAATATGTATAGAATCTAACTGCCATGAAATTTTTGTACACTGTTTATGAGGTCTAATACATGATATAAAAAATTGAGTAATTTATAATATTTGTATAGTTTATTAAATTTTCTGAACCGAAAAATAGTTAATATGTCTACTCAATGTAGAAAAGTTAATAATTCATGCGAAACTAGTTAAATTCCTATAAATTGAGATATAATTAGTACTATCAGTATTCATGTATGTAATAAGTTGTGAGTCCTAATAATGAAAATTTATTTCAGTTTGGCTATTTTTACATTTGATAACATCACTATTAGAATTTTCAGAAATTATGCGTGATGCGGAAAAATGTAAATCTTGGTATGCATGATGGTTAAACTGTGATGAATTTTTGGTTAAATTTTTGTACTGAACTGATGACAATAGCTATATATATATAATTGTTTTATGTTAGATATTAACAAATAATGCATGTTAAATGATTAGTGTTAAATTTTGTAAATATCAGCATGATTAGAATTGTTGTAAAACTTGATTAATACTGAAGACAGTAGTACCATGCTAGGTAATACTGAAGAATCTAAATGTGCGAACATGAGATTAATGTGTAAGAATTTTGTATTTAGAAGTGTGTTGAAACTTAAGAAAATGTATTAATGTGCCAATGGGTGACACTGCTACCTTAGAGGGCTGTGGAACTGTACTGTGGTAAAGTCCCCACGGGAAAGTTCAAAGTGTGTGATGTCCCATGGGCATTGGGATTAAATCTTGGAGGCGAACAAGTATCGCTGGTTAGGGTGGAGAGTGCTTCTCCCGGTTCTGCGCAGTAATTAAGATTTATCACTGGAATGCCTAGGTGATAGATATGTGATGTGATTAGTGTGTGTCCTTCTAAAGTGGTTTGGGCTATGTGTCACGGCATTAAGAAAAGTGAAAATGTGTTTAAGTGAAAAGAAATGTGTAAATTGTGAACCTGTGTAAGCGAATATGTGTTCATGAAATTCTTATGAAAACATGCAAAAAGGATAAATTTCTTGTGAATGTGACATAATAGTAGTAAAACAGCGAGCTTTTCACTAAGGTAAATGTGTTAACTATGGGAAAAATTATCTTAGAATTCATGTTAAATTAGTTGTTATGAAATGTGTAAATTTATGTGTAAAATGATCAACATGTGGCTTATGAATGGTTGAATGGAATCAGTTTAGCATATTGAAAAGTGTAGAAAGCATGTGATAGGATTAGGTTATTGTGTATAAAACTAAATTCCATGTGTAAACTGTGTAGAAATCATGCCTAGGTCTCTATTTGAAAAACTGTCACTTCCATGCATTATGTGTTAATGGTGTAACATGAGGATATGGAGATTACTTGATGCATGTATGCTTAGTGTGCTTGGTGTTACTTGTTGAGTTCTGTTGAACTCATTCTTGCTTCGGCGTACAGGTGCAGACGTTTCTACTTCTTCCGAGGAGATCGTTAGGAGCGACTCGGAGCGAGAGTAGAAGAGATTGTTGTGGATTTAGCATTGTACTTTTCCTTATTTCATAGTATGTAATAAAGACTCTGCGTAGTCTCATGTGGACAATGTATTTATTTTATTTCAATTATGAAAAGTTAGTTCTCTTTTCTACTACGGACTGTGAATAGAATGTGGATGATGGAATAAGATTTCTTTTCAGTTATTTAAATTCCGCTGTCATGTGATATACATATATTTGTGTATGTTTCAGCCTATTGTACTAGTGTTGGGTAAATGTCCCACTGTGGCGATGCTTTCTATATCGACGTGGGTTGGTGGAACCGTACCGATATAAAGAGGGTCGTTACAGAGATTGGTATCAAAGCTGTCAGGCTGAAATTGTACATAAATATGCACATACCATCATCTTTATTATATGCTAAGTCTGTGTAGATTGTCCACATAGATAAGTAATTAGTTAGAAATTAGATAGTTTAGTTTTAAATGGTGATAAATCCGTTTTGCAGGATATGGCTTCGCGTGGTAGGCGTGGTGTTCCTGCTCGTGATGGCGAGCAGAGGAGAGATGAGCCTCGGCGTGAGGATCAGGGTGAGTAGCAGGCCCCTGCACCCCAGGGTCCTGTACTTCCCCCACCGCCACCAGTAGACTATGGAGTGTTCATGCAGGGTTTGGTGCAGGCCATGCAAACGCAGGCCCACACTCAGGCTGCACTCCAGGCTCAGTTGGAGGCTCAGGTTAGAATAATAAGATAAAGTAGTCTGTATTATTAAATGCATGATTGTTATGTTATATGTGTTAATTATGTTGCTTGTTGTAGCAGGCTCAGGTACCAGCTCCCTAGGCTGACCATGGTGGACCCTCCATCATGGAAAGGTTCAAGAGGATGTCGCCACCCTCTTTTAAGGGGGAGAGCGATCCGCTTCTTGCAAAGAGCTGGATGAGGGAGATCGAAAAGATCTTCCGGGCTATGAGGTGTGCAGAGGATGACAAGGTCACTTTAGCCACCTATATGCTACAGGTATGTGTAATTTAATCTAGTGGTTATTACTTTAAGTATAGATTATGTTGGTTAGTTCTCATGGATGGTTTTGGCAGGAGCGAGGCGACGTGTGGTGGTCCTCGTTGTTACGTACTCGGTTCGAAGATGGTGCTGTGGAAGTTGGTTGGGATGAGTTCGTCAGGCTTTTCCGAGCCAAGTTTGTTCCAGAGCACATCCAGGACAAGATGGAGCAGGAGTTCCTCTCTTTAACTCAAGGCTCCATGACTGTGCTGGAGTACGAGGCTAGGTTTGCCGAGCTATCAAAGTACGCCCCCCATATTGTAGCTGATGAGCGCAGGAAGGCGAAGAAATTCGTGATGGGTCTAAAACCATCGCTGAGGACGAGGTTGGTAGCTTTCGACCATCGTACTCTCGAGCAGGCGCTCAGCGCGGCGTGTCAGCAGGAGGGAGAGATGGAGCAGTACCTAGAGGAGAAGAAGGCTTCTCAAAAGAGGCCAGCAGCTCCTTTCCAGAGGCAGAAGAGGAAGAAGGCGACTTTCCAGTCACCGCAGCGTCCTGTGGCATCAGACAGTGGT
The DNA here is from genome assembly GCA_014218235.1 of Colocasia esculenta. NCBI lineage: Eukaryota > Viridiplantae > Streptophyta > Magnoliopsida > Alismatales > Araceae > Colocasia > Colocasia esculenta. The sequence continues at coordinate 164,505,055 of CM024755.1, read as the reverse complement.
CAGGTATCTTCTCAACATTCCCCTAGTAGTAAGAAGGAGTGTCCCTATTGCGGGAGGGCACATGGCGGTACGGAGTGTTGGCTGGTAGTAGGAAAGTGCTTGAAGTGCGGCAGCAGTGACCATAAGATCAAGGATTGTCCGAGGCTTCAGCAGGGAGCCCAGCGTGGACCAGCCCCAGTAGCAGCAGCAGTAGCGCCAGCGACAGGACGACCAGGGAGACCTCGAGCCCCAGCTCGAGTGTTTGCTTTAGCTCGTGAGGACGCCGAGCAGGCGGATCATGTCACCGAAGGTACGGTTTTGTTCTTAGGTGTGCATGCTCGGGTTTTGTTCAATACGGGTGCTACTCACTCGTTCATTTCCGAGCGTTTTGCTAGGCAGTTAGCTTTAGAGTCAGGATTAGAGTCTGAGGAGTTAGAAGTCCCTTTGTCTGTGCATACACCTGCGGGTACGATATCGACTAGGAAGTGTATTCCATCTTTACCGGTGTGCATTGAGGATAGAGTCCTAGAAGGGTGTTTCTTCTTGCTTAAGATGAAGGACTATAATGCTATTCTTGGTCTGGATTGGCTAGAGGAGCACTATGCATTGGTAGATTGTCGTGGGAAGAAGATTGTTTTCCGCATTCTTGGTGAGGATGAATTTTCTCATCCTTTGCCGAGGAACTTAGCAGGAAAGTTTGTCATCTCTGCCATGAGGGCAATGAGAATGATGAACAAGGGTTGTGACGCTTTTCTTGCCAACGTGGTTTTAATACCCAAGGCTGATGAGTCACTTACTCTTGCAGAGATAGATGTAGTGCAGGATTTTTCAGATGTCTTTCCTGATGATTTATCTGGACTGCCACCGGCTAGAGAGATAGAGTTCACTTTAGAGTTGCTTCCAGGCATCTCTCCTATCTCGAAGGCACCTTATCGGATGGCACCTGCAGAATTAGCTGAGTTAAGGAGGCAGTTGCAGGATTTGTTAGATAAGGGATTTATTCGCCCTAGCGTTTCCCCTTGGGGCGCACCTGTCTTATTCGTGAAGAAGAAGGATGGGTCACTTCGGTTATGCATAGATTATAGAAAGCTAAACCAAGTGACGGTGAAGAACATGTATCTCTTACCTCGGATTGATGATTTGTTTGACCAGCTCCAGAATGCATCGGTCTTTTCTAAGATTGATTTGCGTTCTGGCTATCATCAGTTGAGGATTAGGAGTGAGGATGTGTCCAAGATGGCATTTAGAACCCGTTATGGACATTATGAGTTTTTGGTTCTTCATTTTGGTCTAACCAACGCCCCTGCAGCGTTCATGGATCTCATGAACAGGGTGTTTAGACCATATCTAGATAGTTTTGTTGTAGTCTTCATTGATGACGTGCTGGTCTACTCTCCGGATGAGGCCACACATCGTCAGCATTTGAGGATAGTATTAGAGGTTCTCCGTGAGCACAAGCTGTATGCAAAATTCAGCAAGTGCGATTTTTGGATGCGCGAGGTTCATTTCCTTGGGCATGTTATCTCCGGTACTGGTGTAGCAGTGGATCCAGCGAAAGTCCAAGCTGTTATGGATTGGGAGAGTCCCAAGACTCCTTCGGAGATTTCTTGGTTTGGCGGGTTATTATCGGTGTTTTATTAAGGGATTTTCATCCATCGCCGCTCCATTGACTCAGCTGACCAGGAAAGGAGTGAAGTTTGTCTGGTCCGAGGAGTGTGAGAGTAGTTTTCAATTATTGAAGACTAAACTCACATCGGCTCCTGTGTTAGTTCTACCGAGCGGTGTAGAGGATTTTGCTATCTACACGGATGCATCTCGGATTGGCCTTGGCTGTGTATTGATGCAGCAAGGAAGGGTGGTAGCATATGCTTCGAGGCAATTGAAGGAGCATGAGCGAAACTATCCAACTCATGATCTTGAGCTTGCGGCAGTGGTTCATGCACTGAAAATATGGAGGCACTATCTTTATGGTGTCAGATTTGAGGTGTTCACTGATCACAAGAGCTTAAAGTATCTTTTCTCCCAAAAGGAATTAAACCTTAGGCAGAGAAGATGGATTGAGTTCCTGAAGGACTATGACTTCGACCTCCAATATCATCCTGGAAAGGCGAATGTCGTAGCAGATGCCCTTAGTAGAAAGAGGTCGTCTCTCCAGCAAGACTGGAAGATGTTGGAGGATGCAGCGTGTGCGATGACCGAGTTAGAGCCATCATTGTGCCGAGCTTTTGTGGCTCAGCTGTCCATTAGGTCATCGGTGTTGGATGAGGTGATAGAACATCAGGAAGCCGACCCTAGACTCCAAGAGTTAGTGGGCAAAGCGGGTATTGCTCGTGATGAGGATGGTGTGATTCGGTTCCATCATCGTGTCTGTGTTCCAGACATTGTGGATATTCGTGAGCATGTTTTAGCAGAAGCTCATAGATCTAGGTTCTCTATTCATCCGGGTAATGAAGGATCGAAATGAATGTGTGGAAAAGATCTAGAAGGGGGGGATGAATAGATCTTAGCCACTTTTGCGAAAGCTTAAGTAATTTGAAAACTATTTAGAATCAGAGGTAATGTTATCAGTGAAAAACTACAGATCTGATTAGATTTGAGTGAGTTGAAAAACTTAGATGTGAAGCAAGTTGATTAAGTGAATTAAAACGGATCCTATGCAAGCATCTAGCGGATGAATCAATCAAACCACAGAAGACAAATGCACAAGGATTTTTTAGGTGGTTCGGAAATCACCCAAGTGATTCCTACATCCACCCCTCACAACCCGTGAGGCTTCACTAACACAACTGGGCTACACACCCAAAGGAGCCTAACAACTCCAACACTTCAGAGCATACAACTCACACAACCTCTAGAGCAAGACTACTCTAGAAACACAGAGTAAGACTGCTCAAACCAACCCTGAGCTTGACAACTCAAACTGAGCTCGACGGCTCACAACAAACTGAGCACAATGCTCACACTAAAACTTGCTAGACACCAACTTAAGACTAAGATCCTCTAGCAACAGATCTAGTCGAAATTTGAGAACTCTAAAGAGAGTTATGCAGAAGCACTTGCATAATCTCAAAATATATCTCAGAAGAACAGAAGAAAGGATGAATTGAATTGAAAGGCTTCGTTCTTCAGTGTACTCTCTTGTAGAAGCTTGAATTGGGAAGAAACTTGTGAAGCTTGAAGTCCAAGTCGATACTCTGCAATTTGAGAAGTTTGATCTTCCTCGAATTCTTCACCAAAGAAGTCTTCTACAGGATCTGCCTCCTTGGAATGCTTCAGAGGAGTCTTCAGGAATCAAATTCCAATTCCCACACCTTGAATTGGTGGAAATTGGTCTTCTGGAAGCACTTGGAGAGCAGAGGAAGGAGACACGAGCTCTTACTGGCCGCCAGGAGCTTTTTGGAGGCTCTAAGAGAGTTGGGTCTCTTGTCTCATGTGAAGGCTGGCCAAAAAGACCTTTTATATCCTTAGGATTCCAAAGATACCCTTTTGGGGTACAAGGGCACGCGTTCCTAGGAAGATTCTGATCGCCCTAGAAGGACACGTGGCAGCCATCAACTTTAGGATGAAAAGTTCCCGTAGTGTGTCGACCTGCCCTGGTGGTAGTGTCGACACACTGTCCAGAATATGTAAGAAGCTGTTGTGGGAAGAAGGTCACGTGTCGACCTGCTCTTGAGTGTGTCGACCTGCTGTCCCAAATCTGCAAACTGGCTGTTTTGGGAACTGGGTCTAGTGTCGACCTGCTGTCCCAATTCTTCAAACTGGCTGTTCTGGGAACGGGATCTAGTGTCGACCTGCTCTGAGAGTGTGTCGACCTGGGTAGGCTTGATTTCTGAAAAACTGCCACTCGTGTCGACACACTCTTGACATGTGTCGACACAGTCTCAACATTTTTACACATTTTGCCTTTGAATTGTGTTGATGTGTCGACACCATTGATGGGTGTGTCGACTCATCTTTTGCATAAAAATGTTTGTACCTGAAAAATAAACACATATATCATTAGTTAAATGATTTATCATGACCATAAATGATAAATGTGGTTTGAAAAATACTTTTTGAACATGAATTTCAGGTATGATGTTTTTGACATGTTTCAATTAAATTGTTTTAAGAACACCTCTTGTCATCATCAAAATAGGAGGGAAATGATATGAATTGCATTCAACCCAACAATCTCCCCCTTTTTGATGATGACAACATTAAATCCATATTTCAATGTGGTTTTGATGAAGTGTGATTTTAAGCAATTTTTGATTGTTTAAATTTTTGTTTTCCTTTTTGTTCATACTTGTCAAGGACCTTTTGATATTTTTCAGTAACAATTGATGATGTGTTTGTGAGATACAGTGTTACTTGAAATTAGAAATTTTGTACATAGAAGTCAAGCAACTTGACAAGTAATCATTCAATCACATTCACAAAAGGATTTTCAATCACATTAAATACACAATTGAGAGAATCATTCAAGCCAAGCAACACTTTTCATTTCATTCAACAAGAGAACCATTACAAACATTCCAAAAGATTACAAACATTTGTTCTATCTTACTTTCTTCTCCCCCTTTGACATCATCAAAAGAGAAATTACATTAAGTAGAAGATGGAGGAGGAGGAGGAATGGGAAGAAGAATGGTCTCTATGTCAGATAGTCTTTTCTCCATGAAGTTCAAGCTAGTCTTGATTTGATCTTAAATGGTTATCATTTTTGTGCTAAAAAAGTGTTCCATTCGATCTGAATTTTCTAGCAAGGTGACTTGAAGTCTGGTTAGATCAGCTGCACTGTGTTGTGAGGAAGATGATGAGCCAGCTGACCAACTAGGTCTCTGCATTATCTTGAACTCCTTGGTCAATTCTGTAATCTGCCTGTCAATGTGCTCATTGAAGAAGGTGGTGTCGACCTGACGGGGGTTGTGTGTCGACATGTGAGAGGATGGTGTCGACACAGCCTTTGAGAGAAATTTGAATATTTGAGAGGAAATTTTTTGAGAAATTTGGGGACATCTTTATAATGATAAATAATGAGAGGAATTATCATTTCAAGGATTTTTAAGAGGCTTAAAAATTCATTTGTTATATTTTGCAAAAATTCATCACAGTTCAAGTGTTTCAAACAATTTCCAACAGGATATTAGCATTCCAAGACTTGAATCAACAAAATGATAAATTGAGGGATATAATGTATCTAACAATCAACCAAAGACTACCATGTTTCTCAATTTTCAAGAATTAAAGATGTCATCTAGACCAAATACAGTTGTGTTGAAAGTAAAACACAAACTTAAAGAACAACTTGATGAAGGAAGAAGATGATTCTTTCTAAACAAATCTCCAATAATTTTCATATTTTTGTTCTTTTAACAAACTATCAAATGATATAAATCTCTTTCACTCAAGTACTAGTGCTTTTTACACACCATAGTCCCTGGATACTTAAGATTTAGTCATTGTCAAGTCTCAAAGAGTTAAATGATGACCTTTTGACATGAAAATATACGTTTTGTAGACGCCAATATTTCCAGTTACTCAGTCATCATCAAAAAGCATAGCACATAATTGCTTAGTTTTTGAAGTTATTTTCAATTTTGATCCCCTTTGAACAGAGTTAGCAATAATGTCTCATGACATACATAGCACTTCATTCATTGTGAAGGTGTGCAGTTTCTCAGCACAGATGCCATTGCTCTGTTGGATTTTACAAGTTTTTTTTTTTTGGAGAGTTTGTGAGATAGAATTCAAATACATCTAGTCATCAGTTGCAAACAAGGAAATGTTTTAAGTTCAAGGCACAAATTGTCATTTAGTCTAGGAAGAGATCTGAATTTCTGTGGATTGAGAGACATAGTTGAAGGTTGATCAGTAAAAATATAATAAATCACTCAAGGTTCATTTTGTGACTCTAGACTTTAGAATGAGGACATCATGCAGGGAATTGATGAAATGCAAGAAAGGTTTTCAATTTTGCAAAAAGATGACTTGTGAATTTTCTAGCTCCCTCTGAGATGATGATTTTAACCATTTTTCATCAAAATAAAGATATGCAATTTTGAAATCAAAAAGAAATTTTCTTCTTGGACAACAAGAACTTCTCCTCAACAATTGCATATTCATTTCTTGGTACTTGGCGGAGATAAGCTCTCACGCATAGTGAAGGTGTCCAGACAAGCCTAACTTGTCCTTCTTCAAATCACCATTTGATATACCAAGTAACTTCAATGCAATAAGAGTTGAAGAATTCATTGCCAAAAGGAAATGGAAGTTAAAACTGTGCAAGTTTTGAAATCAGAAAAGAAATTCTCTTTAAACAATAAAAGCTCTCCCTCAACTATTGCATATTAACTTCTTAGTACTTGGCGGAGATATGTTCTCACGCATAGTGAAAGGTTTCAGACAAGTATGACCTGTCCTTCTCCAAGTCACTATTTGATATACCTTGAAGTGTCAACACAATAAGAGTTGGAGAATTTATTGTAAGAAAAAGAATTAGAATTGAAAGTGAGAGAGATATGAACAATGTGAAGGAAGCAAAGAGCTATGAAGTGCAACGAACTCCCCCTTAGACAATGCATAACACTCAACCCAAACTTAGAGAGAAATCAAGAAGGTGGACACTTGCAAAGACCAAGTTCTCTCCTTAAAGATGAAAATCTATTTTCAGGAAGGGGTTTTGTGAATATGTCTGCAATTTGTTTTTCAGTTTCAATAAAATGAAGTTCAAAAGATTTCTTTGCAACCTCATCTCTCAAGAAATGATGCCTAATTTCAATGTGTTTTGTTCTGGAGTGCTGAATGGGGTTTTTAGACAAGTTTATGGCACTAGTGTTATCACATAGGATGGGTACACACCCTAAATCTTGGTTGTAATCAAGAAGTTGATGTTTCACCCAGAGAATCTGAGTTCCACATCTACCTGCAGCAACATACTCAGCCTCTGCGGTTGACAGAGCAACTGAATGTTGCTTCTTAGAAGCCCAAGAGATAAGGCACCCACCTAGAAATAAACACAAGCCATTAGTGCTTTTTCTATCTAACTTACACCCAACATAATCAGCATCACAATAGGCAAACAATTCTAACTTGCAACCAGCAGGATACCAAATTCCTAAGTCACATGTTCCAACAAGATATTTAAAAATTCTTTTCACAGCAAGCATATGACTTTCTTTAGGATTAGATTGGAATCTAGCACATAAGCACACACAAAACTGAATGTCAGGTCTAGAAGTAGTAAGGTAGAGCAGAGAGCCAATCATACCTCTGTAGGTCTTTAGATCTACTGACTTACCGGATGGGTCTTCTTCTAGCTTAGCATTTATTGCAATGGGTGTGCTTGAGTGTTTAAGGTTCTGAAAGTCAACCTTTTCAGTAGCTCCTTGACATATTTGGTTTGACTGATGAAGATTCCTTCATGTGTTTGGTTGACCTGCAGTCCCAAAAAGAATGTTAAATCTCCCATTAAGCTCATTTCAAATCATTCTTCATTTGATTTGAAAATTCAGTGCAAAGGCCTTTATTGGTTGATCCAAATATTATGTCATCAACATAAATTTGGACAACAATTATTTGATTTTTTACTGTTTTTGTGAACAATGTTTGATCAACATTACCTCTGGAATATCCTTTTTCCAGTAAAAAAGAACTCAAACGATCATACCAAGCTCTTGGAGCTTGTTTAAGACCATAGAGTGCCTTATTAAGCTTGAAAACATGGTTAGGATATTTTTCATTTTCAAATCCAGGAGGTTGTTCAACAAAAACATTTTCCTTTATATATCCATTTAGAAATGCACTTTTGACATCCATTTGAAAGACTTTGAATTTCATGGAGGATGCAAAAGCAAGGAAAATTCTCACAGCTTCTAGTCTAGCTATAGGGGAATAAGATTCTTCAAAGTCAATTCCAAATTCTTGGTTATACCCCTTTGCAACTAGCCTAGCTTTGTTTCTTATTACTTGACCAGTTTCATTCAATTTATTTTGGAAAACCCATCTAGTGCCAATCACTGTTTGGTCACTAGGTCTAGGCACTAATTCCCACACTTGATTTCTTTCAAATTGATGAAGTTCATCATGCATAGCATTAATCCAATCAGAACTGGATAAGGCTTCATCAATTGACTTGGGTTCAATTTGGGAAATTAGAGCTAGTGAGTCTTCTTCAATGTTTTGCAAGAAGGATGATCTGGTCCTAACTCTATCATTTAAGTTGCCAACTACACTGTCTAATGGGTGATCTCTTAGAAAATGAGGTTCAGAAATTACCTGTTGAGAAGTGCCCACTTCTGGAGCAATATTACCTGAACCACTTGAAGATGGTGAGTTGTTGTTCAGGTTCTCTTCAATGTTGTTAATCTCCTCAACGGTTGGTGAAGAGTCCACCATGAGGTCATCCTCTTCATTGTCTTGTTTTTCCCTGCAAGATTTAGAATCATTAGTGGAAAAGGAATTTTCATCAAACATAATATGTGGTGATTCTTCATCAGTTTTGGTTTTCAATATGTACACTTTGAAAGCCCTTGACACTTCAGAATAGCCAAGGAAGATAGCTTCCTGACTCTTAGCATCAAACTTGTCAAGGTTTTCTTTGTTATTATTGTGTACAAAACACTTACACCCAAAAGTTTTGAAGTAAGCAACAGTTGGCTTTTTGTTTTTCAACAATTCATAGGGGGTTTTTCTGATCTTTGGTCTGACCAAAGCTCTGTTTAGGATGTGATTGGCTGTGTTAACAGCTTCAGCCCAGAAGGATTTGGGCAGATTACTCCCTAAGAGCATGAATCTAGCCATTTCCACAAGAGTTCTATTCTTTCTTTCCACAACTCTATTTTGTTCTGGAGTTCTAGGTGAAGAAAACTTGTGAAATATTTGCAATTCAGCACATAGATCAGAAAAAGATGTGTTATCAAATTCATCCCCATGATCAGTTAAAATGTTTTTAATTTTAAATGGATAAGTTGTTAAGATAGTGGTACAGAAATTCCTGAATTCAAGGCATGCATCACTTTTGTGGGATAGAAAAATAACCCAGGTAAATCTAGTAAAGTCATCAATGATTACAAACCCATATCTCTTGCCACTTAGGCTTAGAACTCTTGTTGGCCCAAAGAGGTCCATGTGAAGAAGTTCTAGTGGTTTAGATGTGAGTACTTCATTGAAGGCTTTAAAGGATTTCCTAGTTTGTTTTCCTTTAGCACAGATCCCACAAATTTGACTTTCAACACTAGAAAAAGATTCAGGAAGACCTTTAACCAGATTCAATCTTAACAACTTATTCAAAGTTCTGAAACTTGCATGACCAAGTCTTTTGTGCCAAGTCCATGCAATTTCATCTTTATTTGCAACAAAACAAAGATTTTCAGAAAAGTTTTTATTAAGGTTGATCATGTAGACATTGTTTTCTCTTTTTCCAAAGAATTTGATTTTGTCAGTTGATGAATCAATTATTTTGCAAAAATCAGATTCAAACACAACTTTGTGACCTTTGTCACATAGTTGGCTGATACTGAGCAAATTATAATCAAGTCCATCAACTAACAAAACATTATCTACTGAGTTTGAAGAAGTTTGACCAACCTTACCAGATCCAATGATATTTCTTTATTTTTACCTCCAAAGGTGACTGACCCTCCCTCCTTTTCAATTAGACAGGAAAATTTGGCTCTATCTCCAGTCATGTGTCGTGAACACCCACTATCAAGAAACCAAACATTGGTGTTGGGTGCACGACTTTCCTGCACAAAGATCAATGGAGAGAAGATTTTGGTACCCAAACAGAGTTGGGACCATCAGAATGATTTAATAAAGACATCAAATCCTTTCTCACCCAAATTGATTTGTTTTAGATTTTTGTTTTATTACTTTGTGTTTTCAGCCTTTTTCTGTTTGTTCTTTCTTTTAGAATGAAAGCACCAAGATCTTTGTTTTTGGTTGGAGGAGAGTTTTTCATTTGAAAATTTGAGTTCAGAGGAGGAGGTGGAATCCATGGATTGTGTTGGTACATCCAGAAATTTGGATAAGAGTATTGAGGATAATACCAACAGGGATTTTCATACCATTGGTTCCAAGGATTAGTCCAATCTTCTTGAAGTGTTGTCTTGGAGGTCCAAGGTTTTTCATGGATTATTTCTTTTCCCTTTTTCTTATTTTTCAGATTTTTATTTGAATTTTGGTTGAGTTGTTTTTGGTTTTTGGTGTTGAGCAGGTCGACCTCTCCTGTACTGGTGTCGACACAACAGCCACAGAAGTCTTCTTCTTGTGGACTGGTGTCGACCTGTCAGGGGACTGTGTCGACCTGATAGTCTTCTTTTGTTTTTGGGTTTTTGATTTGTTTTGAGTTTTGTTTGGGGTTTTGTTTGTTGTTTGTTGGATTTCAGTGTTTTCCAGATTAGGACCCTTGACAAAATTAATTAGTGGTGCTTTTCCCTTTTTCTCACCAGATTTGTCTTTTTGGGGTTTCTTCTTGTTGAATCCTAATCCATGAGATGTGGTTGTCATGTGGATCCTAGCAATGCCTCTAGGTTATCTTGGCCTTTTGTGAAGGTTTGGATAACCTCCTCCATTTCCTTTAGCTGGTTTTTAAGAACTTCAATTTCTTCAATTTTCTGTTATTTTTCTTGTTTTTCAATTTCCAGCATTTTCATTTAAGTTTCTGAATTCTTGGGAGGCCTTTTGAGAGGCAAGTTTCAGTTCATCAATTAGGTTTAGGAGATTCTCTTTTTCTTCAAGCAAGTCTGTTACTTCAGATTCCAGTTCACAGATTCTATTGTTTGAAGATTGGTTATGGTAGAGATTTTCAATTTTCTTTTTGATGTGTTTATTTTCTTTTCTCATTTCAAATATTTTTCAACTAATTCTGCATACACATCCTGCCAATCTTCAACACTATAGTCTTCAAAGGAAGTATTTACCTTTCCATCTGTGCTGTTGGCCATGAAGCAAACTTCCTCACTCTCTGAGCTTGAGGACTTCTTCTCTTCTTCTTCCTCACTTGTATCTTCATCAGACCAAGTGGCTACCATGGCCTTTGGCTTCTTGTATTTCTGGAATCTCTTGTGCTTTTCCTTCTTGTTCTCAGGACACTCTCCTTTCATGTGTCCTGGCTTGTTGCACCTGTAACAGATAACATTTTCATCAGGTTTATGATTCTTATTGAAATTGGAAGTGGAAGTGTTCTTCTTACCTGAGGGAAATTTCTTTTTCCCAGTCATTTTCCCTTTCCTATATTTCAAAAATTTCTTGAATTTCTGGTCATGAGGGCAATCTCATCCTCATTCGACTCAGATTCTTCAGAACTTGTCTTATCCTGATTTTTATCTTTGTTGCTTGAAGAGGATTTGAGTGCCATAGGCTTGGTCTTAATGATGTGTTCTTCATTTCTTTTTAAGTTTATTTCATATGTCATTAAAGATCCAATCAATTCATCCAAAGAAATTTTGGACAAATCTTTTGAATCTTCAATAACAGTGGCATTGGTATGCCAAATTGAAGAAAGTGAACGCAAAATTTTTCTTACCAAGTCTGCATCAGTATACTCCTTACCCAAAGCCTTGAGTCCATGACTATCACCATGAATCTGGCAAACATTTCAGAAATAGATTCATTAGATTTCATCATAAAGAGTTCATATTCTGAAACTAAAATGTTTGCCTTGGTCTCCTTGACCTGAGATGTTCCCTCATAGAGTAATTCGAGTTTATCCCACATCTCTTTGGCAGATTTGCACATAGAGATTCTCGAATACTCCTTGGGATGGACAGCACACTGAATCATGTTCATGGCACTATAATTCAGTGTAGCTTTCCTTATCTGTTCCCTTGTCCAGGTATCTTCTTCTCCCTGGTTCTCATAGGGACCCACCTCTACAACTTTCCAGATCTCATAGTTCTGGGCCCTCAGAAATACTTGCATTCTGTTTTTCCAATAAGAATAGTCCAAACCATTAAAGAATGGTGGCCTATTTATGGAATGGCCCTCAGCTATGAAACCCTTTGAGTCCATGACACTTAAGTAAATGCACAGAGAAAGAGTTAAACAAGCAAGCAAACAAACAAGCAAACAATCAAACACTCAATACTCAGAAACAAAAACTGCTCAGTTCAAATCAGATCGATGTAAACCCGCTCTGATACCAATTGAAGGATCGAAATGAATGTGTGGAAAAGATCTAGAAGGGGGGGATGAATAGATCTTAGCCACTTTTGCGGAAGCTTAAGTAATTTGAAAACTATTTAGAATCAGAGGCAATGTATCAGTGAAAAACTACAGATCTGATTAGATTTGAGTGAGTTGAAAAACTTAGATGTGAAGCAAGTTGATTAAGTGAATTAAAACGGATCCTATGCAAGCATCTAGCGGATGAATCAATCAAACCACAGAAGACAAATGCACAAGGATTTTTTAGGTGGTTCGGAAATCACCCAAGTGATTCCTACATCCACCCCTCACAACCCGTGAGGCTTCACTAACACAACTGGGCTACACACCCAAAGGAGCCTAACAACTCCAACACTTCAGAGCATACAACTCACACAACCTCTAGAGCAAGACTACTCTAGAAACACAGAGCAAGACTGCTCAAACCAACCCTGAGCTTGACAACTCAAACTGAGCTCGACGGCTCACAACAAACTGAGCACAATGCTCACACTAAAACTTGCTAGACACCAACTTAAGACTAAGATCCTCTAGCAACAGATCTAGTCGAAATTTGAGAACTCTAAAGAGAGTTATGCAGAAGCACTTGCATAATCTCAAAAGATATCTCAGAAGAACAGAAGAAAGGATGAATTGAATTGAAAGGCTTCGTTCTTCAGTGTACTCCCTTGTAGAAGCTTGAATTGGGAAGAAACTTGTGAAGCTTGAAGTCCAAGTCGATACTCTGCAATTTGAGAAGTTGGATCTTCCTCGAATTCTTCACCAAAGAAGTCTTCTACAGGATCTGCCTCCTTGGAATGCTTCAGAGGAGTCTTCAGGAATCAAATTCCAATTCCCACACCTTGAATTGGTGGAAATTGGTCTTCTGGAAGCACTTGGAGAGCAGAGGAAGGAGACACGAGCTCTTACTGGCCGCCAGGAGCTTTTTGGAGGCTCTAAGAGAGTTGGGTCTCTTGTCTCATGTGAAGGCTGGCCAAAAAGACCTTTTATATCCTTAGGATTCCAAAGATACCCTTTTGGGGTACAAGGGCACGCGTTCCTAGGAAGATTCTGATCGCCCTAGAAGGACACGTGGCAGCCATCAACTTTAGGATGAAAAGTTTCCGTAGTGTGTCGACCTGCCCTGGTGGTAGTGTCGACACACTGTCCAGAATATGTAAGAAGCTGTTCTGGGAAGAAGGTCCCGTGTCGACCTGCTCTTGAGTGTGTCGACCTGCTGTCCCAAATCTGTAAACTGGCTGTTCTGGGAACTGGGTCTAGTGTCGACCTGCTGTCCCAATTCTTCAAACTGGCTGTTCTGGGAACGGGATCTAGTGTCGACCTGCTCTGAGAGTGTGTCGACCTGGGTAGGCTTGATTTCTGAAAAACTGCCACTCGTGTCGACACACTCTTGACATGTGTCGACACAGTCTCAACATTTTTACACATTTTGCCTTTGAATCTGTGTTGATGTGTCGACACCATTGATGGGTGTGTCGACTCATCTTTTGCATAAAAATATTTGTACCTGAAAAATAAACACATATATCATTAGTTAAATGATTTATCATGACCATAAATGATAAATGTGGTTTGAAAAATACTTTTTGAACATGAATTTCAGGTATGATGTTTTTGACATGTTTCAATTAAATTGTTTTAAGAACACCTCTTGTCATCATCAAAATAGGAGGGAAATGATATGAATTGCATTCAACCCAACAGGTAACACTAAGATGTACCAGGATTTAAAGAGATCATTTTGGTGGTCTGGCATGAAGAAGGATGTAGCTGAGTTTGTGTCTAGATGTTTAGTATGCCAGCAAGTGAAGGCCGAGCGGCAGTCTTATGCAGAAGATGGAGATCCCAGTTTGGAAGTGGGAAGCTGTCACTATAGATTTTGTTACGGGTTTGCCTCGATCTAGACGAGGTAATGACTCGATTTGGGTAGTGGTAGATCGATTCTCGAAGACTGCGCATTTCTTGCCTATGAAGAAGAAGCAGTCAGTAGAGAGTTTAGCTAGATTGTATATTAGTAGTATTATTAGATTGAATGGGGTACCCAAGTCTATCATTTCGGATCGAGATCCGAGATTTACTTCAAGGCTATGGAAGGGTCTTCAGGATGCGTTAGGTTCGGAGCTGAAGCTCAGTTCGGCATTTCATCCCCGGACAGATGGACAGTCTGAGAGGACTATCCAGACACTTGAGGATATGCTGAGGGCTTGTGTGCTGGATTGGAAGGATGATGGGAGCGCCATTTTCCTCTAGTGGAGTTCGCATATAACAACAACTTTCATGCGAGCATTGGCATGGCTCCATTTGAGGCTTTGTATGGTAGGCCTTGCAGATCTCCTTTGTGTTGGGAGGAGACCGGTGATAGGCAGTTGATCGATCCGGAGTTAGTTTAGGAGACTTCGGATAAGGTCCAGCTTATTAGAAAGAGGCTTGTTGCGGCACAGGATAGACAGAAGAGTTATGCCGACAACAGGAGGAAGGATTTGGAATTCGAGGTAGGTGAGTATGTCTTCTTAAAGATTTCGCCTACGCGTGGTGTAGTTAGATTTGGCAGGCATAGTAAGTTGAGCCCTAGATTCATTGGCCCATATGAGATTCTCCGACGATTGGGCAACGTGGCATATGAGCTAGCGTTACCTCCAGCATTGGCTAGCGTTCATTCTGTTTTTCACGTATCTATGCTCAGGAAGTATGTCAGAGATCCATCTCATGTTATTAGCCATGAGCCAGTGGAGATCCAGCCAGATCTTTCTTATGTAGAGCAACCAGTAGCTATTCTTGATCGGAAGGTTCAACATCTCCGAAACAAGAGCATTGCATCAGTAAAGGTCTTATGGCGTAACTTCTCGCGAGAGGAGGCTACTTGGGAGCTTGAGGATGCAATGAAAAAGAAGTATCCTCAGTTGTTTGAGTAGTGTCAGTCTAACTTCGAGGATGAAGTTTCTTTAAGGGGGAGAGGGTGTAAGGCCCTTGATTTTTATTTTGCTTGCTTAAAAATATATATGCATATAAGTGTATACTATTGAAGTATAGATTATTGTGCATAGTATTTATTTATACGAATTGTATGAATTAGTATTATTGTAATGTACATATTGTATACAAGTATATATATATATATATTTGTGTGTGGTGTTTATAGATTCTACATATTTTAAGTGAAATTTTGTCGGCCAGTCGACGTCATCATCGGCTGACGTTGACTAGGATTAGGCGGCAATATCGATGGACGCCCACTTAGGATAGGCGACCATAGATATGGACGCCAATATCCCATACCAGTTACGTTTCCAGATCCGGAAACGCCTCCGGAAATTTAGCCTTTTGTTTTAGAAACCGTTCCCAACGGCTCTAAGACTTACCCCTTTAGCATGTCCGGCCCCCAACCCTTTATATTACCCAGTTTTCGGCCAGATCCATCCTTTTGACTCTTGGGTCAAAAACCTAGCTCTTCTATGCGAAAACCCCAACTTGAAGCTGAGAGATCCGATTTCGGGAGACTTCATCCGATGATCTGCATCGACTGGTGTCAACTCTGAACATCCAGGAACGACTCCCCCACGCTGGTGTGCAGTGAAGATCAACAGAGAACCCGAATAAGGAGGGATTTGAAGACTCTTTGGCACAGGCCGAGGAGGGCTTCTCCGGTTTGAATCGTCACTTGTGGATTTTACAAGAGGCAAGTACCCCACTCACATCAACCCTACATGTGTCTAGTAAGTCCCAGGAATTTTACGGATTTTTCTCGTGTCCTGGAACCCCCATTCAAGTGATTTATTGGCGTTCAGTCTGTGTTTATGCAGACATGATATTAACGGCAGGATCCCTTGCCGCTAAAATCATGCGTTGGCGGCATCATATATTGCCGTTAACCTATAGACGGCTACCCCATGCCGTCAAGTTCTTCAGACTGCAACAGTGTGCAAGTCTGCCCTTCTATAAGATAATTTTCGAGATTTTCCGCATGAGGATATACAGTAAATTTCATAGAATATGTAAATATACATATTTGTGTACTGTGAGTTATTGTGAATTTTTGTAATTTTCCTTAATTATTAGAATTCTTTGAATGTTCGACCGACAGAATTTTAATCTTGAAAAATCTCGTTTGTGAAATATGTATAGAATCTAACTGCCATGAAATTTCTGTACACTATTTATGAGGTCTAATGCATGATATAAAAATTTGAGTAATTTATAATATCTGTATAGTTTATTAAATTTTCTGAACCGAAAAATAGTTAATATGTCTACTCAATGTAGAAAAGTTAATAATTCATGCAAAACTAGTTAAATTCCTATAAATTGAGATATAATTAGTACTGTCAGTATTCATGTATGTAATACATTGTGAGTCCTAATAATGAAAATTTATGTCATTTTGGCTATTTTTACATTTGATAACATCACTGTTAGAATTTTCAAAAATTATGCGTGATGCAGAAAAATGTAAATCTTGGTATGCATGATGGTTAAACTGTGATGAATTTCGGGTTAAATTTTTGTACTGAACTGATGACAATAGCTATATATATAATTGTTTTATGTTAGATATTAACAAATAATGCATGTTAAATGATTAGTGTTAAATTCTGTAAATTTCAGCATGATTAGAATTGTTGTAAAACTTGATTAATACTGAAGACAGTAGTACCATGCTAGGTAATACTGAAGAATGTAAATGTGCGAACTTGAGATTAATGTGTAAGAATTTTGTATTTAGAAGTGTGTTGAAACTTAAGAAAATGTATTAATGTGCCAATGGGTGACACTGCTACCTTAGAGGGCTGTGGAACTGTACTGTGGTAAAGTCCCCACGGGAAAGTTCAAAGTGTGTGATGTCCCATGGGCATTGGGATTAAATCCTGGAGGCGAACAAGTATCGCTGGTTAGGGTGGAGAGTGCTTCTCCCGTTCTGCGCAGTAACTAAGATTTATCACTGGAATGCCTAGGTGATAGATATGTGATGTGATTAGTGTGTGTCCTTCTAAAGTGGTTTGGGCTATGTGTCACGGCATTAAGAAAAGTGAAAATGTGTTTAAGTGAAAAGAAATGTGTAAATTGTGAACCTGTGTAAGCGAATATGTGTTCATGAAATTCTTATGAAAACATGCAAAAAGAATAAATTTCTTGTGAATGTGACATAATAGTAGTAAACAACGCGCTTTTCACTAAGGTAAATGTGTTAACTATGGGAAAAATTATCTTAGAATTCATGTTAAATTAGTTGTTATGAAATGTGTAAATTTATGTGTAAAATGATCAACATGTGGCTTATGAATGGTTGAATGGAATCAGTTTAGCATATTGAAAAGTGTAGAAAGCATGTGATAGGATTAGGTTATTGTGTATAAAACTAAATTCCATGTGTAAACTGTGTAGAAATCATGCCTAGGTCTCTATTTGAAAAACTATCACTTCCATGCATTATGTGTTAATGGTGTAACATGAGGATATGGAGATTACTTGATGCATGTATGCTTTGTGTGCTTGGTGTTACTTGTTGAGTTCTGTTGAACTCATTCTTGCTTCGGCGTACAGGTGCAGACGTTTCAACTTCTTCCGAGGAGATCGTTAGGAGCGACTCGGAGCGAGAGTAGAAGAGATTGTTGTGGATTTAGCATTGTACTTTTCCTTACTTCATAGTATGTAATAAAGACTGCGTAGTCTCATGTGGACAATGTATTTATTTTATTTCAATTATGAAAAGTTAGTTCTCTTTTCTACTACGGACTGTGAATAGAATGTGGATGATGGAATAAGATTTCTTTTCAGTTATTTAAATTCCGCTGTCATGTGATATACATATATTTGTGTTTGTTTCAGCCTATTGTACTAGTGTTGGGTAAATGTCCCACTGTGGCGATGCTTTCTATATCGACGTGGGTTGGTGGAACCGTACCGATATAAAGAGGGTCGTTACAATTGCGGATAAAATGCCCTGGCTGATTACAATTATAACACTTGTAACCTGGTGGAATAGTGGGCTACCTGGCAGTGCTCTGCTGCGATTCTTCTACCTCTGGCTTATAGCCACGCCCCTGCTGAAACTGCTGACGACCTCCTCCTCCTCCTTTGCCCTTAAATACTTGCTACAATTTCTGACCCCACATACCAAAACCTGAAGAAGAAGATCCTGCTGGTGCTTTTACCCTACTAACTCCTGCTGCCTGCTGGGGTAGCCGAAAACTACCCGAACCTGACCCGCTTGCCTGACGAGCCCAAATAGACCTCTCAAGTGTAGCTGCTTTCTGGGATGCCTCCTCAACTGTTCTACACATTAACGGTATCACCACATTCTGAAACTCTTCTCTCAAACCCCGAATAAAATATTCAACCATCATAGCATTATCCGATACTACATAAGGCGCATATCGGCTAAGTGCCATAAATTGCATCTGATATTCTAAAACTGAGGTATTACCTTGCTGAAGTGTCCGGAATTGCTCTCTTTTCGCTTTCTACACTTGAAGTGGAAAAAATGTATCATTGAATGCTTCGAGAAATTCTGGCTAGGTAATAACCTCCTCTGTTCTGCCTGCAAAGGTGGTCTGCATCTTCAGACGCCACCACTGATGCGCAAAGCCTGTCAACTGGTATGTGGCTAGCACAACTTTATCCTCTACTAGACACCTCATGGTCGTAAAGACCCTTTCAACCTCATGAATCCAGTGCTCTGCACTATCTAGATTCGGCCCTCCTGTATAAGTGGGCGGCTGCAACCTCAGAAAATTTTCAACTTGCATCACCAGCTCTTCTACTGCCATTGCTGACGGTGGTGGTACAGGTACCACATAGGGTACCTCCACCCTTGGCGGTAGTGGAACTGGGGCCACGGGCACTCCAGCAACTGGTGGTATTGGAGGTACCGGTGCCTGCTGATCCATCCTCATCCGAATATCGGTGAGACTCTCCCAAATCCTCTCAATCATACGCTGAGTGGACTCTTCAGGGTCCTCTCCTCCACCACCCCAATCCCTTCTATCAGCCATCTCAACTTCCTACACAAATAACATATCCATTACAAACAAAACCGGTCATTACGAAACTAGAGTCAGTTACTAGCAGTGTACAAGTATAGAAATGAGGCTATGTAATTTCCCAGTTCCTTTATATTTACACGGACCTCGCTCTGATACCAACTGTGACGGAATGCCTCGTTCAAGCCCATTAAACCAATAACTAACTTGATCCGAGTTCGCCTCCTGTGAACGGGCCGTAGTCTCGCAAGGGATACTACACACGAGTCCGTGAAAACAGAAAGGAACACACTTGATCTCATATATGATTCACCATTTCATATATAATGTACAAAATTTACATAGCCAAATTTCAACAAAAGTGCAAGAAAGTACAGGAGCCTGGGGCATACCCCGAGGTAAACTAGTATAACTGCTATGGAAGCTACACTGCTAGAGGCACTGGCCCAACACCGCTGCGGCGCGGCCCCGAACTGAAAGACGGTAACGAAACCTCCTCCTCGCCCTCGCCTGTGGAGAGTAGGGGTGAGCCTCACTAGTCACTGGCTCAGTAGGGAACTCCCCCAACTCGAGCAAACCATACACAAGTACGGAAGCAGTAAACTATACTAGCAATTTATAACACAACTTAAAGCAATAAATATATTTACCATTTGCCGCCTGTATTAAACAAATAAATAAACGGCAAAACTCAATCACGTGTACGAGCTAAAGTAGAGACCGCCACACTCAAGCCACGTAGACTGGTTCGCGACACCAATAACAGACTCGGACAAACAAACACAGGTCTACCTCTCAGTCTCGCAGCCGCGGATGAAAGGTCCAGCTGCCGCTCCACATGGAAAAGTCAAACAACTGTGGAGTCCAACTAAACACCACTCCTGCGGGTACACAACCGCAAGTCCATGCCTGGCACCTCTAGGGTCTCTGGCCGAAGCACCCTAGAGTGAGGCACTGGAAAGGACTAGTTGGGGACTAGTGTCGACTACCGGTGTCCATACCCCCAACTAAGAGCGCGCTACAAGTGACTAAAAACAAACTCAAGAGTCATTGTCCCACTGTCGTCTTTCCCTCAGCTGGACGTACAACTCAAACAAAGGAGTGAGGGTGTCCAGGATAGACAACACAGACCTCGACGGTACTACACAAGTACCGGGACAAGCCCCGAACTAACAGCCTGGCTCACAGAGAACCTGGGGCACCCTACTGGAGAGGTAACCACGGTAGGCATCGTACTACCTGCCATGCACACAAAACCACTTGCGTACCGCACAAACCATGTGAAATCTGACGATATTCACGAGTACCGACTGTCCACAACACGTGAACACAGTGCGTCTCGCGTGCATACCACGCCAACGCATAAACCACTAGCTAGCTACGTAACAAACATGCTAGCCTCGTAAACACACACCCCCAGAGCGCCACAGGTGCCAATGCACCGCAAGATACTACCAAATACATCGAATAATAACAATCGGTTAATCATGTCACATAAGTCATGCACATTCAGACCACTCGACTGTGGTCGTGACATGGGCCTGTGTCGCCTTCAAAATGCGACGGCTCGATATGGCGCGTTCATCACATGAACGCGACGCACCAACATGTCGCGTTCCCCACCTGAACGCGACGGGTCGACCTGTCGCATTCAGATCGCGACAGGGGGTTCTATCGCCTTCACAGGCAGGAACCCTAATCCGAGATCCTCTCCACGAATTACCATTCTATGCTATGCAAACCACCTTTAATTAGTGTTTTTCATGCTTTTGTGTGTCCCTAGTCATGGTATCTATTGTTGGGAACACAAATAACAAGTCGAACAATTGTCACCCGCGATCTACAGCCCAAAAACGGGAGGAATTACCCTACCTCTGTGAAGAACACACAACCCGACGATTTCTCGGCGTTTCCCCCGCTCCACACGAAGTCCCCGCAGTGAGAACACGCCGAACGCCAAGCCTCCATGTCACGTCCCGTCATTTAATATAACTATAAATGCCGGAACGTGAGCGAACGAGGAATCAAGAGTATAACTTAAACTAGTTGAGAAGAAAATTTCTTTATCTGTCACGTCCTAGCAAAATTTCATTTACTGAACATGACCGATATAAAACACGAGAAATTTACATAAACATAAACACTTGTTTAGCGGAAGCTTATTACATAACATTCCTCATTTCAGTCTAAATGAGGAATAAACAAAAGAAAACTGTAGTATTATTACATTCCAACTACTCAAAAAGAAATAAAAGTTGATGACTCGTAGGATGATGGACGGTCCCCTCAGCACACACATCCCTCCCTTAACCTTCATTTTCAATTGGACAACCTGAAAAGATAGAAAGAATGAGCTAACTAGCCCAGTAGAATTCAATTCCTTGAAATAGAAAGGATTCACATGTATACTATCAAGAATAGGAACATGTCTACGGTAAACATTGAGTGGTCAAGAAAATGAACACTAAGTCAAACCAATAACACATATAGAACAAAACAGTATAGAACATGATCAATAACTCAGGAAGATACTTCAGTTCAGTATCTGTCAGGTATTCACACACATATGTATGAGATGATGACTAATCAGGCAGGAAATGATGTATGCCAACATCCAGTAGTCCTCATTGTCCCCGCGCGGCCACTGACAAATTCGGGTGCTCCTCCCGGGACTGAACCAGCCCCTTGCACAGGCATAATTCTCAAATGAGTCCAAAGACTCACAACTTGTCATCATAACATACTCACTCAGGTAATGGCTCAAGGGTACACATGTACTCAACATGTCTTACACAACAAGAATTTGGGGTTACTTTCACTGATTTCACAATGGATATCTTAACACAGATCAAAGGTAGTTGAAAGTTCAAGTTCAGAAATGTACAGTAGGTACAAGAATCAAATTAGTTTAAGATGTCCAAGAATAATCCAAAGATTGACATAAATGATATTTAAATGGTTCATCAAAGTGGTATAATAGTTTAGAATCCAAGAAAATGGAAAAGTCAACGAAAGAATACATCACAAGGATAGTCATGAAATCTATATGATCGATGAAACCATTCATTTACTGATTCTCCTCTAGAGTTGGAGATAATAATATGTCAAGGTGAAAGCCATATTGATGTAGATTAAGGGATGAACAGGTTTGACTTTTCTTTCAGTAGGAGAGGGCTCCCTTGGAGAAGTCATAAATGTGTTTATCATTTTTCACCGGACCTTGAATTTTTATCATTCTACTAGGTTTACTTGAATTATGAGATTTTTAGGTAGGTCAAATTGTGAGAGATTAGAAAGACGCTATTTTGATGGAATCGCCAAAATCGCAATTTTCTTCTTCGGAGGGAGAGTTGACTTTTTATTGATAAGAGATATGATTTTTCTGATATTTTTATTAGATTCAAATGGGGGGGGGTACTTCCTTATTTACATGTAATATCTTAAGTAAATGAAACATCAAATTATAACATTTACTTAAATGATATGGAATGTAAATAAGGTATGTGTTTGCAGTCTTGCAGAGGTTCTGCTGACACCTCTGAGAGGAAGCAGTCCTGACAGAACATACAGAAATCTGGCTAACTCTACTATATATATGTGAGTCGATTCATGTATAAAGGGTGAGTCGATTCATGTATAAATGGGTGAGTCGAATCATGTATAAAGGGTGAGTCGATTCATGTATAAAGGGTGAGTCGATTCATGTATAAATGGGTGAATCGAATCATGTATAAAGGGTGAGTCGATTCATGTATAAAAGGTGAGTCGATTCATGTATAAAAGGGTGAGTCGATTCATGTATACATGGGTGAGTCGATTCATGTATAAAGGGTGAGTCGATTCATGTATAAAAGGTGAGTCGAATCATGTATAAATGGGTGAGTCGATTCATGTACTGTAGCAGTCGAATTATGTATAAACTGGCAGTCGAATTGTGTACAACTCACAGTGTATAGCATGATCAAGTGTGTGTACACGGGTGTGCACACTCTGGTTGTAGGGATGATCCTGACCCAGTTAAGCTTACAGTATGACACATGAAAGCTTTTATTTCTATAGAAGTGATCACAATCGTGGTATAGGACATTCCTAGAATAATCATGGAGGGTCAGATAGTAGCACAATACCTAGTCCAAGGATGAACAGAAGGAAGAAAGAAGTTTGAATCCTACACAAGAGATTTCATAACAAGTCAAGTGAGAAAGATTGAGAGAGAAAGGAAAAGAATTCTACCTTACTGATTAGAGTAGGTTTCCCTCAACACAGAACTTCCTAGAAATAGGGAAAAGAAGAGAAAGCTTGCAGTAGTTGGAGAGATCTGATCTATATCAACCGAAGCGAGAGCAACACAGCAAGTAGTTCCAACCCCAAGATCTGCAGCCCCTTTTTGCTCAGAAGTAGCAGCAGGAAACACTAGAAGAAGAACCGAAGAAGGGTGCTAGATAGGAAGAAAATCCAGTAAAGCTCCCTTGGAAAAGTTAGTATGCTGCGTACAGGGAGATTTTTATCACCCAAAGCTTCAGGTGCAAGGCACGCAGGCTTACAGGTGTTGGGGTAAAAACCCCAAATTAATCACCCACAGCCACATGGTCCAAGCATCGCCCTACGATTAGCACATGGGTAAAAACGTGTAAGAGATCTAACCCACCATGACATAGGCATACATTGCCCATGATACGTAAGCATACAAGAATTTCTAGAAAAATCCTTCCCGTAATTAGTCCATAAATCAGCTGGTCCAAATATCCTTTTGTAAACCCATTCAAATGATGCCCAATTGCATTGAAATTTCAACCATAAGCTAATGCAATGGTTTTACAAATTATGGTGATTTTTATTTAATTTTTAGAATTTATTTTACATAGGGTGAAAATTCACCCGAAAAATAGTCGCGGCGACTTATCCTCGAAGTCCGCATGTCAATAAATCTAGATATTTATGTTTATATTATCTCCACATTTTTCTAAGAATTATGGTGTTCTCAGATTTATTTTTTGTTACAGTTTTCCGGTGTCGCCTTGTCGGAGCGCGCACCTCGGCGTACGACACTGGAGTAACGTACGTCATCCTTATTTAAACCCGGATCCTAATTATTTCAATTTAATGACAAAATTAATGTATAATAACCACATTGTTCATATTTTTCTAACACTTTAAAATTTTGAGTTGTTACACTCCATGCCAAAACGCCCCTGAAAACCCGCAAAGCTCCTCCCCCTGGTCAAACAGAGCATGCTCAGCTCTGTCTGGCCAGCAAGGGCTTAAGCACCGCTTGCAGTTCGGAACGCGACAGACCATTCCGTCACAACCTCATCGCGACGGTCTTGGGCATCGCCTTCCTAAGGCTGACGTCTGCAAGTCACCTGGCGTGCGACACGCGGCGCACATGCCAACGATCGCCGATCCCTGACAGTTTTCGGAATGCGACGGGCAGGGCGGTCACGTTCAGAACGCGACGACCCCCTCTGTCGCGTTCATAGGCAGAGAATTCCAGGGTGCGACGGGCCCAAACTGTCGGCCCAATAAGCTCCAAAACACATATACACACCAAACACACGCCACATTGGCCACGCATTGGCCTCACAAGCGCTAAACACAAGATCCACAAGGATACGAAAAACGAGCGACGTTATAGTTAAACTCCAAGGAAGTGGAACCAACCATTTAAATTATTCCGGGCCAACACAACTCTTATTAGGCCAAAGAACAAAA
The DNA here is from genome assembly GCA_014218235.1 of Colocasia esculenta. Lineage (NCBI taxonomy): Eukaryota > Viridiplantae > Streptophyta > Magnoliopsida > Alismatales > Araceae > Colocasia > Colocasia esculenta. The sequence continues at coordinate 164,480,237 of CM024755.1, read as the reverse complement.
CCCAATGACATTAAACCCCAAAAATTCGTAACCATAATTGTGTAGAAAATAGGAAAGGGCAAATTAGGGCTAAAACAAAGGTAATTACTCATGCATAGCTACCAAATTCATACCCAGCCATGTTAGAAGCTTTCCTAATGGCATTGCTACTCCAATTGGGAGGAGAATCTCCAAAACATGGAAGGAGCAAAGCCAAAACCGCACCCTTCCTAGTCTCACTAGGACTTGAAATTAACCCTAATCCTATAAATAATCGTCAATAGACTCCTTGGGAAAGTTCACCATTGTGATGGGGTCATGTGGAGGCGAGCTAGGGCACCAGGAGAGGAGGAGAATAGCCAAGAACCCGAGCTTCTTCCCCAACCTTTCTCTGCTATGACCTGCGCATAGACCTTTCTTAAATCCATTCAAAGGTAGGTTTTCTTGGGCTTAATCTAAACCTTGCACTAAACCTTGCACATACCAATGGAATGAGTCTAGTTTCATACGCATGTGTTTTCCCCAATTTTTATGAACCATGTGAGTTGTATTAAGCATTTTTCCAAGAGTCGTGCATGATCAGGGCTTTTTGTGTTCTTACTGTGTTTCATGCAAACCGAGGCCAAATTGGGTCAAACCAAAATCGTAGTTCTCTTCTACTCGTTGTCCCTGACACTCTATATGTTTAACATTTTGTCCAAAGATCCCTATATTTCGAGTTATAAGTCTATCATGAAGGGTTGTAACATTTTTTCTGGGTTTCGGGCAAGATCCAAGAACGCGACCACTCCAGACGTCGCGTTTCTCTTTGAATGAACACGACGTACACCTACGTTGTGATTTAGGTAAAGGCAATCGAACACCCCATCACGTTTTCATGTTTGACCAGTCAACCCTAACACATAAAACTATGTGCCGCATGGGTTTCTGTACCCGTCTTGAACGTGACAGCATGTGCCGTCGCGATTTGGCTATTTTCCTGCCCTTAGTTTCCGCGCACAATTTTATATTCAGATTTTAAAACCATCTCATGTATGCGACGTGTCTAACCATCACGATTTTGAGGCATGGCGACTCGTTGACTGTCGCGTTGTGAACATGACAGATAAGGCCGTCGCGTTTTAAAAGTCATCGCATGAAGGCGACGGACATGTACGTCGCGATTTAATGTTTTGCAGACTGCTTCATATCTGAACCGTGTACGGTCTTCTTAAATGCGAAGATTGAACCCATTGCAATTTAGAGGCCTACTCGAGACTATTTGCTTGAGTTGTACAATCATCCATATGCATGACCTACTGTCATATCATGTCATGTAGTCATCCAATGGCCTAAAAGTGATCAATCTACATGAAAGCTATAAGAATATGAACTCCTATTCTAAGTGTTCTTAATGATTGTGTGATTCTATCTACCATGTGATTGATATGAGCTATGTCCATTAGCTTGTTTATAACTGGAATTGTTACATGTTAAAAGTGCATAAATCATGTGATAGATTGAATGATATACCATGCCATGCGTCCATGTTAAATGCTTTTCGTCTTGTTTTAAACCGATAGATTGTGGATTGAGACACGCTCTACACGTCACATTGCACATATAGGCAGCCCTCTCTTGGGGATTTGGAAACTCTCAGCCGGTCATTCCGTATTGACAAACTAGTGACCTTCTCTCCAAGACCTTCGTAATTCTCCGTACTCCATGGATTCCCTCATGGACACCGAGTTGGTTGTACCACTAAAGTTCTCAGAAGATAGAATGCACCTCTGTTTTTATCTCATTCTCGTGAGAGTGATTTGACACATTGAAACCAAGCCATTAAATGTAAAGATTAAACTAAAGTAATTAAGTTGTTATGTTGCTGAAATTTACTCAGGATTATGTTCACTTGCCTTGTTCTTTATAATCATTGGCATGATCTTTAGTACATACTGTCTATTGATTGGAATTTGTATTGGCCATAAATGAATGAATGGAATTACCAGAAACTATTGGAACTTCGGTTCACAACTATGCCTGTGCAAATAGGGCCCAGTCTGGTCCTGGGAGGAGCACCCGAAATACTTATAATCGCAAGAGTATATGATCCATTGAGGTGTCTAGCAATCACCTAATTGACTGTAAGATTGATCTGGGTAATCTCCACACTGCTATTGAATGAATGATTGATTGATTGAACTATTATATGTGAAATGGCCAAATCTATTGTACATGTCATCGTTATTGAATCCAATATGTAATTGTCCATTGGAATTCTACGAAATTCAACTTGTGATATCGATTGTACATGCAATAGACTGTTGAATCCCTTCTATATCATAATGATCGTACTGTCATCCATCTCATTGTCAATCGTTTCGTCTCACATGAGAATTGTCATTGAATTGGTTTACTGAACCATTTATCGTACATGTTATAGCTTGGAATTGTCCCTATCGTTATTGTCATTAGTATTGCACGATAGTATCTTACATGTTAACATGTTAATTACGTAAAGCATGCCCTCACCATGAGATGTAAATCCTACTGGGCGTTAGTGAGCTCACACCTACTTTCCATAACATTTCAGGAGATGACTCTGAGGAGATTGAACATGATGGGACTGGGGAAGAGTGATCAGCTTCTCAAATGTACTCGTCCATATAGCACGTCAGCCAATATGATTAGAGTTAAAAGAGTCTGCAATAATTAGTTTTACTTTTCTTGAGTCGTATGTACTGGAATGACAATAGTGGGCCTTGTTATTGGCTCTGATTATTTAAGGTTTTAAGTTAGATTTGATGGAAATGAAATCAAAGAATTATTTGGCTAACACAATTATTGACTTAAATCTTTCGTTATACTTAGTTGTTGCTCTGAGTTACTCGACTATAATACTCGCACTTGTATCGCTCACGCTCTCGACATTTATTTCCGCTAGTAAATTTCGGGGCATGACAGTTGGTATCAGAGCCTAAACTTTCCCTTAGGTTCTAGGCAAATAGGAAATTGTTGGGCTTAGGCAAGACTAAACTCCCCATACGTCAACTTGTTAGAAAGCAACTGTGAGATTGGGGTAGAAACACGGGCTAAGTCATCTAGTTGGAATCCTATATAAATTAAGGTTAATACCTAATGATAATAATGTTGTTATCTTGAAGGATTTCAATGGCCGCTACACGTGAAAGAGATATGCAGAGGACGATTGAGACCTTGACTCAAGCACTACTTCAGGCCACATAAGGAAGGGGTGAAAATCACGGAGATCTTCATCGTAACTTCCATAGTATGAACCCACAAAGGTTTGGTGGTAGCTCTGATCCGGACGAGGCTGAGCACTGGCTCAAAGAGATGGAGTGTGCATTCCGCGTAATGGGATGCACGGATGGGAACAAAGTTACTCTGGCTACATACCAACTAGAGAGAGAGGCCCGCACATGGTGGGAAACTATAGAGGCTACTCTGGGTGACGCCCAAGTCACCTGGGCATAGTTCCAGGAGTACTTCAACAACAAGTACTTCTCTAACAGAGTACAAGAGAGGAAGGCGGCAGAGTTTGCCAATTTGAAACAATAGAGTCTTTCCATAGTTGAATACAAGGCCCAGTTCTCTAAGCTGGCCCGTTATGCCCCACACTTGGTCCAAAGCAAACTGTTGAAGGCCAAGAGGTTTATGAGCGGTCTGAGGCCCTAGTACATTACACAACTGGGATCGATGGATCTGCAAACTTATCCGGAGATGGTAAGGAAGGCACTACTACTTGAGGACTCACTAGCTATAGCGGAAAACATCAAGAACAATATGATGAAAAGGGAATAGGGAATAGTACCGAAAAGGCCACTAGCTATGGTCGGAACTAAGAGGCCGATGGGCCAAGCTAGAAGTCAATCGGTGAAGAAGTTTAGGGATGGAGGTTATCAACAAGCCCTCATCAATAGGGAGCCATGCAAACACTATGACAAGGCTAGTCACAGGTCGAAGGACTGCTGGAAGGCACTGGGAAGGTGCTTACGATGTGGAAGCCAGAGTCACAAGATTTCTGACTATCCGCATATGATGAACCAGACACCGGATATGTGCCAAGGTGGGCAGAAGCGCCAAGGTAGGCTACAGGCTTTACAAGAACCAACTACATCAGAGGAAGGTGGTGTGGTTGAAGGTACACTTACTATTCTATCCCATTCTACATTCGTTTTATTTGATACGGGAGCTACTCATTCCTTCATATCACAAACATTTGTTGATACCTTGCTTGTAAAACCCGTTCCAATGAAATCTGGATTAGTCGTGTCAACCCCTATTGGTCCTGGCACCAAACTTAGAAACCACTATCCATCTAGTGAGGTGTTAATTGGCACTTAAAATTTACCTGCAAATCTGATATGCATGGACATGGAGGGTTATGATGTGATACTAGGAGTAGAATGGTTGTCTGAACATGGGGCTAGTGTCAACTGTAAGAAAAGCAGGGTAACATTTAGTCCACATCCCAAGTTAGAATTCTCAAGAGATAGAAACCACAGGAGAGTATCTCTCATATCTGCACTAAAAGCCAAGAGGATGATGAGGAAAGGTTGTATAGCCTTTCTAGCTGCTGTTATCACCACGAAGAAGGAAGTCCAGATTGAGAACATCTTTATTGTCAGTGAGTACGCTGATGTATTCCCCGAAGACTTGCTAGGTATTCCTCCTAAGCGAGAGGTCAACTTTACTATTGAGTTGATCCCTGGAGCAGCACTAGTATCTAGGGAACCATATAGAATGTCCCCTGTAGAACTGAAGGAATTAAAGGAGCAACTGATGGAACTACTAGAGAAAGGGTTTATCCGACCAAGCACATCACCATGGGGTGCACTTGTTCTCCTTGTCAAAAAGAAAGATGGGTTGATGAGGTTATGCATAGACTACAGACAACTGAATCAATTAACAATCAAGAGCAAATATCCTCTACCAAGGTTTGATGAATTATTTGATCAATTGTCTGGAGCTCAATATTTCTCTAAGATAGATCTCAGATTCAGCTATCATCAATTGACGATCAAAGGAGAAGATATGCACAAGATAGCCTTCCGAAGCAGGTACGGGCGTTATGAATTCATTGTTATGCCTTTTGGACTAACAAATGCTCCTACAGTTTTCATGCAGCTGATGAATAGTATTTATCGCTCATACCTCGATAAATTTGTTATGGTGTTTATTGATGATATACTGATCTATTCCAAGACAAAGGAAGAACACGAAGAACATTTGAGGATAGCATTGCAAATCTTGAGGGATAATAAATTGTACACCAAGCTGAGTAAGTGTAAGTTTTGGCTAGAAGAGGTATCCTTTTTGGGCCATGTAGTAACCAAGGATGGTATCGCTATGGATCCATCAAAAGTAGAGGTTGTATTGAAGTGGGAGAGACCAACAAATGCCACAGAGATCAAGAGTTTTCTGGGATTAGCAGGGTATTATAGAGGATTCATAAAGGGTTTCTCTAAGATCACAGTGCCATTGACCAAGCTGACCCGGAAAGAAAATCCATATGTGTGGACTGATAAGTGCTAAGAGAGCTTTAATAGCTTGAAGAAGTGTCTGACCTCTGCTTCTGTCCTCGCCTTACCCACTGAAGAGGGAGGATTTGAAATATATTCATATGCTTCTGGAACAGGTCTAGGATGTGTCCTAATGCAACAAGGAAGGGTAATAGCATATGCCTCAAGACAATTAAAAACCCATGAAGCAAACTATCCTGTGCATGACCTGGAATTAGCAGTTGTAGTGTTCGCCTTGAAAATATGGAGGAACTACATTTATGGTGGAAATTTAAAGTCTTTTCTGACCACAAGAGCCTAAAATATCTTTTCTCTCAGAAGGAACTCAACTTGAGGCAAAGAAGGTGGTTAGAGTATCTCAAAGACTTTAACTTTTCCATTCAATATCACCCAAAAAAAGCCAATGTGGTGGCAGTGTGGTGGCAGACGCCCTAAGTAGACAACTAGGAGCTATGCTAGCTAGTATGATGTTGGGCGAATGGAAGTTGTTGGAACAATTTGCAAGTCTGAATTTAGACATGGGGGAGAAGGAGAAACAAGCGATCATTTCTAACATCCAGGTACAGTCCGATCTACTCACTGAAATCAAAGAGAAGCAAGTAGTAGATCCTTTCTTAGTTGACACTAAAGAAAAGTTAGAACATAGATCAGATTTCTCCCTAGCACATGATGGAAGGATGTTATTCCAAGGTAGAACATGTGTACCAGATCTAGAAGACCTCAAAAAGAAGCTGCTAAAGGAAGCTTACCAGTCAAAGTATGCCATTCATCACGGATCAACAAAAATGTATCAGGACCTAAAGAGGTCTTATTGGTGGCCGAATATGAAGAGGGATGTGGCCGACTTTGTGGCACATTGCTTAACCTACCAGCAAGTCAAGGTTGAACATTTCAGACTTGCTGGTGGATTACAACCACTGGACATTCCAGAATGGAAGTGGGATAGTATTGGTATGGATTTTATCATAGGATTGCCCAGAACTAGAGGAGGTGTGGATGCAATATGGGTAATAGTAGACAGATTGACTAAGTCAGCACATTTCTTGCCAATTAAGAGCACATGGACAGTAGATGTATTGGCTACACTATTTGTCAAAGAAGTGGTCAGATTGCATGGGGTTCCATCTACTATAATATCTGATCGGGATCCTAGATTCACCTCACACTTATGGAAAGGGATACAAGCAGCATTGAGTACCAAGCTAAATTTTAGCACTGCCTTTCACCCACAGACGGATGGAGAAACCGAAAGAACCAACCAAATAGTAGAAGACAAGCTCCGGGTTTGCGTGATTGATTTTAGGGGACGTTGGAATGAACAGTTATTTTTAATGGAGTTTGTATATAACAACAACTACCATGCAAGCATTAAAATGGCACCGTTTGAAGTCTTATATGGCAGGAGTTGCAGATCACCTCTTTGTTGGGAGGAGGTTGGAGAAAACCAGAGGGTTGGACCCAACTTGGTAGAAGCAACTGTCAGGAAGGTTCAAATTGTTAGGGAACGTCTTAAGGTAGCACAGTCAAGATAGAAAAGTTATGCAGACAAACGAAGGAAAGAGTTGGAATTTCAAGTTGGTGATCATGTTTTCCTAAAGGTCTCACCTTCACGGGGAATCCAAAGGTTTGGGATCAAGGGAAAGTTGAGTCGCAGATTTATCGGCCCTTCTGAAATTCTTGAAAGGGTTAGTCAAGTAGCCTACAGACTAGCACTGCCTCCACAACTAGCTAATGTACACAACATCTTCCGCATATCCATGCTGAGGAAGTACGTGTTTGATGCTGACCATGTGATTCGCCACAAAGACTTGGAGATTCGAGAGGACTTAACATATGAGGAGAAACCGATCAAGATATTGGATCAGAAGCTACATGTAACGACCCTCCTTATACCGGTACGATTATACCAATCCACGTCGGTACAAAGGGCATTGTCACAGTGGGACATTTACCCAACACTAAACAATAGATTGAGATGTACATAAATATCAAAAGAGAACAACGAAAATAAATAAATATTCTCATTCTCATTCCATCATCATCACATAATCCACAGTCTATATAGCAATAAGAGAAATATTAATGTCCACATTATTACATGCCCGAATGAAATACATTGTCCATATGAAATATACAATCGCATTGTTTACATACTAATGAAAGGAAAGTACAACTACGCAGTACTCCACAACGTAGCTACTCCTCTCGCTCGGAGTCGCTACTCCCTACGTCTTCCTCAAGAATGGGGACACCTGCCTCACCTGTACGCCAAAGCAAGTATGAGTCTTCTAAAAGACCCAGCAAGCAATCCAAAGATACACTCTTACACATATCACATACACATGCTATCTTTTAACAATAAGGCAGAATGCATGGTACATGCTTATAACAATTTACAATAACCATAAACAACCTACACATGCTTTGTACACATAACATGTAACATGATTCATAGTTTAGACTCTATTCATATCATTGCACAATTCTACAATTTTAGAACATGGAAATATGTACAAAGTAAATAACACACCTAGCATGATATCTAATCATCTTCACATACTATGATAACACTTATTCACATGTTTAGCTTGCTGTTTTAATATAAATAAATCACATTTACACAAGCTCACATCTTTTCACCTACTAACACATTCACATTACACTATCACATGCTCATATTTCACATTTGCACAATTCACATATTCACATTCACATATTTACACTCTATACACTTAATTGCCGTGACACATAGTCCAAACCACCATAAGAATGACACACATCACATACACATACCCATCACCTAGGCAACACAGTGACGAATCTTGGTTAACTGCGTAGAACCGAGAGAAGCCCTCTCCACCCTAACCAGTGGTACTTGTCCACCTCTAGGATTTCATCCTAATGCCCATAGGATATCACAACACATTGAGCCTTCCCATAGGGATTTTACTACAGTACGGCTCCACAGTCTTCTATGGTAGCAGTGTCAATATCGGCACAGTTACACATTATCACATTCACTTACATTATTCACATGCACTATTTAACACATTTACACACACTTTTAAATAATTACACATGTTTCAGTTTACAGAACATGATGTTATTGTTCACAGTGATAATTAACACATAACAAAGTCCTAATCATGTTGCTAATCACTAAATTCGACATGATTAAACTTAAACATGCTCATCATGGTCCATTGCCCTTGTTAAATCAATGACAGTACCTATTGTTGTTAAATCAGTATGAAATTTGTATCACAGGCTTCACACGGGTTATATATCACATACCTAAATTTTCATATTTTTTGGAACAGTACAACAAATTTTAACAATTAAATAGATTTCATGCAGATTTATCAAAATTTCATTTAAGCATGATTCATAGCAACACAGTCGGCTCTAACAGTTCTAAAATCTGAAAATAGTCGTCATTAGAACATGGAAAATTTCTAAAACCCTAATATACAATGGATCTATTTATTCAGAATTTATTATGGTCAGATCATGCTCATTGTCCAATTACAAATATTTTAATAAATAAAACATTGTACAGAAATTCGACATATTCTCATGACATGACCTACTGACTGTACTTGACCAAACATAAATTACACAGCATGCACAGACAACCATAAGTCTGGAAATCACAGCACATGGCTCAAACACATATATCTGGAAAAAAAAAACTGAAGAACTTGGCGGCAAGGGGGTTTCCGCCAACCAGGGTTAACGGCACACGATGTTGCCGCCAACTCAAGATCTTGATGGCAACAAGCTTGTCGTCAAGTTCCTGTCTGCAGAAAGTGCAGACAGACCGCACATAATTTGACGAGTTGGGGTTATAGGACACGAGGAAAAATCCATAAAAATCCCAGGACCTAAAGGACATGTGCAGGGATGAAATCCCTCGATTACTTGCCTTTGAAAAATTGTCTAATGGTTTAATTTAATCACTGAAGCTCTCCTCGGCCAAGCCAAGAAGAGGCACAATCTCCTCCCAGATCCGATCTTCACGCCTTCACAAGGGAGTCTCCGGAGTCGGGGAAGCTTCCTCAATGCCAAGAGCTCCTTCCAGTCGATGTAGATCGCCGAAAGAACTCCTCTCACGCCAGATCAAGCTTGCACAAGAATCAGTTCTTCTCACCCAAAAACCCTAGGTTCTCTTTTGGCGAAAAGACTTAACTCGGCCTGTTGCCCAGTTGACGAGCCCAGAGGGGGGGTGAATGGGTCTTTTAAAATTAATCTACAAGATACCTGTAACTAAAAATATTCACACAAACATTCTTAGAAGGAGGTTAGTGACTGTTAGTTTAAATATCAAACACACAAAGAAGACAATCACACAACACAAGGATTATCCTGGTTCGGACCTCCTCTCCTTAGGAGTCCTACGTCCAGTCCTTGAGCAACAACTCAGGATTTCACTAACTAGGGTACAGTCCCCCTAAGGACGCAACAACACCTAGCTCAGCTAGTCTTCCTTCACACACGAAGGGAACAACAACACCCTGGATACCTTACCAGGTCTTCCTTCACAACCGAAGGGAACTACACCCTGGATACTACCAGGTATTCCTTCACACCCGAAGGGAACAGCAACTTAAAGAGAATTGGATGAAATTCAAGCCCCTAGATCAAGCTTTTAACAAGCTAAGATCTGAAGCAACTAGCACTGAGAGCAAGTATCTAAACAAGGCACACTCTCAGAACTACACGGGCTCTCTTAGAAAATCTATTACAGCACAGAGAGCGAAGAGCTGAAGGTGATGAGGAATGAGATTCTTGGCTCTAGGCTTTTCTGCAAAAGAATTTGAATACTTGAACACAAGATCTATTGTAGTATCTATCTGGTTTATCTATTTTCTTCTATTCTTCTGACTTGTATTTATATCTTCAATTTGAAATATAGATATTGAAGTGTCCGTTGTCTCTCTCTTGAGTAGTCATCAGACTGTTTGAAATTTGGAAGCTTCAACTATCTTTTATCCATTTGAGCACGCAAAGAGATAGGGTCTTCTGACGTCTATAGGTCCAACGTTGTATGATAGAAAGTCTTCAGGACCCTACACACATTAAATGCTAGACAGTAGACAACTCAAACTGTCTCTTGTTGTCAGTATATGTTGATGTGAGTGTTCACTAGAATAGCAATCCCAAATAGCTTGTTTTAAAAGATGTACACAGAGTAAGCACAATAATGGATGATATTGTCTGCATGCATGCAGAGATACGTTCAGAACTCATAAATGCAGGAGTGACAGATAGATATATGCGTGACTTTGACTAGTCAACTGTAAGACCCTCGAATTTTCGTCGCATTATTGCAATTATGTGTGAATATTTGTGCTTGTGTATGTATGTACATATTTACGTACGCATTAATTAGTATAATTACGTATGCATGTGTTTATATTAAGCATAAATAATGTATATTGCATGATGATAGTGTGGATATAATACCATATACATATTGCATGTATATATGCTTGGTATGCATGGTTTTCTGCATAACTTAGGGTTCTGGCCGAAGGCCCTTGGCGTCAACCCCAGGCCGTTGATCCAGTGTCAGCGTCCAGACATGGACGCCAACACTAACTCCGGCGTCCAGCGATATGGACGCCAACTTCTCTGGCCTGCATGTGCAGCAGAGCTGCAAACTTCTGAAACAAGGTATGGCCACCATTGGGGGATGTCCCCCAACGGCTCTCAGGTTGTCAAATCGGTATGGTGAGTGGGTGAGGGGCTCTCCTTAGGTCTGAACCCGAATTTGGTCCCTCCCACTCCTCACTTCACCTTGCAAGAGGAGAAATAGAGGAAGGAAAACCCTAGAGAAAGTCTGTGAGAAAAACCCCATCTTAGCACCCCCAAATCCGACCCCTTGGAGCTTGGTCTGGAGATCTACTGCGACAAGGAGGAAGCTGGAGCAAGGGAGAAGGTTTCCCCATCGTCCCCTCGGCGTGGAGATCACCCAGGAGCCCGGAGGAAGGCGATCTAGAGGGCGTTTCTGCAACTTTCTTGGAACTGCCCAAGGAGGTCTTCACCGAGCCATAAATCCCTTGGAGGAAATTTCTAAAGGCAAGTGACCTATCCCTGATGTTCCCTTATGAGTCTAGGTTGGTTTTGTGATTTTTACGGATTTTTCCTCGAGTCCTAGACCCTCCAATTCACCCAAGATTCAGAGCTCGGGTTTGTGTTTCTGCACAGACTTGGTTCGACGGCAAGGTCCCTGGACGCCTGTGATGAGCTTGGCGTCCATCGACCATGCCGCTGACCCTGAGTCAGCGGCCAGAGATCGCCGCCTAGTTCTTCTGGACAGAACAGTGAGCTGTTCTGTCCCTCTTATACATTAATTTCGGTATGTTTTACGTGATGAGGATATATGGTAAACCTTATACTCTATTTATATTGTACATTGTGGTGTGTGGATGAATGTGGTGTGATGGTGAATGTGGGATAATGGTATCTTTAAACTTGTGAGCATGACTTGTAGATAATCTTGCAAATCCTTGTTCATGATTTGAATTAGTATGAATGCCTTGTTTTAGTCTAATCATGAAGATCAGTGGGTCAGCATATGTGTTAGCAAATTTTGGTAATTTATCCATGCTTGTGTAATTTGCAAATAAATTTAGTTCGGTAAACTAAAAGCATGCAAGAATGATTTGTAGTGTTCAATCCATAGATGTATGAATTAGGGAAATTTTGTATTCTCAGTTCATGCATATGTGAATAGCTTATGTTTAAACAGCAAGTGGCTAAATTGCAAAATGTGTTAGACCCATGTTAACTTAAGTTGTTAATAGCATGCTAATTAGGCGTTTTATTTTCTGTAAATCCTATTTAGCTCAGAAAAATCTGAAAAATTGAGGGTATGACCTTGAACCCGAAAACAGCATGTGGTTAAAATTTCAGGTCATTTGGATCAGTAAATAAAAAGTTATGTGTTTTGCTTGTGAAATGTGATAATTCGTGCATATGATCGTAATGTGATTAGATTTTGTTTAAACCCAGCATGATTAGTGTGTTTACTGTGTGTTAAACCTTGAAATTCTGTAGTACCATGTTAGGAAAAACAGAGGTGTTCATGTGAGTGAGAAAGTGAATGAGATGAAGTGTTATGTGTAAAACCAAGTGTAAAACGGTAAATGTGTAAATGTGTAACTGTGCCAATGTGACACTGCTTCCGTAGAGGGCAGTGGAGCTGTATCAGGGAAAAGTCCCCCTGAGAAAGTTCAATGTGTTAAGTGACCCTAAGGGCATTAGGGGGAAATCCTGGAGGTGGACAAGTACCACTGGTTAGGGTGGAGACTTGTTCTCCCGGTCTGCGCAGTCCAAGAGTCGCCATTGGAATGCCTAGATGGCGTCTATGTGTAATGTGATGTGTATATGTCCTTCTTTGGTGGTTTGGACTATGTGTCACGGCACCTAAAATGTGTAATGTGAAATGTGTAATGTGTATGTGTCCATGTGTAAATGTGTAAGTGACATGTGAATGTGTATGTGTAAAGTGAACCATGTGAAAGAGAAAACTTGTGTAAATAAAATGTGAAACTAAAGATGTGAAAATGTGTTATTGAAAACCATGTGAGACAAATCTGAAATCATGTGAAATCAGTGAATTTATGTTGTCATCGTCATGTTATTGTGTGCAAAGATGTTTAGAATCCATGTTAGGGATAATTGGTGAAAACGGGCAAAAGATAGCATGATTGTTTGATCACATGACATGTTTTATGCATTGTTGTAGCTCTCATGCATAGGTTTTCAGCCATGAAACCATATGAAATCAGCAACCTAAAGCATGTGAAAAGGTTCATGTATGTGGTTAAAAATGTGTAAAATCCATGCTAGTTGTGTTTCCCGTCCATGTATGTAAAAGTTCATGTTGATAGCTCTCATGTTTGATTCTTTAAAGATTAAAGTTTCATGAGTAAATTGAATAGAGACCATGTGATAGGTGATTTTATTTTAGAAATCTGAAAGCATGAGTTATGTATAAAATTGTAGAACTTTCATGATAGGTTGAAACTTGAAATGACTAACATGCTATGTGTGGCTAATTGTAATGTGCATGTAGAAACCACTAGGACTTATAAGTGTATATCATGAGTAGTGTTGCTTGCTGAGTCCTTGGACTCACTCCTTGCTTCGGCGTACAGGTATAGTTGGTGACACAGTACCTTTGGAGGAGGCAGCAGAGACGGACTCCGAGCGTGGAGACTAGCTAGTTTTTGGAGTTCTTTGAGATTGTGTATTTCATAGTATGTAAATTGGAACATTGTACTAGAAGTATCATGAGAATGATGTATAAGTGTGGACATTTGTATTTAATTTCAGCAATTTAATTATGTGAACTCTTAGTTCCTTTTTGTTAATTGCAAACTGCATGTATGTTTAATGTGGATGATGAATGAATGAAGACATTGTCTTTTACTTCCGCTACTCTGTTGTATATTCGCGTGTATCTCAGCTGTTTGTATCGTTTGGGTAAATGTCCCACTGTGGCAGCACTCGCTATATCGACGTGGGTCGGTATGACCGTACCGGTGTAACGAGGGCCGTCACAGAGATTGGTATCAGAGCGACCGGTTGAGATTGCACATGAATATACCTAAGTCATCATCCCCATTGCATGCTAAGTATGTCCACATGTGTAGAAAACACTAATAGGAAATGAAAGATAGATAAGAAAATGGTTAGAGAACTTAGTAACCTAGCTCTAATTGGTGGCTGAAATTTTATTACAGCCATGGCTTCCCGTGGACGACGTGGAGGTGTGCCAGCTCGCGACGACGAGCAGAGGCGTGAGGAGCGGGCGGAGCAGCAGGCCCCGGCCCCACAGGGTCCTGTGCTTCCCCCACCACCGCCAGTGGACTATGGAGTATTCATGCAAGGTCTGGTGCAAGCCATGCAGACGCAGGCCCACACCCAGGCAGCACTCCAGGCCCAGTTGGAGGCCCAGGTAGAATAATAAAACAACCTAGTAGTTTGCTATTTAAATTGCATGATATTGTGTTTATTGTATATTGTTATTGTTTAATGTAGCAGGCTCAGGCCCCAGCTCAGGACCATGGTGGACCTTCCATCATGGAGCGATTCAAGAGGATGGCCCCACCCTCTTTTAAGGGGGAGAGTGATCCGCTAATGGCAGAAAGCTGGATGAGGGAGACGGAGAAAATCTTCCGAGCTATCAGGTGTCCTGATGAGGACAAGGTGACCTTAGCCACCTACATGATACAGGTATGCTTTAGTTTATGCTTGCATGTTGGTTGTTAAAGTTAGAATTTGTTAGTTGGTGCTTATGAAGGTGTGTTGCAGGAGAGAGCTGATGTATGATGTATGGTGGTCCTCCCTACTGTGTACGCGCTTCGAGGACGGAGCAGTGGATGTGGCATGGGACGCGTTCGTGAGGCTCTTCCGAGCCAAGTTCGTCCCCGAGCACATCCAGGACAAGATGGAGCAAGAATTCCTTTCCCTGATGCAAGGATCAATGACCGTCCTGGAATACGAGGCAAGGTTTTCTGAACTTTCTAAATATGCACCGCATATAGTAGAGGATGAGCGCAGGAAGACCAAGAAATTTGTGATGGGTCTCAAACCATCACTGAGGACGAGACTCGTGGCGTTCGACCACCGCACGCTAGACGAGGCCCTCAGCGCAGCCTGCAGACAGGAGGGAGAAATGGAGCAGTATCTGGAGGAGAAGAAGGCTTCGCAGAAGAGGCCGGCAGCGACTTTCCAGCGGCAGGATAAGAGGAAAACGGTGTACCAGACACCGCAGAAACAAGTGACAGTCAGCAACTCTCAGGTACCTTCTGTACGTTCCCCCGGTGCGAAGAAGGAGTGTCCCCATTGTGGGAAGACCCATGGAGATTCTGAGTGCTGGTTAGTAGCAGGAAGATGCTTAAAGTGTGGGAGCAGCGACCACAAGATCAAGGATTGCCCAAGACTTCAGCAGGGAGCTCAGCGTGGAGCGCCAGTACCAGCAGTAGCGGCAGCTGCGCCAGCTACAGGACGACCAGGAAGGCCTCGAGCCCCAGCTCGAGTGTTTGCGTTAGCTCGTGAGGACGCCGAGCAGGCGGAGCATGTCACCGAAGGTACAGTTTTACATTTCGGTGTGCACGCTCGGGTTTTGTTTGATACGGGTGCTACTCACTCGTTCATTTCCGAGCGGTTCGCTAGGCAGTTAGCCCTAGAGTCAGGCATAGAGTCTGAGGAGTTAGAGGTCCCTTTGTCTGTGCACACCCCTACGGGTACGGTATCGACTAGGAAGTGCATTCCGTCGTTACCTGTGTGCATTGAGGATAGATTCTTAGATGGGTGTTTCTTCTTGCTAAAGATGAAGGACTATGATTGTATCCTTGGTCTGGATTGGCTAGAGGAGCACTATGCGTTAGTGGATTGTCGTAGGAAGAAGATTGTTTTCCGCATTCCTGGTGAGGATGAGTTCTCTCATCCCTTGCCAAAGAACTTAGCGGGAAAGTTAGTTATCTCTGCCATGAAGGCGATGCGCATGGTGAACAAGGGTTGTGACGCATTTCTTGCCAGCGTTATGCTAGTACCCGATGCTGGTTCGTCACTGACTCTTGCAGAGATCGATGTGGTGCAGGACTTTCCAGATGTCTTTCCCGATGACTTGTCTGGATTGCCACCGGATAGGGAGATAGAGTTCACTATAGAGTTGCTTCCAGGCACCTCTCCTATCTCGAAGGCCCCATATCGGATGGCCCCTGCAGAATTAGCCGAGTTGAGGAAGCAATTGCAAGAATTGCTCGATAAGGGATTTATTCGCCCTAGTGTTTCCCCTTGGGGCGCACCTGTATTATTCGTCAAGAAGAAAGACGGGTCACTTCGGTTGTGCATTGATTATAGGAAGCTAAACCAGGTGACTGTGAAGAACAGGTATCCCTTACCTCGGATTGATGATCTGTTTGACCAGTTGCGAGAGGCATCAGTCTTTTCCAAGATTGACTTGCGATCTGGTTATCATCAGTTGAGGATTAGGAGTGAGGATGTGTCCAAGACGGCATTTAGAACCCGTTATGGACATTATGAGTTTTTGGTCTTCCTTTCGGATTGACCAACGCCCCTGCAGCGTTCATGGATCTCATGAACCGGGTGTTTAGTCCGTATCTAGATAGCTTTGTTGTTGTGTTTATTGATGACGTGTTGGTCTATTCTCCGGATGAGGCCACACATCGTCAGCATTTGAGGTTAGTCTTAGAGGTTCTCCGTGAGCACAAGCTGTATGCGAAGTTCAGCAAGTGCGAGTTCTGGTTGCGCGAGGTTCATTTTCTCGGGCATGTTATCTCCGGCGCTGGTGTTGCAGTTGATCCAGCAAAAGTCCAGGCAGTTATGGATTGGGAGATTCCCAGGACCCCTTCGGAGATTCGTAGTTTCCTTGGGTTAGCTGGTTATTATCGGCGATTCATTGAGGGTTTCTCATCCATCGCCGCCCCTTTGACAAAGCTGACCAGAAAGGGTGAGAAGTTCGTATGGTCTGAGGCATGTGAGCGCAGCTTTCAGCTATTGAAGGCTAAGCTTACTTCTGCTCCGGTATTGGTATTGCCCAGTGGTCTAGAAGGCTTTGCCATTTATACGGATGCATCTCAGATTGGTTTAGGCTGTGTGCTCATGCAGCAAGAGAGGGTAGTGGCTTATGCTTCTCGTCAGTTGAAGGAGCATGAGAGGAACTATCCGACTCATGATTTAGAGCTCGCAGCTGTGGTTCATGCACTAAAGATCTGGAGGCACTATCTTTATGGTGTCAGATTTGAGGTGTTTACCGACCACAAGAGCTTGAAGTATCTTTTCTCCCAAAAGGAATTAAACCTGAGGCAGAGAAGATGGATTGAGTTCTTGAAGGACTATGACTTCGACCTTCAGTATCATCCTGGAAAGGCGAACGTCGTAGCGATGCTCTTAGTAGAAAGAGGTCTTCGCTCCAGCAGGATTGGAAGATGTTGGAGGATGCAGCGTGCTCTATGACCGAGTTAGAGCCATCGTTGTGTCAGGCTTTTGTAGCTCAGCTATCCCTTAGATCCTCAGTCTTGGATGAGGTGATTGAGCAGCAGAAAGCCGATCCTAGATTGTTAGAGTTAGTGGGTAAGGCGGGCATTGCTCGTGATGAGGACGGTGTGATTAGATTTCAGCACCGTGTTTGTGTCCCCGATGTGGTAGATGTCCGTGAGCATGTGTTAGCGGAGGCTCATAGATCGCGATTCTCTATTCATCCGGGTAACACTAAGATGTATCAAGACCTGAAGAGATCATTTTGGTGGTCCGGCATGAAGAAGGATGTTGCGGATTATGTGTCTAGATGTCTAGTATGTCAGCAGGTGAAAGCCGAGCGGCAGCGACCATCCGGCCTTATGCAGAGGATGGATATCCCCGTATGGAAGTGGGAAGCTGTCACTATGGATTTCGTATCGGGTTTGCCTCGATCTAGAAGGGGCAATGACTCGATTTGGGTAGTTGTAGATAGATTCTCGAAGACTGCTCATTTCTTGCCTATGAAGAAGAAGCAGTCAGTAGAGAGTTTAGCTAGATTGTATGTTAGCGGTATCATTAGATTGCATGGTGTGCCGAAGTCGATCATTTCGGATCGAGATCCGAGATTTACTTCGAGATTGTGGAAGGGTCTTCAGGATGCGTTAGGTTCGGAGCTTAAGCTCAGTTCGGCGTTTCATCCCCAGACCGATGGACAGTCCGAGAGGACTATCCAGACGCTCGAGGATATGTTGAGAGCGTGTGTTCTGGATTGGAAGGATGATTGGGAGCGTCATTTACCTCTTGTGGAGTTCGCATACAACAACAGCTTTCATGCTAGTATTGGTATGGCTCCATTCGAGGCGTTGTATGGTAGGCCCTGCAGATCTCCTTTATGTTGGGAGGAGACTGGTGATAGGCAGTTGATCGGACCGGAGTTAGTTCAGGAAACTTCGGATAAGATTCAGCTTATCAGGAAAAGGCTTGTTGCGGCACAGGATAGGCAGAAGAGTTATGCCGACAACAGGAGAAAGGATTTGGAGTTCGAGGTTGGCGATCATGTCTTCTTGAAGATATCGCCTACTCGAGGTGTTGTCAGATTTGGCAGGCATAGCAAGCTAAGCCCTAGGTTCATTGGCCCATATGAGATTCTCAGACGTTTGGGCAACGTGGCGTACGAGCTAGCTTTACCCCCAGCTTTGGCTAGCGTTCACCCTGTATTCCACGTATCTATGCTCAGGAAGTATGTCCGAGATCCGTCTCATGTGATTAGTCATGAGCCAGTGGAGATCCAGCCAGATCTTTCGTATGTCGAGCAACCAGTAGCCATTCTTGACCGGAAGGTTCAGCATCTCCGGAACAAGAGTATCGCGTCGGTGAAAGTTCTATGGCGGAACTTCTCACGTGAGGAGGCTACGTGGGAGCTTGAGGATGCGATGAAGAAGAAGTATCCCCTTTTGTTTGAGTAGTGTCGTTCTAACTTCGAGGACGAAGTTTCTTTAAGGGGGAGAGGGTGTAAGACCCTCGAATTTCCGTCGCATTATTGCAATTATGTGTGAATATTTGTGCTTGTGTATGTATGTACATATTTACGTACGCATTAATTAGTATAATTACGTATGCATGTGTTTATATTAAGCATAAATAATGTATATATTGCATGATGATAGTGTGGATATAATACCATATACATATTGCATGTATATATGCTTGGTATGCATGGTTTTCTGCATAACTTAGGGTTCTGGCCGAAGGCCCTTGGCGTCAACCCCAGGCCGTTGATCCAGTGTCAGCGTCCAGACATGGACGCCAACACTAACTCCGGCGTCCAGCGATATGGACGCCAACTTCTCTGGCCTGCATGCGCAGCAGAGCTGCAAACTTCTGAAACAAGGTATGGCCACCATTGGGGGATGTCCCCCAACGGCTCTCAGGTTGTCAAATCGGTATGGTGAGTGGGTGAGGGGCTCTCCTTAGGTCTGAACCCGAATTTGGTCCCTCCCACTCCTCACTTCACCTTGCAAGAGGAGAAATAGAGGAAGGAAAACCCTAGAGAAAGTCTGTGAGAAAAACCCCATCTTAGCACCCCCAAATCCGACCCCTTGGAGCTTGGTCTGGAGATCTACTGCAACAAGGAGGAAGCTGGAGCAAGGGAGAAGGTTCCCCATCATCCCCTCGGCGTGGAGATCACCCAGGAGCCCGGAGGAAGGCGATCTAGAGGGCGTTTCTGCAACTTTCTTGGAACTGCCCAAGGAGGTCTTCACCGAGCCATAAATCCCTTGGAGGAAATTTCTAAAGGCAAGTGACCTATCCCTGATGTTCCCTTATGAGTCTAGGTTGGTTTTGTGATTTTTACGGATTTTTCCTCGAGTCCTAGACCCTCCAATTCACCCAAGATTCAGAGCTCGGGTTTGTGTTTCTGCACAGACCTGGTTCGACGGCAAGGTCCCTGGACGCCTGTGATGAGCTTGGCGTCCATCGACCATGCCGCTGACCCTGAGTCAGCGGCCAGAGATCGCCGCCTAGTTCTTCTGGACAGAACAGTGAGCTGTTCTGTCTCTCTTATACATTAATTTCGGTATGTTTTACGTGATGAGGATATATGGTAAACCTTATACTCTATGTATATTGTGCATTGTGGTGTGTGGATGAATGTGGTGTGATGGTGAATGTGGGATAATAGTATCTTTAAACTTGTGAGCATGACTTGTAGATAATCTTGCAAATCCTTGTTCATGATTTGAATTAGTATGAATGCCTTCGTTTTAGTCTAATCATGAAGATCAGTAGGTCAGTATATGTGTTAGCAAATTTTGGTAATTTATCCATGCTTGTGTAATTTGCAAATAAATTTGGTTCGGTAAAATAAAAGCATGCAAGAATGATTTGTAGTGTTCAATCCATAGATGTATGAATTAGGGAAATTTTGTATTCTCAGTTCATGCATATGTGAATAGCTTATGTTTAAACAGCAAGTGGCTAAATTGCAAAATGTGTTAGACCCATGTTAACTTAAGTTGTTAATAGCATGCTAATTAGGCGTTTTATTTTCTGTAAATCCTATTTAGCTCAGAAAAATCGGAAAAATTGAGGGTATGACCTTGAACCCGAAAACAACATGTGGTTAAAATTTCAGGTCATTTGGATAAGTAAATAAAAAGTTATGTGTTTTGCTTGTGAAATGCGATAATTCATGCATATGATCGTAATGTGATTAGATTTTGTTTAAACCCAGCATGATTAGTGTGTTTACTATGTGTTAAACCTTGAAATTCTGTAGTACCATGTTAGGAAAAACAGAGGTGTTCATGTGAGTGAGAAAGTGAATGAGATGAAGTGTTATGTGTAAAACCAAGTGTAAAACGGTAAATGTGTAAATGTGTAACTGTGCCAATGTGACACTGCTTCCGTAGAGGGCAGTGGAGCTGTATCAGGGAAAAGTCCCCCTGAGAAAGTTTAATGTGTTAAGTGACCCTAAGGGCATTAGGGGGAAATCCTGGAGGTGGACAAGTACCACTGGTTAGGGTGGAGACTTGTTCTCCCGGTCTGCGCAGTCCAAGAGTCGCCATTGGAATGCCTAGATGGCGTCTATGTGTAATGTGATGTGTATATGTCCTTCTTTGGTGGTTTGGACTATGTGTCACGGCACCTAAAATGTGTAATGTGAAATGTGTAATGTGTATGTGTCCATGTGTAAATGTGTAAGTGATATGTGAATGTGTATGTGTAAAGTGAACCATGTGAAAGAGAAAACTTGTGTAAATAAAAATGTGAAACCAAAGATGTGAAAATGTGTTATTAAAAACCATGTGAGACAAATCTGAAATCATGTGAAATCAGTGAATTTATGTTGTCATCGTCATGTTATTATGTGCAAAGATGTTTAGAATCCATGTTAGGGATAATTGGTGAAAATGGGCAAAAGATAGCATGATTGTTTGATCACATGACATGTTTTATGTATTGTTGTAGCTCTCATGCATAGGTTTTCAGCCATGAAACCATATGAAATCAGCAACCTAAAGCATGTGAAAAGGTTCATGTATGTGGTTAAAAATGTGTAAAATCCATGCTAGTTGTGTTTCCCGTCCATGTATGTAAAAGTTCATGTTGATAGCTCTCATGTTTTGATTCTTTAAAGATTAAAGTTTCTTGAGTAAATTGAATAGAGACCATGTGATAGGTGATGTTTATTTTAGAAATCTAAAAGCATGAGTTATGTATAAAATTGTAGAACTTTCATGATAGGTTGACAACTTGAAATGACTAACATGCTATGTGTGGCTAATTGTAATGTGCATGTAGAAACCACTAGGACTTATAAGTGTATATCATGAGTAGTGTTGCTTGCTGAGTCCTTGGACTCACTCCTTGCTTCGGCGTACAGGTATAGTTGGTGACACAGTACCTTTGGAGGAGGCAGCAGAGACGGACTCCGAGCGTAGAGACTAGCTAGTTTTTGGAGTTCTTTGAGACTGTGTATTTCATAGTATGTAAATTGGAACATTGTACTAGAAGTATCATGAGAATGATGTATAAGTGTGGACATTTGTATTTAATTTCAGCAATTTAATTTATGTGAACTCTTAGTTCCTTTTTGTTAATTGCAAACTGCATGTATGTTTAATGTGGATGATGAATGAATGAAGACAGATGTCTTTTTACTTCCGCTACTCCGTTGTATATTCGCGTGTATCTCAGTTGTTTGTATCGTTTGGGTAAATGTCCCACTGTGGCAGCACTCGCTATATCGACGTGGGTCGGTATGACCGTACCGGTGTAACGAGGGCCGTCACATCAACGCTTCAAGAGATAATATAAAAATCAAGTGGATATAAACTGTAAAGTCGTTGTCTATATGACTTATGAAATCGTTATGAATACTAACAAGTCATTATAGAGAGCAAATCGTTATGAACACTTATCAAGTCGTTATGAGTTCTAAAGAAATCGTTGCGCAAAGCAAATCGTTGTGGGCACTTAAAGAAATCTTTGTGCAAAGCAAATCGTTATGAACGCTTAATGAAATCTTTGTGCAAAGCAAATCGTTATGAGCGCTTAAAGAAATCTTTGTGCAAAGCAAATCGTTATGAGCGCTTAAAGAAATCTTTGTGCAAAGCAAATCATTATGAACGCTTAAAGAAATCTTTGTGCAAAGCAAATCGTTATGAACGGCAAGTCATTGAGAGTTCTAAAGAAATCGTTACGGTAACTTATGAAATCGTTACGATGGGCAAGTCGTTGCGAGTTCTAAAGAAATCGTTACGGTAACTTATGAAATCGTTACGATGGGCAAGTCGTTGCGAGTTCTAAAGAATTCGTTATGATAACTTATGAAATCATTACGACGGGCAAGTCGTTGCGAGTTCTAAAGAAATCGTTACGGTAACTTATGAAATCGTTACGACAGACAAGTCGTTGCGAGTTCTAAAGAAATCGTTACGGTAACTTATGAAATCGTTACGACGGGCAAGTCGTTGCGAGTTCTAAAGAAATCGTTACGGTAACTTATGAAATCGTTACGACATCGACTTGTTTGAAACAACATAACTTTTCAGTCTTGTAAGGAAATCGTTATGAATTTCAACAGAAATCGATATGGACTTAGAGAAATATTATGTTGAAAAGATTAAAGCTTCAGAGAAGTAATGCATATCTTTATTGGCTTGTTTGACCTTGGTATTTTTCCTGTACTTTAAGACTTATGAAATATTCATTAGATATTATTTATAAAAACTAGTTTAGTTTTGTTGATCACCAAAATACATTTGTAATTAATTGAAATTACATGGGGACAGACTGATCATCAATCTCCCCCTTTTTGGTGATGACAAAACTGAACAATAAGCATGGAAAAAAAATCTGAAATCAGTCTGAAGATATGACAAGCTAA
The DNA here is from genome assembly GCA_014218235.1 of Colocasia esculenta. Taxonomy (NCBI): domain Eukaryota; kingdom Viridiplantae; phylum Streptophyta; class Magnoliopsida; order Alismatales; family Araceae; genus Colocasia; species Colocasia esculenta. Next base: position 164,456,849 of record CM024755.1, on the reverse strand, counting down.
TTTTCTTCCTTAAAAAAAATTGGAGTGTATTTCAGACATGCTAATTTTCTCCCCCTTTTTGTCATTGAGCAAAAAGACAATCTTAGACAAAGAAAGAAAAGAAAAGATAGAAGCAGATAACCAAGGGAATTTTCATTAACTTTGAGGTGGTACAGGTAAATAGAAAGCAGGAGACAAAAGAGAGGCAAAATGGGAAATTGTTTCCCATGCTTGTGCTTCCTGCTCTTCAAAAAGAGTTTTAAAGACTCCAAAAGACAAAGAGTAGGTTGGTCCCATGGAGGAAGCCATCCTTTTGAGATGAAGATCTAGGTGCTGATAGAGGAGATCAGCATATGCATTTTTGTCCATGTTCATCTTGAGGAAATGACGAGTCCCAAAGCTGGCACAGGTGAGGAATTGGTCCATGGTCACAGGATAGTGGTTGTGGTTGTCTCTGAGAGCCTTGTGCATAGCCACATATACTTTGTATCTTTCCTCCCAGACTTTGAAAGGGTCATTAACAAGATGTATAGAATTCATATCCAAGAAGGTAGCTGGAGAAATAGCGGGTTTGCCTTCCCTGGCCTGAGCTTCATTGAGAGCAAACAACTGCTGAGCTAACAAAGGGTAGAACTTGGACCATTCTGAGGATGTCAGCCTTTCACATTCAGACAGAATGGGGGCTAGAACTTCAGCACTTACATGCCCCTGGTGATATTCCCTAAATAGGAATCTGGGAAAAGCAACCAGGCAGCCTTTCTGTACTTTAATTCTGCCCATTACTCTGGCAAAACGCTCAAAGATGATGGATCCTACAGAGGATTTCATAACTAGAAAATGAATTTGAGGAAGGGCTAATTCTTCAAGCACTTGGAGGGTAGCAAAATCTACCTGAACATCTGAAGTTTGAGAGATATCCAGAGTCATAGCTGAAATGGCCTTTCTGAATTGGCTAAGCTGAACCTCTGGAAGTCTATGAACATATTTGTAATTGTTGAATAGTATGAAATGTCTGATCATTTTGATTTCCTTTTGGATGAAGGGAGCCCAAAGTTCTCTATGATACAACCTGAACCATTCTGATAAGGTCAGGGAGTGGTCCCTTGGAGGGAATCTAGCAGATTTGGCAAGAATAAATTTCCTGAGGAGATCCTTGTGACCTTTGCCCCACTGCTCTTCAGTTTTGGAGTGGGCAAGAGAGAAGATTTTGGACTTTTCGAATTTTGAAAGAGAAGTGTAGGGTAGAATGGTGTGCAAGTGATCTGTGAGATCAAGAAAAAGAAGGTTAATGATAGTTGCAAGAACAACCTTTGAGAGATATTCTTTGTACAGTGGTTTATGTTTGTTGTCCACTGTGAGAGAAAACCACAAAGGTGGGTATTGAGGTTCAGAGGAAATGGAGGAGGTAGAAGTAAGTTTCCTCTTTTTGGGGGTAGGATTGGAAGAGTCTGCCCTATGGACATGTTCTCCAACCTTCAACACAGACCTGAGGATCCCTTCCTCAAACTCATCCTTTATCTGTTCCATAAAGGGAGAGTTGAGTTGAGCTCTTTCAGGTATGATAGTGATGAAAGAGGGTGGAGGTGTAGGATGAAGAAAAGAGTGGGAAGTAGTTGGGAGGTCATCAACTGGTCCAAGGGAGGGACCAGAGGAGGAGGAGGAGGCTCCAGCTGAGGATGCTGGAGGGGCCTCAAGGATAGGAGAAGGAGAAGGAATTGCAGTAGAGGAGGCAGGAGATGAGGTGGACTGAAATGGTGCTGGAGAGGAAACAGATCTGGATTGAGGCTTCTTGAAGGTTTGTGGAGCAGGAGAAGCTGTAGGAGCTGAGGGTGGAGTTGGAGGAATAGGTGTGTGAGAGGGAGAAGAGGGAGCTGGGGGCTTGGGTGCCAATGACTCTTTTGCCTCTTTCTGCACAGACTCACTCTCCAATGGCCCTGATGGCCCTGACCCTTGCTCAGCTTGCCTTGGAGGCCCTTTAATCTGATCAGCTGGCACAGATGGCCCTTCAACATTTACTGCTGACTCTGCTGGTGCTGCTGCTGCTTCTGGCCATGTTGGCCCTGCTTCTTGAACTGATGACCTTGAAGGCCCTGACTCCGGAACCTGGGCTGCAGGAGGTGGAGGAGGAGGAATTTGAGCTCCAACCACCTTGAGAATGTCTCCCAACAAACTTTTCATGGTGCCCATTTCCTGATTAAACCACTTCATGGCATTTCTTATGCTGGAAATTTCCTTAGTAGCTGATGCTTGGCTCATGAAGATTGAACTAACATCTGATTGGAGAGAGCACAGGATTGTGCCTTGAGCATCAAGCCTCTCAATCATAGGCTTCAGATTTATTACAATCTTCTACCTTATTTGTCTTTCATGAGGAGTATCTGATATGAGTGGTACTCCAGGCTCCACTTCTTTCCCTTTCTGCCTAGCCTCTAAAGCTGGAGGAGGTTGATCATCATCTGAATCTGAGGAGCTGGCTGTCTCCCCTTCTCTGACATCATTCTGATCACGAGGCAGGTCTTCATCAATTGGTACATCACCTATTGGCTCATCATGGTGAGCTGCTTCTTCTTCTTGACCTTCCTTCGATTGCTCCCCCTGAATAGGAGTATCTTCTTCCATGAATTCTTGCTCCCCCTGAATGGGAGCATCTTCCAAAATAACACTTGATGGAGCACTAGACTGCTCCTCTTGAACTGATGCTGCCACTGATTCCTCAATACGGACTGATGCCACAATTTCTTCTACAATTCCACCAGTCTCTGAGGTGACTGGAGAGGTGAGAACAGAATCTACTACATCTCTAAGAATGGAGGCAATAATGGAGGTGGGCAGATTATCTGCTGCACCTACCACTGCTTCTTCTTCAGGTCCTTCTGGAGATTGTGAAACTACTTGATAAGGGGTGACCCTGTAGTCTCAACTGCTGCTTGAGTTTCTTCTACTGATTCTACTGGAAGAGAAGGTACTGCTGGCTCAAACTCTATTCTCTGCTCTACTGCTGCTTGGACTGCTGGAGATGGCTCTGCTGCTGGTTCTGCTGCTTCTTCCTGAACATCAGGAAAATCCGGAATGTCTCCTATGATGGCCTCTCCCTTGGCCACTGTGGTCTTAGACCAAACACCATTTATGACTGAGAAACCACTTTTTCGGAGATTTCTGATCCTAATTGATTGGCCCATTTTCTCAACAACTGCTCCTGCCAGATCAATACCAAAGTGCTTTGGTAAGCAGATGTGCATAGGGCAAGGAAACATTTAGCTTGGATTTAGTGTCCCAAATCTGATCTCTGGAAAAAACCATTCTTTCCATCATCACTGCGGCCATGTTGATTTCCTTGTTCTGTATGGCCCAAAACATCATGTCAGAATCTGCCTTTGAACAGGTGGAGAATGTGGCGCTTCTTGGAACCAAAATCTGACACACTATGAAGTGAAGGAGGCAGTTGAACGCATTTAGTTGGTTGATGTCCAATTTTCCATCTCTTAATTTGTATCCCGGCCCTACAATGCCAAGACCCTTGACCTGGGCGTTCACGGAGTGAACCCCATTGTGCCCTGATATTGTTACTCCGAACAACTCATGCAATAGCTCACTGTCTATCTTAATCTGGGTTCCCTTGACATATGAAACCAGGGACCCATCTTCTTGAGTCTTCAAACATACATAGAAGGCCTTCACAAGGTCTGGATAACTTACCTCAGAGAAAGTTGTTACTCCTATCCATTGCATCCTGATCAAAGCTTCAACCACATTGCACATACCATTCTTTTCCAGATCAGCAACGTCCACTGCCTTGTTCCCACAAACTTTGGTCTTCACAAACTTGAACCTCTCCTGCTACTCAGGAGTAAGGAACTCGGCGCTGTAGCCACCCAAACTCCCAGAAACGGAGGATGCGGCCATGGAATCAAGTGTGGAGGTTTTCTGGAGGGTTGAGAAGGAAGGAGGAGTGAAAGCCCTCAAGAAATTTCGCGGGAAGAGGTGTGACGGCCCTCATTATACCGGTACGGTCATACCGACCCACGTCGATATAGTGAGAGTCCTCACAGTGGGACATTTACCCAACGATACAAACAGCTGAGATACACGCGAATATATATAACAGAGTAGCGGAAGTAAAAGAGAACTATCTCCATTCATTCATCATCCACATTAAACATACATGCAGTTTACAATTTGCAAAAAGGAACTAAAATTTACATGATTTAAATTGCTGAAATAGAAATACAAAATGTCCACATATTACATTCTTTTCATGATAAGCCTAATACAATGTTCAAGTACATACGACGAAGTACACAATCACAAAGAAGCTCCAAGTAACTAGTCTCCGCGCTCGGAGTCCGTCTCCACCGTCTCCTCCAACGGTGTCGTGTCACCAACTACACCTGTACGCTGAAGCAAGGAGTGAGTCCAGGGACTCAGCAAGTAACACTACGCATGATATACACGTACAAGTCCTAGTGGTTTCTACATGCACATACAATTAGCAACACATAGCATGCTAGTCCATTTAAGTTTTCAACCTATCATGACGGTTCTACAATTTTATACATAACGCATGCTTTCAGATTTCAAATATATAACATTCACCTACCACATGGTCTCTAATCCATTCACTTATGAACTTTAACCTTATAAAGAACCAAACGTGAGAGTTATCAACATGGACAATTTACACACATGAACGGGGAACATAGTTAGCATGGATTCCACATGTTCTTAAGTACCTACATAACTTTTTCACATGCTTTAGGTTGCTAATTTCACATGGTTCAAAGACTATAAACATACACATGAAAGCTACAATGTGGCTTGGAACATAACACATGAACAATCCATCATGCCACTTTGCACACATACTCATTAATTGTTCCTAATCATGGATTCTAAACACTTTGCACACATAAACACAAGAAGGATAACATGCATTTTCTGAATTCACATGGTTTCAGATTTAGCCTCTCATGGTTTCAATAACACATTGCACATCTAGATTTTTCACATTTTCCTTTTTCACAATTTCCTCTTTTCACATGGTTACACTTTACACATACACATTCACATGTCACTTACACATTTACACATGGTCACATACACTTTACACATTACACTTTACACATATTTTAGTGCCGTGACACATAGTCCAAACCACCAAAGAAGGACACATTCACATCACATAACACATAGGCACCATCTAGGCAATGCAATGGTGACTCTTGGATTACGCAGACCGGGAGAACAAGTCTCCACCCTAACCAGTGGTACTTGTCCACCTCCAGGATTTCCCCCTAATGCCCTTAGGGTCACTTAACACAATGAACTTTCTCAGGGGGACTTTTCCCTGATACAGCTCCACTGCCTTCTCGGAAGCAGTATCACATTGGCACAGTTTACACTTTTACACATTTAACGTTTTACACATGGTTTTACACTTGGCACTCTTCATTTCATTCACACTTTCTTACTCACGTGAACACCTCTGTTTTTTTTCCTAACATGGTACTACAGAGTTTTCAAGATTTAACACATAGTAAACACACACATCATGCTGTTTTAAACAAAATAAAATCACGTTACGATCATATATATACGAATTATTCACAATTTACATGAAAACACATAACTTTTTATTTACTGTTCCAATTGACCTGAAATTTTAACCACATGCTGATTTCGGGTTCCAAATCATACCCTCAATTTTTCAGATTTGTCTGAGCTAAATAGGATTTACAGAAAATCAAATACTTAATTAGCATATTATTCACAATTTAAGCTAACATGGGTCTAACACATTTGAAATTCATCCACTTACTGTTTTGCACAGAAAATACTAATGCATGATTTCAGAATACAACTTCATCCTAATTCATACATCTATAAATCAATTACCACAACCGCTTTTGCATGTTTTTAACTTTACCGAACCGAACTTTATTTACGATTCCACAAGCATGCATAATTTCCAAAATTTCAGAATCTACATACATGCCCCACAAATCTTCATGAATAGACTGAAAGCAAGATATTCAACTAATCCTAATCATGGAACATTGATTCGCAAATTTTTCCACAAGTTATGCTCACAAGTCTACAAGACATTATTGCCCCACATTCACCATCACACCACATTCAATCCACAACCACAATGCACAATATACATAGCTTATAGAAATACCATATATCCTCATCACGAAAATCATAACGAAATTAACGTATAGAAGGGATAGAACAGCTCACTGTTCTGTCCTGAAGAACTAGACGGCGGTCTCTGGCCGCTGACTCAGAGTCAGCGGCAGGGTCGATGGACGCCAAGGAGGAACTGGGCGTCCAGGGACCTTGCCGTTTACTCAGGTCTGTGCAGAAACACAGACCCGAGCTCTGAAATTTGGGTGAAATGGAGGGTCTAGGACTCGAGGGAAATTCCATAAAAATTATAAAAACCTCCTAGACTCATACGGGGATACCATAGATAGGTCACTTGCCTTTCAAAAATTCTTCTAGGGGATTTAGAGGCTTGGTGAAGACCTCCTTGGGCAGTCCCAAGAAGTTGCAGAAGCACCTCCAAGATCGCCTTCCTCTGGGCTTCTGGTTGATCTCCACGCCGAGGGGATGATGGGGAGGCCTTCCCTTATGCTTCAGCTTCCTCCTTGTTGCAGAAGATCTCCAAATGAACCTCCAAGGGGTCGGATTTGGGGGTTCACAAATGGGGTTTTCTCACAGAAAGCTCTAGGGTTTTCTCTCCTCTTTTCTCCTCTTGCAAGGGTGAAAGTGAGAAGTGGGGAGAGGCCAATTCGGGTTCAGGATGTAGGAGAACCCCTCACCCACTCACCATACCATTAGACATGTTCAGAGCCGTTGGGGGACATCCCCCCAATGGTTGCCATGCCTTGCTTCAGAAGATAGTAGCTCTGCTGCGCATGCAGGCCAGAGAAGTCGACGTCCAGATCGCTGGACGCCGGAGCTAGGGTTGGCGTCCAGGTCTGGACGCTAACACCACCTCAACGGCCTGGGGATTGACGCCAATAGGGCCTTCGGCCAGAACCCTAATTTATGCAGAAAACCATGCATACCGGACATATATACATGCAATGTACATATAGTATCGTATCCACACTACCATCATGCAATAAGTACATTATTTATACTTAATATAAACACATGCATACGTAACTATACTATTTCAATACCCACGTAATTATGTACATACATACACAAGCACAATATACACACGTAAACACGAAAAAAAATACGACGGAAATTCGAGGGTCTTACAAGAGGAGAGAAGCTTCAAATTTTATCAGAGAGTCAATGTCGAAATTGCTAGGGCATCGGCTCAAGCAACTAGACGAAATAGGGTAAAGGTAGAAGACGAGATATGAATCGTTATCTCATTCAATTTTTAGAAATAAATTAATGCGTAGTGGAAAGTGAGGCGCCAAAAGGCGGTAGAAGAAGACAAAAGAGTTTGCTTATTCAAACTGACTTCAATGAGAGAGCGGTTACAAAGGATAATTTGAATTTCTTTTGCTTAAAGCCATGGAGGGAAAAGTTACTTAATTATGAAATTTAATGTGACAGTTTTAAACAAAACCTTTTTCACAAATTGCACATGCCTAATTCCTTTCTAAGAGATGTGAATCTCTCATCGGGTAAGGCTTTTGTAAAAATGTCTGCTAACTGACCATTTGTATCAATAAAGGATATTTCAATATTACCATTTGCTACATGATCACGAATAAAATGATATCTAACCTCAATATGCTTGGTCCTTGAATGTTGAACTGAATTCTTGGTGAGATTTATGGCACTGGTGTTGTCACACAACAGTGGGATGGATTTGATGTTTAATCCGAAATCTTCAAGTTGTTGCTTTATCTATAAGAGTTGTATACAACAATTTCCAGCAGCTACGTACTCAGCTTCAGCTGTAGATAGTGCCACTGAATTTTGTTTCTTTGAAGACCAAGATATTAAACATCCTGCAAGAAATTGACAACAACCACTAGTGCTTTTTCTATCTAATTTGCATCCAGCATAGTCAGCATCAGAGTAACCTACTAAGTTAATTTCACAATGTTTTGGATACCATAGACCTAAGTCATGAGTTCTTGCTAAATATCTAAATATTCTTTTCACAGAAATTAAATGTGATTCTTTAGGATCTGCTTGATACCTAGCACACATGTATACACTAAATAAAATATCAGGTCTACTAGCTGTTAAATAAAGGAGTGAACCTATCATACCTCTGTAGATCTTTTGATCTACTTTCTTACCATCTTTGTCACTGTCCATCCTTGTTGATGTACTCATCGGTGTTGACAGTGGCTTGGTATTTTCGAATCCAAATTTCTTTAAGAGTTCTTTTGTGTACTTTGCTTGACAGATGTGAGTTCCTTCCTTTCCTTGTTTGATTTGTAATCCAAGGAAATAATTAAGTTCTCCCATCATGCTCATTTCAAATTCTCCCTGCATCAACTTTTCAAAGTACTTGCAAAGGGATTCATCAGTAGACCCAAAAATAATATCATCTACATAAATTTGAACTAGTAGAATGTGTTTGACCTTTGACTTTATGAAAAGAGTACTATCTACTTGACCTCTACTGAAACCATGGTTTAAAAGAAAGGAACTAAGCCTTTCATACCAGGCTCTAGGTGCTTGCTTTAAACCATATAATGCCTTGTGTAATTTGAAAACGTGATCCGGAAAATCAGTATCATCAAAACCTGGAGGTTGTTCTACATAGACTTCCTCCTTAATAAAACCATTCAAAAATGCAGACTTAACATCCATTTGAAATAATTTCAAATCTAATGCGGATGCATATGCAAGCAAAATTCTAATAGCCTCAAGTCTAGCTACAGGTGCATAGGTTTCATCGAAATCTATGCCTTCCTCTTGTGAATAGCCTTGAGCTACCAATCTGGCCTTGTTTCTTAAGATAACACCAGTTTCATCCAGTTTATTTCTGAACACCCATTTGGTGCCAATGACTGGACGGTCTGATGGTCTAGGAACAAGTGACCATACTTGGTTTCTCTTGAATTGATTTAATTCATCTTGCATGGCTATTATCCAAGATTCATCAGTAAGAGCTTCATTGACTGTCCTAGGCTCTATTTGAGAAACAAAAGCTAGGTAATCACAAGGAATAACATTACCTCTTGTTCTTACCCCTACGGATGGATCACCAATAATATTCTCAAGTGGGTGATCTTTCTTGTGTCTCCATTCCTTTGGAAGATTTTCATGTGTAATTTCATCCTTGTCCTCAATTGATGTATTCTTTAGTTTCTTGGACAGCTCATCTGTATCATCATTATCACTATCTTCTTCCTTTCTCAAGGAAGGGTTAGTTTCATCAAAAATAATATGTACAGACTGCTCAATTAATAAAGTGCGTTTATTAAATACTCTATAGCCTTTGGGTTTAGAGGTGTACCCCATGAAGATACCTTCATCTGATTTGGCATCCAACTTACCAATGTCTCTTTTTCCATTGTTGTGAATGAAGCAAGGACATCCAAATGTCCTAAAATGGCTGATCTTTGGTTTCTTTCCTTTGAACAGTTCATATGCAGTCTTCTTCAGGATTGGTCTGATCATGACTCTGTTGATAATGTAGCTTGCTGTGTTGACTGCTTCAGCCCAAAAATACCTTGGCAGATCATATTCTGATAACATTGTTCTTGCCATATCCAATAGAGTTCTATTCTTTCTCTCAGCAATTCCATTTTGCTATGGTGTCCTTGGTGCTGAGAAATTATGCTCAATTCCCTGATCATCACAGAACTTAGCAAATTTTTTGTTCTAAAATTCACCACCATGATCTGATCAGATAGAAACAATGCTGAACTTTTGATCCTTCTGAACTTTCTTGCTGAAACTGACAAAGTTATCAAATGTGTCATCTTTATGCTCTAGAAATGACACCCATGTGAATCTTGAGTAGTCATCGACTATGACAAATCCAAAGTTCTTTCCTCCAAGACTGGTAGTCCTCATTGGCCCAAATAGATCCATATGAAGGAGCTCTAAGGGTTTTGAGGTGGTCACCACCGTCTTTGACTTGAAAGAGCTTTTGGTGTGCTTTCCCTTAGCGCAAGGTCTACAGACACCTTCCATTTTTGCACTGACCTTTAGCAGACCTTCTACAAGATTTTTCTTCAACAATTTTCTCATGCCATCTATGCTGCAATGACCTAGTCATCTGTGCCATAATTCAGTAGATTTATCCCTATTTGCTGCCAGACAGATATTTTGTTCCTTAAGTTCCTCAAGATAGAGCACATACAAATTCTTTTCTCTATTAGCTTCAAAGTTGACTGCTCCATCCTTCAGTATGCTGCATTTTGACTCTTGAAACTTGATCTGATGGCCTCTGTCACACAGCTGGCTGATGCTAATGAGATTGTGCTTCAATCCCTTGACTAATAACACATCTTCTATAACTGTTCTTCCTTTACTATTCACAGAGCCGCTACCAATTACTGTTCCTTTCCCATTATCTCCATAAGTGACTGTTCCTTCTTCAGCTTGGAGATGAGAGAATAACTTCTGGTTTCCTGACATGTGCCTTGAGCACCCACTATCCAAATACCATTTGGATGCTCGAGGGATAACCTGAAATAAAAACATCAAGTCTTAGGTACCCAAATTCTTTTGGGTCCTGATGGGTTAGTATCATTGATTTTACCTTTTATTATCCATTTCTTATGTCTTGTTGGGCATGTCGTTATGATATATCCTAACTTGTTGCAGTGACTACAGCAGGAAAATTTGGTTACTTTTTCTATATATTTGAAATCAGCTTTGTATGCTATATCTTGTTCAGGTATAAATTTTGGTGTTGGATATGTTTTAGGATAGACTATGGTTTCTTCATTATCTGGGGGTGTATATCCTAATCCGTTTTTCTTCTTACCTGATCTTCTAGCACCCTTTAATATGAGGGAGTTTTTACCATTTGTGAATTTTTCTAACATGCTAGATAAATTTATGTTTTCTTCTGTTAGAGTCTTGATTTCAGTTCTTAGTTCATCTACATTTTCCTGTTTTTCAAGTTTAATTATTTGTTCATTCTTAGCTTTTAGATCCTCACATAGTAATTCATTTCTTCTTTTAAGTTCAGTTATTTGTTTTTCTAATTCCTCATTTTTGTTTTCAAATCTGGATTAGTGTTTTCTAGACAAGCACTATTTTTCTTACTTGCTTTTAACAGTTTAGTTACTTCTTTATATTTATTATACAATTCGTTGAATGCTTCATCTAAATTGTCTGAATCAGAATCATTACAGGAATCAAAAGAAGAGTCAGAGGTTACCTTTTCTTCAGTATTAGCCATGAAAGCCAAGTTGGCTTCTTCTTCATCGCTGCAAGAGCTTGACTCACTGTCTGAGTCGCTACTGTTTTCCCATGCTGCTGCCATCGCCTTCTTTTTGTATTTTCTGAACTTCTTGGAGCTGTCTTTCTTCCTGAACTCGACTTTTTGAATTTTGGACACTCAGCTTTAATGTGTCCTGGCTTCTTACATTCATAGCAGATGGGTTCTCCTTTCTTCATCTCTTTTCCATCTGGCTTCTTGAAATCCTTATTCCTTTTGAAGTGCCTTCTACTCGATTGGAACTTCTTCTTCTTAGCCAAAATCCGTTGTAATCTTCTAGATAGCATTGCTTCCTCATTCTCGCTGTCCATATCACTTTTACTCTCAGCTGAACTTGCTTATGGTGAATCTTCTTCAGCTTTTAAAGCGTTGGAGTGCTTCTTTCTACTAGAGGACTCTCCTAGCCTTTCCATGTTGATCTCATGGGCCATGAGGGACCCAATGAGCTTTTCTACTGACATTCTCTTCAGGTCATTAGCTTCTTCTATTGCTGTGACCTTTGGGGTCCATGAGGACGGTAAGGATCTAAGTATTTTCCTCACCATGTCTCCAATCTCATAAGTTTTCCCCAGAGCAGCTAGTCCATTTGTGATGTCAGTGGACCGACTGAACATTTGAGTTATGGATTCACCTGATTGCATCTGAAATCTCTCATACTGAGTGACAAGAATGTCGATTCTTGTTTCCTTTACCTTGTCTGTGCCTTCATATGTGATCCTGAGCTTTTCCCACATTTCCATTGAGGATTTGCAGGCTGAAACTCTGTTGAACTCCTTCTTACTTAGAGCACAGCATAAGAAGCTATTTGCTTTGCAATTCAAGGAGATCTTCTTTCTATCATCATCTATCCATTGAGCTTTCTCATTTGTGACTACCATATCACCTTCTTCTACTATGAACCAGATTTGATAGTCGTGGCCTTGTAGAAAGTATTCCATTCTGGTCTTCTAGTAAGGATAATCTTCACCATCGAAGAGCGGGGGTCGGTTGACAGACTGACCTTCAAAGTTACCTTGGGCTGCCATGGATCTTTACTCTTCAGATTGTTGGATCCTTTTTCTTTGTCGAAGAGACTCGTTCTGATACCACTTATTGCCCAGTTGACGAGCCCAGAGGGGGGGGGTGAATGGGTCTTTTAAAATTAATCTACAAGATACCTGTAACTAAAAATATTCACACAAACGTTGTTCGAAGGAGGTTAGTGACTGTTAGTTTAAATATCAAACACACAAAAAAGACAATCACACAACACAAGGATTATCCTGGTTCGGACCTCCTCTCCTTAGGAGTCCTACGTCCAGTCCCTGAGCTACAACTCAGGATTTCACTAACTAGGGTACAGTCACCCTAAGGACGCAACAACACCCAGCTCAGCTGGTCTTCCTTCACATCCGAAGGGAACAACAACACCCTGGATACCTCACCAGGTCTTCCTTCACAACCGAAGGGAACTACACCCTGGATACTACCAGGTCTTCCTTCACACCCGAAGGGAACAACAACTCAAAGAGAATTGGATGAAATTCAAGCCTCTAGATCAAGCTTTTAACAAGCCAAGATCTGAAGCAACTAGCACTGAGAGCAAGGATCTAAACAAGGCACACTCTCAGAACTACACGGGCTCTCTTAGAAAATCTATTACAGCACAGAGAGCGAAGAGCTGAAGGTGATGAGGAATGAGATTCTTGGCTCTAGGCTTTTCTGCAGAAGAATTTGAATACTTGAACACAAGATCTATTGTAGTATCTATCTGTTCTATCTATTTTCTTCTATTCTTCTGACTTGTATTTATATCTTCAATTTGAAATATAGACGTTGAAGTGTCCGTTGTCTCTCTCTTGAGTAGTCGTTAGACTGTTTGAAATTTGGAAGCTTCAACTATCTTTTATCCATTTGAGCACGCAAAGAGATAGGGTCTTCTGACGTCTATATGTCAAACGTTGTATGATAGAAAGTCTTCTGGACCCTGCACACATTAAATGCTAGACAGTAGACAACTCAAACTGTCTCTTGTTGTCAGTATACGTTGATGTGAGTGTTCACTAGAATAGCAATCCCAAATAGCTTGTTTTAAAAGATGTATACAGAGTAAGCATAATAATGGACGATATTGTCTGCATGCATGCAGAGATACGTTCAGAACTCATAAATGCAGGAGTGACAGATAGATATATGCGTGACTTTGACTAGTCAACGCTTCAAGAGATAAGATAAAAATCAAGTTGATATAAACTGTAAAGTCGTTATCTATATGACTTATGAAATCGTTATGAATACTAATAAGTCATTATAGAGAGAAAATCGTTATGAACACTTATCAAGTCGTTATGAGTTGTAAAGAAATGGTTGCGCAAAGCAAATCGTTGTGGGCGCTTAAAGAAATCTTTGTGCAAAGCAAATCGTTATGAACACTTAAAGAAATCTTTGTGCAAAGCAAATCGTTATGAGCACTTAAAGAAATCTTTGTGCAAAGCAAATCGTTATGAGTGCTTAAAGAAATCTTTGTGCAAAGCAAATCGTTATGAACGCTTAAAGAAATCTTTGTGCAAAGCAAATCGTTATGAACGACAAGTCGTTGCGAGTTCTAACGAAATCGTTACGGTAACTTATGAAATCATTACGACGGGCAAGTCGTTGCGAGTTCTAAAGAAATCGTTACGGTAACTTATGAAATCGTTACGACGGGCAAGTCGTTGCGAGTTCTAAAGAAATCGTTACGGTAACTTATGAAATCGTTACGACGGGCAAGTCGTTGCGAGTTCTAAAGAAATCGTTACGGTAACTTATGAAATCGTTACGACATGCAAGTCATTGCGAGTTCTAAAGAAATCGTTACGGTAACTTATGAAATCGTTACGACGGGCAAGTCGTTGCGAGTTCTAAAGAAATCTTTACGGTAACTTATGAAATCGTTACGACATCGACTTGTTTGAAACAACATGACTTTTCAGTCTTATAAGGAAATCGTTATGAATTTCAACAGAAATCGATATGGACTTAGAGAAATATCATGTTGAAAAGATTAAAGCTTCAGAGAAGTAATGCATACCTTTATTAGCTTGTTTGACCTTGATATTTTTCTTGTACTTTATGACTTATGAAATATTCATTAGATATTATTTATAAAAACTAGTTTAGTTTTGTTAATCACCAAAATACATATGTAATTAATTGAAATTACATGGGGACAGACTGATCATCACGGCCAAGACTAGGTGATTTTATAGAGCTAAGTGGGTTGGGGTACGTGTTGATTAGGTTTCCTACCATTGGAGGGTAGTTTTCTAATCTAGAATGCAAGAGACGTAGCCATTTCCAAATCTAGAATCGCCGCAAAAATGGAGAAGTAAATGGCCACTTCGCTGCCGTTAACAGGAAATAAAGCTCCATTGATCTGGACGCCGACTTTAGGTCAACGGCACACTAGTTGCCGTCAACCTACCCTCAACGTCAAGGGATATTGACGTTAACTGGCATTTCGGCCAGAGCACAGAAAAGTCAATAAACATACATACACACAATAACTACATACATTATACACCATATTATTTAAATACAATATGTACAACTTAAATAAAGACAATATGTACATAAACAAACATGTATATATATATACACATTTGCACATAAGTAAATAATTATAGAATATGCAAAATCAAATATGCATATCATGACAATGTTCGAATAAAAGAACAAAGTTCGAGGGCCTTACACTATAACAACTCAGGAATCACACCATACCTATGGTGAAGGTCTAGTGGAGTCGGGAAAGAGTTACAAATGCTACCTGGGAATCAGAGGAAAGAATGAAGAAAAACCACCCAGAATTATTCTCAGGTATGGCACTATACCATCGTGTATAAATTTGGGGACTAAATTTCCTTAAGTGGGGGACGATGTAATGCCTCGAAAATTTATTGATTTAAAATATAAGAAAAATAGAAAATAAATAAAAATGTTGAATAAAAATAAAATAAAAGTCATAGTTAAACTCTCAGGAAGTGGAACCAACCATTTAAATTATTCTGGGCCAACACAACTCTTATTGGGCCAAAGAACAAAACCCAATGACATTAAACCCCAAAAATTCGTAACCATAATTGTGCAGAAAATAGGAAAGGGCAAATTAGGGCTAAAACAAAGGTAATTAGTCATGCATAGCAACCAAATTCGTACCCAGCCATGTTAGGAGCTTTCTTAATGGCATTGCTACTCCAATTGGGAGGAGAATCTCCAAAACATGGAAGGAGCCAAGCCAAAACTGCACCCTTCCTAGTCTTATTAGGACTTGAAATTAACTCTAATCCTATAAATAATCATCATAAGACTCCTTGGGAAAGTTCACCACCGTGCTGGGGTCGTGTGGAGGCAAGCTAGGGCACCAGGAGAGGAGGAGAATAGCCAAGAACACGAGCTTCTTCCCCAACCTTTCTCTGCTGCGACCTGTGCATAGACCTCTCTTAGATCCATTCAAAGGTAGGTTTTCTCGGACTTAATCTAAACCTTTCACATGCCAGTGGAAAAAGCATCGAGTCTGGTTTCATATGCGTGTGTTTTCCCCAATTTTTATGAACCATGTGAGTCATATTAGGCGTTTTTCCAAGAGTCATGCATAATCAGGGCTTTCTGTGTTCTTACTATGTTTCAAGCAAACCAAGGCCAAATTGGGTCAAACCAAAATCGTAGTTCTCTTCTACTCATTGTCCTGAAATTTTTTATGTTTAAAGGTTTGTCCAAAGATCCATATATTTCGAGTTATAAGTCTATCATGAAGTGTTGTAACATTTTTTCTGGTTTTCGGGCAAGATCCAAGAATGCGACCACTCCAGATGTCGCGTTTCTCTTTAAATGAACGTCGTACATCAACGTCATGATTCAGGTAAAGGCGACTGAACACCCCGTCACATTTTCATGTTTGGTCAACCCTGACACATAAAACTATGTGTCGCGTGGGTTTTTGTACCCGTCTTGAACGCGACAGCATGTGCCGTCGCGATTTGACTGTTTTCCCACCCTTAGTTTCCGTGCACAGTTTTATATTCAGATTTTGAAACCATCTCATGAACACGATGTGTCTAACCATCATGATTCTGAGTCATGGCGACCCATTGACTGTCGCATTGTGAACGTGACAAATAAGGCCGTCGCATTTTAAAATCCATCACATGAAGGCGACGAACATGTATGTCGTGATTTGATGTTTAGTAGACTGCTTCATATCTGAACCATGTACGGTCTTCTTAAATGCGACGACTGAACCCGTCGGGATTTAGAGGCCTACTCGAGACTATTTGCTTGAGTTGTACAGTCATCCATATGCATGCCCTACTGTCATATCATGTCATGTAGTCATTCAATGGCCTAAAATTGATCAACCTACATGAAAGCTATAAGAATATGAACTCCTATTCTAAGTGTTCTTAATGATTGTATGATTCTATCTACCATGTGATTGATATGAGCTATGTCCATACTCTAGCTTGTTTATAACTGGAATTGTTACATGTTAAAAGTGCATAAATCATGTGATAGCCTAAATGATATACCATGTTATGCGTCCATGTTAAATGTTTTCAGTCATGTTTTAAACCAATAGATTGTGGATTGAGACACGCTCTACACGTCACATTGCACATATAAGAAGCCCTCTCTTGGGAATTTGGAAACTCTCGGCCAGTCATTCCGTATCGGCAAACTAGTGACCTTCTCTCTAAGACCTCTATAATTCTCCGTATTCCATATATTCCCTCATGGACACCGAGTTGGTTGTACCACTGAAGTTCCCAGAAGATAGAATGCACCTCTATTCTTATCTCCTTCTCATGAGAGAGATTTGACACATTGAAACCAAGCCATTAAATGTAAAGATTGAACTAAAGTAATTAAGCCGTTATGCTGCTGAAATTTACTCAGGATCATGTCCACTTGTCTTGTTCTCTATAATCATTGGCATGATCTTTAGTACATACTATCTCTTGATTGGAATTCATATTGGCCATAAATGAATGAATGGAATTACCAGAAACTATTGGAATTTCGGTTCACAACCATACCTATGCAAATGGGGCCCAGTCTGGTCCTGGGAGGAGCACTCGAAATACTTATAATCGCGAGAGTATATGATCCATTGAGGTGTCTGGCAATCACCTAATTGACTGCAAGATTGATTTGGGTAATCTCCACACTATTATTGAATGATTGATTGAACTATTATATGTAAAATGGCAAAATCTATTGTACATGTCATCATTATTGAGTCCAATATGTCATTGTCCATTGAAATTCTACGAAATTCAACTTGTGCTATCTACTGTACATGCTATAGACTTTTGAATCCATTCTATCTGATAAATGATCGTACTGTCATCCATCTCATTGTCAATCGTTCCGTCTCACATGAGAATTTTCATTGAATTGGTTTATTGAACTGTCATGCCCCGCCAATTTAGCAGCGGAATAAATCGGGGAGACGTGAGCAAAGTGCATAGTAGAGTAAATTACACTACAGTTAAGTAATTCAGAGCATTTAATGAACAATAATTAGAATAAACTCTTCATTTCATTGAAATGTCACTAAGACTATTACAACCACTAATTCGGAGCCAATACATGGGGCTCAATGACATCACTACATTGGAAAAGAAATCTAATGCAATAACTACTAGACTCTATTGTACTAGGGTAACTTCATGATTTGACTCCAGGTCGCTCATCACTCTAGTCCTGTCCCGTTGGTGTGTGTAACGTCATCGTCCGACTTACCTGAGATACAATAACAAATAACGAAGGGTGAGCGATAACGCTCAGCAGGACTTAAATCTCATGATCAAGCATGCTTTAAATAATTAATGCTTTAAAGAACAGAGTAATTAATGATAAAGAGAGTCATGTAAAGTTGTGAAATTAATAGCACAAGTAACATGGTTTAAATAGCACGTGAATCAAGTATAGCACAAAGAATATGATCAAGTCACGATAGAAAGCGATAACTCACGATAGCAAGTAACATCATTGTCAACGTGTATAGCAAGGAGAGTGAGAGAGTAGTTGGCCATATAGAGAGTAAATTGCACTTTTATTGATTTTCATCAATCGAAATAGTATATCACTTTGATTAACTTTCGTCAATCGAGATAGTATTGCACTTTGGTTATCCGTAGATAGCCGAGAGAGGGTATAGCATTTGTTTGTCAATAGACAATGAAAGAATATAGCACTTTGTTTGTTAAAAGACAACGAGAGAATATAGCACTTTGTTTGATTATTTTAGATTAATCTTGATAGTATGGCACTTGGATGTAATGCCGACATCCTGATCATTTAACTCCCGCGAGCAAATGGCACTTTCGGGTGCTCTCTCTAGGACCAGATCGGGCCCTATTGCACAGGCATTAGTTATTTTGTTTATCTTTAGACAATCAGTCAATGGCTAATAGAGAGTACCAAGAAATAGATGAGAGCACTAGATGAATAGATGAGATAGTAGCGAGATTGTGAATAGATGAGCGAGTCGAGTATAGATGAGAACTAAGGGTCAATGCACATGAAACGTCGAGTAAACGATGATAGTAACGATTGCACAACACGCACAGATGGTGTTGGCAGTCAGGTGGAATTCTCTACCCTTCCACTGGCCATGTTATGCACAGGTCCAGAGGTCTGGCGTGATTTAATATAATAACGAGAGCATCTAAGGTCATTTGGATCTTACTGATCCCTAAAGGGTATCATAGGTGTTAGGATACAACCAGCTCATCGACCATGTGGGAAATCCATGGACAGAGGAGACTTACGGAGGCCTTGAACAAGGATTCACTAGTCCGGCAGAAGGAATATCCGATGGAGAGTTCGTCCAAGTCAAGAGAAAGTGTGTATATAGAAACAAGTGCTCGACATTCTAGAGGAATTCTAGAATAGTGGAGCGTCGATAACGGTATTTCTAAAACATCGTGAGAAACGAAGACAAGTCCATTTAAAATAGGGTAATTAAATATATAATTGAAGTAATTTACCAGATGTATTATGAGAGGTTTTCATGCCAAGTTACGCCATATTGGATGGTTCAAGTGTGTGCAAGTGTAAAAGAAATCATAGATAGAAAGAGGTCATGTGCATGTATTTTAGATCATTCAATATACATTTATTTTATAACATGTGTATTTACTGTGTGTATGACTGTTAACAAGGGGTATAAACACTGTAGAAAGTTAAAACATTACAAATCATGGGTTTTCATGCAAAAACCCCATATCGCTATGTACCCCCGACAGGGTCTAATCAGAACGCGACAGGGTCATGCAAAGAATGCGATGGGTCGGTCAGAGCAGGCTGCTAGAACGCGACGCCAGCGCCTGTTGCGTTCAGAACGTGACGGGTGGCTCTATTGCGATCAGCTTTGAGAACGTGACATATCGGGTCGTTGCGTTCTCAGGTCCTGCGCCTGAGTCCGAGAGGGAAAAGGACAGGCTTTGGATTACGGTCCAAACCTTCCTTAGTTTGACACAGGGTTGTTCAAAAAATCATAACTAATTGCACAGGCAATGAAAATTCATAAAACCAGTTCTAAACGGATCTAGACATCAAGAGTACTTCCAGTAAATAGGAATTTGAAAGTGGACATGATCTCGGCATGCTTTAAACAAGTTTATTCATGACTAACATGGTATAGTATACAGTAGAGATAAAAGAATTAATTCACAAAGTAGGATGGATGAAAATTAGGGCTTTCAGGGGCAAACGACGCCTAACATCCATCAGTATCTCCAGTTAAAATTTCATGGCATGGTGTCAAGTATACATGGAGATCTAGAATTAAGATGAAGGGTCGGGCTCATGATAGTTGTAGAACTTCAAAAATATAGAACAAAAGATTGGCTCAATGAATAATTATGGATCAAGAGGGGTTTTGTTCCTGATGGATGGAACAATCTACAGTCGAAATTAATTAAGTTTTGCTCGTGAGAATGCCTACCTTTGGGTCGTTTTGTCTCCTAGGGTTTAGAACTTGAAGAACACAGGTTGGGGCTTGAGCAATCCTTCTCCCCACGAGTTCTTCTTCTCCTTGGCCTCCTCTCCACGTCCAGCAACCCTCTGCAATGCATTTAGGGCCGACCATGGAGAGATTGGGGAGTATTTAAGCTCCCTTGGTTTCCCTTTCCTAATACAACTCTAATTCCCCTTTAATTACGAGATTTCCTAATTTCTCTTAACCTTCCAAGCTTGTCAACTCCTAATTGGGTTAGGTTGGGATACAATTTCGTGTCCAACCAATTTGGGTAGTGTTAGGAATTCAATTCCAACACAAATAGCTATTTTAAATGATTTATTAACCCCTTTTCTTTTTAGAAAATAATATAGCTACGAATTTAGGGTATTTTTCTATTATTCTCCTTTTAAAAATCCCTATTTTGGCCCAATAAATTTTATATGGTCTATTTCATAAAGCCCATCACTTATTGGAATTTAACTTATGGAAATTTCCCCTTTTAATTAGGGGGTAATAGAGTTACGGATTTTTATTGTATTTTTCTTACTTTAATTTATTCATGGGCTATGAGAGGTCCATTGGTCCAACTCCGATAATGGGCCATAAATACATGATGTTGGAAGTATCTCCAACATGTTCATTAAATTTGTGATCATGTTATATTTCTGTGTTAACGTTTTTCCGACTTAGTTTCCTAATTTGGATTTTTAGTCACGTTGTGACGTATACTTAGCCAATCGGATTTTCGTTGCACGAAATTCTTCGTGGAACACTTAGGAATGATGTTTGGGGTGGAATTATACTTTTTACGAAATTTTCTGATGTGTTCTTGCACATACGATAATGGTACGTATGTTTCCATTATTTCGTTATTATAGAAACATACTGATGTGAGTCTATAAAATAGACTCAGCAAGCAACTTAAAAGTTCAAACCATGTTCTTACCACGCATGCTTTCTAACAATTTAACACTTTACTATCTATCACATGATCATTAACTATTTGCAATTTACAATTAAACTAACACATGCTCATACTACAACATGGATAATAAAACATGAAATCCATTAACAACTATACTAACACATGTAACAAGAATTCTAAACATTGTTAATTATAACATGGTATTACTAACATGAGAGCATTCATACTAACACATGCTTGCAATTCTTACTAACACATGGCTTATATTCAAATTTATAACATGATACTAAACACATGCTTCTCAAGTAATTTCTAACTCATGGACATATTTTACATACACCTACACATGGTACTAAACATGATATCCCAATTAAGATAAATCACATTAACACATGCACCATTTTCTCATGACATGAACATATGTACTTTTACCTTGGCTTTGACATGCACATACTCTCATATTAACATTCACTTTCACTTACACATGATTTCACATGGTTTTCACATAGTTTTCACTTTGCACATTCATGTATCACATGTCACATCACTTGCACTTACCACGTGCCACGTTCACATGTCACTTTACACATTGTTCACATTTCCACTTTTACACATTGCCAAGACACAGCCCAAACCACCACTAGAGAGATCACATAACACATACACGTACTCAATCACCAAGCAAAGTGACAAAGTCTTAGTTACTGCGCAGAATCGGAGGAAGCCCTCCCCACCATTACCAGTGGAACTTGTCCACCTCCAGGATTTCACATGACCCGTTGCCCCGGGTATCACGTAACACATTTGAGCTTTCCCTAGGGGCACTACTACAATACAGCTCCACGCAATCTATGGTGGCAATGTCTCATTGGCACAATTTTATCTTTACACATTAACACATTTTCACACACACATGCCACAAGTTCACTCACTTCCCATGCACATGCACACATATATCATGGAATGTATATATACTGATTACCTCTGGATACTCAACTTAATCAGGAACAGTAAGTGACAGACCTAGTCATGCTGCTAATCATGGTTTAAACATAGTTGAGTTCTATTCTAAAAACATGGTACATAAAGCTTCATAATTTAATAATAATTTGCACAGCCATCAGAATACTATCAAATTTTAACCACAGGATGAATATAGCACATAGAACATATCTGAATGTTTTCATAATTTTTGGGATAGTACAACTATTTTTACTAATTAACAGAGATTACATGTAATTTGTTGAGATAATTCAATTTAGCATGGTAGACAGTAAAGCAGTCCATCTTAACAGGTCCAAAACATGTGAACAGTCTCTATAAGATTCATGATAAATTTCTGAATCCATAACATGCAACAAAACTATTTATTTAAAATTAATCACAGTCATAACATGCTTATTCTCTAATAATAGGAATTATACTAAATAATATCATGCTCAGAAAAATTGACAGATCCTCATGATATGACCTAAAGACCATGCTTGACCAACCACAATTTTTACAGAATGCATAGACTTCCAAACATTCGAAAATCATCACACAGAGATTAAACATGAAGTTCTACAGGAAACACATGAACTTGATGGCAAGGGTCTTGCCGTCAGGAAGAGTTAACGATAGGATCGACTACCGTCGACCCAAGAACTTGGCGGCAACACTGTTGCCGTCAACCTGCTGTATGCACACAGTGCAGACTAAACACAGAAAATAGATGAATTGAGGGGTCCAGGACACGACTTTAAAATTCGTAAAATTTATAGAACCCTAAAGGATAAGTCCACAGAGTGAAACCCTAAGCTACTTGCCTGGAAATAAATATCTAAAGGGTTGATTTGATCGAAGAAGCCCTCCTCGGCCAAGCCAAGAAGGTGCAATGTGCAACCCCAAATCTAATCTTTCTACGTGCATAGATGATCCTCCGGAGTCGGGGAAGCCTCCTCAATAGCAAGAGCACCTCCCAGTTGATGTAGATCGCCGGAAGAAGCCCACACACACCGGATCAAGCCTTGCAAAAGCTCAATTTTTCTCTCCACAGACCCTAGTTTTCCTTTTGAGCAAAAGACCTAATTCGGCCGAAAACACAAGGTTATATAGACCTAAGCGTCGGGGTACGTTTAGGGTTAAGTCATCCTACCGTTAGGGATAGTTTCCTAATTAAGAACCCGTAAGAAACGCAGCCGTTTCCAGATCTAGAATCACAACATAACTGGAGAAGTAAACGTCCAACTTACTGTTGTTGACCAAAAGTCAACGTCAATCGATGTTGACGTCGATATCTTCCGGTCAGATAGTAAATGGCACACTTATTGCCGTCGACTCACTCTTAATGTCAAGAGATGTTGACGTTAAGCAAAATTTCGACAGAAACATAGAAATAATCAAACCACATATATGCACAATAATAATTAAATACTATATGCATAGAATTTAATAATATAATATACACAGAGTTAATTAAATATATTATATTAAAAAAATAACAATATCATATACATATGCACATAAGTAAATAAATACTTATAATACGCACAAAATTAAATAAACATAATGAGGACAAAATTCGTGGCCTTACAATAAACCCTTCCCAGCCGAGGTTAGTCATCCTTGGAGGCTATTGGTTATGGAGATTGTACAGGCTTCGAGGGGGAATAGAGAGGTCCCTAGGCTACATTATGTTCCTAGTCCCCATCTTCCATTAAATCAACTCAAAGATATGTTTTCTCTTTGGCTAAATCTAATCAAGCATATATATACATGTAGTCTAGCATGCATGTCCACTTCAATTTAAATGTCTTTTCCTCGATTTCTATTGAGTGTACTACATGTATTTCATGTTTTGCTGGAGGGGTATCCCTGTTTTCCCATTTCCCATTGGATTAGGGATTTCTATCTACTAATGCAACTCTAGTAGGATTCCCATCTCGAAACATGGATGTGCAATCAACCACCTTCTAGAACACGACCTTTCTGGCAACCACGGACTAAGAGTTTGAACACTATCTCCTAAAAAGCCATGTTTAGGTTGCAGTTCCTAGGGAGTCTCTCAGTAATTAAAAAATTAGAGATAAATTGAAAATTATCAATTTAATAATCTAAAACTAGTTAAATATGTACGCACCATTATGCATGTGTAAAAACACATCTAAAAATTTTGTAAAAACCATAGTTAGACTTTAAATAATATTCTATAATGACCCATAAAGAAACTTGGGCCAAGAAAAATCTTTTGGGCCCAGTTTAAGAACTATTACGATTTATTGCTATAATTGGGGAATAAGTCAAAAGCCCATTATCATTTGAACAAAAATAGATCATAAATTGAAATAAAAATTATGGATAGACTCCAAACAATGAGTTTTGACCACCCATCATGAGATTGGGACCGGTAGACATCCTTTATTCTATGAATAAAATCAAAAAGTAAAATTACCCTAAAATTTGAAAATCCTAACTGGTTGAGATTAAATGGATGAATTCTCATCCAATGCACTATTGTTGGGCCACCATTTGAGCCCAATTCGTGGGTACAACTCAGTGATAGTTTTTTTATTATGTTTTATCACTAATTGGGAGAGACATCTCCAAAACATGAAAATAAATATTTTAAATTTGTGACCCATGAATTTGAGTCACATTAGGATATCTAAAATCCTAATCTCTATAAATTAAGCCCCTCTCTTCCATGGGATGACCTTAGGGTTATTGGAGGCATCTTTGGAGGCTCTTGAAGGCTAGGAATCCTGAGGAGGAGGTTGGAGCAAGGAGATCTTGTGCTCTCCTTCAACTCGGAGCTGATGTTGTAAAACCTATATTCAAAATATACATTGCATATTCACAGATTCAAACCATAACATATAATAGTTTTGAAGATGACAAAAAAATAGATATTTATTGATAAACAAAACATGTCAAATACTACATTTCTCTCTCTTACATGTCATATAATAAAATCTCTAAAGCATACTTCGTCATACAAGTTATTCTTCTCAGAAATCTTAAGTATAACTTCGATTGCCTAAGAAATATACGAAGTTCACTTCATCGTATGCGAAGTAAAATACGAAGATTTCACTTCGACTGATCAAGTTGAAATCATGTGAAGTTCACTTCGTCATATTCGAAGTTCACTTCGTCATATGCGAAGTAAAACACGAAGATTTCACTTTAACTGATCATGTTGAAATCGTGATATACGAAGTTCACTTCGTCATATCTGAATTTCATTTTATCATATCCAAAGTTCACTTCATCATATGCAAAGTAAAACACGAAGGTCACACTTCAAATGATCACGTTGAAATCGTGATACATGAAATTCACTTCGTCATATACGAAGTTCACTTCGTCATATCTGAAATGTCACCTTGACCAATAACATTATATCTTTACCAAATAAAATGAAGAATAAACTAATTATATGATATCTTTGCATCATTAACATTTTTCATCATATTCGTGACATTCTTCATTTATAGAAAATTTAATTCATGATTGTATGTCTAGTTTAAATATAAATTCATGATTTCAACTATATCCTGAAATACGAGTTTTTTAGTACAATTGATTAAAATCAATTGTTCTATATTTCACTCTCATTTTACAAAACCTCTCAAATATATAATATCATATATCTTTGTCTCATAAATCTAAAAATATCTCAAATATATAATACTATATAGCTTTGTCTCATAAATCTAAAAATATATGTATCTTGAAGCCTTGTCTATATAGCTTTGTCTCAAAAAGGGGGAGATTGTTCATGATGAAGGTATGCGTTCTATTTTTCCAGAACTGTTAGATATGATTGAATTTCAGGGTTGGACAAGTTTTGTAAGTGAACATTATAAGTTTTTATCAATTTTGGTTCAAGAATTCTACAAGGGTTAGCAAAGAACACACCTTAGAGTCTACTATTCAAGGGGTTCCCATAATTCTCACCACAGATTTTGTGAGTGAAGCTTTGGATATTCCTAATGAGGGTCATAATCCACATGATTATAATTTCTGCCTACATGAAGCATACTTCCTCATGACAGGGTTAGAGCATGATAAGGAAAACATTGTCCAGACAAGGGTGTCCAACATCAATGCTAACAAATTCTCACAACTGAATAAAGTGCTTCACCATATTTGCACTACTATTTTGACACCTCAAGGAGGAGGGAGACACAGAGTCATAGGCCTTCAGAAATTTCTTCTCTACTGTTTAATCACTAGAGAGAAGGCAAACTTGGCAACTATCTTTTGCCAACTACTTCATGAATCCACCAGACCTGAGCTCAAAAGGAGTCTGCCATATGGAACTCATTTATCCAGCATTTTCTTGAAAGCCAAGATTCCTCTTGAGAACACAAAATCAAAAGCAATTATAAAATATAACATCTATTGCCTGGCTCATATAGTAAAGTTCATGAAACTCAAACTGGAAGGAGTCCAGCTGGTGAGAGGACCAGCTTCCTCTCATGTTCATGTGTCTAAAGAATTAGCTGTGGAACAGCCACCTCAAGAACAGCATGAAGGTCAGTCTTATGCTGAACAGCAGGGAGATGTTTTTGATAATTCGAGATATTAGATGGCAGAGGATAATCCTTCACCCACACCATCTTTTGCTCCCATATCCTTCTATCCTCTTCCAAGATTTGATGACTTGGGTGTGGATCCACCTCATTTTTCCCCTGATACCCACACTCAACCAGAAACTTTTACTACTCAACATGCTCAACCTTCAACATCAACAATTGAATTTGTTATTCCTCCACAATTCTTACAATTCTTTCAGGAATAATTTGCATCCTTACATGAATCTGTTGGCCAGCTAAATGCCAAGGTTGAAGAACAATCAATCAAATTTGAGAGCAGATTGGAAATAATTGAAAAATAGCTCAGTGACAACATTGACAGGCAAGTACAGGTAGCAGGGTTTGCAGCTTTAAGATCCAATAGGATGATTGAGAAAATTGGAGAAGTATTTAACCATGCAGCATATACTCAATCTCAGATTTTTGAAAAGTTGCAGTCAGTTGAAGAGACATTATTTAAGGGATCAGATAAGCTAGATAAACTTCCAGCTATAAAAAGCTCTTATACTCAAATGGCTGGCAATCTGAACTCCCTCAGAGAGTATCATATAGCCATGTCTGGTCATCTTAGATCCATGAGACATGACTTTGACCAAGTCTAGAAGCTTCATGGAGATACAGAAACAGCTGAAAGCACCCATGCCACTTCTTCTACTACTGCACCACCCATGCCTCATGGTGTAGATCAGGTCCCAGTTATTGTATCTGCTAAATTGGAGGAAATGACCAGCTTTCTGAACACTAGACTGAATGCAATTCATATTTATCTTCGAGACAACTATGATGATTTGGAAGCAAGACTGGAAAGGATTGAGTAGAGGCTCATTATGCGTCTACCTCCACCTCCTGCTTCCCCTCAATAGTGGTTCTTGTATTTTGATAATGTCAAAGGGGGAGACATATCATAGACTTTTGACTTTCAGAAGTGATGTTTCTGTCAGATGTGATGTTTCTGTCTGTAAAACTTTTTCATGAAATGAAATCATCTATGTGCTTATCATGTGTGGATTGTTCTTGTGTGGATTGCTTGTGCTTGTATGATGACTTGTGTACTTGTGTGTTGTCAATATATATAATTAATTAAGTCACAGTCAAAACCTCTATGAATCATTGTTGTCATGAGCCAAGCAAAATTGTCATAAATATCTAAGAATTCTCTAACACAGGTTTTTATATGATAGGAAAATTCTCTAAGTCAAAAGATCTTAGGTGTTGACACTTGTTGCTTTAAAGGTCGACACACATATCTCAGTAGGTGACTTACTGGATCTCAATGAACCACTTGAGTCGACATTACCCAAAGGATAGGTCGACACTTGCTAATTTTCCAGTAAGCGCAGAAGACAAAAGTATCTCATAAGATCGACTCTAGATGAAGATCAGGTTAACACTAGTTGGTTTTTCTTATTAGCGCTGAAGAGAAAGAATCGCATAAGGTCGACTCTAGATGAGGATCAGGTCGACACTAGATGGTTTTCCTGTTAGTGCTGAAAGGAAAGAATTGCATGAGGTCGACTCCAGATGAAGATCAGGTTGGCTCTACTATTTTAAGAGGTTGACACTAAACTTATTAACAACCAGTCCCTACAGCAGTCTAATGGAAAAGGTCAACGCATGAAGGCATGGAGTCGACTCTACTGAAGTATCTGCACTAATCTAAGTCAGGTTTTGTATGCGTCGACACTATGCATAAGTGGTGTCGACACTTCAGTCTCCTTCTTCCAGTGAGGAAAAGAAATTGCCAGCGTGCTTGTACTGGGCATGTGACCCAAGGCCCAATGATTTGGAATACTAGGCACACTTTACAAGGTTCTGGAAGATAACCTTTTTGGTGGCAAAGCATCTCCCAACGAATTAGGGATTCTGTTGGGGCCCACCAAAAAGATTCTGATACGTCGATCAAAAAGGTGTGCAGCATCTTCTTCGAAGGCGAACACAGACACACATAGAAAAGGTGAGATAGTTGAGAAGAGAAAAAGAGTAGAGGGTGAGATAGCAAAGGAGAATAGGCTCCGGAGCAGTTTGCTCATCAAGAAGAAAAGATGTTGGATCGTTTATTCATCCTGTGAAGTCCTATTGCTGATCAATTGAAGCAGAGCTTTAGAGTTCCATTCCAATCAGAGACAATTGATCCTTAAGTTGTGGCCAGAAGAAGATCCTGATGAATTCAAGCCTGAAGAAGACGCAATTGGGAGTTTCAGTAGAAATCTAATCAGATCTCAACTCCAGTGAAACTGCAGCAAGAGTGTTTGCAAAATTTCTTCATACCTTTAGTGATTTCTCTTGTGCGAAATTTTCAATTTCTTTTGATCATTATATCACTTGGTTGTCTGCTCTAGATGGCGTAGAAGAACTGATCCTAGACTTTATATGTAAGGATTGTGAGATTGTTATAATCTCGAAGCTGTGAATCAGATGTGTTGAAGCTGTGTATTAGAAGGTTGTATGAAGCTTTGAATCGGCATATGTTTGAGTGTTTCTCACTCTTGGATTGTTGAGTGAAGCCTCACTTAGTTTAGTGAGGGGTGGATGTAGGTCTCCACACTGGAGCCGAACCACCTTAAAATCCTATGTGCATTGTGTGGTGTTTTGTCCATTTGCCCAATTGCTCTGTCTTGTTGATATTGTTAGCTCTTTTATATCTTAAGGTCTGTTTCGGGTTCTTAAATATTTTTAAGTGGTTAATATCTATTCACCCCCCCTCTAAATATACATTACATGCCCAACACAAGCTTCCTCTCCATAGACACTGCATGGATGCTGTGTTGAAGCTTCGCTTGTGCATGCAGTGAAGCAGTTGTTCAAATCTCATCTTGTAAAGGTTCTCTTCTTAGACTCAGGAAGGCTTTCTTCAGACTAGAATTTCTCTGCCCTATTCTTCCAGTCTGGAGTCCTTCTGAAGTCTAGTTCTCCACATAAGGAGTTTGGCAAAAGCGAGTGTACCCCTTGGGAAATGGAAGACCTACTGAAATCCTAAGCTCTTGGCTTAGGGACTGAACGTAGGACTTCCATCAGAAGAAAGGTCCGAACCAGGATAAAATTTCTGTGTCCTTTGTGGTTTGACTAACATAACTAACGTGTGCTGCTAAGTTCATGTTAAATTAGCTTCTATGACGAAAAACACCTATTCACCCTCCCCCCCAGGTGAAAAGCTCTACTGTCATCAATTCAATAGATGTGACTTGCACACAAGAGCCATCTTGTTGGCCATCACTAGTTAGTAAAACCTCGACCAAACCTAACATACACCACAAGAAAAAGTGGAAATAGCGATCAACAGTTTTGGTCGCTATTCAATCTCAATTAGGTCGCTGAAGTAAACAATGATCAAATTGTGACCGAATAGCAACCGAAACCACCGGTGAAGATATATTGGTCACAATATTGTGACCAAAAATATTCAATTGCTATATTGAGGCCGAATCACTCCAGTCCCTATTCGGTTGCCATGTGGACGACCAAATCAAGTAGTGACCAATTTATTTCGGTTGCAAATTCTGTCACTAATTTATGACTGACATTGTGACTGAAACAATTCAGTTGCAGATACATAGTTAGCGACCTTCACAAATTAGTGACCGAATCTTTCAGTCGTAGTATTCTTAGTTAGCGATCAAAGCATTCAGTCACAAATTCGGTCTCTAAATTTATGTTTATATATATATATATAAACAAAATATGTGTAGCAGAGATGAGGATGCTGAGATGGATGTGTGGTAAGACTAAGAAAGATAAGATTAGGAATGAGCGCTTCCGTGAGGATCTGGGGATAGCTCCAATTGATAGAAAAATTAGAGAAAATAGACTTAGGTGGTTTGGACACGTGTACCGTCGCCCTAACTCGGTGCCGGTTAAAAGATGTGACCAAATTTTAGTGGATGCTAGTAAAAGAGCTAGGGAAGGCCTAAAATGAGATGGTGCGATGTTATCAAGAAGGATTTGGACTTTTTGAGTTTAAACACGACTATAGCACTTGATAGAATTCTTTGGCGGAAAAAGATTCATGTAGCTGACCCCAAATAATGGGATAAGGCTCTGATGATGATGATGATGATGATGATGATGATGATATATATATATATATATATTAGAAACAACCTATTTTAGAAACATAATAAAAAATAAAAACCACACAACCACAACAATACATAAACGTGTACGACAATAAAAATAAATAAATCATGGATGCTTAGGGCCCACATCCTCCTCGTCTCCTCCAACGCCACTCATGAAGAAACCTACAATAGACATAAGAATAAAAAATTAAAGTTAAATATACAAATTAAGTTATTTATAATTTAAGAGTTTATTTTTCATATAAATTCACTCACTTTGAAATTAAACTAATTTGGTGATTGTATATTTGAGCGTCGATATCAAACTGGAAGTTCGATTTGAATTCCGTCAGTTTTCACAAGTCATTCTCATCACCTGACCGTGTTGGAACAAGTCAGGGGCTGATCGGATAAGTATTTCTAATTTTGGACTCTTAAACCCAAGTTCCGATGGTTTGAAACTAAACTAATTTGATGATTGTGTATTTGAGCATCGAGCTCAAATTAGAAGTCCAATTCGAACTCTATCAGTTTCCACTAGTCATTATCATCGCTCCGATTGTGTTGAAAAGAACTAGAGGCTGATCAAATAAGTATTTCTAGTTTTGGACCCCCAAACTCAAGTTCCTACAGTTTGAAACTAAGATAATTTGGTGAGGGTATTTGAGCGTTGAGCTTAAATTGGAAATCCGATTTGAACTCCGTCAGTTTCCACAAGTCATTATCATCGCCCCGACCATGTTGGAACAAGCCGGAGGCCGATCAGATAAGTATTTCTAGTTTTGGACCCCAAACCTGAGTTTCAACAGTTTGAAACTAAGCTAATTTATTAAGGGTATATTTGAGCGTCGAGCTCAAACTGGAAGTCCGATTTGAACTTCGGTAGTTTTCACAAATTATTAACATCCCCCCGGCCATGTTGGAACAAACTGGAGGCCAATCGGATAAGTATTTCTAATTTTGGATGCCCAAACCTCAATTCCGACAGTTTGAAACTAAGCTAATTTGGTGAGGGTGTATTTGAGTGTCGAGCTCAAACTAGAAATCTGATTTGAACTTCATCAGTTTTTACAAGTCATTATCATCTCCTCGGCCATGTTGGAACAAGACGGAAGTTGATCGGATAAGTATTTCAAGTTTTGGACCCCCAAACCTGAGTTCGGACTGTTTGAAACTAAGCTAATTTGGTGAGGGTGTATTTGAGCGTCGAGCTCAAACTGGAGGTCCAATTTGAATTCTATTAGTTTCCACAAGTCATTATCATCGCTCCGGCCATGTTGGAACAAATCGGAGGCCAATCGTATAAGTATTTCTAATTTTGGACCCCTAAACCCGAGTTCCGACGGTTTGAAACTAAGCTAATTTGGTGAGGGTGTATTTGAGTGTCGAGCTCAAACTAGAAGTCCGATTTAAACTCCATCAGTTTCCACGAGTTATTATCATCTCCTCGACCATATTGGAACAAATCAGAGGTCGATCAGGTAAGTATTTCTAATTTTGGACCTCCAAACCTGAGTTCCGACGGTTTGAAACTAAGCTAATTTGGTGAGGGTGTATTTGAGTGTCGAAATCAAACTAGGACTCTGATTTGTACTCTGTCAGTTTCCACAAGTTATTATCATCTCCTTGGCCGTGTTGGAATAAATCGGAGGCCGATCGGATAAGTATTTCTAATTTTGGATGCCCAAACCTAAGTTCCAACAGTTTGAAACTAAGCTAATTTGGTGAGAGTGTATTTGAGTATCGAGCTCAAACTTGATGTCCGATTTGAACTCCGTTAATTTTCACAAGTCATTATCATCATGTCGGCCATGTTGAAACAAATCAGAGGCCGATCGGATAAGTATTTCTAATTTTGGACCCCCAAACTTGAGTTCTGACGGTTTGAAACTAAGATAATTTGGTAAGGGTGTATTTGAGCATCAAGCTCAAACTGAAAATCCGATTTGAATTCTGTCAGTTTCCACAAGTCATTATCATCGCCTCGACCATGTTGGAATAACTTGGAGGCTAATTGGATAAGTATTTCTAGTTTTGGACCCCCAAACCCGAGTTCCAATGGTTTGAAACCTAATTTGTTGAGGGTGTATTTGAGAGTTGAGCTCAAACTAGAAGTCCGATTTGAACTCTGTCAGTTTCCACAAGCCATTATCATCGACCCAACTATGTTGGAACAAATCGGAGGCCGATCAGATAAGTATTTCTGATTTTGAACACCCAAACCCGAGTTTCGACGATTTGAAACTATGCTAATTTGGTGAGGGTGTATTTGAGCGTCGAGCTCAAACTGGAAGCCTGATTTGAACTCCGTCAATTTCCACAAGTCATTATCATCCCCTCAACTATGTTGGAACAAATCGGAGGCCGATCGGATAAGTATTTCTAATTTTGGACCCCCAAACCTGAGTTTTGACAGTTTGAAACTAAGCTAATTTGGTGAGGGTGCATTTGAGTGTTGAGCTTAAACTGGAAGTCTGATTTGAACTCCGTAAGTTTTCACAAGACATTATCATCGCCCCAGCCATGTTGGAACAAGCCGAAGGCCGATCGGATAAGTATTTCTAATTTTAGACTTCCCAAACTTGAGTTCTTCATTTTTTAACTTAGTTTTTGAAAAATTAACAGTTAGAACCGATGTCCCGTGCTATTGTCGATGGTGCTCCATGAGGAGGAATCCCTACCTGGAAGAGGGCCTAGGAGAGGACCTGGGAGAGTGTCTTAGATGAAGCCTGAGAGAGCTAGGCCAGGATGGCGTCAGACACCTAGGTACGCATCGTGTGGACTAGACGAGTCTCCAAACCAGAGATCTCATCTCGAATAAAGCCCATCACGTTATTGGGAGTAGTACCTGGGGGTGTGGGCATAGTGAATGGATTGGTCGCCTATGAGCCTAAACTCGAGGCACCAGATAACACGCTACTCGTGTCCAGATTGTGCCCAAAACAATATACATGGCCTTTCTTTGGGGCACCAAAAGCCGTAATCCATACCTCAGGATCTAACTACGATTGGTCCTCCTCCTCGGCATACTTGTTAGTCATTTGCCGACTATATGACTCCTGCAAATGGAATGAATAAAATTGTCAATTTTATATTAATGATTAATGAGAAAAAAATAAAACTTTATATACTACAAAAACTTACTGCAACCTCTCGGGCTTTCTCACTAATATACTGATCCGTCCCCTTCTTCTTATAGGTCTCATCAAAGACCCCCAGGAATGTCGGTGCAAGCTTTAGCGCCTTTTTTTATTTTATAAACAACATTTCATAAATGAGTACCTATATAAATAAAATATATCACAAACAGACAAATGACCTACCAATCTTGCTTGATGGGTCACAAAAGAGACAGACCCACTTGTATGCTTGTTGGCCTCTGGATTTGCGGCACGATTCACTTTCATTGTTGTGGAGGTTTCTTGCCACCTCTCCTCGACCCATCTGTCATATAGACCTTGACAATAGTCCCTCCTCATCCAAGTCAGTCCGTGCTCCCTCCAAGGAGTCGGGTCTGAGCTCTGATAAATGCTCTGTGCATTTTTCCTCGCATTGTACAATAGATATTTAAAATTGGACCATGTGGTGGCTGTCCATACTAATCGAGACCGCGTCTCATCCAAGGGGTTGTGTGAATCAATGATTGCTCTGTACAGAAAAGAGTTAGTTTAATAAATGTAGGAGTATGGAAAGAAATAAATTAAAATAAAGAATTACATACCATGAACATCTGACACAACAACTCCTCGACATCCATCAAGAAATTATTGAATCTATATACATGTGACGGTCCTTGCCGTTCAAGCCCGTTAGCCCAATAACGTGCCCGACACGACTCCGTCTCCCGTGAATGAGCCGTAGCCTCGCAAGGGATATCAACACACATATGTCCATGGAACTATAAAATAACACATTGAACATATAAGAGATTCCATATCTTACACATGAGATGTACATACTCAGTTCTGAACTAAAGTCATAGGACAAGTACAAGTGCCTGGGACAAACCCCCAAGGCACAACAAGTAGAAATATTACTCTGCTGGTGATGTCGGCCCAATGCCGCTGCGGTGCGGTCGGAACTAGAAGAGGGATGAGAACCCTCCTTCTCTCCTTCACCTAGAAGAAGAAGGGGTGAGACTCACAAGTCACTGGCTCAGTAGGGTAACTCCCCAAAAGCCGAGAGAACAAAGTACAACAATTATATATTAAGCATGATTTATAAGCAATTAAAAGTAACTCAACCTACACATCATACTACAACTGTAAATAAATAAACAGTAAACCACGTACATGTGTACAAGCTAAAGAAGGGCACGCCACACACGAGTCACGAGAACTGGTTCGTGACAACAATCACAGACCCGAAAAAACAACACAAGACTACCTCTCAGCCTCATAGCCACGGACGAAAGGTCCAGCTGTCGCTCCACCTCAACAAGGTCAAGAAATTGTGGAGACAACAAACACCACTCCTGCAGACCACACAGCTACAGGCCCAAGCCTGATACCTTTAGTGTAACGACCCGACCTCCCGGACCCCCGCCAGGGACCCGAAGTTCACGTCGCCACCCACGGATCTGAAGACCCGGAAGGGTTAGAAGAATAGTCTAGTGAGATATGTACTGAATTTAAATAACTATAACAAGATATAACAACAACGTGTCCCAAGTAAAAGCACAGGTACAAGAAGAAAGGTGCAGTCCTTAAGGGGCATACCCCGAGAACTTGCAAAGCACAACTCTCAACTCACTCAGGTACAAGAGCTCACAACACTCGCTCTCACTGCTGCTGAGCACCACAGATGCCTCCGCAACCTATCTGACATTGAGCTTCCACGACGACGAGCCCCTAGCTGAATGAAGTGGGGGGGGGGGGTGAGCCTCGCGAACAAGGCCCAGTAGGGATTACCAGTCCCTTACCGGCCAGAGCAGTGGGAACTCCAAAAAAAAGAAACTACCCTAGAAAGCTGTAAAGCAAGGAACACCTACAGCAGGGTACTACTAAGCAGCGGAATAGAACAGTGCAACGCCACGACCACCAACCAAGGTCGTGACACACACACGACTCCTGCAAAAACCAATGGAGTCGGGCATAAAGCGGAGCAACCCTCGGCACGCCCGTCGAGACCACACAACAACAAAGTGAGAACAACATCTCACCACAAGCACGGCCACCTTAGACCTTCACAAGGTCGAGGACCGACAAACAGAACCACCCCAGACCCTGGACATACCACGAGGTCAGGAAGCCACACATGTCGGTGCTACCACGGACTGGCGCCCAAGAACAGGACTACAGAACCGAGAGGACACCGAGCAGACACCACCAGAAGCATGGGTCCGCACAAGGCCAGACCAACGATGCCCACAGAGACTAGACATAGCCAGGATGTAACCACTGTTTAAACTCGGGCAACGAGTACTTGGAAGTGTCATAAGGAAACGTCGTCACAACAACAGAAACTAAGCCACCGCCAATGGCAGCTAAGAGGAGGACACACCAGCCACTCCCTCTGCTCGCCAGCAAGGCTCCTGCCTCTGCCTCCTCAGAAGAGCGAGACAGAGCCGCCACAGAAACACCACAACACAACAACAACTACAGCCTAGCCAGGCTACGGCCCCACGCCTAGCACCACTACGTGGCTCCGGAACCAACGCAGAGAGAGGCAATGAGAAGAAGGACTATCTGGGCCTCACTAGGAAGAAAACACCTCAACAACCTTGACGTCCTACCCCAGACAAGAGAGCTCTACAAACGACTCAGCACCACTGTCCAAACCTCATTTTCCCCTCTGCTCTAGAGTCCGCCAAGTCGGCTGCCAACTCGAGCACGCTCGTAGCCCAAAGTACTCCCTTAACAGGCTCCCGAGGATGGGGGTCCCAGGCAACGGAGACAAGCTCTGAATGAGACAAGCCCTCAAGTGCCAAGCACCTGGTGAACAGGCGGGCAAGCACAACAAGAACCACGCCAAGTCGCTGGCTTGTAACCCACGACAAGCCCAACAAGCGAGAGGCACACACGGACCCTCAAAAGGGCCGTCGGCCAACCAAGGCACGCACGAGCAAGTCAAAACCTCAGAACACTACCAGAAGTACGGAAATCCCGTCGCTCTACTAATAATCGATTGACCTCCGATCAATTGATTATTAGACAGACGCAACCCTCCTGGCACTGCTGCTAGGACACAGCCACGAAGGTGTCACCTTTAGTTACTGAACGCAGCCAGGTAACCTACCGCGTTCTCCACCTGAAGGTCCCAAGGGCAAGCCAACCCTGGGGCACAAGCCGACACCCCAACTGGAACCATGGAAACACCCGAGGCACACACAGGTATTGTCGCGTCCCCTTAGGCTGTCGCGATACCATCGCGGCAGGGAAAGGCACCGCGACAACAACCATGTGGCGACGAGGCAATGAGTTGTGACAGCAAACCCTGTCGGGATAGGAAAACGCGTCGCGACAGTGATCCTTATCGCGACCGGCCAACGCTTCATAATAAGGTCGCGCCTGACCGGGTAGACACCTCTTCTGGTGTCGCGACGCACACCGCGGTCGTGACACCAGCAGAGAGGCAGACCCACGGGATGCTCCATCCTGGGGCCGCCCACAAGCCACACACATCACCACACGGGGAGGGGAGCATGGAGAAGCAGTAAACACTAGCTACAAACCCCGAGGGGCTCCCAATCCACCCGGATCGAGAAGAGTTCAATCAATCCCTACCTTAAACGAAGAACGAACCCCAATAGGGCCCTTCATGTCGGATTGGCCACCTCCTCCTCGCTCCACGCAAGCTCCACGATGCCATGACACCACTCACGGCCCTCCTCCTAGCCTGAAACACACAAAGCAGAGAGAGGGAGGCGGAGCACCTCCGGAGAGGGAGAAGAGAGGGGAAAGGGGGAGAGAGGGGGGAAGGGTCGCCGGCCAAGGCCTTATGCCTTTGACACCCAAGACGCGACGGGGCGATGCATCGCGTTAAGGACCTTAACGTGATGGGTCAATGCACTGTGAAAAGAACATGTCCCCCAAGGACACCGCGACAGCACGACTGGTTGTACTGACATGCCTACCACTCTGACAGGCGTCAGACGACTGAAACGACCGAAAGCTATCGCGACCCGTTGACCGGGCGTGACACAAAGACGCGACGAAGAAGCCAGGCACGACAAGAATGCGACGCACATGCTCATCACGACAAG
Organism: Colocasia esculenta; assembly: GCA_014218235.1. Taxonomy (NCBI): domain Eukaryota; kingdom Viridiplantae; phylum Streptophyta; class Magnoliopsida; order Alismatales; family Araceae; genus Colocasia; species Colocasia esculenta. The sequence continues at coordinate 164,418,729 of CM024755.1, read as the reverse complement.
GATGACTGTCACGTCGGACACACACGACACCACACTAACTCGTCACCTAGCCTGGACGCGTTAGTGGCCAGTCATCCAAGACACCATATGGAAAGCCGAGAAGCCGGGTCTTACATCCTACCCCCCTTAAAACAATTTCGTCCTCAAAATTTAAGGCATGCCTAAAAGATCCCGAGGCATGAAACGAAGCATAGGGAGCAAACGTAAGACCAATGCAAATAAGCCACTAAGTCTCAACATGACTTCCTCGTGGCGACAATCGCACAGCCAAACACATGCGGAGCACACGAAGCGCGGGTGCAAAAACCACTAAGTCTCACCACGACCTCCTCGTGGCATCACTCACACCGCCAAACGTGCACGGTGCACACGAAGCCTGAAGACCAACGGCTCACACAACGGGCTCCAAACACACAGGTGGGGCACCAAGCCGAGAAACCAATGGCTCGCTCTAGCCACATGTGGGGCGTCCAATTGGGACGACAACCCCACAGCTATTGAGCAATGCCAAAACTAGCCTGAGCGGCAGAAAACGCCAGCCAAAAACCGCACGGCTATAGCCACCAACAGACCCCGCTGTTGGGGCTAGCTGACCAGTAACCTACTCTGTCACCGGTAAAACCCGACAGAGGATGCAGTTGTTGATAGCAACACGAGAAACGCCGGTCAACAACTTACTCTGTCGCCAGCGAAACCCGACAGAGCATACAGTTGCCGACAACAATCTATAAAAAATGCTTGAGAGTCAAGTACAACACTCAGGGGAACAACCTCACACTACTAGCAGCAGCTAGCATCGGTCACTAGCCCTACCGAGAAGCCACACGAGCGACGAGAACCAGAGCAACATCACGCTCGCGGAGAATCCACAACACACAGAACGACGTCCACTGTCAGCACTAGATCTCACCCAGACCTTCCTCGTGGTCCAACAGGGATAGCAAACGCGTGCGGAGAAACCTCAACACGCAAAAACGGCATCCACTGTCACCACTAGGTCTCACCTAGACCTTCCTCGTGGTCCGACAAGGACACCAAACACACGTGGAGCCACAAAAATTGGGAGTTACACTCTCCATAGCGTGGCACACCGCGATGAAAACATGGAAGATGTCTGAGGTTAAGTCAAAATCGAGCACCTCACAACGTCGAAAAACCACGTGGTCGAGTACTAGCAAGCCAATAAGCCTCATTGTCACCAGACGAACCAACAGGAGACTCCGTCATCGGCTTCAAGACTCACCAACGCCACGCACAACTGGAGAACCAATGAGAGTTGGCAGCACACCCACCACGTGCACACACATCTCAGTGCAGGTACCAACGTGCCAACCACCAAAAAGATGCACAACCACACAGGAACCAAAATAACTGCAGAGGTTGAGAACACGTCGACCTCGGAGGGACCCAGACCGAAGTAGGGTACCACAACCGAACACACTCGCTCCTAAAGAGAGAGGGAAAACCAAGACACATGCTACGACCAAAGCCTGGCATACCACTGATAGGGCTACCTAGACAAGGCAAAGCAGCCACCCCACAGTGGCAACAGTACAACCACAAGACTCAGGCTAGCACACGTGTCCCAGAGGCGGAAAACCCAATGCCTCCAACACCGAGCGAAGTCGTGAAACGACACACAAATCTCACCAACAGGCATATGCATGTTGGGTTCTCATGTGTGATGTTTGTGATTAAATGTTTTTGATGATGTTCAATGTTAATTGTTGTTGTGTGAATGGTTGAAACATGATGACAGTGACAAAGTCAAGCAAGATATAATCATGAAAGTATATGCTTCTATTGATCATCTATACAATCATTGTATCTCACTTAGAATGTCTTTCAATGTAGGTGTGAATGCATACAAGACAAACACTAAAATGCAAGAGCAAAAGAACAAGAAAAAGACATCAAGTAAGCACTTGTCGACAGCCCTGAAGGTCCCTGTCGACAGATAAGCACAGGGAAGACAAACAAGCTTCAGGAAACACAAGTGAACTGTGCCTGTCGACAGCCAAAAACCGCATGTCGACAGCCACACACAGAAAAGACCTTTCCCGCAAGACCATGCTTCTGGAAACTAGAAATTTGTCAGCATTTGTCGATAGACACAATACTGGTTGTTGACAGACGAAGAGAAAACTCAGTTATGAGATTTGGATGTGTTTTATATTTGGGTGTTTCCTTTTACCATGTCTCTCCAAACTTGGACACCCATATATATAGAACATATTGAGGTATTTTCGTAGTAAGAAGCCACCATACCAAAACCCTAAGCAAAACCCAAGAGAGAAAACTTCTTCCTGCTGCTCTGCTTCAACCCTCAGTCTGGAGCGAGGAAGATCCATCTTTCGAACGGAGTTGAAGTCGGCTCGTCCACGGTTCAAGCTACTACGTCATCTGAGGATCATCAAAGTGAAGCTTGGAGTTCTTCTGGACGACCAACGACAAGAGTTCTTCATCTGGATTTTTTCTTTCATCTCAAAACTCCTGTCCTTTCATATTTCTCATACATCTATGTGTGTGGTTGTGATTCAAGCGTCCCTTGTGCTTGATTCACGTGTGGCTAGTTGTTCTGAATGCGTGTTTGCTTCATACAATGTGGGTGAGTGTGTTGTAAGAGTCGAACTCGCTCATAAGCAGCTGTTCTGCGTGTGTGTGTGGACGGTGGACGTAGGATACACAAGTTGTGTACTACGAACCACCATAAATCATCGTGTCTGTGGTTTAAACATTTTACGGTAGATGTTTGGTAGGCACGTTGGTTTCTCACATGTCAGATAAATTGTGATTTGTTCTACTCATAATCAACACATACATCTCAGCTCGAATTCAATATAGTTCTGTTTGAGATTTCGATAAGTTAGTGTTACCATCAAAAAGAAGGTCATAGTGTTTCTAGTTGGTAGTAATCTATTCAACCCCCCCTTCTAGATTACTGTTAAGATAGTTTTGCATATCTTTCAATTGGTATCAGAGCGAGGTTTCTTCGATTTACTGCTTTTAAAGTTTGATCTAACGATCTGGAGAAATTCGATCTCATGGAAACTCACAAAGGGTTTGTAGGTGAAGGACACTCAATGTCCAAGACACCCTTATTTGATGGCACTGACTATCCTTATTGGAAAAATCGCATGCAGGTCTTTCTAAGAGCTCAAGACTTTGAGCTATGGAAGATCGTCAGCAAAGGAGCGTATGTGCTGCCCGAGGATGAAGATACTTGGACAAAGAAATAGATTAAGAAAGGCACCTTGAATTGGAGCGCATTGAACATGATGCAGTGCGCCGTACATCCCAAGGAGTTTTCAAGAGTCTCTACATGCAACTCAGCAAAAGAAATGTGGGACAAGCTTGAACTCATCTATGAAGGTACGTCTGAGGTAAGGGAAACCAAAGCCAGCATGCTAGTATCTGAATATGAGATGTTTAAAATGAAAAATGAAGAAACCATATCAGATATGTTTGCAAGGTTCATGCTACTAACCAATGGATTGAAAGGTCTTAAGAAAGAATACTCAGAAAGTGACCTAGTTAGAAAGATACTTCGGTCTCTTCCATCCTCTTGCAATACTAAGGCCACCGTCATTGAGGATTCTAAAGATCTTTCAAAATTGAAATTAGATGAGTTAATTGGTTCCTTGATGACCTATGAAATAAATATAAAGAGGAAAGAAACTGAAGAAAATCTCAGAAAATCAATTGCTCTAAAAACCTTCAACAAAAATTCCTCTAGCTCCAAGAAAGATATTCAACAGGAAAGTGATGACAATGGAGCATCTAATGATAGTGAGAACGATGAAATGGCCATGCTCACTAGACAGTTCAAGAAATTCCTTAAGTTCAAAAGGAAAGGCTCAGGTAACCTCAAATCTTTTCAAAAGAAAGATTCTTCAAGTAAATTTGATTCTAACAGAAAATCTAACATGATAGTGTGTTATGAGTGCAAGAAACCAGGGCATATGAGAGAAGAATGCCCGGAGCTCAAGAAGAAACTGAAGGAGGACAAATTCACCTTCAAGAAAGCCAAGGCAATGTTGGCAACTTGGAGTGATGAAGACGAAGATGAGGACGCACAAGCAACCTCTAGATATGAAGAGATTCATTGCTTAATGGCAAGGAGTGAGGACTCCACTGAGGTAAATTCTTCCTTCGAGAACTATACTGTTGATGAATGGGAAGAAGCATACACTGTATTGTTTGAAAAATTTGTGAGTATAAGTCTGAAAATAAAGCACTCAAGAAAAAGATCAATTCACTTGTTCACAACAAATCCAATGATGAACAAATTGCAATCCTAAATAAAGAAATTGAAATAATGAAAATTGACGAGGAAGCTCACAGTGAGGAAATGGATTGCATGAAAGTAAAACTACAGGAAAATGAGAAAGAAAAATAAAGCCTAATCAATTCTCTTGAAAATCTTCAAAATGAACATCAAGAGATTAAGAAAAAATTGGAACAATCTGAACAAGAGTTAAAAGATAAGATTGAAGATCTTACAAGATTTGTAAAAGGAAAGCAAAATCTTGATGTTGTTTTGGGTGCAAGAATTAATGTAATAAGGCATGCGCTTGGATACCAACCAGTAAAACAAAATAAACTTGGAGAGACATTGATCACATCCTTTGTTGATTGTAGTCCAAGAACAAGTAAACAAGTTCCTCCCGAGAGCAAGAAAACTCAAGTAAAGGGTAAGCAACAGCAACCCAAACAAAAGATTTCAGCTGTTCAACAAACTAGGAAGTCTGTCGACAGGCCTGGAAATATGCTGCCAAGGGACAACCATCCATGCATCAAAAGGGAAAAATGCTAATGAATGTTCATCAAAATAAGAAAACAACCGCTTTGAGAAAATCTCCTTCATGCAATGTTTGTAAGAAACTTGGCCATAATGAAAAACAATGCTAGAATAATTCAAACAAACTGAAACTCAAACAAGTTTGGATTCTAAAGCATTTACTTTTTGGCGTGAATGAAAAATTCAGACCCAAAGTAATTTGGGTACCAAAACTTCTTGTCTGATCCATCTATGCAAGAATGCCTAGCAGCCGAAAATCAAAACAAATGGTACTTGGATAGTGGCTGCTCGAGGCACATGATGGGCGACAAAGGAAAATTCTATCTGCTAGTGGAGAAAGATGGAGGTTAGGTTGTCTTTGGAGGTAACAATAAGGGCCAAATCATTGGCACATGTAAGGTAGGTAAGTATGCCTCTAACTCAATAGACAATGTGTTGTTGGTTGATAGTCTTAACCACAATTTACTTTTGACACCAAATGGAAATCTGTGCTCATATGCTTATGAATGCTCTCTTGTGTGCAAATGCTTCCCATGCATATGAATATCCTGTTTGAATTGCTTGAATGTTAAGTCATCACATGCATACACTATGGGGGAGTGAGTTCAGGTTTGGTGAGTGAAATTCATGAGGGAAAATGTCCATTCTTTATATGTCATAATTTCCAAAGCATGAAGTTCAAAGTTCTCTCTATTCTCAGCCTTAAACCTGATTTGTCAAGCACCTGTCGACAGCCCCAAACACATCTATCGACAGTTATGCCTTCACAGACACTAGGCTTTGAAGCTTGTGTGGATCTGTCGATAGCCAGTATCCCAGCTGTCGACAGCCAGACACAGTAATTGTCCTCCCCGAACTCCATTCCTTCAGTCTGTGTACATCTATCGACAGCCAGACTTTCATCAGTCGACAGACATGTTCTCACTGAACCCAGGATTTCAAAACTATCTGCATCTGTCGACATGCTCAAATTTGTTGTCGACAGATACTCATTTCAATTGAAATCCTTCATCTTTTCTCAACATCCTTCATGGCCATGTTCATATAATTAATGCAAGGTGAAAATTGGGTACTTACTTGTGTTATACTTTGTCGTACTCACTTCGTATCAAAGATATTGTCTGAGTCACAATGATTTTGACATACTATTCTTGTATGAGTCTAGGTTGTATCATTTAGAATACATTGAACAAATCTAATGGCTTTAACCTAACTCAATTGAATGACTCCCTTGTGGATAATCATTTTTCCCACATGCCTTGATATGTCCGGAGGTCATTGAACTTTATGTCTTGCATTGGATTTTAACCTTAAATACTCTTTGACCTTGATTTACAAAAAAAAAAAGGGGGGGGGGGGGGGGGGGGGGGAGAAAAGCTACCTATTTCTAACACTCAAAAGCTTATCAACAAGATAATGTATCGGGGCAAAGGTAGAGCAATGACGAGTATCACTGAGTAACCGGGGACATGGGCATCCCAAATGTCTATCTTTGCGTCAAAAAGCTTATTCATTATCTCTGTATAATGGTATGATGGTCACTCCCACTGAGTAACTGGGGGTACGGGCATTCCCCATGTCTATCCTCACGTCAAAAGGTGATCGTGATCCTAATTACCACTTTTTCCATTAAATTCAGCAATAATTCAAAGTAGAAATAGATTGAAGTCTCCATGCTTTTCAATCAAGGGCAGTATGATGTTTATGGTTGATTGCTCATGTAGACATCACTTTCATGTACCAACTGACCATCACCCACTAAGAAATATTTTTTTCTACAATGGTTTTATTCACAGGGGTTATCTTATTTTCATATGTGTTTGTACGATGTCTTCTTAATGCTATAACTTGAGACTACTGGAGTATTATTTCATAATCATTGTAGACTTTTGATGCATCTTAATATCAGTGGGTATGACATTTTATGATGTGAATATACCTATTTTCAACCTTAAATACCATTTGGACGCTCATTGCCCAGCAAATTCTGTATGCAAAACTGGCTAAAACCTGTTTGTGCCTGTCGACAGTTGCACAGTCTGAGTTATCTAGTTTTTTCTTCTCACTAGGTTTGGGTCATGTGATTGGTGTCTTAGTTTGCTGTGTCAGTCCTGTCATTTCCCATCGTTTGCATTTCTTTATGTTCTGTCATGCAAATCTTTTGTAACTGTGTGTACTGACTGATCGTTGAATGAAATTCACAGCTATTTGCCTATTTCCTATTCATGAGTGCATGAACTGTCTTTTTGGATGTTGCCAAAAGGGGGAGAAACATCAATTGTGCATAAATTGAAATTTTTGTCATCATCAAAAAGGGGGAGATTGTTGGGTTCTCATGTGTGATGTTTGTGATTAAATGTTTTTGATAATGAACAATGTTAATTGATGTTGTGTGAATGGTTGAAACATGATGACAGTGACAAAGTCAAGCAAGATATAATCATGAAAGTACATGCTTCTATTGATCATCTATACAATCATTGTATCTCACTTAGAATGTCTTTCAATGTAGGTGTGAATGTATACAAGACAAACACTAAAATGCAAGAGCAAAATAACAAGAAAAAGACATCAAGTAAGCACCTGTCGACAGCCCTGAAGGTCCCTGTCAACAGATAAGCACAGGGAAGACAAACAAGCTTCAGGAAACACAAGTGAACTGTGCCTGTCGACAGCAACAAATTTCCTGTCAACAGCCACACATAGAAAAGACCTTTCCCTCAAGACCATGCTTCTGGAAACTGGAAATCTTTCAGCATTTGTCGACAGACACAATACTGGTTGTCGACAGACGAAGAGAAAACTCAGTTACGAGATTTGGATATGTTTTATATTGGGGTGTTTCCTTTTACAACGTCTCTCCAAACTTGGACACCCATATATATAGAACATATGGAGGTATTTTCGCAGTAAGAAGCCACCATACCAAAACCCTAAGCAAAACCCAAGAGAGAAAGCTTCTTCTTGCTGCTCTGCTTTAACCCTCCGTCCTGAGCGAGGAAGATCCATCTTCTGAACAGAGTTGAAGTCGGCTCATCCACGGTTCAAGCTACTACGTCATCTGAGGATCATGAAAGTGAAGCTTGGAGTTCTTCTGGATGACCAGTGACTGTTGGCCCTTTTGGAACGGCAGCAAGCAAACCTAGAGGGGGGGTGAATGGGTTTTTCTGAAATCTGAAATAGAATCTTAAACACAGAAAATAACACTTGAAAGTTTGGTTAGTTTAGTGTGATAAAGAGTAGCAGTGCGGAAGCAAATGAACAATCACACAAGGACACAGGAGATTTATCCTGGTTCGGCCCTTCCCACATGGAAGTCCTACGTCCAGTCCCCAAGCAAACTCTTGGGATTTCACTAACCAAGGGTACAGTCCCCCTTATGGACCTTACAACACCCTGGATCCCCCACCAGGTCTTCTTCTCTTTCCCGGGCAAGAAGGCAGCCCACTTCTCTTACAGGTAAAGAAGCCAACCTCCTGGAACAAACCCCAGTGCGGTTCTGCTAGACACAAACCCCTAGCTGGGTTGACAACTGGTACAAACCCCAGTTAGGTTCTGCTAGACACCAACCCCTAGCTGGGTTAACAACTGTATACCGTCCTACAGCTGGACACAGATCTTTCTTAGAAAGATCAGACTGAGAGACCTTACAAGATGAACACTCATGCAAAGCTCACAGTCACAAACTCTCCCCAGATATACAATAAGCTCGGAGAGAAACAGAAGAGAGAAAAGAAGGCTCGAATGCTTGAAAGCTTGGAGGCTTGAGAGCTTGAAATGCTTTGAATGCTTCTTCTTGGCTCAGGCTCTTTCTCTCTTTCCTTGAGTGTATGTGGCGTGAAGGTGTTTCTCACAGATGTACACTCCTTCAAAGATATTCAGGAAAAGGCTCTTTTTCATCTTCAGCAATGCTCCATCTTTTATATTGAGCAGCTTTAGAATAGATCCGTTGAAGAGATCCGTTGGAGCTCTTCTAGTCGTTGCTGATCTTTCTCTTCATCTGTCTTAAACAGACTCTGATGGTCTTCGATGTCTGTGAGCATAGAAGAGAGTGTTAGCATAAAAGAGTGTTTATGATAAACGATGCAAGGTACTGTGCTTCTGCTAACATACTGAAAATAGTAGGTCATATCTTTTTGACAGGATTCTGAAATATGCATGCAGCTTTTTGTCAGAAGAGATTTGACTTTTTATTTAAGCGCCAAGCATATTTGAAATATAAAGGCAATCTGTGTTTCAACAGAATCTATGAAGAATTCGATATGAGCATGACTTATGAAATCGTTATAGGAACGATTTCTTAACAAATCGTTATGGGAACGATTTCTTACCAAATCATTTCGGTCACTTAAGGAGTCGTTATGGGAACGACTTCTTATTAAATCAATACGCTCAAAGAAGAAATCGTTACGGCTACTTATCAAATCGTTATGGCATCGACTTCTTAGCAAATCATTTCGGTTACTTAAGGAGTCGTTATGGGAACGACTTCTTATCAAATCAATACGCTCAAAGAAGAAGTCGTTACGGCTACTTATCAAATCGTTATGGCATCGACTTCTTAGCAAATCATTTCGGTCACTTAAGGAGTCGTTATGGGAACGACTTCTTATCAAATCAATACGCTCAAAGAAGAAGTCGTTACGGCTACTTATCAAATCGTTATGGCATCGACTTCTTAGCAAATCATTTCGGTCACTTAAGGAGTCGTTATGGGAACGACTTCTTATCAAATCAATACGCTCAAAGAAGAAGTCGTTACGGCTACTTATCAAATCGTTATGGCATCGACTTCTTAGCAAATCATTTCGGTCACTTAAGGAGTCGTTATGGGAACGACTTCTTATCAAATCAATACGCTTAATACTTTGGCACTTTAAACAGAAATCAATGTATATTGATTAAACATTGATTTTATCATTTTAGTGCGCCATATATTGCATCAATGAAAGACTTAGCTTTTGCTATGAGATTGATGCGACACAGATGAAACAAAATATTCAATTTAAGTTACATCATAAATTTTATTATCACCAAAATACAAGAACAAATAGAGAGTGGTTCAACAATCTCCCCCTTTTTGGTGATGATAAAATTTATGTGAATTTTCTGATAAAAATATATATAGCATAGAGGTTAGCATAGAGGTTTCAGAAAATTCATACAAACTCTCCCCCTTTTTGTCACTAACCAAAAAGGAAGGATCTTACCATGCATTCTCTCCCCTTTGAGAAAATTTCTTACCATTGAGGGGTTCAACAATAATAGATATTCAATGAATAACTTCCCTTTAGTGAAGGCTCCCCCTGAGCATGAGACTCCCTCTTAATGTGAGGCAAGTCTGATCTTGTTGCTCTTGACCTTTGACATGTTGTTTGTCAAGTCTTCAAGATTTTTATCTGCATACATCTTAACAGAAAACTTGCAAACACTGTTAGTAGCATTGTGGCTTACTGAATATAACAAACATAAATGTACATTAAAAATACAAAACTGAAACTAAAGGATGACTACTTCCTCTTCAGATTAGAATGAAGTGAAGAGTTGGTAGTCACCAATCGGATGTTTTTGAGCATCCTCTAACCATACCCATTTGAATGCCTTTTCCTTTGTTCATCAAGAGTAGATAGGCATTTTCTTCTTTAATGTTGAAGCTACCTGAGGAGTTGTTTACAGAAGATGTCTCCTGAGAAGTTACTTGGATTTTATGAGCTTTATCCTCAGCTTTTTCATTGTCAGAAGCTTCTTCAGTGCTTATTTCCTCAGAGATGTCCTTTTCGAAAAGGATATGAGGCTCCCCCTCACTCTGAGGTTCCTCCTTTAACTCTTCTTCTTCAGGTGGAAGGATGACATCATGAGGTCCTTCCTGTTGCTCCTTTTGAATGGCGACAGTTGAAGATGATGGAGTTATAGCTTCCTGTCTTGTTTCTTTAAACACTTGAGCATCAGTAGGTATTTCATCCGTAGTGGGTATTTCTTCATATGTGAGCTTCAATTTGTCCCACATATCTTTAGCAGATATACATGCAGATATTTTACTAAATTCCTTTTTAGATAAAGCACAACATAAATAATTTTTAGCTTTAAAGTTTAGTGATAACTTTATCTTATCCGCTGCTGTGATAGTAGTAGTGTTTTCAGCAGGGATAAAAACAAAATCACCTACCTCAATTACCTGCCACAGATTAAAGTCTGTGCCTCGAATGAAGCATTCCATCCTTATCTTCCAGTGTTGATAATCTTCTCCATCAAAGAATGGAGGTCTGGTGACTGATTGTCCTTCAGCATATCCTTGAGCTGCCATGGATCTTTACTCTAAGATCGTTGGATCTTCTTTGAAAGTTCAGAGACTGTCTCTGATACCACTTGTTGGAGAGACGAGCTCTGATACCACTTGTTGGCCCTTTTGGAACGGCAGCAAGCAAACCTAGAGGGGGGGTGAATGGGTTTTTCTGAAATCTGAAATAGAATCTTAAACACAGAAAATAACACTTGAAAGTTTGGTTAGTTTAGTGTGATAAAGAGTAGCAGTGCGGAAGCAAATGAACAATCACACAAGGACACAGGAGATTTATCCTGGTTCGGCCCTTCCCACATGGAAGTCCTACGTCCAGTCCCCAAGCAAACTCTTGGGATTTCACTAACCAAGGGTACAGTCCCCCTTATGGACCTTACAACACCCTGGATCCCCCACCAGGTCTTCTTCTCTTTCCCGGGCAAGAAGGCAGCCCACTTCTCTTACAGGTAAAGAAGCCAACCTCCTGGAACAAACCCCAGTGCGGTTCTGCTAGACACAAACCCCTAGCTGGGTTGACAACTGGTACAAACCCCAGTTAGGTTCTGCTAGACACCAACCCCTAGCTGGGTTAACAACTGTATACCGTCCTACAGCTGGACACAGATCTTTCTTAGAAAGATCAGACTGAGAGACCTTACAAGATGAACACTCATGCAAAGCTCACAGTCACAAACTCTCCCCAGATATACAATAAGCTCGGAGAGAAACAGAAGAGAGAAAAGAAGGCTCGAATGCTTGAAAGCTTGGAGGCTTGAGAGCTTGAAATGCTTTGAATGCTTCTTCTTGGCTCAGGCTCTTTCTCTCTTTCCTTGAGTGTATGTGGCGTGAAGGTGTTTCTCACAGATGTACACTCCTTCAAAGATATTCAGGAAAAGGCTCTTTTTCATCTTCAGCAATGCTCCATCTTTTATATTGAGCAGCTTTAGAATAGATCCGTTGAAGAGATCCGTTGGAGCTCTTCTAGTCGTTGCTGATCTTTCTCTTCATCTGTCTTAAACAGACTCTGATGGTCTTCGATGTCTGTGAGCATAGAAGAGAGTGTTAGCATAAAAGAGTGTTTATGATAAACGATGCAAGGTACTGTGCTTCTGCTAACATACTGAAAATAGTAGGTCATATCTTTTTGACAGGATTCTGAAATATGCATGCAGCTTTTTGTCAGAAGAGATTTGACTTTTTATTTAAGCGCCAAGCATATTTGAAATATAAAGGCAATCTGTGTTTCAACAGAATCTATGAAGAATTCGATATGAGCATGACTTATGAAATCGTTATAGGAACGATTTCTTAACAAATCGTTATGGGAACGATTTCTTACCAAATCATTTCGGTCACTTAAGGAGTCGTTATGGGAACGACTTCTTATTAAATCAATACGCTCAAAGAAGAAATCGTTACGGCTACTTATCAAATCGTTATGGCATCGACTTCTTAGCAAATCATTTCGGTTACTTAAGGAGTCGTTATGGGAACGACTTCTTATCAAATCAATACGCTCAAAGAAGAAGTCGTTACGGCTACTTATCAAATCGTTATGGCATCGACTTCTTAGCAAATCATTTCGGTCACTTAAGGAGTCGTTATGGGAACGACTTCTTATCAAATCAATACGCTCAAAGAAGAAGTCGTTACGGCTACTTATCAAATCGTTATGGCATCGACTTCTTAGCAAATCATTTCGGTCACTTAAGGAGTCGTTATGGGAACGACTTCTTATCAAATCAATACGCTCAAAGAAGAAGTCGTTACGGCTACTTATCAAATCGTTATGGCATCGACTTCTTAGCAAATCATTTCGGTCACTTAAGGAGTCGTTATGGGAACGACTTCTTATCAATCAATACGCTTAATACTTTGGCACTTTAAACAGAAATCAATGTATATTGATTAAACATTGATTTTATCATTTTAGTGCGCCATATATTGCATCAATGAAAGACTTAGCTTTTGCTATGAGATTGATGCGACACAGATGAAACAAAATATTCAATTTAAGTTACATCATAAATTTTATTATCACCAAAATACAAGAACAAATAGAGAGTGGTTCAACAATCTCCCCCTTTTTGGTGATGATAAAATTTATGTGAATTTTCTGATAAAAATATATATAGCATAGAGGTTAGCATAGAGGTTTCAGAAAATTCATACAAACTCTCCCCCTTTTTGTCACTAACCAAAAAGGAAGGATCTTACCATGCATTCTCTCCCCTTTGAGAAAATTTCTTACCATTGAGGGGTTCAACAATAATAGATATTCAATGAATAACTTCCCTTTAGTGAAGGCTCCCCTGAGCATGAGACTCCCTCTTAATGTGAGGCAAGTCTGATCTTGTTGCTCTTGACCTTTGACATGTTGTTTGTCAAGTCTTCAAGATTTTTATCTGCATACATCTTAACAGAAAACTTGCAAACACTGTTAGTAGCATTGTGGCTTACTGAATATAACAAACATAAATGTACATTAAAAATACAAAACTGAAACTAAAGGATGACTACTTCCTCTTCAGATTAGAATGAAGTGAAGAGTTGGTAGTCACCAATCGGATGTTTTTGAGCATCCTCTAACCATACCCATTTGAATGCCTTTTCCTTTTGTTCATCAAGAGTAGATAGGCATTTTCTTCTTTAATGTTGAAGCTACCTGAGGAGTTGTTTACAGAAGATGTCTCCTGAGAAGTTACTTGGATTTTATGAGCTTTATCCTCAGCTTTTTCATTGTCAGAAGCTTCTTCAGTGCTTATTTCCTCAGAGATGTCCTTTTCGAAAAGGATATGAGGCTCCCCCTCACTCTGAGGTTCCTCCTTTAACTCTTCTTCTTCAGGTGGAAGGATGACATCATGAGGTCCTTCCTGTTGCTCCTTTTGAATGGCGACAGTTGAAGATGATGGAGTTATAGCTTCCTGTCTTGTTTCTTTAAACACTTGAGCATCAGTAGGTATTTCATCCGTAGTGGGTATTTCTTCATATGTGAGCTTCAATTTGTCCCACATATCTTTAGCAGATATACATGCAGATATTTTACTAAATTCCTTTTTAGATAAAGCACAACATAAATAATTTTTAGCTTTAAAGTTTAGTGATAACTTTATCTTATCCGCTGCTGTGATAGTAGTAGTGTTTTCAGCAGGGATAAAAACAAAATCACCTACCTCAATTACCTGCCACAGATCAAAGTCTGTGCCTCGAATGAAGCATTCCATCCTTATCTTCCAGTGTTGATAATCTTCTCCATCAAAGAATGGAGGTCTGGTGACTGATTGTCCTTCAGCATATCCTTGAGCTGCCATGGATCTTTACTCTAAGATCGTTGGATCTTCTTTGAAAGTTCAGAGACTGTCTCTGATACCACTTGTTGGAGAGACGAGCTCTGATACCACTTGTTGGCCCTTTTGGAACGGCAGCAAGCAAACCTAGAGGGGGGGTGAATGGGTTTTTCTGAAATCTGAAATAGAATCTTAAACACAGAAAATAACACTTGAAAGTTTGGTTAGTTTAGTGTGATAAAGAGTAGCAGTGCGGAAGCAAATGAACAATCACACAAGGACACAGGAGATTTATCCTGGTTCGGCCCTTCCCACATGGAAGTCCTACGTCCAGTCCCCAAGCAAACTCTTGGGATTTCACTAACCAAGGGTACAGTCCCCCTTATGGACCTTACAACACCCTGGATCCCCCACCAGGTCTTCTTCTCTTTCCCGGGCAAGAAGGCAGCCCACTTCTCTTACAGGTAAAGAAGCCAACCTCCTGGAACAAACCCCAGTGCGGTTCTGCTAGACACAAACCCCTAGCTGGGTTGACAACTGGTACAAACCCCAGTTAGGTTCTGCTAGACACCAACCCTAGCTGGGTTAACAACTGTATACCGTCCTACAGCTGGACACAGATCTTTCTTAGAAAGATCAGACTGAGAGACCTTACAAGATGAACACTCATGCAAAGCTCACAGTCACAAACTCTCCCCAGATATACAATAAGCTCGGAGAGAAACAGAAGAGAGAAAAGAAGGCTCGAATGCTTGAAAGCTTGGAGGCTTGAGAGCTTGAAATGCTTTGAATGCTTCTTCTTGGCTCAGGCTCTTTCTCTCTTTCCTTGAGTGTATGTGGCGTGAAGGTGTTTCTCACAGATGTACACTCCTTCAAAGATATTCAGGAAAAGGCTCTTTTTCATCTTCAGCAATGCTCCATCTTTTATATGAGCAGCTTTAGAATAGATCCGTTGAAGAGATCCGTTGGAGCTCTTCTAGTCGTTGCTGATCTTTCTCTTCATCTGTCTTAAACAGACTCTGATGGTCTTCGATGTCTGTGAGCATAGAAGAGAGTGTTAGCATAAAAGAGTGTTTATGATAAACGATGCAAGGTACTGTGCTTCTGCTAACATACTGAAAATAGTAGGTCATATCTTTTTGACAGGATTCTGAAATATGCATGCAGCTTTTTGTCAGAAGAGATTTGACTTTTTATTTAAGCGCCAAGCATATTTGAAATATAAAGGCAATCTGTGTTTCAACAGAATCCATGAAGAATTCGATATGAGCATGACTTATGAAATCGTTATAGGAACGATTTCTTAACAAATCGTTATGGGAACGATTTCTTACCAAATCATTTCGGTCACTTAAGGAGTCGTTATGGGAACGACTTCTTATTAAATCAATACGCTCAAAGAAGAAATCGTTACGGCTACTTATCAAATCGTTATGGCATCGACTTCTTAGCAAATCATTTCGGTTACTTAAGGAGTCGTTATGGGAACGACTTCTTATCAAATCAATACGCTCAAAGAAGAAGTCGTTACGGCTACTTATCAAATCGTTATGGCATCGACTTCTTAGCAAATCATTTCGGTCACTTAAGGAGTCGTTATGGGAACGACTTCTTATCAAATCAATACGCTCAAAGAAGAAGTCGTTACGGCTACTTATCAAATCGTTATGGCATCGACTTCTTAGCAAATCATTTCGGTCACTTAAGGAGTCGTTATGGGAACGACTTCTTATCAAATCAATACGCTCAAAGAAGAAGTCGTTGCGGCTACTTATCAAATCGTTATGGCATCGACTTCTTAGCAAATCATTTCGGTCACTTAAGGAGTCGTTATGGGAACGACTTCTTATCAAATCAATACGCTTAATACTTTGGCACTTTAAACAGAAATCAATGTATATTGATTAAACATTGATTTTATCATTTTAGTGCGCCATATATTGCATCAATGAAAGACTTAGCTTTTGCTATGAGATTGATGCGACACAGATGAAACAAAATATTCAATTTAAGTTACATCATAAATTTTATTATCACCAAAATACAAGAACAAATAGAGAGTGGTTCAACAGTGACAAGAGTTCTTCATCTGGATTTGTTCTTTCATCTTAGAACTCTTGTCCTTTAATATTTCTCATACATCTATGTGTGTGGTTGTGATTCAAGCATCTCTTGTGCTTGATTCACGTGTGGCTAGTTTTTCTGAATGCGTGTTTACTTCAGACAACGTGGGTGAGTGTGTTGTAAGAGTCAAACTCGCTCATAAGCAGTCATTCTGCGTGTGTTTGTGGACGGTGGATGTAGGATACACAAGTTGTGTACTCCGAACCACCTTAAATCATTGTGTCTGTGGTTTGAATATTTTACGGTAGATGTTTGGTAGGCACGTTGGTTTCTCACAAGTCAGATAAATTGTGATTTGTTTTGCTCATAATCAACACATACATCTCAGCTCGAATTCAATATAGTTCTGTTTGAGATTTCGATAAGTTAGTGTTACCATCAAAAAGAAGGTCATAGTGTTTCTAAATGGTAGTAATCTATTCAACCCCCCCCCCCCTTCTAGATTACTGTTAAGATAGTTTCGCATATCTTTCATACGGCATAACACAGGGTGCTATCACAAGCACCGGGAGCCACCCAAGGTACAACACAATACACTAAGGCTCCAGACGGCACAAAATCGAAACACTCGTGCACGGGCACATGGTGCTACAACAAGCACAAAAAATTAACAAAGTGCAACACAGGTGCACCAGCGGCCAAAACAACACCACGGGCCAACATGAAGGACTCTTCACCAGAGACCCACAAAAGCCACTTGCAAAGAACCACAAGCCTGAAAAGGGCACAACAGGCCACGCCGGCCACAGCCCTTGAGGCACAAAAACACAAAGCTTCGAAGAAAACGCTCAAGGTGCAGCACACACAATAGCACCAACGGTCCGAGACAACACATGGCCCACCAAAGGGGACTCTCCACTAGAGACCCACAATAAAAGCACATGGAAAGCCGATGACTTCAAGAGCGCAACAACCATGTCGGCTCCAAAGACCACACAAAACACGGAGCACCGACTCTGCCGCACGGGGAGCAAAAGAGACTCCCTGGCGCTCAAGAGCAAGAAGCACCACCTCTATCACGACCGATAAAGAGGCCAAACACCAAAACAGTGACACATAAAGCCTCCAAGGCACAAGCCAAGGCACACAGCGAAATAACACTTGCACGAGCAAGCCAAGCAAGAAATGCTCAGCGGAACAATGCTCACGCAAGCAACCCAACAAGAAAACGGTACTACCTCACACCAAACCAATAGGGACCCAATGCCCCAAATTGTTGAGGCAGGTAGCAAGAAACAATCACGACGACAAATGGCACGAACAAGTCCACCGACCCACAGTGCCACAAGGAAACGTCGGCACAAGGGGAGCAACCAGCTCAACCCGAAAACAACTCAAGAGAAGATGACTTCACCAAATGGTCGCAACGATGCACACCCTGGCAACACAACACCACAGTGGAGCATCGCCACCTCGAGCAACCCACAAAAAGCAGAGGAAGGAGACACGCAACGAGTCTCTTCCATGCGCGAGAGGCAAAACCACAACGCAAGACTGGCACTTCCACAAGAAGCACATCCAGCCAGACACCCACTGCACTTACCAGACCACCATCAGTGAGAGCACGCATGACCAAGCACACCACACCTTGACCGACAATGCCTAAGCAAACTATAACATAGACAGTCCAACCGACAACAACGACAGCTCATCTCTACAGAGAGAGAGAACAGTGACAACCAAAATAGCACGAAGTAGCTTTGGGGAGAACCTCCACTAAAAAGCGCTAAGAGCCATCCTGGGAGAACCTCACCAGAATGCAGCCCAACCAAACTGCATACTTCGAACCACAGGGGCAACACAACGGTGGCCTGAAACGAACACAGAGCACTCTTTGGAAGAACCTCTGCCAGAAGCGACAAAGGGCGATCCTGGGAAGAACCTTCACCAGAATGAACAACCCAACGACCAAATGATAGAGAATCTCAAAGAGAACACCGCAGCAAGCAGAACTGTAGAAGCAACACAAGCCAGTCCTGGGAGAACCTCCACCAGAACCACCAAGGCACCGTTCTGGGAAAACCTGCCAGAACGCACCATCCAAACCAACAGCACACCTCAGACCCTGAGGTGGCACAGCAACAGTAGAAATGAGCACGGAACAGTCTTGGGAGAAACCCTCACCAAGACAACAACAAATGGTTCTGGGAAACCTCACCAGAGCACAGGGCAAACAAGCGATGCACCTCGACCCAGAGAGCAACGCAACAACAACCAAAAACGAGCACAACACAGTTCTGGGGAAACCTCACTTCTGCCAGAACCAACAGAGAAAGACTCCGGGAGCACCTCACTAGAGCTCAGAACCAGCCAACACAAGGCCAACAACAACCATAGACAAGTGTCACAGCACTCAACCAGCGATGCAACATGGCACACAGAACATCTTCTTAGCCCAAGAAACAACACCGACCAAGCAGAGCACAGTGCACAACAGCGCACAGACAAAAGACCACACATACAACCAATGCAGCACACACCCCAACAACAGGGGACAACTAACAAGGCAAGGACACTTCGATCGGTTCCACAGACAACAACCCTGCACCGGTGAAGGCCACACCACACGCAGGCTCTCTCAGCCTCAGTGGTACACACACACCCAAATGTGCTGGAGACGATGAAGAGCATCGCGCCTGGACTTGCTTGCAATCATCCTCCATACGAGGAAGACCACTACCAGCAAGTCCACCGCCAACCACGCCACCACGGTATGAACACACCGAGCGACCACACTCGCCACGCACGCGACGTAGCAACAACTGCAACCCACTGCAGCGTGCACATGAAACATGCAAGGAAGGTGCACACCTGCAAAACAATTGAAAGCACAAGCCAAACACTAGTCAGACAGTGTCAGCAGCGTACTAGTACCTTTCTTTGGGACAACTATAGTTATTAACTCTTCAGAAATCTCAATAGACCCACGCTCTGATACCAACTGTAACGACCCAACCTCCTGGACCCCCGCCAGGGACCCGAAGTTCGCGTCGCCACCGACGGATCCGAAGACCCGGAAGAGTTAGAAGAATAGTCTAGTGAGATATGTACTGAATTTAAATAACTATAATAAGATATAACAAATGTACAACGTGTCCCAAGTAAAAGCACAGGTACAAGAAGAAATGTGCAGTCCTTAAGGGGCATACCCCGAGAACTTACAAAGCACAACTCTCAACTCACTCAGGTATAAGAGCTCACAACACTCGCTCTCACTGCTACTGACAACACACGGCGCCACAGCCGCCTCCGCAACCCGTCAGACACTGAGCTCCCGCGACGACGAACCTCGAGTTGAAGGAAGTAGGGGGAGTGAGCCTCACGAACAAGGCCTAGTAGGGATTACCAGTCCCTCACTGGCCAGAGTAGCAGGGACTCCAAAAACAGGAAACTACCCTAGAAAGCTGTAAAGCGAGGAACACCTACCGTAGGGTACTACTAAGCAGCAGAATAGAATAGTGCAACGCCACGACCACTAACCAAGGTCGTGACACACACACGACTCCCGTAGAAACCAACGGAGTCAGGCACAAAGCGGAAGCAACCCTCGGCACGCCCGCTGAGACCACGCAACAACCAAGTGAGAACGATGTCTCACCCCAAGCACGACCACCTCAGACCTCCACAAGGTTGAGGACTGACAAACAGACACACCACGAGGTCAGGAAGCCACATGCGCCGGTGCCACCACAGAATGGCGCCCAAGAATAGGACTACGGAACCGAGAGGACATCGAGCGAAAAACACCAGAAGCACAGGTCCGTACAAGGCCAGACCAATGACGCCCACAGAGACTAGACACAGCCAGGCTGTAACTTCCATGTAAGCTCGAGCAACGAGTCATACTTGGAAGCATCGTGATGAAACATCGTCACAACAATGGCAACCAAGCCACCGCCACTGGTAGCCAAGAGTAGGACACACCAGCCACTCTTCTGCTTGCCAGCCAGGCTCCTGCCTCCACCTCCCCAGAAGAGCGAGACAGAGTCATCATAGAAACACCACAACACAACAACAACCGTAGCCTGGCCAAGTTGCGGCCCCACGCCTAGCACCACTACGTGGCTCCGGATCCAACGCAGAGAGATGCAGTGAGAAGAAGGACTATCTGGGCCGCGCTGAGAAGAAAACACCTCAACAACTTCGACGTCCCTCCCTAGACAAGAAAGCTCTACAAACGACTCAGCGTCGCTGTCCAAACCTCATTTTCCCCTCTGCTCTAGAGTCTGCCAAGTCGGTTGCCAACTCGAGCACGCTCATAGCCCAGAGTACTCCCTCAACAGGCTCGCGAGGACGGGGGTCCCAGGCAACGGAGACAAGCTCTGAACGGGACAAGCCCTCAAGTGCCAAGCACCGGGCGAACAGGTAGGCAAGCACAACAAGAACCACGCCAAGCCGCTATCTTGTAACCCACTACAAGCCCAGCAAGTGAGAGGCATGCACAGACCCTCAAAAGGGCCGTCGGCCAACCAAGGCACGCATGAGCAAGCCAAAACCTCGGAACACTACCGGAAGTATGGAAAGCCCGTCGCTCTGCTAATAATCGATTGACCCCCGATCAATCGATTATTAGATAGACGTGACCCTCCTAGCACCGCTGCCAAGACACGGCCACGAAGGTGTCACCTTCAATCACTAAACGCAGCCAGGTAACCAGCCACATTCCCCACCTGAAGGTCCCAAGGGCAAGCCAGCCTTGGGGCACACTCCGACACCCCAACCGGAACCACGGAAACACCCGAGGCACACACAAGTACTGTTGCGTCCCCCTGGGCTGTCGCGATACCATCGCGATGGGGAAAGGCACCGTGATAGCAACCCTGTGGCGATGGGGCAATGCGTCGCGACAGCAAACCCTATCACGACAGGAAAACGCATCGCAACAGCGATCCTTATCGCGACCGGCCAACGCATCGCGATAAGGTCATGCCCGACCGGGCAGACGCCTCTTCTGGTGTCACGACGCACACCCTGGTCGCGACACCATCAGAGAGGCAGACCCATGAGATGCTCCATCCCGGGGCCATCCACAAGCCACACACATCACCACATGGGGGAGGGGAGCATGGAGAAGCAGTAAACACTAACTACAAACCCCGAGGGGCTCCCAATCCACCCGGATCGAGAAGAGTTCAAGCAATCCCTATCTTAAACGAAGAACGAACCCCAATAGGGCCCTTCACGTCGGATTGGCCACCTCCTCCTCACTCCACACAAGCTCCACGACACTGGGACACCACTCACGGCCCTCCTCCTCGCCTGAAACACACAAAGGGGAGAGAGGGAGGTGGAGCACCGCTGGAGGGGGAGAAGAGAGGGGAAAGGGGGAGAGAGGGGGGAAGGGTCGCCGGCCAAGGCCTTATGCCTTCGGCACTCAAGACGAGACGGGGTGACGCGTCGCGTTAAGGTCCTTAACACGATGGGTCAACGCACTGCGACAAGAACGCATCCCCCAAGGATGCCGCGACAATGCGACAGGTCATACTGACACGCCTACCACCCTGACAGGCATTCGACGACCAAAACGACAGAAAGCTATCGCGACCCGTTGACCGGGCGCGACACGAAGATGCGACGAAGAAGCCGGGCGTGACAAGAAGGCGATGCACACGCTCGTCGTGACAAGGATGACTATCACGTCGGACACACATGACGCGACACTAATGCGTCACCCAGCCTGGATGTGTTAGTGGCCAGTCATCCAAGACACCAAACGGAAAATCAGGAATCCAGGTCTTACATTAAGGGACTCTGGCCCGAGATCTCTAAAGTGAGGCACTGGAAAATCGATCTAGCTGGGGACCAGTATGTCTACTGGTGTCCGTCCCCCAACCACGAGCACACTACAATTGACTATATACCCACAAACACAAGTCGCTGCCCACTTCCGTCTTTCCCTTATCCGGACATACAACTCAAACTCAGAAGTGAGGGTGTCTAGGAAGACAACACAGATCTTGACGGTACACACCGTATCGGGACAAACCCCGAGCATCTGGTGCTTGGCTCATGAAGAACTTGCGGTAACCGACTAGAGAGGTAACCGTGGAAGGTGTTACAACCCAACCTGCTATGCACACAAATCCAAGCAAAACCCATAGTTTCCAATCATGATATAAGCCAACACACCCCTTACAAACCCTACATTGCATAGCCAATACTGCCTAAGCAGTGTACCATAGAAAACAGTCAGACTGGCCATAGAAAGCCAGAGATCGGGTGGCCACAATCTAAATCGCGACCAACACAGTGGTCGCCAATCGGTGCTTGAATCGCGACGGGCCAACCCGTTGCCTTAAAGTCTGAATCGTGACCAGACAAGTCGTCACGTTCACAGAAACGTGACGACTGTTTCCATCGCCTTTCAGACAGCAAAAAACCACCCTAAACTTCCATTTCGAAAATCACATCAAAAGACTATTCAGGCTGATAAAACAGAAAATAAACATTCATATAAGACTCTAAACATGCTCCCTATCATGTTTAAGTGATTTCCCAAACCAAGATCCTCAAACCCTAATCTATACAGCCCACACAAGAGAAAACAGTGAAGAGTTCCCCTACCAACAGAAGAAATGCAAAACCAACGCCGTCCAGAAATTCCCCGCGCTCCGAAGCACCTCCTCGTGCCGGAATATGCCAAACAGACAACAGAACACCCCAAATTGCCAGCAAAACCCTCAGCAGCCTCCCATTCAGCTTAACAGTGCCACTACACTGTTCGGTCAAGGGCAGAGGCTCAAAACACACAGAGGTTAAATCACAACGTATCGGGCCGTCGCGTTTAGAAACGCGACATACCTCGCCGTCACGATTCCACCCTGGTGACCCTACATGTGCCACGTGGCGCGCATGCAGCCGCGCCCATGTAAAAGCGGTGACAAATTGCGACGTAGCAGGTGGTAGCATTCATATAAGAATCGCGACGCCTGTGTTGGTCGCATTCTTAATGAACCCGCAAGAGGTCTGTTTGGGCTGGGTTCTCCAATGCTCTAGCCTCACACCCTGCTACACAATCGTGTAAAAACATATATAAACACACTTACTCAACCAATGGGCCTCACACTGGCCCCGAAACCCGGTAAACTATGATCCGGACATTCAGGGTATTACATTACTATCACCTAAAAGAAATTTCATCCTCGAAATTAAAGGAACAAACTCAACTAACAATTCAACATATATATGACTATCACCTAAAAGAGTTTAACACTTACTCAAACAAGTATGGATACGTCTTGTACATTTCATCGGTCAATTCCCAAGTGTCTTCTCCACCCTGCCTGTTCTCCCATCTGATCTTTACTAGCTCAATGTCTTTATTCCTCAACCTTTGTGTTCGACAGCCTGTAATCATTACTAGATACTCTGGCATGGATATATCCGGTTTCAAATCATCTCGAGTGTAGCTGACAATTTGTGAAGGATCTCGAATGTATCTTCTTAGCATTGAAACATGGAACACATCGTGAGCATCGATGAAGTTTGCTGGAAGCTCCAATCTATACGCTGTCTCACCAATCCTTTCCAAAATCTGGAACAGACCCACATACCTGGGACTCAACTTGCCCTTCTTGCTGAACCTCAAAACACCTTTGGTTGGAGAAACCCTTAAGAATACATAATCACCAACTTCAAACTGTAGTGGCCTGCGCTGTGTATCCGCATAACTCTTTTGCCTGCTTTGGGCTGTTTGAAGCTTCTCCTTGATGAACTTGACCATCTCTGCACATTGTTGCACTAACTCTGGTCCCATTACTTGTCTTTCACCAACTTCATGTCAATTCAATGGTGTTCTGCAAGGTCTTCCATAAAGAGCTACATATGGTGCCATCCCAATACTTGTGTGATAGCTATTATTATAGGCAAATTCAACCATACCTAAATGCTGCTCCCATCCGCCTCCCCAAACTAAACAACAAGCTCGAAGCATATCTTCAATAGTCTGGATTGTTCTTTCCGTCTGCCCATCGGTTTGAGGATGGTATGTTGAACTATACCTCAACTGTGTACCCACATTTCTTTGCAACCTTCGCCAAAAACCTGAAGTAAACCTGGGATCCCTGTATAAAACAATAGTGAATGGAATTCCATGCAATGGCACAATTCTATCCATAAACAACCTTGCAATCTGTCCACTGCCCATGACATGCTCACGGCTAACAATCTGCACACCTTTGTCAATCTGTCAACAAAAACCCATATACCATTGTGACCTGACGCTGTCCTGGGTAAACCTGCAACAAAATCCATAGCTATATCATCCCACTTTCACTGCGGAATAGGTAATGGCTGCAATAAACCTCCTGGCCTTTCATGTTCTGCTTTAACCTATTGAAACACTAAACATCTTGATATAAATTCTGCTATTTCCTTCTTCATGCTCGGCCACCAAAAATACTTCTTCAAATCTTGATACATCTTCGTGCTTCCTGGGTGTATAGTGTACCTGGATCGGTGTGCTTCTTCCAACACTTTCTGCTTCACTCCAGCTTCACTTGGGACATATAACATGTTCTTGAATCGGACCACACAATCATCACCTATGGTAACATCTTTCATCTCAACAACTTCAGCAAAATTCTCATCTACCTTCTGGGCTTCTACTATCTGCCAATACAAAGATGGTTCCACTGTACTTCTGGCTAACACTGCTCGCCGCTGGCTACTTAGAATAATTAAAGAGTTTTCTACCACATCTTCATACACCTTCCACTCTTTCATCATCATGTGACTCACAACCGTTTTTTGCTCAAAGTGTCTGCAACAACATTAGCCTTGCCTGGATGGTACACTAAGCTGAAATCATAGTCTTTTAAATATTCCATCCATCTGCGCTGCCTCAAATTCAAATCCTTCTGTGAGAAGATATACTTTAAACTCTTATGATCCGTGAAGATTTTAAATCTTTCACCATACAAGTAATGCCTCTATATCTTCAATGCAAATACTACTGCTGCCAGCTCTAGATCATGTGTGGGATAATTCTCTTCATGTCGCTTCAATTCCCTAGATGCATAGGCTACCACTTTTCCATGCTGCATTAACACTGCCCTAAATTCTCTCCTAGATGCATTTGTATACAATATAAAACCACCTCGGCCTGACGGTATTTCCAATATTGATGTTGAAGTGAGCCGCTTCTTTAATTCCATAAAGTTGCGCCTGCAATCAGATGACCACACAAAAGGTACTCCTTTCCTGGTAAGCCTTGTCATTGGTGCTGCAATTTTTGAAAAGTCTTAAATAAGTCACCTATAATAACCTGTAAAACCAAGAAAACTCCTGATTTCTGGCACTGTCTTTGGTTCTTCCCATTTCATAACTGCTTCCACTTTAGCTGGGTCAACTGCAACTCTCTCACCTGAAATCACATGCCCCAAAAATTGAACTTCTTTCAGCCGAAATTCACACTTATTGAATTTAGCATATAACTGGTGCTCCCTCAATGTCTATAATGTAATTCTCAGGTGTGCTGCATGTTCCTCTTCTGAAGCTGAATACACTAGTATATCATCAATGAACACTATAATAAACCGATCTAGATACTGATGGAAAATCATGTTCATCAAATTCATAAATGCTGCAGGTGTATTGGTTAGCCCAAATGGCATAACCACATACTCATAATGCCCATACCTTGTTCTAAATGTTGTTTTATCAATGTCTTCTTCCTGAATCCTCAACTGGTGGTACCCCGATCTCAAATCTATCTTGGAGAACACCTTTGCTGATTGCAATTGATCAAATAAATCATCAATCTGAGGAAGTGGATACTATAATCACGGGGTTACGCACCCCTCAGAACACACAACATGTTCAAGTTATTAAAAGCATGGATTAAGGAAATGTGATTGCCACCTAACAAGTTGCCCTAAATATGATTGAAACTAGGCTAACATGCTAGGAAAAGGACTGAGAACATGGCACTTACTGATGTCGCGACGGGTCTCCCCCGTCGCGAAACTGTCGCTATAGACCCATCGCGAAACTGTCGCTATCGCGACGCCCCGAAAGGGCACGTCCTTGATGTTACAACGCAGTTGGCCGACGTGTTCTCTGCAGTGCAGGAGAATGATGGGGGGGACCTTCTTCCTGCCCTCCAGCTGGCTAGAGGACAAGAGCTCCTCGTCTATACTTTCTTAGATGCTTGCCAAAACAATGAAAACAACAAAATAAACCTTGTTAGACCATATTTAAGAGTAGTATCTATCCAAAATGAAATGAAAAGGGAAGAGCATAGAGGGAATGAATCTGGGGGTGTTTTTTAAACCCCTTGGGTAGTATAAATCATGGGAAAGGAAAGGAAATGCATTCCTATCTAAAAGAAAATAACAATATGCATGAACAGAAAATGAGAGGAGGAAAAGAAGAAGGAGCCCCAATGGGGCGACTCCCTGGCTGTAGTGCAGTGTCCTTGGTCGTGCTGAAGCTCTGGATGAAGGTGGAAGCCGCCTCCTCAATCACCAAGCTCCATATGTGAAGAAGAAACCATGGCTTGATGAAGAGGATAAATAGGAAATGGGTGGAAATAGGTGAGCCACAAGCTAAGGGGAAGGTCAGGAGAGATTTTGGCAGCACTTCGTGGCAAAATCCGGGCTCTCCTTCCTCTGAAAGTGAAGTGTCACTTATATAGAGAGGAGAGAGATTATCCCGTCCATAAGTGATAATCACCCATAAAAAGTGATAAAAGCCATGTAAATCTGCATGGGGAGAGTCCTAGGATGGTTCCAAGGAGAGATGGAACCTCAAAATGTGCATGGGGGTTGTGGGGGGTCATTTGGATGATGATAAGGCCAATGGAGGATAAAGTGGAGGTGGTTGCGGAGGCCAGCGCATGCAGATCATGTCGCGACGGGTCATAGGGACGCGAAATGGCTTGTCGCGACGGCCAGCGTGGTCGTGACCCTGAAGGCATGTGAATAGATATGCATGGGCTGTCGCGACCGCCAAGGAGGGCGTGACATGACTAACGTGACGCCATGACCTGTTGCGTTAATGAAAATCGATTATTCTTGAAGTATTGATCAATTATTTGGGAGAATAATCAATTATTTAAGCACAAGGACTCTTGAAATGATATTGGACAGGATAAGCTGAAAATTGGGCTTTTAATGGGCTCAAAACATGGCTAATAGATGGGCTCAAGGTGAGTAACCAACTTGGGGCTCATTAAGAGAACAAGAAATGTGGTTCGACTTATGGGCTAGAATCGGCTGTCTACAGATACCTGTTCTTTATTGTGACCTGATTCAACTCGTGGTAATCAATACACATTCTCAAGCTGCCGTCTTTCTTTCTAACAAACAAAACTAGTGCTCCCCATGGTGAGTGACTAGGCTGAATGAAACCTTGCTACTGTTTCTTCAACTCTTTCAATTCTGCAGGTGCCACCATATAGGGTGCTTTAGAAATCGGCATATTGCCTGGCTGCAACTCCACTGTAAAGTCCACCTCTCTATGTGGTGCCAAACCTGGTAACTCTTCTGGGAATACATCCATAAACTCTCTAACCACTGGTACCATCTCTACTATCTTACCTACCTCAACCAAACTAACTGATGCCAAATAGGCTACACACCTTGCATTGATCAATTTCCTAGCCTTAAGAGCAGAAATGATAAACTTAGGGGTATAGAATGGCATACCTTAGAATTCAAACATATTGCCTCCGGGATGACTAAACCTGATCTCTTCTTTCTGCAATCAACCACTACCCCATATTCCTCTAACCAATCCATGCCCAATATCACATCATATTCTCTTTCCTGTAGTGTATACAATCTGGCAGGCAGCTGATTACCTTGTATCATTATGGGAACCTCATCCAAGTAACAAGTAGTAAGTATGAAATCACCGGAAGGGACCTCCACCACAAGCTCACACTGCCTCTCCTCAAAGGGATGTACCATACTATCAATGAAGTCCTCAAAAATGAAGGAATGTGATGCACCTGGATCAATTAACGTTCTAGCATAAAATTCAAGAAGTGGTATTATACCTTCAATCAAATTTGATGCCTCCGCTTGAGCCCTTGTGATTTCCATCACTCGTCCTCGTCCCCTCTGGTAAGGAGTGCCTCTACCTTGCTCAGCTGGTGGTTGTTGCTGCTGCTTTCGCTGCTACTGTGGTGCCCCTCTACCATAACTGCCTCTTCTTGGATATGGACAGTTCCTTGCCAAGTGCCCCGGCTGATCACAATTATAGCATCTAAATTCTGCGGGCTGCCTTGTTGTGCTTTGCTGCGATTCCTCCGTCTTCGGCCTATAACCTCGGCACTGCTGGAATCCCTACTGCATGCCACCTCCTCGACCTCTAAATATCTTCTTTAACTTGTTTTCTCACTTGCCAAAACCCGATGTAGACGCTCCTTCTGAAGGTGCCTTGCCCTTACTAACATCTGGAGATTACTGCGAGAGTCGAAAACTACTTGATCCTAATCCACTGGACTGCTTGGCTTGCACAGTTCTTTCAAGAATTGCTGCTCTCTGGGCTGCCTCCTCCACCGTTCCACACATAAGAGGAGTCACTGCATCTTGCAACTCCAGCCTCAACGCCCGAATCAAATACTCCACCATCATAGCATTGTTAGTTACCACATAAGGTGCATACCTGCTCAAGGCCATGAATCTCATTTGATACTCCAATATCGAAAA
Organism: Colocasia esculenta; assembly: GCA_014218235.1. Lineage (NCBI taxonomy): Eukaryota > Viridiplantae > Streptophyta > Magnoliopsida > Alismatales > Araceae > Colocasia > Colocasia esculenta. The sequence continues at coordinate 164,389,584 of CM024755.1, read as the reverse complement.
ATTCCCTTGCTGTGGTGTCCTAAATTGCTCCCTCTAGGCTTGATGAATTTTCTCCCGAAAGAATGTATTGTTGAATACCTCAAGGAATTCTGGCCAAGTGATTGTATCTTCCGCTCGTCCTGCAAATACGGTTTGCATCTTGAGTCTCCACCACTCTTGTGCAAATCCCCGCTATTGGTAATGTCACGCCCCTAGTTTTATTTTAGCAGCGGAATAAATTGAGAGACGCGACGAACAAGCAAGCATTCAGAAGCTATAGACATAGCTTATACAAATAGGGCCCACAATGCAATAATCAAATTTTCTTCCTTTATTTATCAAAACAAATATTACAGCCTCCAATGTCAAATGAAACACTCCTTGCTCACCAATATATCTATCTCTCAAAGAAAATGGAAATTACATTAATGACCAATCTAAATAAAAATAAGAATGGACTCTCTAAGTGTACTCCACGCTCGACGCACAAGTCCCATCATTTAGCTTTACCTTCACTACTTGAAATGTTAAAGAGAGCAGGTATGAGCCCACTCGCCCAGTAGGATTTACATCTTCTAGCAATAATATAAGTATTTACATTTTAAAAGCTAGAAGGTATGAACATGATATGTACAATGCAATTAAAACATCGATAGTAACACGTGTATAGTGTATCATGCAAGATAGTATGATCAAGAGATTGTAATGATAAATCTAGCAATAAGGTTGTATTCAAGAGTTCAAGATATTATGAACAATGATCTAGCAAGATGGTAACTTCATGAACAAGAGCAAGATAGCATGTAACAAGATGGTCATTTCACTAGCAAGCATTTTGAGTAACCCGCTCGGAGCACTCCACAAGAATATCACGCAGGAACTACTGGTGCCTCTTGCAAGTACATCCTTCAGCCACTCGGGTTAAAGACCAGCACACAGTAGCATGTAACAAGCAAGTAAGTTTATCGCGTGTAACACGTATGTGCCATGCCAAGCACCAATCATGATTCCGCACCACGCCAAGTATACGACTTTGTTAGGGGATCAACCAAACAATCAACTCCTGGGGTAACGAACATCTTTGGTAAAACTGGGCAATCAACACCTTGGGGTAAACAAGACTTTGTCGGGGGCGAATCCGACAATCACACCCATAGGTAACAGGACTTTGCCAGAATCTCCAGGACCAGATATGGGCCCTCAGTCAGGTTCGTATTGCGCAACACTAGCATGTGCCCAGTGAGCCCGTCGACTCATGGGTGACAAGAACGAGTTTTGAGTCCATGACTCTAATATCATTAATGTACTTCAAGAACGTATCACAAGAAGGCAATGTGTGTCAATAAGGATAGACTGGTAGAGAAAGTTTAGGACTATCATGTCAATAGTAATGATTATCGAGAGTGTCATGTCAATAATGATATAGAGTTCAAGGGTACGTTGGGAATATCAAGTCAAGAGTTCAATCTGGAAGCATAATGACACATTTACATAGATTTCTATCTTTAATAACTTGGTTTTATGTGTTATACTCGATCACTCCGAGAAATTCAAGATGAGAAGAGAAAGATCTCGTCAAGAATGTCAAGGGAAGAGAGATACGTGCACACTAACTTCTGGGTACTTCAATGGTACAACCTGCTCGCCGGCCATGTGGTAATCCATGGTCAGAGGAGACTTACGGAGGCCTTGGTCAAGGGGTCACTAGTCTGGAAGAAGGAATATCTGACGGAGAGTTCACCACAAGCCAAGAAGGGCTTTCCTATCATGCTAGAGTGTATGTGCATGCCGCGCGTGAGAATCGCTCAAGTGCGTGTGTGAATCTGATTATGGAAACTCCAGATGTAGAAACTCTGTTTATGGAAACTTCATACTTGGCAAGTATCATGGGTGCTACATCAAGAAACACTAATCATGCATGACCAATTTTAGCAAGTACTATGTGTTTTAGCAAGTTTGTTAACAAGGCAAGAAAGTGAATAATCGGTAGATAGAGAGCATGATCATGAACTTAAGATCAATTAACTGTGCTAAACTTCATATGGGTTGTTAAATGCATGGTAATACTTTCTAGAACCTTCCTAGAATAGATCAAACTCACATATGCAAGGAACGACACAAAACGACGAAAACCAAGATGTATGCCCCTTAGAAGGCAAATTCAGTCCCATCCCTTCACTTCCTCAGGTCATAACTCATTGATTTTTAATGCAAATCTCACACATGAATATAACATATTAAAGCCCTTTGAATGAGGAATCCAGCAAAGAAAACAGCTCGTCAATCCGAGCTCTATAGAAAACGTTATGGCCGATTAAGTGGACACAGGTAGAAGGCGACACATTGCTTGTCGCCTTCAGAACATGAAGGCAACCATCATCTTGTCGCCTTCTGAAGAAGACCACGAAACTGTCTGATTTTTGGTATGGGTCACGACCATGATGTTGTCGCGTTCTGGTAGCGACGTGTCGACTTGTCGCTACCTGAATATGACGTTTGGATTGCTTTTTCTACCTATTTCCAACTCTGACTTGGATTGGGTTTGACACCTGTGGGTTTGAAATATCAAAACAAATTCTAGGGTGATCCAAATAGGGTGAAACCACCGTTTTTAGTTATATTACTTCTAATATTTTGTACAGTAGCAAATAATTAAGAAACAAAGGTCGTTTGACTGGGTAATGAAACATATTGGGACTGACTACGTGAATCTAACACAGCGTTCATGTTCAGGCTAATACTCTGGGTACGGTCAACAAAAATTAGGGAAACTAGTGCCAAATGAAAGTAACCTCATAGATTAACAAGTTCTATGTTGAACGCTCGTCTAAAAACGACTCCACAGAGAGGTATGGAACTCATAAGACAAGACAAGGTTAAATCGCGACTGTACAGCATCAAGATCATGCAAGATTTAATTCATGAACCTCTCAAGATAAAAACTGGGGAAAATAGTAAGAACATGATCTATACATATATATGCAAGCATGGACAAGTTTAATTAGAGTTTCGCATGGAGATGACCTACCGTTTAGGTGAAAGAAAGTCGTGCTTCCCAAAAACCCTAGTTTCGACCAGTCGTAGGAGAACGCTTAATACTCACGAACTACTGAGTAGAAATTGTGCAAAATAGTGTCAAAAGAAACTAGGCTCGAAGAGCTTTCTAAAGATGTATGCTTTGCATAGTTTGGTCAAGGTTTCACTAACCTTTGGTGATGATCTTGAAGGGACTCAAGTGCAGGTCGTTGCAGATCCGAGTTAGGAAGAGCACGGGATTCCTCCTTGCTCCAGCCTTCTCCTTGAGATCTCCAGCCACCATTGCCTCCAAGAACGCCTCCAATAACCCTAGGAGTCATCCCATGGAAGAGAGAGGCTTTATTTATAGAGAGAGGGGCCTTTAGTTGCCTAATTAAATTAGGAAACCTTTAAGCACGAATTTGGGTATACCTTTCCTCAACTTGGAGATTTCTCTTCCCAATTCATGATGGAATTGGTATGGAAGCTTACCTTAGGTGGTAACCACGAATTTGGGCTTGGTTTGAAGTCTAATGTTGGTCTATAGGGTGAGAATTTACCCTATCATGGTCCATTAGTGAATATTTCTGAATTTTGGGTCATTTTCCTAGCATGAACTTATTTGTGGTCCAAAGAACATCCTTCAACCCATTTCTTTCATTGGATTGTCAATACCCATTGTTTGAAGTCCAACCATAATTTTTTTTTTAATTTATGACCCCTTTATGTACATGTGATATTGGTTTTTCGACTTATTCCTTAATTAAGATAATAAGTCACAAAAATTCTTAAATTAAATCCAAAAGATTTTTATTGACCCAAATTTCTTTATGGGTCACTAGAGAATAATATTTAAAGTCTAACTATGATTTTTACGAAATTTTAGATGTGTTTTTTGTGAGGATCTACTGCGACCCGAGATCAAGGAAACGCAGTGGAAAATGAGATTTAAAATTTGATCTCGATCTGTTTTGGGATACGCAAACCAGACTATTGGATAGTCGAAATCACCTTGCACGGAATCAGATCCGCATTCGAACGATTCCGTGGAGGTGACGCCACAAGCCGTTCAACCGTCTGGCCTCTAGCAGTGTCCACGCGGTCTTCCTCGCGAGGATCCACGCCCGCTCCCTCGCGACTGACCACGCTCGCTCTCTCAGGTTCCGCAACGCTCGAAGACTAAGCTTGGATCCGTGCCGATCTCCGCGACATGTGACGCAAGAGAGAGGGAGAGAGAGGGGGAGAGAGGGGGGCGGCCAGGAGAAAACCCTGATGCTTGGCCAGGGTTGTCCCACCACATCAATATATAGAGATTGTGGTTTTTCACAAAAACCCCTAATCTTTATATATTTAGATCGTCGTCTGAAAACCTATTGTGTGTGACCCTCTAGGCCCAAGTACCAATCCAGTTAATGGACCAATAAATTAGTAACACTTACTAACTTGATTAATTAGTTAATATCTCATATTATCTAATTAATAATTTGAATCATCTTTATATAGTCGACTCAGCTGGACCTCCGAACATATTGGGTGCCAAGCAACACCACGTGAACCCGGAAGGTATTGGGGTTCTGCAACCCTCACAAGGAACCTTTCCGTCATCAGTTTCCGTGTAGATATAATCTCTCATTTGCACAATACTTTTGGAACAACTTAGGATATGGTGTACTGTCAAATCCTAACTTATTGTTCCGCTGGGATTCGATGCTTTAGATTAATATCAAAAACTCCCTTTTTGATATTTTGTCTACCCTGGCCAGGGACTCCATTACATCGTTCCCTTGAGTATTCGCCCTCTGTGTACCGAGGGCAAATGATCCCTTGTTGACCACTCAATCCCCTTCAAAGGTCTTCCGCTATGTCCGAGCATTGACTATTTGGAATCTCTTGGATAGAGATTCTTAGGCCAAGCTCAAAACACAGAAGTCCACCAACAAGGTGTCTTTGGTGTCTCAGGTCTAAAGACCATCTACACAACTGTAACAATCAAATCTTTCTGGTTGACAATTAGGTACAATACCATCCAGTGATTCTATTGGATCAATTCAGTGGACTCTTTCTCTAAAGAGCACCTATTATTTCTCCTTAGTGTCTCCACACATATGACTATGAGATCAGTCATCCTCACCATATGAGCAGGAGTAAACAATACTATTCTATCCGGATATCTGATGCCCTTCTCAGGTATCCACCGAATAGGAACATTTAGAATATGTGTTTATTAAGTAAGTAGTCTCATTAATTAGTATGATCACACATCATAGTCTACTCACTATTGCACATGTTCATGGAATTTATTATAATGCCAACATAGTAAAATAATAAACAAAAGCCATTTTATTAATAACTGAACAAAATAATGCAATATCATATTGGCTTGTTGTCCACCTAAGACTAACATTTTTACATCTGGGATAATGGTGCGTACGCATTTAACTAGTTTTAAATTATTAAGTGATCATATTTTATATTTATCTCCAATTTTCAATTATTGAAATTCTTGGGTTGCTACATCCTCCCCCACTTAAAAGAATTTGGTCCCCAAATTCATAGGATAATTTCTTCTTTCTAAACTGCGTCAAATCTCCCCCACTTAAGATTATGCATGTAGAGGAAATTTTTCAAGTAGATTATTTCGAAGTTATTGTATTGGTATGAATATATTAATTTTTCTCAATTATGACTTGAGCAATAGGAGAAGATGATACTAACGAGGAGAATCAGAAGAAGCACCAAGATTACATGATGCTTATGATGTCAATGTGAGTAGATCTACCTCATGTCGTTCCGCCCTTTCTATTCTTCCTAGAGCGTTCCTTTCCTGTTGTTGCTTGAATTCGGCCTTGAAGTTGAGATGTCATCTTCTTCAATTGAGAGCAACCACTGATCTGGTGGCCCATACTTCCGCATCGCAGACAAGCCCCCATCTTTCTCCAACACTCCTCAGCCTTATGTCCCATTCGACTACAGTGCCAACACTTCTCCTTGAATGGTTGGATTGCGTTCTGTGGTTGATCTTCTCTCTTAGGCTTCTTATTCTTTAAGTAACACTTATCTTTATTTAACCTCTTCTTAGGGCTTTTGGGTTGATAATCCTTGAAGTTAATGGGTTGTCCCTCCTTTGGGGTGGACTTCCCATCATCTTCCTTGGTCATCTCTATGGCATCTTCTACTAATTGAGCTCGTTTCACTATATCATTATAAATTTGGATGTCCATTGACACCAATAAAGGAATATATGCTGACTTCAATCCCTTTAAGAGTCTTTTTGCCTTCATCTTCTCTGTCCCAACTAAGTGTGGTGCATAGCGGGACAGTCTAGCGAATTGGGCTTCGTACTCTGCCACTAGTAACCCTTCTTGCTTAAGAGCAGCAAACTCCACAGCTTTCTTCTCACGAATCCTTTCTGAGAAATATTTATTATTGAAGTGTTCTAGGAATTCAACCCAAGTAATAGGACTATCAGGCAATGTAACTTTGGTGGCCTCCCACTAGGTCCTTGCATTACGTTCTAGTTGAAAAGTGGCCAGTAGGACCCTCTCTTGGTCCGTGCACTGCATTACATTGAACATCCGTTCCATCTCTTGATTCCAGTTTTCAGCCTCCTCGGGGTCAGGAGATCCATCAAACTTAGGAGGATCCATTCCTCGAAAATTCCTATATAACTCTCCTGCCCTGACATGAGCTCCACTCTGTACGACTTGTTGCAAGGCATGAGCCAACTCCTGTATTGTGTTATGCATATCGCTCCATTGGCCACGCCTGGCTGCCATCTCCAAGAATGTTTTGATCCTGAGAGAAGATTAATAGCTAGTTATAGTCTAAGTTATTCTTTGTGAATATGAATTTATTAACTTTTGAACTACTCTAACCATGGGCTCTACCCATCTCACTAGGTACTAACAAGAAACCTAGCATAGTGCTAGACACAAATAGCGTAGGAACCTAGATCCTTAAACATGATCATTTAATGTAGTTTCATAACTTAGCCTCTAATGTATCCTAGGACTTTAGAAAGCCTAAGCTCTGATACCACTCTATCGCGCCCCCAATTTTATTTTAGCAGCAGAATAAACTGGGAGACGCGACGAACAAGCAAGCATTCAAAAGCTATAGACCAATAGCTTATACAAATAGGGACCACAATGCAATAATCAAAATTTTCCTTTATTTATCAAAATGAATATTACAGCCTCCAATGTCAAATGAAACACTCCTTGCTCATCAATCTATCTATCTCTTAAAGAAAATGGAAATTACATTAATGACCAATCTAAATAAAAATAAGAATGGACTCTCTAAGTGTACTCCACGCTCGGTGCACAAGTCCCATCATTTAGCTTTACCTTCACTACCTGAAATGTTAAAGAGAGCAGGTATGAGCACACTCGCCCAGTAGGATTTACATCTTCTAGCAATGATATAAGTATTTACATTTTAAAAGCTAGAAGGTATGAACATGATATGTACAATGCAATTAAAACATCGATAGTAACACGTGTACAGTGTATCATGCAAGATAGTATGATCAAGAGATTGTAATGATAAATCTAGCAATAAGGTTGTATTCAAGAGTTCAAGATATTGTGAACAATGATCTAGCAAGATGGTAACTTCATGAACAAGAGCAAGATAGCATGTAACAAGATGGCCATTTCACTAGCAAGCATTTTGAGTAACCCACTTGGAGCACTCCACAAGAATATCACGCAGGATCTACTGGTGCCTCTTGCAAGTACGTCCTTCAGCCACTCGGGTTAAGGACCAGCACACAGTAGCATGTAACAAGCAAGTAAGTTTATCACGTGTAACAAGTACGTAACATGCCAAGCACCAATCATGATTCCGCACCACGTCAGGCATACGACTTTGTTAGAGGATCAACCAAACAATCAACTCCTGGGGTAACGAACATCTTTGGGAAAACTGGGCAATCAACACTTTGGGGTAAACAAGACTTTGTCGGGGGTGAATCCGACAATCACACCCATAGGTAACAGGACTTTGCCAAAATATCCAGGACCAGATATGGGCCCTCAGTCAGGTTCGTATTGCGCAACACTGGCATGTGCCCAGTGAGCCCGTCGACTCATGGGTGACAAGAATGAGTTTTGAGTCCATGACTCCAATATCATTAATGTACTTCAAGAACGTATCACAAGAAGGCAATGTGTGTTAATAAGGATAGACTGGTCGAGAAAGTTCAGGACTATCATGTCAATAGTAATGATTATCGAGAGTGTCATGTCAATAATGATATAGTGTTCAAGGGTACATTGGGAATATCAATTCAAGAGTTCAATCTGGAAGCATAATGACACATTTACATAGATTTCTATCTTTAATAACTTGGTTTTATGTGTTATACTCGATCACTCCGAGAAAGTCAAGATGAGACGAGAAAGATCTCGTCAAAAATGTCAAGGGAAGAGGGATACGTGCACACTAACTTCTGGGTACTTCAATGGTACAACCTACTCGTCAGCCATGTGGGAATCCATGGTCAGAGGAGACTTATGGAGGCCTTAGTCAAGGGGTCACTAGTCTGGAAGAAGGAATATCTGACGGAGAGTTCACCACAAGCCAAGAAGGGCTTTCCTATTATGCTAGAGTGTATGCGCATGCCGCGCGTGAGAATCGCTCAAGTGCGTGTGTGAATCCGATTATGGAAACTCCAGATGTAGAAACTCCGTTTATGGAAACTTCATGCTTGGCAAGTATCATGGGTGCTACATCAAGAAACACTAATCATGCATGCCCAATTTTAGCAAGTACTATGTGTTTTAGAAAGTTTGTTAACAAGGCAAGAAAGTGAATAATTGGTAGATAGAGAGCATGATCATGAACTTAAGATCAATTAAAAATCATGTGAACATATTTTAACTTTCATATGGGTTTTTAAATGCATGATAAGACTTTCTAGAACCTTCTTAGAATAGATCAAACTCACATATGCAAGGAACGACACAAAACGACAAAAACCAAGATGTATGCCCCTTAGAAGGCAAATTCAGTCCCATCCCTTTACTTCCTCAGGTCATAACTCATTGATTTTTTATGAAAATCTCACACATGAATATACCATATTGAATCCCTTTGAATGCGGAATCCAGCAAAGAAAACGGCTCGAAAATCCTAGGTCTATAGAAAAAGTTATGGCCGATTAAGTGGACATAGGCAGAAGGCGACACATTGTCTGTCGCCTTCAGAACATGAAGGCGACCATCTTCTTGTCGCCGTCTGAAGAAGACCACGAAACTGTCTGATTTTTGGTATGGGTCACGACCATGATGTTGTCGCATTCTGGTAGCGACGTGTCGACCTGTCGCCACCTGAATATGACGTTTGGGTTGCTTTTTCTACCTATTTCCAACTCCGACTTGGATTGGATTTGACACCTGTGGGTTTGAAAAATCAAAAAAAATGCTAGGGTGATCCAAATAGGGTGAAACCATATTTTTTAGTTAGGTTACTTCTAATATTTTGTACAGTAGCAAATAATTGAGAAACAAAGGTCATTTGACTGGGTAATGAAACGTATTGGGACTGACTGTGTGAATCTAACACAGTGTTCATGTTCAGGCTAATACTCTTGGTACAGTCAACAAAAATTCGGGAAACTAGTGCCAAATGAAAGTAAACTCATAGGTTAACAAGTTCTATGTTGAACACTCGGTCTAAAAACAACTTCACAGAGAGGTATGGAACTCATAAGACAAGACATGGTTAAATCACAAATGTACAGCATCAAGATCATGCAAGATTTAATTCATGAAACTCTCAAGATAAAAATTGGGGAAAACAGTAAGAACATGATCTATACATATATATGCAAACATGGACGAGTTTAATTAGAGTTTGGCATGGAGATGACTACCGTTTAGGTGAAAGAAAGTCGTGCTTCCCAAAAACCCTAGTTTCGACCAGTCGTAGGAGAATTCTTAATACTCACGAACTACTGGGTAGAAATTGTGCAAAATAGTGTCATAAGAAAGTAGACTCGAAGAGCTTTCCAAGGATGTATGGTTTTCACAGTTTGGTCGAGGTTTCACTAACCTTTGGTGATGATCTTGAAGGGACTCAAGTGCAGGTCGTTGCAGATCCGAGTTGGGAAGAGCACGGGAATCCTCCTTGCTCCAGCCTTCTCCTTGAGATCTCCAGCCACCATTGCCTCCAAGAACGCCTCCAATAACCCTAGGGGTCGTCCCATGGGAGAGAGAGGCTTTATTTATAGAGAGAGGGGCCTTTAGTTGCCTAAATAAATTAGGAAACCTTTAGGCACGAATTTGGGTATACCTTTCCTCAACTTGGAGATTTCTCTCCCCAATTCATGATAGAATTGGTATGGAAGCTTACCTTAGTGGTAACCACGAATTTGGGCTTGGTTTGAAGTCTAATGATGGTCTATAGGGTGAGAATTTACTCTATCATAGTCCATTAGTGAATATTTCTAAATTTTAGGTCATTTTCCTAGCATGAATTTATTTGTGGTCCAAAGGACATCCTTCAACCAATTTCTTTCATTGTATTGTCAATACCCATTGTTTGAAGTCCAACCATAATTTTTATTTTAATTTATGACCCCTTTATGTATATGTGATAATGGTTTTTCGACTTATTCCTTAATTAAGATAATAATTCTTAAATTAAATCCAAAAGATTTTTATTGGCCCAAATTTCTTTATGGGTCACTAGAGAATAATATTTAAAGTCTAACTATGATTTTTACGAAATTTTTAGATGTGTTTTTACATCTGGAATAATGGTGCGTACGCATTTAACTAGTTTTAAATTATTAAGTGATCATATTTTATATTTATCTCCAATTTTCAATTATTGAAATTCTCGGGTTGCTACAGGTAAGTAGCCAAAATAACCCTATCAGCTTGTGGACACCTCATCATAACAAATACCCTTTCTATCTCATGCACCCAATGCTCCGCCGTATTCGGATTCAGACCTCCCGAGTATGTAGGTGGCTACAACCGTAGAAACCTCTCCACTAGTACCGTAGACTCCTCCACGCTAGCTGACCGCACTAGTACAACTGGAGGTAAAGGTGCTACAGGTGGTACCTCAACTCCAAACGGTGGTACTAGTGGTGCCGATACTACCTCCTCTTGCACTGGTGGTGCTGTAATCATTGGCTGAACCGGTGGATGCTGATCTAACCGTGTCTGAATCGGTGTGATACTTTTCCATAACCTTTCTATCATTTGATGTGTGGACTCCTCAAGCTCATCACCACCACCTCCCCAATCTCTCCTATCAGCTATTTATAAACCTACACAATCAGCATTCCAATCCACATAGCACACAAACATATCATTACAAAAATAGGGCCAACTACCAACAGTAGACTATAATAGAGAACAGACTATGTACATTTCATGTTCCTTCATATTTACACGGACCATGCTCTGATACCAACTGTGATCGTCCTTGCTGTTCAAGTCCGTTAACCCAATAACGTGCCCGACATGACTCCGTCTCCCACGAACGAGTCGTAGCCTCGTAAGGGATATCAACACACATATGTCCGTAGAAATATAAAATAACACATTGAACATATAAGAGATTCCATATCTTACACATGTTCACATGAGATGTACATGCTCAGTTCTGAACTAAAGTCATAGCACAAGTACAACTGCCTAGGACAAACCCCCAAGGCACAACAAGTAGAAATATTACTCTGCTGGTGATGTCGGCCCAACGCCATTGCGGTGCGGTCCCGAACTAGAAGAGGGACGAGAACCCTCCTACTCTCCTTCACCTGGAAGAAGAATGGGTGAGCCTCACAAGTCACTGGCTCAGTAGGGTAGCTCCCCAAAAGCCAAGAGAATAAAGTACAACAGTTATATATTAAGCATGATTTATAAGCAATTAAAAGTAACTCAACCTACACATGATACTACAACTATAAATAAATAAACGGTAAACCACGTACACGTGTACAAGCTAAAGAAGGGCACGCCACACACGAGTCACGAGAACTGGTTCGCGACACTAGCCACAGACCCAGACAAACAACACAAGACTACCTCTCAGCCTCGCAGCCACGGACGAAAAGTCCAGCTGCCACTCCACCTCAACAAGGTCAAGAAACTGTGGAGACAACACACACCACTCCTGTAGACCACACAGCTATAGACCCAAGCTTGACACCTTTAGGGACTCCGGCCCGAGCTCTCTAAAGTGAGGCACTAGAAAACCAGACTAGCTGGGACCCAGTACGTCTACTGATGTCCATCCTCTAACCACGAGCGCGTTACAAGCGACTGCACACCCATAAACACAAGTCACTGCCCATTGCCGTCTTTCCCTCAGCCGAACGTACAACTCAAACTCAGGAGTGAGGGTGTCCAGAAGATGACACAGACCTTGATGGTACACACAGTACCGAGACAAACCCCGAGCACTCGGTGCTTGGCTCACAAAGAACCTGGGGTAACCGACTGGAGAGGTATCCACGGAAGGCGTTACAACCCAACCTGCTATGCACACAAATCCAAGCAAAACCCATCGTTTCCAATCACGGTATAAGCCAACACACCCCTTACAAACCCTACATTGCATAGCCAATACTGCCCAAGCAGTGTACCACAAGAAATAGTCAGACTTCCCACAGAACCCCAGAGCTCGGGTGGCCACAATCTGAATCTCGACCAATATAGTGGTCGCCAATCGGTGCTTGAATCACGACGGACCAACTCGTCGACTTAAAGTCTGAATCACGACCGAACAAGTCATCGCGTTCACAGAAATGCGATGACTGGTTGCGTCACCTTCTAGATAGCAGAAAACCACCCTAAACTTCCATTCCAGAAATCACATCAAAAGACTATTCAGGCTGATAAAGCAAGAAATAAACATTCATATAAGAATCTAAACATGCTCCCTATCATGTTTAAGTGATTTCCCAAACCAAGATCCTCAAACCCTAATCTACACAGCCCACACAAGAGAAAACAGTAAAGGGTTCCCCCACCAATAGGAGAAACACAAAACCAATGCCATTTAGATATTCCCCGCGCTCCGAAGCACCTCCTCGCACCGGAATCACACCGAACAGACAGCAGAACACCCCAAATCGTCGGCAAAACCCTCAGCAGCCTCCCCTTCAGTTGAACAGTGCCACTACACTGTTCGGTCAAGGGCAGAGGCTCAAAACACACAGAGGTTAAATCGCGACGTATCAGGCCGTCACGTTTAGAAACGTGACGTACCCCGCCGTCGTGATTCCACCCCGGCGACCCTGCATGCGCCACACGGCGCGCATGCTGCCACGCCCACATAAAAGCGGTGACAAATCGAGACGTAGCAGGTGGTCGTGTTCATATAAGAATCGCAACGCCTGCGTTGGTCGCATTCTTAATGAACCCGCCAGAGGTGTGTTTGGGTTGGGTTCTCCAACCCTCCAGCCTTACACCTTGCTACACAATCCTGTAAAAACATATATAAACACACTTACTCAACCAATGGGCCTCACACTGGCCCCCAAACCCGGTAAACTATGATCCAGACATTCAGGGTATTACAATATAGGCCCAGAAAAGTGTGCCTAAATTGTTCTTGTGATAAATTGGGATGCCTGGGTGGGCTCTAATTTATCCCTACAATTATAAAAGTTAAAATGGAATGACGATTTAAATAGCTTCCCTTAACATAGGATACATAGAATTTATTACATACCCATTTATCCACACCTCTCGCAGGGTGTCATCGGTATAACTGTCGGCCCCCTCATGTTGACTTGCAGCATCTTCTACCTATGGCACTATAGAGACATCTACCACCAGAATTGGAGGCCCATAGGCACTCGGACCTATACACAAATTTGAGAGGTAGAAGCAATATAAATAATCAAAGACATAAAAACCTCAATGATTTAAATATACATACCTGTCGCGAGAGGAGGAGGCGTAGACGGACCCGAGCCTGTAAGAATTTAAATGGCATAAATAATGCATATAATCAATACACAAAGAAACTACAAATTTAATAATGCATACTTGTCGCAAGAGTAGGAAGCACAGGAGGCGTAGAAGGACTCGATTCTATTAGAATGTGAAATACTAAATAATATATATAATCAATATATAAATACTTACAAATTAAAATATGCATACTTGCTACCCTAGGAGGAGGCGCAGCAGGACTTGAACCTATAAGAATTTAAATGACATAAATAATACATATAATAAATACATAAAAACTATAAATTTAAATATGCAGACCTGGTGCAGGAGAAGAGCCCCTCCCGCCACTCGGCCTCCTCCCACCACTGGAGCTCGATCGTGCTCCACGCACCATATCTTCATGGGGAACATCAAACTCATGCATATTAGTCAACAACTATATAAGGAAAGATGTGATTTTTCTAAGAAAATTGACATTATAAATACTGAAAAGATCCACACCAGATGCCACAACCCATTTTCAAACAACATCCATTTCCTCCTCAGATGCTGATGATATATCTAATTCAACCCCATCTTCATCATCATCTTCATATTTATCGCTAGTATGTTCCTCCTCCTCATCGGAATCCTCATCAGACACCTAACATACATTGATATATGTTCGCTTTCCAATACCCTATTTTATCTCATGTGGATCAACTTTTTTGATTTCATTCTCTTTAGATAAGCAAAATGGCTCTTCAGATTCATCTAAACCTGTATGAGTTGCCAACTCCACATCATCAACCAAGTCTGCTTGAAAGAATTCAACATTGACATCTTTAGGTGTCTGATCAGTCAAATCCAATTCCTAATTGGTGAAAAGCCTCGATCTAACCATGCAAACTGTGCACCAATCATTTCTTTCTTTATTCTTGGATGATGGATAGCTTGTATAGTACACTTGTTGGGTTTGTGCGGCCAAAATGAACAACTTGCAAGTATTCAATTTGGATTTATGTTTAACATCGGCCATCCCATGCGTTGTGTCATTTCGAATAAAATTGGGGTCAAACCAATGACACTTAAACAAGAATATATGGTTGTCTTTTCCTAGATATTGCAATTGTAAGATCTCATCTACAATACCATAGTAGTCATATTCATTTTCATTGTATGTACTTCCTTTAACACATACGTCGTTGTTTATCATAGACTTACTCTGCCCATAGTCTCTTATGTGATATATGCACCCATTCACAATATACACTGGGTGGCTCTGTGAGACTTTCGATGGGACATAACTTATCTGACGAACTTATTTATCAGTAATTAAACCTTGCTCAACCTACATATAAAGAAGACTAAAAAAGTGGACTTGACCTTTATTAGAACCCTATTGGATTGCACTTACGCGATCTTTCAGCCATATGGCCAATGACTTCTCTCGTTCTTTTTCAACCTCCATGTCAGTAAGATATGGATATCTTTGAATTGTTTCTGAATCAAATTGTTTGCAGTATGAATGGAAGAGCTCATTTAATGGCTAGAAGAAGGGCAAAGAAGTTATATATATAATGAATTGTGAGTTGAGGACTTACTCAACATAACACTCAAGCTCAGTACAATTCAAAAGAATATATATCTTTATGGTGCATAACTCTCTATCATCAAGAATGCGAGTTGAAGAACGTCCGAACGCACGCCCAGGATGATTAAATATAGAGAGTAGATCTGACTCGAAAGATTCCTCCCCAACATCATTACGTGGAGGTTAAGTATGACGAGTTTGTATGTCTAGTTCAAAGTACATTGAACAAAAAATCAATATTTCTTCCAAAATGTATGCCTCGGCAATAAAACCCTCCACTTTTGCCTTATTGTGAACTTTTAATTTGAGGTCATGCATACACCTATATTAACAATTTAGATGACAAATGACAAACATATCATACATACATAGCAATTCTAAGAAGAAAAAAATTAATATTCAAATATATCTCTCAAATGGATACATCTATATATATTGTACTGGTCCTTCAACTTTAGCTTCATATGGTAGATGTATAAGCAAATGCTTCATCGAATCAAAGAATGTAGGTAGAAATATCTTCTCTAACTTGTAAACGATGGTGACCACATTCTGTTCGATGGTTTATACATCCTGAAACTTGAGTTTCCATGTATATAAAATCTTGAAAAATTGACTCAACTCAGACAATGCTCCCCATAGAGGCTTCGGCAACATGCCACAGAATGCAATGGGTAGCAACCTTTGCATGAACACATGGCAGTTATGACTCTTCATTCCATATATTTTCCCTCACTAACGTTTTCACAACGAGCAATGTTGGACACATAACCGTCAGGGAATCTCAACTGTTTTAGCCACTGACACACATCCTTTACTTATCCACCTCCAAATACATAAACTTCTTTTGGTTTAATTGATTTTCCATTTACTTCAACAAGTTCTAACTATGGACATTTGCAAAGCATAGACAAGTCCAAACGTGCATTGCCATTGTACTTTGTTTTACCTTTTATGTCCATAATGGTGTTGAACACATTATCAAAGACATTCTTCTATATATGCATCACGTCCAGATTATGTCACACAAGAAGAGGTGACCAATTAGGTAGCTCCTAGAAAATACTAGGGAATTGTAGTGTATTGCCCATCAGTTGTGTTATATCTGGTAATTTTTCTACCCGTGCTGCCATATATTGACCTGACAACCGCTCGATCAAAACTTAATCTAGTTCCTGTCTATTCTTTAGGAATGTGTCTTTTTGTCTTCTAAAAGGATGATCCTTTGCTAAAAACTATCAATGGCAATCAAACCAGCATGACTTCCCACTATGTTTAAGTGCAAATGATTTGGTTATATCCATACAGTAAAGACGTGCTAGCCTCCCATGTGTGCTCTAATCAGATAGCATTCTATATGTAGGAAAATCACTTATCGTTCAGATCAATGCTGCCCTCATGGTAAAATTTTATTTTTTAGATGCATCATAAGTATTGACTTCATTAGTCCATAATAATTTCAGCTCATTAATCAATGGTCTAAGATAGATGTCTATATTTTTTGTATGATTTTTAGGACTAGGAATCAGTAAGGATAGGAATAAATACTCTCACTTCATGCACATGCTCGACGGAAGGTTGTATGGTGTCACAAACACTGGCCAACTGGAGTAAGAAGCAACTGAACCTTCAAATGCGTCGAATCTGCCAGTGCATAAACCCAACCTCACATTACGCTACTCCCTCGAGAAGGTAGGATGGGCATAGTTGAAATTAATGAGTCCAAGCTTCGCCATCTGCAGGATGACTGATTATATCCTCATCACGGCTATACTCTTCCCCTTTTTGACACCATCTAAAAGGGTGAAAATGGGATAGAAAAGATGCAATAAACTCAAAAGACAAGTGTGCTCCATTGAGTGCTCCCTAAGGAAGGTGTGCAATCATTGAGAAGAAACCAATATGGTCCATGCTCGTAGACATATTCTCAAGATACACCCAAAATTAAATACCCTCATGTGCTTGTGAACTAAACATGATAAATGAGCATCAACAATTAGGAGACATGGTCCTTTTAATTAATACTAAAGAATGACCTTCTATTACACATATGCACGAAAGAACCTCAATTTTGGTAGTTATCACTTTGTCCATTTTTTTTGTTTGATATTTTTGTTTGTTCTTGTTTGTGTTGTGAAATATGGCCAGGTAGTAGACCAAGAGGAGAGGGGTGAAGTGACTCCACTTAATAATAATAATAATAAATCACCTACAATTTTTAAGTAAACTAAAGAAACTCTTTTGCATAGAGAAAAACAATAAGCACAATTTTGTGAACCCTGCAAAACTAACTATCATATAACATACATAGAACGGAGGTAGAAGATATGGAAACAAACCACACAGTACAGACAGAACATTTAGGTGGTTCGGGCATACACTATTGCACACCCTCCTTGTGTTTTGGTTGATTAACAAAAACTATATTCAGTTAGAATCATCATTAGTTTAGTCATATATCTTAATCATCTCATTTGTAGTGGTTTGTCTTCAGAGCTCAAATTAATCAGTTATTTGTATTGTCTTCTCTAGAATTAACCAATTATTTAGATTAATCGATTATTCTTGTTCTTGCTTCATCGAAATAATTGATTATTTTGATATTCATCCATAAATAAATAAAATAATCAATTATATTGACAACCACATCTTCAAGAATAATAATAATATTTTAAAATACTTGCCTTGATCTTTTCATTGGAGTGTCTCTACTATAATCTCCAAAGAAATGCTTTCAATCTCTCTCATTATTTATAAAGATGATTTGACCATTTAAATTACTCTTGACATGCTCAAAGAAAAAAATATTTGCTTACATGGCTTATGTGTGTGTGTGTATATATATATATGTATATATATATATATATGTATAATCTTATTTTTTTCTGCTAACCACAATGTGGCACACATTAAATGTATATTTGAATTTCTAAAAAGGTTTTTTATGTGTCAAGCATCTGGATGAAAGTTGGTTTGTTTATTATTTATCCTGACATCGTATTCAGATATGCATTAGACAAAACCTATGGTTTGTCTAGATAGACAATCTTTTCTGCAGTCTCGAAAGATGTCAACATTAAACACTTCATGTGTTTTATGCAAAATAAGAAACTGAGAATCAAAAGTGACATCAAAACTTTCTCATTCTCATGGTACGCAAAACACAACATTCGTTGAACTCCAAGTTGTATCTAATGCATATTTTTATGAGAGATAATGTTCACAAGAAGGAATCATCTACAAAAATCTCTAGAGGCTTTCAAATGAAAATTAAAGAAGAGATAGCTCAACACACAATATGTTGAACCACTCTTTTGTTTATCTCACGTTTTGGTGATAATTAAAACTCATGACTAAATAAATCTTATGTTTATGTCATATCATGTTCTGATATTAATCTGAAAACTCATGCATTTCATGTATAAGGTTGAACATTCAATGAGTGCATAACTATCTGCATAAATAATCCTCAAATGCACTATAGTAATATCACAGAAAAAACATATGTTATAAACACTATGTTTGAATGGCGTATTTTCTGACTGCTTAGATTTTTTATAAGTCCACAACATATACTGATATCATACTAACTCCAACTTCTGGAAAGTTGAAGTGGTTCAACTCCGACTCTAGTTCAACCCTGACACTTGGAGAGTTGAAGTGATTCAACTCCGACTCTTGGAAAGTTGACGTTGACCAACTTCAACTCCTGAAATGTTGAAGTTGACCAAACTCCAACTTCTAGTTAAACTCTGACTCCTGGTTCAACTCCGACTCTTGGTTCAACCCCGACTCCTAGTCCAACTTCGACTCTTGGGGAGTTGAAGTTGACTAACTCCAACTTCTCTACAGTCGAAGTTTCTATACTTAAACATCGATTGCCTCTATATTTCAAATGTTTCAAAATGTTTGTGGCGGCAACTAAAAATTCATATGTACTTCAACATGTTATATTATTATTTCTCTGTCTAACTAGAGATCTTTTTGTTGACTATTCTTCAAGGTAGGTGAGATATTATCAGTAGAAAACATGGACAGAAGACAACGTATAGGCTTCTGTCAGAAGACCTTTTAGTCTGACTCTATCTTCTGTACCTACAGATAAGACTTCTCTCTACACTAAGTGTCTGTTAGACAGAAGAAGAAGAAGAAAAGATGAAGAAGAGCAACGGCTAGAAGAGTTCCAACAGATCTCTTCAATGGATCTGTTCAAAGCCGCTCTATAATAGATGAAGCAAGGCTGAAGAACAACAAGAGAGCTTTCCTAAAATTTTTTGAAGAAGTGTACATCCAGTGAGAAGCCTCAACTCCACATACACTCAAAAAAAGAGAGAAGAGTTCGAGCCCATTCAAGAGAAGCCTTCAAAGCAGAAGTTTTTGAAGCATTCAAACTTTCCTCTCTTCACTCTCTCTGTGCTCATTGTAATTCTTGGGGCTGAGAGTTTTGAGTTAGTGTCAATCTTATAAAACTCTCAGTCTGTTCTTTCTTTTCTAAAAAAAAGTTCTGTCCAGCTGTAGGACTGTATACAGTGAGCCTCTTCCTGTGAGAAGAGAAGGCCAGTGGGGTTCTGGAGGTTTATGTCCATCTAAGGGACTGTTCTTAGCACTTCCTTTAAGGAAGAACCTACCTAGGGTTAGTGTCAGCAGAACTGCACTGGGGTTTGTTCCAGGAGGTTAGCTTCTTGACTTGTAATAGAAGTGAGTATCCTTCCTACTCGAAAAGGAAGAGGACCAGCGGGGAGCTGGGGGTTGTATATCCTTGGGGGGATTGTACCTCGGTTAGTGAAATCCCAAGATTTTACTTGGGGATTCCTTCTGTGAAGTACCGAACCAGGATAAAATTCTTGTGTTAATTTGTGTGATTGTTCATTTGCTTCCGCACTGCTACTCTCTATCACACACTATCACATTAACTAACCAAAGTTTTTAAGTGGTAATTTTCTATGTTTAAGTTTCTATTTCTATAGCGAATCTATTCAACCCCCCCCCTAGATAGCGTTTTGCCATACCAAGTGGGCCAACAAGTGGTATCAAAGCAGGTCTCTGAATATTCAAGAAGATCCAACGATCTAAGAGCAAAGATCAAATGGCAGCCCAAGGATTTGCTGAAGGCCAATCTGTCCACAGAACACCCTTGTTCGATGGTGAAGATTACAACTACTGGAAGACAAGGATGGAGTTCTTCCTCCAGGGCTATGACTATCAACTATGGACTATTATTGAAGAAGGAGATCTAATAGTTCTCAACCCAAGAAAGGAGTGGACAGACAATGACAGAAAATCTCTCTCACATAATAGTAAAGCCAAGAATCTCATTTGTTGTGTCCTGACAAGAAGCGAATTCAACAGGATCTCAACTTGCAAATCAGCAAAAGAAATGTGGGACAAGTTGAAGCTCACATACGAAGGGACTGACAAAGTCAAAGAAACCAGGATTGACATCTTGGTCACTCAATATGAGAAGTTCCAAATGCTGACAGGTGAGACCATTACACAAATGTATAGCAGATTTACTAACATAACTAATGGTCTTGCAAGGCTTGGAAAGATGTACAACACTGGAGATATGGTAAGAAAGATTCTCAGATCTCTACCAAGCTAATGGACTCCAAAAGTCATAGCCATCAAAGAAGATAATGATCTTACAACTATGTCATTAGAAAATCTTATAGGATCATTGATGGCACATAAGATCAACATGGAGCGACTATCTGAAAGCTCATCCAAAAAGAAATTTACTAATGCTTTCAAAGTTATAGCTGCTCCTTCCATCTCTTCCTCTTCTAGTTCAAAAAATGCAGGCTCTGAAGATAGTGATGTAGATGATGTACTGTCCAAACTTCAGAGAATTCTTAAGAAGAAGCATGGATCAAGAAGGATCTAAAAGAAGGAGAAAAAAGAGAAAGAACCAATTTGCTATGAATGCAGAAAACCTGGACATCTAAGACCAGATTGTCCAAAACTCAAGAAGACTGGTCAGCCAGAAAAATCCAAGAAGAGGCACAGGAAATTTAAAAGAAAAGTCATGGCTGCTGCTTAGGACAATGAAGAAGTCTCTAGTTCAGATTCAAAAAAAGAGCAGGTAAGTCTAGCCCTCATGGTAGGACTAGATGAGGTACATTCTGACCCATCTTTTGATTCTTGCACAGATTCAGGGTCAGAGTCTAAATATTTAGAATAAGTTTTTAAAGAACTTTATGATAAACATAAGGTTGTTGTGAAAGAATTAACAAATATCAAAAACAACCTTACTTACTTAGAAAACACTAATTCTGATCTTAAATCAGAAATGGAACAATTGGCAACACAATTGAAGGAAAGTAAAAATAATAATTATCTTTTGAATGAAGATTTAAAGAGCAAGAATAACGAAAAATTAGAGTTAGAAGAAAAATTAAAAACTCTAACTGAAGAAAATCTTTATCTAAAGAAATCAGTTAGAAAATTAACACAAGGTAAAACTTCTCTAGCTCTATGGTTAAAAGGGTCTAAAACTGACAACAATAAACAAGGCCTTGGATACAAACCTCCTGAAAAAGAAAAACAAGTTATAATTTCTGAAAATTATCCATTGCCAAAATTTGTGAAAGAAACCAAGATGCCTCAGAAAAAGGCCCATTTAATAAACAAGTTCTATCAAAAGAAAAATGTTTCTAAAAATCATGTTCTAAACAGATATCACAAAAACAATAAGAACTGCTAAACGAATTATATTCATTGTTGTTCTCATTGCAATAAATTAGGACACATAGTAAACACCTGCACAACTAGGCACCTAGTATGGATTCCGAAAGAATATTTTCATGTATCTAACCATCAAGGATCCAAAAATATTTGGGTACCTACTTTTGAATAAATTGTGTGACGGACCACATCATTCAAACCTGTTAACCTAATAACGAGCCTGACACGACTCCGCCTCCCGCGAACGAGCCGAAGCTTCGCAAGGGATATCATTCACACAAGTCCGTAGAAATATAAAGGAAACCACAGAAAAGAAGTAAACTTTCCATTCCATAAATATTTACATGAGATTTACATAGCCAGTTTCTCAACTAAAACCATAAACCTGTACAACAAAACCTGGGGCATACCCCGAGGTGTACAAAGAGAGAAAATTACACTGCTGGAGGTGGTGCAGACCCCGCTCCGCTACAGTGTGGCTCGGAACTAGAAGACCGTTGGGAAGCCTCCTGCTCTCCCTCACCTGAAAGGAGTAGGGGGGTGAGCCTCGCTAGTCACTGGCTCAGTAGGGAAACTCCCCCAAAGAATCCGAGCAAACCACAACTCAAGTAACCAAGCAGGAAGCTACGCTATAACAATTTATAGAATTATTTAAGCAAGATATTAAAGTTGTAACTTACTTACCGCTTGCTGATCTCGAAAGTAATGTTAATAAATAAATAAATGGAAAACTCAAACAGGTGTACGAGCTGAAGTAGGTAAACGCCAAACTCGGGTCGCGTAGCCTGGCTCGCGACACCAACAACCAACCCGGACAAACACACAGGTCTACCTCTCAGCCTCGCAGCCACGGACGAAAGGTCCAGCTGCCGCTCCACTAAACCAAACAAGAACTGTGGAGACCAACCAAACCACGACGCCTGCAGGTCACACCCCGCAGGCCCATGCCTGTCACCTTTAGGGACTCCAGCCTAAGCTCCCTAAAGTGAGGCACTGGAAAGAGGACTAGCTGGGGTCCAGTACGTCTACTGGTGTCCATCCCCCCAACTACGAGCGCGCTACAAGTGACTAAACACAAACTCTCACAAGTCACTGTCCCACTGCCGTCTTTCCCTCAGAAATTTTTGAAGCATTCAAGCTTTCCTCTCTTCACTCTCTCTGTGCTCATTGTAATTCTTGGGGAGATTCTTTTGGCTGAGAGTTTTGAGTTAGTATCAATCTCATAAAACTCTCAGTCTGTTCTTTCTTTTCTAAGAAAGAGTTCTGTCCAGCTGTAGGGCTGTATACAATGAGCCTCTTCCTGTGAGAAGAGAAGGCCAGTGGGGTACTGGCGGTTTATGTCTAGCTAAGGGTCTGTTCTTAGCACTTCCTTTAGGGAAGAAACTAGCTAGGGTTAGTGTCAGCAAAACCGCGCGCACTAGGGTTTGTTCCAGAAGGTTAGCTTCTTGACCTGTAATAGAAGTTAGTATCCTTCCTACTCGGAAAGGAAGAGGACCAGTAGGGAACTGGGGGTTGTATATCCTTGGGGGGATTGTACCTCGGTTAGTGAAATCCCAAGATTTTACTTGGGGACTGGACGTAGGTCTTCTTTCTGTGAAGTACCGAACCAGGATAAAATTATTGTGTTCATTTGTGTGATTGTTCATTTGCTTCCACACTGCTACTCTCTATCACACACTATCACATTAACTAACCAAAGTTTTTAAGTGGTAATTTTCTATATTTAAGTTTCTATTTCTGCAGCGAATCTATTCACCCCCCCCCTAGATAGCGTGCTGCCATACCAAGTGGGCCAACACAATAGTCCTACAAGCATTCACCCTCTGATACTGTGAAGAGTTACAACTCCAGCAAGCCATTACTCATCCTCTTCCTGTACTTTGCAACTCAACTCATTAAAGAAGATCTCTCCTAGAGAAAATGAGAACACTTTGCTCAACCCCCATGCACCCAAGGATCACCTCATTCTATTTTGCTAAGCATTGAAGGCCCAACTACTTTGAGCTTCTTGTTGCATCTCTTTCGCACTATTTAGATTCATTTATTCTACTTCACTTGGTGCATATTCATCTACTTATAGACATCTCTTCTTGCACTCCATTTTCTTGTTATTGTGATTCCTCCTTAGGGTATAAGGAGAAGACTTGTTGCACAAGAGTTTAGTTCCACCTTTGGTACAAGGTGAAAACTTGTTTATGAGATAGCAGGTGTGGTGTAGGAATGGCGAGAGGTCTATATCTTGTGTGTTTTCCTACTTGGGTAGAAGGAGAAGACTTGAAATGATCAGGTGCATGTTGTGGCACCAGCTAGAGGTGGATATCTAGTGTTGTACTATAGGCTGAGTTGTAGCTAGATAGTGGAATCTCAAAGAGTTTTCCCTTGAAGACTATCCATTCCCTTCAAGTTGTGCATCTTTATCAATATTACCTAAAAATTTTAGAGAAAATATGTAACAACCTGGATTTTAAATCCTAAATTAATAGAAATAAAAATATAATTAGTGGAGAGGTTTGATTAAAAGCACACCAATCAATATGGCAATTGATAAAATAGTCAACAATCGATACAGGTTGATCAACAATCGATATGAAACTTGGTTTATAACATCAATCGGTAGAAATATAATAGCAATCGATGTTGCCTAAGGGCAAT
This sequence comes from Colocasia esculenta, assembly GCA_014218235.1. Taxonomy (NCBI): domain Eukaryota; kingdom Viridiplantae; phylum Streptophyta; class Magnoliopsida; order Alismatales; family Araceae; genus Colocasia; species Colocasia esculenta. The sequence continues at coordinate 164,364,756 of CM024755.1, read as the reverse complement.
CGATGTGCATAACAGCAACCGGTGTTCGCTTAAGGGCAATCGATATTATAGAGACAATCGATATTATAGAGACAAAGTTTAAGGACCAATCAATGCTGGTCAACAATCGATGTTTAAGGACCAATCGATGTTGGTCAGCAATCGATGTTTGAGGACTAATCGATGTTGGTTAGCAATCAATGTTTAAGGACTAATCGATGTTGGCCAAGAATCAATGTTTGAGGACCAATCGATGTTGTCAACAATCGATGTTTAAGGACCAATCGATGTTGGTCAGCAATCAATATGGATTATAAAGGCAATCTATATATCAATTCGACTGGCCAAGATACAACATCGTCAGTCGAAGTGGAATTTCGTATATGACGAATTGAAACTTCGTATAGAAGAAAAAATAACGTTGTCAGTTGAAATGGGACTTCGGATATGACGAAGTTAGATTCGACTGATCACGACCAAATCGTGCATGACGAAGTGGAATTTCGTATATGATGAAGTGAAGGTTAGTATAGAAAAGAAAAGAATGTTGTTAGTCTAAATGGGACTTCAGATATGACGAAGTTAGATCCGACTTATCACGACCAAATCGTGCATAATGAAGTGGAATTTTTCATATGAAGAAGTGAAGCTTCATATAGAATAGAAAATAATGTTGTCAGTCGAAATGGGACTTCGGATATGATGAAATTAGATTCGACTGATCACGACCAAATCGTGTATGACGAAGTGGAATTTCGTATATGACGAAGTGAAGCTTCGTATAGAACAGAAAATAACGTTGTCAGTCGAAATGGAACTTCGGATATAACGAAGTTAGATTCAACTGATCATGACCAAATCGTGTATGACGAACTGGGCTTCGACCGATTATGACCAAATCGTATATGACGAAGTGGACTTCGTATATGACGAAGTTAGACTTCATATATGACGAAGCTAGCTTCGACTAATTATGACCAAATCACATATGACGAAGTGGACTTCGTATATGGTGAAGTTAGACTTCAGATATGATGAAGTTAGCTTCAACTAATCATGACCAAATCATGCATGACGAAGTTACCGATTAGTGCAAAACTAGGAAAAACGATAGTGCAAGAATATTCTTAAATATTATTAAATAGATATAAGATAAACATGAGTTTTGTTGTCACTAAAATAAAGGAATAGATTGTAGGAGTGGTTCAATATAAATGACAAATCCAATAGGGTTATTGGACCGATAGGAGGTAAACATAAGGAAAATCGTGTTAAATCTATACTGGATAATAAAAAGGGGTTAGTTAAGATAAACATGGAAAGTATGGACCACAAATCGTGACCGAACCCAAATCCAACAGGGGAGTCCGAATCTGCTCCCTAAAACTAACCAAATAGGAACGAACTTGTTACGGAAACAACTCTTATGAAAGTTCTGAATATGGTAGGACTACTAACAAGAGTATAGGAAACTACAAACTCGAAAATTGCACCATCATAGCGCTATAAAACCATCATAAGACCCACATAGCCAACCCTAGATCTTTCTATTCATTGTTGGGCGAATTTACGGGAGCAAGGGAACGAGCTGGCAGCAGGGATTCAAGGATTCTTCATCCCTTAGCGTCTGCTTCGACTTGTAAGAACTCTGGTATCAGAAGAAATCAAAGGTAGGTAATCTCGGGCACCAACTTAACATAGAGTATATCATCTGAAAATTCATTAAGTTTATTCTTATGTGTCCCTATTCTTCCTAATTTCACCATTCATGTAAAAAGTATCAAGTGTTTTTCCAAAACTTCGTATAAGATCTGGAGTTTTCTCGTTCTTCTCGAGTTTCATCCAACCAAGACCAACTAGGTCAAACCAAAGCCATAGATCTGTTTACTTTCCATTTCCAGTACCTTTCGTTTATAGTTTCATCCTAGGAACCCTAGATTTGGAGTTATGGATCAAGCAAGTGAGTCTACGTCATTTTCTTGGTCTTGTCAGCATGTTGATTAGTCTACATCTGTACTTTAAAAGCTATCAACCACATGTTAAAAACATTAATTACATGAATATGATTCTAACATTCTATATGGAAGTTATTGATCATACTCTCCATTGATTATGCCTCTTCGTCCTTATGTTCCAACTCAAAGTTAAAAATGTCTTGATATAATTTGTGTCATAACCATGTTGGTGAGAATACATGCTAGGTTTCGACGTGAGTCTACTATGTTTTCTTTCCATGATCCTTACTATGTCCTGACTTTCCTTATTGGATATGTTTTTCGATTATTGCATATGTTGTTGTTCCTTGCATATGTACTTAGGAAAGTCTCTGTACTCTATGGATTTCCTCATAGAGACCTAACTAGTTGTACCTTGAAGTTCCCTGAAGTTAAATGACTCTTTATTCCGTGTGCATCCTATTCTATTTTGGTCAAAGTTATTAAAGTTTATGGAACTTAAGAATAAGCTATATGCTATCTGAATTAATCTCTCAAGCTATTGCCATATCCTTGAACTCCATGGATGATCATATTCTTATTACTATGAGCTTGTCCTTGAAAATTTGTGGCCATAATATGTATTTGTGTTTGATCGCACAACATAGGACTTCGGTCCATTTTACTAATGCCTGTGCAAATAAGGGCCCTATCTGGTTCTGGGGAGGAGCGCCCCAACGTACTTATTAATTGCGGGAGTATGAACTTGTGGTGCGTGGCATGGCACCAGCATGTGTGCAAGATTTGTATGAATGTGCCTTCGTTTGATATGATACATTTGATCATGTGAATATGTGTTATTTGTATAAATGTGGTCAGTTCTTGTTCATTCGATAAGTACTCGTTCTTGAATTCCTTATTCAATGCTTGTGAAAGTCTATCTGATTCGTTATGAAAATTCTACTGAGTATTCTGCTCTAATTCGTCAATTGGTCTTGTTAGTAATATCATGCACACTTTTGTCTTTCACCTTGTAAGAATTTTACTTCTTAAAAATGTTAATTACTTATATCATTGTCCGCACTATGAGATGTAAATCCTACTGGGTGTTAGCGCGCTCACTCCTATTTTTGCAAACATTTTCAAGTAGTGATGATGAACTTATGAATACTGAAGGGGAGAGGCAAGAGTGAAGAGCACCCCAGACATCGTGCAACAGTGGCATAGTGCCTTTAGAGTTGATATAGACTCTTTAGTAGTTTATCCTATTCGAGTCTATCACGTATTTGAACAATGGGTCCTATGGTTGGCTCTGAAGTTTTAAGGATGTAATAAGGAGTTGATATTTGAATTAATTTTGGCTTATGGTTTAGTGTTGTCATCTTATTCTATATATATGTATTTGCTCTATTTATGATCCAAATGCAACTGTGTGCTCCGATTTTTCCATGTCGGGGCATGATCGTTTTATTGGTATCAGATATTTAATTCTTTAAGGTCCTAAGAGAATAGGAAGTAGAATGAAACTTGTTAAGACCACATGCATCAAAATTGTCATACCTAATGTGAGCTTGGGTAGAGCCATGGGAAAGGAGTCATATGTGTTATGATTAGATTCCTAACTAGCATTACCATTCTGAAGGTACTTATTCCTTCAATGGCTGCCGAGCGTGCACAGGCAAGAAACATGCAACAGACACTCCAAAACCTAACCCAGGCAATACTGCAAGCCACTCAGGGTGGTGGAAACCATGGGGTTGGTGAACTCCATAGAAATTTTCATAGCTTGAACCCACCAAGGTTCGAGGGTAGTACTAATCTAGACACTACTAAACACTAGATGAAGGAGATTGAGAGGGTATTTAGGGTCATGCAGTGCAACAACCTAGATAAGTTACTGTTGGCAACTCTCCAATTGGAAAAGGATGCCACAGCATGGTGGGAGTCTGTAGAAGCAACACTACAATGCCAACAAGTGACTTGGGAATAGTTTGTTGAACATTTCAACAACAAATATTTTTCTGAAAGGGTACAGGAGAAGAAGGCTATCGTGTTTGCAGCCTTAAAACAGCGTGGGCTTACTATAGCAGAGTATGAGGCTCAGTTCTCTCGCTTGGCCTAATATGATGCTCACCTAATCGGGACTGAGAGAATGAAGTCCAAACGGTTCTTGAATGGCTTGAGGCCCCAATATTTCACCCAACTAGTGCCAATGGACATTCAGACCTATGCTGACATGATAAAGAAAGCCCAACTACTGGAGGATGCTATGGAGACTACAGAAAGAATCAAGGGAAGTAGTGTAAAAAGGGAACATGTATCTGCCATTGGAAGATTCCAACCGACCATTGGGAGGAAAAGGCCCAGTGACGGTTTGATGGGACAATAAGATAAGAAGCCAAGGGAAGCAGGCAAGCAGCTGGCACTGGTCCCTTTAGAAAGATGCAAACACTGTGACAAGGCTAGTCACTGATCCGAACAATGCTGGAGAGCTCAAGGTAGATGCTTACGCTGTGGAAGCCAAGATCATAGGATCTCTGACTACCCTTGAACAAGGAGCAGACCTTGCAGGATAAACGTCAAAATGGCCAAAGGAGGCAAGCTTGCCTGCAAGCCATACTAGAACCAGAGACTGCTGAGGAAGGAGGAGTGGTGGAAGGTACTCTTAAAATACTTTCCATACCTACTTTTGTTTTATTCAATATTGGAGCCACCCACTCATTCATATCACAAGAATTCATTGACAGCCTATCCATAAAATCAGTACCAATGGGTGGTGAATTTCCAGTCACAACACCCCTTGGGCAAGGAACTAAACTCAACCAATATTATCTCTCTGCTAATGTTGACATCAGAGGAAAGAACCTACTAGCCGACCTGGTATGCATGGCCATGGAACACTATGATGTGATTCTAGGAGTTGATTGGCTGACTCAACATGGTGACAGTGTGAATTGCAGGAAGACTAGTGTAACCTTTAGCGAGTATTCAGGGCTGGTTTACTCAGGAACTAAAAACCATAAACACCTATCTCTTATCTCTACCCTTAGGGCCCATAGTATGATAAGGAAGGGGTGTGTAGCATTCTTTGCTTCAGTAGTGGAAGAAAATAAATATGTAAATATGGAGGACATCATTGTGGTTAAGGATTTCCCAGATGTGTTTCCAGAGAAGTTACCTAGTATTCCCCCTGAAAGAGAAGTAAATTTCTCTATTTCATTACTACTAGGAGTTGCCCCAGTTTCTAGGGCCCCCTATAGAATGTCACCGGCAGATTTGAGAGAGTTGAAGGAACAACTAATGGAGTTGTTAAAGAAGAGGTTTATCAGACCCAATACCTCACCATGGGGGGCCACCCATGCTATTTTTCAAGAAGAAGGATGGTTCAATGAGACTATGTATTGATTACAAGAAGTTGAATCAACTCACAATCAAAAACAACTATCCCCTTCCAAGAATTGATGAACTATTCGATTAGATTTCTAGAGCTAATTACTTTTCTAAGACTGATCTTAGATCTAGCTACCACCAGTTGAGGATTTCGAAGGAAGATATCCACAAGATGGCCTTCAAGAGAAGGTATGGGCATTATGAATTTGTAGTCATGCCTTTTGGACTGACAAATGCCCCTGCAGCTTTCATGCAGTTAATGAATGATGTGTGTCGGCCATATCTTGATAAATTTGTGGTGGTGTTCATTGATAATATCTTGATCTATTCAAAGACTAAGGAAGAACATGAGGAACACTTGAAGATAGCCTTATAGTTGCTAAGGGATAATCAACTGTATGTTAAGTTGAGCAAATGCGAGTTCTAGTTGGAGGAGGTGTCCTTTTTAGGGCATGTGATCACTAATAATGGAATTTCAATGGATCCATCGAAAGTGGAGGCTATAATGAATTGGGAGCAACCTACTAATGTGATAGAAATAAGAAGCTGTCTGGGATTGGCAGACTACTACAGGAGATTCATCAAAGACTTCTCCAAAATCGTTGTGGCTCTAACTAGACTGACTAGGAAGGAGAATCCATTTGTATGGATAGAAGAGTGTGAGAGGAGTTTCTACACTCTGAAGGAATGTCTGACTTTAGCTCATGTCCTTGCCCTACCCACTGAAGGGGGAGGATTCGAGGTGTATACAGATGTGTCAGGCATTGGATTAGGATGTGTATTGATGCAGTCAGGTAAGGTGATAGCATATGTCTCTAGGCAATTGAAGATACATGAAGTTAATTACCCCATCCATGATTTAGAGTTAGTAGCAGTGGTGTTCGCATTAAAAATCTGGTGACACTATCTTTATGGTGAACAATTCAAGATATATTCAGATCGTAAGAGTCTGAAGTACCTCTTTTCACAGAAAGAACTTAACATGAGACAACGGATATCACCTAGGGAAAGCTAATTCCGCAGCGGATGTTTTGAGCAGAAAGCCTGAGGCATCACTATCCAACTTAATGGTGGGAGATTGGAGATTGCTAGAGCAATTCACTAACCTAGACCTGAATATAAAGGACGAAAATGATTGTGTGTTGATTGCCAACATCATCATACAATCGGACCTTGTCACTGAGATCAGAGAACAGTAAGGCAACGATCCTTTCCTGGTGGAGATTAAGGATAAGATAGATCAAAGGCCGTATTTCTCCATAGCTAATGATGACAGATTAGTATTCAAGGGAAGGACATGTGTACCTGATAATGAAGAACTGAAGAGGAAGTTGATGGTTGAAGCCCATAGATCTAGGTATACAATCCATCCTGGAGCCACTAAGATGTATCAAGATGTTAAAAGAACTTATTGGTGGCCAAACATGAAAAGAGAGGTAGCTAAGTTCATGGCACGATGCTTGACTTGTCAGCAAGTTAAGGTAGAACATCTCCGACCAGCAGGTGTGTTACAACTCTTAGACATACTTGAGTGGAAGTGAGAAAGTATAGGAATGGACTTCATCATGGGATTACCCAAGACTTATGTTGAGAAACCAGACAATATGAAGATCTGGAACTAAGAAAGGATTTGACTTATGTTGAGAAACTAGACAAGATCCTAGATCAAAAATTACAACAACCGAGGAACCGAGCCATACCTATGGCAAAGGTCCAATGGAGCCGGCAAGGAGTGGAAGAAGCTACATGGGAATCTGTAGAAAGAATGAAGAACAGTCACCTAGAACTATTTTCAGGTATCATGAAACTATTACTTGATAGCTTAAGAATTTGGGGACCAAATTCTTTTAAGTGGGGGAGGGTGTAACAACCTGAATTTTTAAATCCTAAATAAATAGGAATAAAAATATAATTATGGAAAGGATTGATTAAAAGCACACCAATCAATATGGAAATTTATAGTCAACAATCAATATGGGCTGGTCAACAATCGATATGAAACTAGGTTTATAACATCAATCAGTAGAAATATAATAGCAATTGATGTTGCCTAAGGGCAATCAATGTGCATAACAGCAATCGATGTTCGCTTAAGGGCAATCGATATTATAGAGACAATCGATGTTTAAGAATCAATCGATGTTGGTCAGCAATCGATGTTTAAGGGCCAATCGATGTTGGCCAGCAATTGATGTTTAAGTATCAATCGATGTTGGTCAACAATCGATGTTTGAGGACAAATCGATGTTGGTCAGCAATCCATGTTTAAGGACCAATAGATGTTGGTCAACAATCGATATGGATTATAAAGGCAATTTATGTGTAAGGCAATCGATATATCAATTCGACTGGCCAAGATACAATGTCGTCAATCGAAGTGGAATTTCGTATATGACGAAGTGAAGCTTTGTATAGAACAGAAAATAATGTTGTCATTCGAAATGGTACTTCGGATATGACGAAGTTAGATTCGACTGATCATGACCAAACCGTGCATAACGAAGTGGAATTTCATATATGACGAAGTGAAGCTTCGTATAGAACATAAAATAATGTTGCTAGTCAAAATGGGACTTTGGATATGACAAAGTTAGATTCAACTGATCACGAACAAATCATGCATGACGAAGTGGAATTTCATGTATGACGAAATGAAGCTTCGTATATAACAAAAAATAACGTTGTTAGTAGAAATGGGACTTCGGATATGACGAAGTTAGATTCGAATGATCATGACCAAATCGTGCATCATGAAGTGAAATTTCATATATGACGAAGTGAAGCTTCGTATAGAACAAAAAATAACGTTGTCAGTTGAAATGGGACTTCGGATATGACAAAATTAGATTCGACTGATCATGACCAAATTTTTCATGACGAAGTGGAATTTCGTATATAACAAAGTGAAGCTTCATATAGAATAGAAAATAACGTTGTCAGTCGAAATGGGACTTCGGATATGACGAAGTTAGATTCGACTGATCACGACAAAATCATGCATGACGAACTGGACTTCGTATATGATGAAGATAGACTTCGGATATGATAAAGTTAGCTTCGACTGATTATGACCAAATCGTATATGGCGAAGTTAGACTTCGGATATAATGAAGTTAGCTTTGACCAAATCATATATGACGAAGTGGACTTCGTACATGACGAAGTTAGACTTCGGATATGATGAAGTTAGCTTCGACTGCTAATAGCCAAATCACGCATGACGAAGTTACCGATCAGTGCAAAACTAGGAAAAATGATAGTGCAAGAATATTCTTAAATATTATTAAATAGATATAAGATAAATATGAGTTTTGTTGTCATTAAAATAAAGGAATAAATTGTAGGAGTGGTTCAACATAAATGACAAATCAAATAGGGTTATTGGACCGATAGGAGGTAAACATAAGGAAAATCATGTTAAATCTAAACCTGATAATAAAAATGGGTTAGTTAAGATTAACATGGAAAGTATGGACCATAAATCGTGAGCAAACTTGAATCCAGTAGGGGAGTCCGAATCTACTCCCTAAAACTAACCAAATAGGAATGGACTTGTTACGGAAACAACTCCTATGGAAGTTCTGAACATGGTAGGACTACTACCAAGAGTTTAGGAAACTACAAACTCAGGAAATGCACCATCACGGTGTTATAAAACCATCGTAAGACCCCCCCCCCCCCCCCATAGCCAACCCTAGATCATTCTCTGTGTTGCTGGACGAATTTTCGAGAGCAAGGGAACGAGCTGGCAGCAGGGATTCAAGGATTCTTCATCCCTTAGCGTATGCTTCGACTTGTAAGAACCCTGGTGTCAGAAGCAATCAAAGGTAGATAATCTCGGGTACCAACTTAACATACAGTATATCATCTGAAAGTCCAATAAGTCTATTCTTATGTGTCCCTACTCTTCTTGATTTCACCGTTCATGTAAAGAGTATCACGTGTTTTTCCAAAACTTTGCACAAGATCTGGACTTTTCCCGTTCTTCTTGAGTTTTATGCAACCGAGACCAACTGGGTCAAATCAAAGCCATAGATCTGTTTACTTTCCATTTTCAGCAACCCCTTTCTTTTATAGTTTCATCCTGGGAACCCTAGATTTGGAGTTATGGATCAAGCAAGTGAGTCTATGTTGTTTTCTTGGTCTTGCCAGCATGTTGATTAGTCTACATATGTACTTTAAAATCCATCAACCACATGTTAAAAATATTAATTACATGAATATGATTCTAACGTTTCATATGGAAGTTATTGATCATACTCTCCATTGATTATGCCTCTTCATCCTTATGTTCCAACTCAAGGTTAAAAATATCTTGATATAATTTGTGTCATAACCATGTTGGTGAGAATACATGTTAGGTTTCAACGTAAGTCTACTATGTTTTCTTTCCATGATCCTTACTATGTCTTGACTTTCCTTATTGGATATGTTTTTTGATTATTGCATGTACTTTCGTTCCTTGCATACGTAGTTAGGAAAGTCTCTATACTCTATGGATTTCCTCATAGAGACCTAACCGGTTGTACCTTGAAATTCTCTGGTGTTAGAGGACTCTTTATTCTGTGTGCAACCTATTCTATTTTGGTCAAAGTCATTAAAGTATATGGAACTTAAAAATAAGTCGTATGTTGTCCGTATTAATCTCTCAAGCTATTGCCATATCCTTGAACTACATGGATGATCATATTCTTGTTACTATGAGCTTGTCCTTGGAAATATGTGGCCATAATATGTATATGTGTTTGATCGGCACAACGTAGGACTTCAGTCCATTTGACTAATGTCTATGCAAATAAGGGTCTTGTCTGGTCCTGGGGAGGAGCGCCCCAACGTACATATTAACCACGGGAGTATGGACTTGTGGTGCGTGGCATGGCACCGACATATGTGCAAGATTTGTGTGAATGTGTCTTCATTTGATATGATACATTTGATCATCTGAATATGTGTTATTTGTGTGAATGTGGCTAGTTCTTTTTCATTCGATAAGCACACGTTCTTGAATTCCTTGTTCAATGCTTGTGAAAGTCTATCTGATTCGTTATGAAAATTTTGTTGAGTATTCTACTCTAATCTGTCAATTGGTCTTGTTAGTAATATCATGCATGCTTTTGTCTTTCGCCTTGTAAGAATTCTGCTTCTTAAAAATGTTAATTACTTATATCATTGTCTGCACCATGAGATGTAAATCCTACTGGGTGTTAGCGCGCTCACACCTATTTTCCTAAATGTTTTTAGGTAGTGATGATGAATATATAGATACTAAAGGGGAGGGGCAAGAGTGAAGAGCACCCCAGACATCGTGCAGCAGTGGCATAGTACCTTTAGAGTTGATATAGACTTTGTAGTAGTTTATCCTATTCGAGTCTGTCACATATTTAAACAATGGGTCCTATGGTTGGCTCTAAAGTTTGAAGGATGTAATAAGCAGTTGATATTTGAATTAATTTTGGCTTATGGTTTAGTGTTGTCATCTTATTCTATATAGTTATATTTGCTCTATTTATGATCTGAATAAAACTACGTGTTTCGATTTTTCCACGTCGGGGCATTACAAAATAGGTATAAGCGTACTCGACAGTAGGATTTACATCTCAATGTGCAAGCATGCTTTAAGTGATTAATCATTTTAACATGGCAAGACAATGACAATATGCAAAGCATAAAACAAATCTAGTAGTTGGTATCATAACAAGCTGAACATGAAGTAGAGAGGCAAGTACTTACAATCAAGAATATTAGGATATCAAGTAAGAGTAGACAAAATAACGAGTTCAAATGAAGAGTGTTTAGCAATACTCAAGTGATCAGATCTAGAACATCCATTTGCACATATTGAACCTCACATCAGAAGATAACAAAGATTTATTAAGATTGACCATATAGCATAGCTTTTGTACATAGCATCCTTATCGAACATATCATAACTTATCACACACAACTTGTGACGACCCAACCAGCAAACTGGCCCAACAACCCTGCCAGTTGGTAGACTTCCTAGGAAGGTCACCCATCCTGGGACTACTCCCAACTGAGCACGCTTAACTTCAGAGTTCTTTTCCTGCTCGAGCTCTGAAAATGACTAGTCCGGGTTGTTGGTAGTCTGCTGATTTAGTCCATTTAACATATTCTTATATGGGGTGCTACAATCTACCCCTCTTATATAAGCGACGTCCTCGTCGCTGCTCACATATAGCACACAATCAAACCCCAGGCAGGCAGGATTCTAGAGGTGGCCCCCACAGGTTCAAGAGGTGGCTCCCACTATGTAGCACTTTGCGCCATTATGGCTTCAAGAGGTGGCTCCCATAGCGTAGCACTTTGTCCTGTGTGGCACTTAGTTCCTGCACTTCCGGCTAGGTAAGGCTCTGATACCATTTGTGACGACCCAACCAGCAAACTGGCCCAACAACCCTGCCAGTTGGTAGACTTCCCAGGAAGGTCACCCATCCTGGGACTACTCCCAACTGAGCACGCTTAACTTCAGAGTTCTTTTCCTGCTCGAGCTCTGAAAATGACTAGTCCGGGTTGTTGGTAGTCTGCTGATTTAGTCCATTTAACATATTCTTATATGGGGTGCTACACAACTTATTACGCATATCAGAACTTATCATGCATAACCTATCATGCATATTAGAACTTATCAGACATAACTTGTCACGCCCCCAATTTTCAGAGGAATAAACTAGGTGCGTGAGGATCACATATGAATCACGCAGTCAAGTAAATCAGAGCGGAACTAAGTAAAGTAATGAGATGAGACAATATTGGTATAAAACATCAACTCTTTATTCCATTAACTTTCAATGTCAAATTACAACCTCTAAAGCTTAGAGCCAAAACATAGGGCCCATTCATTGAAAGGAAAATTACATCGACTTCTTCAAACTAAATATTACAGACTCCATTTATGCCTAAGCACAACCTACGAAAAACTCTCTGGTACTTTCTTCACTCGAGCCCGTCCCCTTCAGGTTCAATGTCTAGTTCATCATCAGCTAAAAATGGTTAAACAACAGTATGAGATAACACCCATTAGGATTTACATCTCATGGTGCAGGTAATGATATAAGTAATTTAACATTGTATCATGCAAGATACTATCATGCAATATTCATGGGACAAAGATGATCATGATATTGATATAGATCAATCTCAGAGATATAACATGTACTTGACAAGAGAGCGGATCAGTAAACATTTACCAAGTGAGAAGAAACGATCACCAATAGTGTAGATGACAATATGATCATTATCTAATGGAAGAGCGAGTCATGAGATTCAATATCCAATATCATATACGAAGAACAGTACGAGTGGAATTTGATTGAATTCCAGTGAACACTGACATATTGGATTCAATAGTAGTGACATATACAATAGAATTAGCCATTAACAGTTCAATCATATCAATTTGTCAATCAATCATTCAATAACAATGTCGGTTAGGTTCTATGTCAGACACCCCAGTGGATCATATACTTTCACAATTATAAGTATTTCGGGTGCTCCTCCCAGGGCCAGACTGGGCCCTTATATACACAGGCATCAGTCATGAACCGAAGCTCCATTTAATTTCTAGTAATTCAATTTCATTTATGGCAAACATGATTTCCAAGAATAAGCTTATTGTATGATGACTTAACATCATTCAAGAAATAGAGAAGATGACACAAATGATATAGAGAATATGACTTGGAATTGACATGTGCAATCACTGCGATACTAGTGAGGATAAGACACATGTCTGCTCAGTTAAATCGATCTACTAGTAGAAAACTCTTGGTAGAACGCACACTTGTCAGATGATGCATTTACCATTGCACACTAAAAGTCTAGTGCATTTACAATCAGATTAATCACATGAATAGGTCAATAGAAACACACCGTAAGGTTCGACATGATTTCGACAATAGGTCAAAGATTTAATGGTACAACCAGCTCATCAACCACATGGGAATCTGTGGTCAGAAGAGACTTATGGAGGCTTTGGTCAAAGAATCACTAGTCCGGCAGAAGGAATATCCGACGGAGAGTTCATCCAAGCCAAGAAGGGGTTTCCTATCGTGCAAGAGTGTATGCGCATATCACGCATGTGAATCGCTCAGGTATGTGTATGAGTGTCTTTTAAATCTGATTATGGAAACTTTGCAATAGGCAAGTAACAAGAGAGATAAATCAGGAAATAAAATCATGCATGATCAATTTTTAACAAGTTGTCATGTGCTTATTTTAACAAGTTTGACAACAAGGCAAAAAAGAGAACAATCGACAAGTAGAGAACATGATCAAGACTTTAAGAGCAATTAGAACAATGTTAAAATAGTTAAAATTTAATCAATGGTTGAATTAATGCATGACAAGACCTTCTATAACCTTTCTAGAATAGAGCAAACACAAACATGCCAAGAAACGACAAATAATGACGAAAATCGGGACGCATGCCCCTTAAAAGACAAATGTAGTCCCATCCCTTCCACTTCTAGGGTCATAACTCAATGATTTCTTATGAAAATATGGAACATGAATATACCATCTTGAAGCCCTTTGAATAAGAAATCCAAAAAAGAAAACAGCTCATCAATTTGAGGTCTATAGGAAACATTATGGTCAGTTAAGCTGACATTGCATGGAATGAGGGTTGCGACAGGATACCTATCGCGTTCTAAACGTGACAGGTCGATCCGTCACTTTCTGGACAGGTGTTTTAGGTTACCAAACATGACCAGTTCGACTCCTACTTGGACTGATGTGACATAGGGCACTTCCAAGGCTTATAACTCACAATATAGAGCATGAAAAATTATTAAACTAAGTTCATTGGATTGCTATCTCACTAAGCTAACTACAGTAATGAGGAATTATAAGCTAACTACAGTACTGGGTCAACTTGACTCTGTGGGACAGTCCATGGAAAACTAACACAATAGAGTTGTTTCAATCACTGCTCTCTACACACACCATGAAACAGAGAGATTTTGGTCTTGTTTGAAAGTAGACTCAAAGGAGAACATTATTCATGTTGAGTGCTTGATCTAAAAATGACTAAGATGAGAGATAGAAGACTCATAAGTCAGTGCAACGATTTCATAGGGCAAACGACTACTATGATGATACGAGATCTATTTAGATGACACAACAAGAAATAAATTGGGGGAAATATTATAAACATGATCTAAACATATGTATGCAAGCATGTGAAAGTTTAATTAGAGTTTTTCCCATACAAGACCTGCCTTTGAGTATTAAGAATCAAGTCGTCACTTCAGAAACCCTAGTTGGATAGGTTGTAGGAGAATGCCTAATACTCTCGAACCACTACATGAAAATTAGAGAAAACACCCATAAAAGAAGCTAGACTTAGAGATCTTTCTAATGGTATATGGTATGCTAGGTATGGTCATGGTTCCACTAATCTTTGAATGCTATTAAGACTTGGCTTCGGTTCTGGTCGCAGCAGCAATACGTTGGAGGAGAAGAAGAAGCCCACGATTTCCAAGCCTTCTCCCTTATTTCCCAGCCTCCAAGAGCTTCCAGCAACGTCATAAGAAAACCCTAGGGTCGTCCCATGGTAGAAAGGGGCTCAATTTATAGAGATATGTGTGTTTAGTCGTCCTATTGGGATTAGGAAACTTGGGCTATGAATTTTGGGACTTGTTGCCATCGTTTTTATATTTCTCTCCCAATTAGTGATGGAAACACTTTATAAAACTTTCCATAGGTTGTATCCTCAATTTGGGCTCATTTGGTGGTTCACTAATGGTGTATTGGGTGAGAATTCCTTTCCTTAACCTTACTTAGTTAAGATTTTCGAATTTTGGAATAATTTTTTATTTGGAATTTACTCATGGCCCAAGAGACATCTCTTGGCCTGTTTCTTTTATTAGGTTGTTAATACCCATTATGTAAAGTCTACCCATAATTTTTGTTTTGAGTTTTGACCCCTTTATGTATATGTGATAATGGGTTTCCAACTTATTTCTTAATTATGATAATAAGTCGCAATAATTCTTAAAATTGGTCCAAGAGATTTTTCTTGGCCCAAATTTCTTTATGGGTCATTAGAGAGTATTATTTAAAGTCTAATTATAATTTTTATGAAATTTTTAGATATGTATTTGCACATGTGATGATAGTGCGTATGTTCTTACTAGTTTAAATAGTCCTTTATCGATTTATCACCTAATTCTCAATTATTGAAATTCTTGGGTGTTACATAACTTATCAGTACAATGCTAAACACCACAAGTCAATTACTCTCATGGTTATGATTACTTTGGGTGCTCCTCTCAAGATTAGACAAAGTCCTTAGATGCATAGGTATTCTTATCAAACAATTTTTGATACTTTTGAGAAGATTGGACTGAAGTCCCTTATAAAATACTTTTCATACTTTTTAAAAACATTTTTCATAATCTTGGCCAAACAAATTCCAAGAAACAAGCTTGTGGTATGAACATAGGACATGATCTCAAGGACTTTATAAGATGGATGGACATTCGAACATGACAGAGACATATAGCTATTAGATCAGAGGTAAAACATGGGTAGACATAAGTCTGCACAGTCTAGATAAGGTACGGTCAAGGGACAAAGAGACGTGCGCAAGTTAGACAACATATTTAGAGTCACTCCCATAGATATGGGCACATTTAAATGTAATGATCGGGTTTCTTATATAGGCCAGTTGAGACACATCATATAGGTCTAACGTGGCTCTTGATAAATAGTATGGGTACGGTACAATCTACTCGTCAACCATGTGGGAATCCATGAGCAAAGGAGACTTTTAGAGGTCTTGATGAAGTCATTCTAGTTTGACATAAGAAATACCTGATGGAGGGTCCGTACATCACCAAGGGGTGTTCGTAGTAATAACTCAGTATGGATCATGCTCTATCGAGGAGTCATGAATCCAAATAAAAAATAATACATATGTCCTAAAAATCACATCCTCATAACTTGAAGCACAGCTATCACATGGGTTTAAAAATGAATGCATTCACATGATCAAATTTGTTTTAAATTAACATGTATTGCACAATTTCAATCAACATGGAGCAAATGATAAGAAAAAGTACGATAAGAACATCATGATAGCGATATTTCTCTTTAAGTATTTACCACTTAAATTTATTTAGGACTATATGACACATTTTAAGACTAAAACAAACTTAATATCTCATGTTTGACCTTTATGAGACCATCAAAAACAGAAATACGAATAATCCAACGAAGACAATATAGACGTGCCTATAGGGTCTAGGGTGTCTAGAGAGCACCTTAAGGGGGTGGAGCATCTAGCCCATCCTAGTTGCACCCTGAGACCCTAACGTGACTCGAAGACCATCTGGACACGCTCACAGGGTTAGGCGTGTCTAGAGAGGCGCCTTAAGGGGGTGGTGCATCTAGCCCATCTTAGTTGCGCCTTGGGACCCTGGCGCGACTCTAGTCGCACCAGGTCAGCTAAGAGCAGTCATGTTAAGTCGACTAGGAGCATCTAGGATCTGGGGTCCAAAAATCTTGATTTCAGCCAATCTCAAAATAAGACCTATTTTCTCAACTTCCAATGTAATAAAAAGAGAGGAAATACATCAAAAATATTGTTAACATGACCCTAAACCTACAAGAACATTCAATTAGACGAAATCTAGTGTTTTTCCCATGTTTTAAGAAGGTCTGTGAAGAAACTTAAAAACAGAATACCTAATCCTAAAACACTTAATACACATGATTAACTGATTAAATTTGGGGAAAATATCATGGTTCGAATCTAGACATGCCAAAGATTCATAGTATCTGTTGAACAAGATTCTATCATGACTAGGGTAAGGTTTACATGATATTAAATTGAAAATGCATGAAAACATACATAGTGATGATGTCATTGAAAATACGATATATCCTCTTGATAAAAATTACGGATAATGATCAAACATGATATAAACATGGGGATGGATCTAGAATGGGATAACAGAGATAGATCCATAAAATACATGCAATAGACAAGATACAAATTGGGGGAAGCGTTATTATCATGTTGTAGATATCAATATTGACCTACACATTCGTTTAATTAGGATTTGGGCCGAGGCTATCCACCTTTTGTGTTGATCTAAGTGAAATTGATGAAGAACGATGGAGAACTCGATAGGTCGGGGATGGAGACAAGGTTCTCTACTTCTCCCATGTTCATCAACTTATCAACAGCCACAACATCCCCTAACTAATGCTAGGGTTGCAAAGAAGTGAGTTTTTTTTTTTTTTGGTTAGAGATACCTAGTGGCTTGCCACTAGGTGAACGACAGCCTGTCCCGGGTTCAAAACCCGGGACCCCACCCACCCTCCTTGCGCCCTTGGCCTTTTAAATCCTGAAAGAAACAACTTATAAATCCTCAAAAATCGCCTGAGTGAAACCGCTGCAGGATCGAACCTGTGTACGCCTGGTGTGCTTGCGAGGGTCCCAAACAGTTGGGCCGCCCCCTTGCGCACTCAAAGAGATGACTTATAAGATGTATTTATAAAGCTAGGTCAAGAGATGTTCAATTTAGGCAACTTTCTAAAGGGTGCCAATGGGGCTATAAATTGGACCTCTCTCAATGGGAATTTGTCATCTTTTGGATCCTTATTGACGGAAGGAATGACAAAAAATTTGTACCCCATCATTGAGCTAGATTTTATTGCAAATTTTGAGTCCAATTAGGCTTAGAATTAAGCCTTTCTCTCACATGGGTTGGTGAGTTACAAATTTTGGGGATTATTTTTTTAATTAGATCCTATGTTGGTAGAAATACACATTCAAGGGTTGAAATATATTATTTAATCTCCAAATATAAATTATTTGGTATTTTATTTAATATCCCACATGTGAGAATGGGTTCTTCATTGGCCTAATCATGTAATTGACCCAATTTCATTGCTAGATATTGTAAAACTTTATTTAGTTTCTAATAAAAGTTTTAAATTTAATACATAGTCTATACTTTCATATGTGATAATAAGTTTTATGTATTTATTTAAGTATTTAAAAATTCAGGTTGTTACACTTTCAAATTTAAAAATCAAGATTTTACATTATGTGAGCTATAATAAGAGAATTCCTAAATTTCAACATCGAAGGTGATTACAAAATAATGACAACAAAACTACAGACTATTCCTTTATCATTTATTTAATCTGGCATTCAAGAGTTTACATCTCAAAGGTGAGTTATAACAAGGGAGTGTATGAGTTTTACCACTTTACTAGATAAGGACTTGTTAATCGAGAAAGATATGACAATTACTTCGTAACTTTATTTTCAATTGATTGTTCAAGATTTTACATATCAAGCATGAACTATAATAATTTTCACTTTACTCATGTGGGCACCTTATCAAGGAGGCATGGCCACTATATTAGAATTTAGCTTTAAATCCAAACTTTTATATTTTTATGCAACCTATAGCAAGGGAATTTCCAAATTTGGAAAAATACATAATATATACACCGCTGAAATCACTAGTATGCTCATATATATCTTTCAAATCTTCGTCTCATCAAGTATACCCAATCTTCAGAGAAAATTGATCAGTTATACCCTTAGAATTAACTGACTCTTAAAATATAAAGAATATTCCACCAAACAATGGATGGAACTGTGGGGTAGGGATTGAAAGACAAAATTACCTTTGTGTTTGTGTGTGTGTGTGTGTCTCTCTCTCTCTCTATAGAGAGAGAGAGAGGTGTGCAGGGTGGGAGGGGGTGATCATCTCTTAACCCAACTATGCTCGGATCGGCCTTGGCTGTTGGAATCTGACCTTAGCTTGTGGTTAAGACGAACTCTTAAAGAGTTAATTATATACATATCCCTGAAACCTCCCGTACTCTCAAGTATACCCTTCAAATTTTTGTCTCATCAAGTCTATCCAAATTTAGAGGAAATCATAGTTATATCAACCGTCAAACTACAAGGAATAGTGGACAGAACTGTGGAAGAAATAAAAAATAGAGAGAATTAATTGTTGGTCCCTGGCAGGGGCCAACACTTATTTTCCCATCCCTATCAGCTTTTCCCTCAACGCATAGTCCCTGCTTTATGCGGGTTATAATTTCCAGTCCTTGACGTTAACCGACGTTATCCATCTTCTCCTAAATGCCAATTCTACCCCTAGCCACAGCTGACCCGTGAGCGTCGCCGGCTTTAAAGCCTTTCGAAGAAGGCACGCAATGGCAAAACGCTTCTCGCCGCAGCGCTGCGAAGAGGAGTGCAGGGTTGCCGTTTGGGTGAAAGATTCTGGCCTCCGGTGAACTTTCCTAAGTTGGTCGTCGTTTCCTTCTATCCGCAGTGAAGGTGGGTTGGTCAGTGGCATTCCGATAGACATTGGTTCCACCTACCCCCTTTCTCCTCCGTAGATCCACATCCGTTAGTCGCCAGAGGCTTTTCTTGCCAACAATGTTTCATCCAGATCCGGTAGTAGTAGTCAGAGGCTTTTGTCTCACTACTATTTGTTATTTACTCCACTTTTTCATGCAGTTCTCAAATCCACATTTTTCTATTCTGAATGCAGGAGTTATCTACGTTAATACTAACCACCAGTTTTCTACTTACAGAGTTACAGTAGAGTAAAAAGACATGTTACTCTGAAAGTATTTACTGTGGTAACTGTGTTACACAGTAACTGTGTAAGAACTTGTGAAGTAGTTACATATGTTAACTGTGTAAGTATGTAATTACCTTTTTTTTTTCTACGTAAGTGTATAAGTATTTGTATTTCTAACGATGTAACAACTTTTGAAGTAGTTACAAAGTTAACTATGTAACTGCATAAGTATGTAATTACCTACTTTCTTTGTACGAAAGTCTATAAGTACTGTATTTGTTAACTGTGTAACAACTTTCCAAGTAGTTACACAGTTAACTGTGTAACTGAGTAACTGTGTAACAACTTCAAAAGTAGTTACATATGTTAACTGTGTAAGTATGTAATTATCTCTCTTTTTTTCTACGTAAGTGTGTAAGTATTTGTATGTCTAACTGTGTAACAACTTTCAAAGTAGTTACATAGTTAACTGTGTAACTGCGTAAGTATGTAATTACCTACTTTCTTTGTACGTAAGTCTATAAGTACTGTATTTATTAACTATGTAACAACTTTCCAAGTAGTTACACAGTTAACTGTGTAACTGTGTAACAACTTCTCAAGTAGTTACACAGTTAACTATCTAAGTGAGTAACTGTGTAACTACTTGAGAAGTAGTTACATATTTTAACTATGTTACACAGTTAACTGTGTAACTGTGTAACAACTTTGCAGAGTGTGTTTATTTGATGAGTTCCCAATTTATATGTTGTGGACATGCTGCAAAAGTGTAGCTGCATTTTCAATCCTTAAGGACCATTGAAGGGGTGTTGAAATTTTTTAAGTGCAATCCCTATCCATCAACTTGTATTTGTACTGCACAAGAATCGGATCATTATACACACCAAAATTGTAGGATCTAGAGAAATTACCACCTTTGCGATGGCATCTACTGGTTCTTCCTCGATGAAAGTACCACCTCTGCGATGTTTATGTGGATATGGGTGGTGTGATATACTAACAAGTCACACTACTAACAATCCCAATCGCAAATATTATAAGTGCAAGGTCCGTATATGCTGTGGACTTCGTGGCACTGATTATTTCTTTGTAATGCTCAGTATAGGTGAGGCCTTACATTGTTGAAGTACTATGTTCATTCTTCTTTGTTGTGCAGAAAGGATCATGCAAGTTCTTCATGTGGTGTGATGATTTTTTGGCTGTTGGGCCATCATGTAGTGTAAAGTGCGAATGTAACAGAGATGAGATGATGCAGAAACTAGGTGTAGAGAATGAAATTTTAAGAAAACAGGTACAAGAACTTCAACTTCAGCTAGAGAAGAAGACTAGGATTGCTACAACCCTTGGTCGAGTAATATCCACCTTGACAACAGAGGAGGCTGATAATTAAAGGATGTTCAAGCTTCAAGTTAGGTTGTCTCTCGCATGTTAGTCACAAAATGAATGTAAATTAAGCATGTTGTATGAGGGAAGGCAAGGAAATGTGTACTCTCTAGAATGGGTTCCATTTTGTTTAGTTATAGAATATTGTATAAATTAAGCATGTTAGATCGGGGAAGGCAAAGACATATGTACTGACCACATTTCTGTAAAACAAAGATCATGTGGTTCCTGGGTAATGTTCTTTAGTTCAATAATGTATCTGACTACTAAAATTCCTCGCATCCATGGCAATTAAAATACAACAGCAGCCATAAAATGCTTGTAACTCACTACTATAATATAACTTGTACGTATGCAAATCCCATATTCTATTATCATTATTATTAGAGTATGTGAATTGAGTTTTGAAGATGATATAGGTGAGCACTATATTGTAAGTTAGATGATATAGGTATAGGTTGTTAGATGTTCTCTTAATGCGCAAGAGCATGATTTAAATCCACAAGGGGAATTTAATGTAAGTACTTGTACCAGTAACTGTGTAACAACTTTTGAAGTAGTTTAACTGTGTAACTGCGTAAATATGTAATTACTTACTATCTTTCTACATACGTATGTAAATACTTCTTTTTGTAACTATGTAACAACTTATGAAGTAGTTACACACAGTTAATTATTTAACTGTGTAAGAACTTATGAAGTAGTTACACACAGTTAACTGTGTAACTGTATAACTACTTATGAAGTAGTTACACAGTTAAGTTACACAGTTAACTGTGTAACTACGTAAGTATGTAATTACCTACTTCAAAAGTTTGTAAGTACTTCTTTTTGTAACTGTGTAACAACTTTTGAAGTAGCTACACAGTTAACTTTGTAACTGTGTAACTACGTAAGTATGTAATTGCCTACTTTTTTTCTACGTAAGTCTATAAGTACTTCTTTTTGTAACTGTGTAAGAACTTTTGAAGTACTTACACAGTTAACTGTGTAACTGCGTAAGTATGTAATTACTTACTTTCTTTCTACGTAAGTCTGTAAGTACTGTATTAGTAAATGTGTAACAACTTTCGAAGTAGTTACACAACTAACTATATAACTGTGTAAGTATGTAATTACCTACTTTTCTACGTAAGTCTTAAAGTACTTCTTTTTGTAACTATGTAAGAACTTTTTAAGTACTTACATAGTTAACTGTGTAACTGCGTACGTATGTAATTTCTTACTTACTTTCTACGTTAGTCTGTAAGTACTATATTAGTAACTGTGTAACAACTTTCCAAGTAGTTACACAGTTAACTATGTAACTATGTAAGTATGTAATTACCTTTTTTTTTTCTACGTAAGTCTGTAAGTACTTCTTTTTGTAACTGTGTAAGAACTTTTGAAGTAGTTACACAGTTAACTATGTAACTACGTAAGTATGTAATTACTTACTTTCTTTCTACGTAAGTCTGTAAGTACTGTATTAGTAACTATGTAACAACTTTTCAAGTAGTTACACAGTTAACTATGTAACTATGTAAGTATGTAATTACCTACTTTTTTCTACGTAAGTCTGTAAGTATTTCTTTTTGTAACTGTGTAAGAACTTTTGAAGTACTTACACAGTTAACTGTGTAACTGCGTAAGTATGTAATTACTTACTTTCTTTCTATGTAAGTCTGTAAGTACTGTATTAGTAACTGAGTAACAACTTTCGAAGTAGTTACACAGTTAACTATGTAACTGTGTAAGTATGTAATTACCTTTTTTTTCTATGTAAGTCTATAAGTACTTCTTTTTGTAACTGTGTAAGAACTTTTGAAGTAGTTACACATTTAACTGTGTAGCTGCGTAAGTATGTAATTACTTACTTTCTTTCTACATAAGTCTGTAAGTACTGTATTAGTAACTGAGTAACAACTTTCGAAGTAGTTACACAGTTACATAGTTACCTACTTTTTTTCTATATAAGTCTATAAGTACTTCTTTTTGTACTCTTAAATTTCAATCATTATTGTACACTTGAACATTTACTTACAATGTACAGACATAATTCCATTAGGCTACACTGTTATGCAGCAACATTGTAAACTCTACTAACTATGTAAGTACAGAAGTATGTACATATGTTTTGTCATGTATTTCTGATCAAAATCCACTTCTACGCATCTTGTGTCAGTGGCTGTCGATAGATGAAGTGCGGCTATCGACAACCGGAAATCCGTTCAGTTCAAAACTTGAACCAGTTAACATTCTGTCCAGTTTTTCTTATGTCATTTAACTTTGAGAGGGTATTAAATAACCCTAAATGTCGACACGCGACCTTTCAACCCCTCATCTTCCTCCAACAGTCGCATCCTCCTTATTTAACCCAAACCCCTCCTTCTCTTCAGAGCGCCATCTCCACTCTCTTTCTCTGCTGCTATCCTTCTTCTATCTTCTCCATCTGCTCCATTCCTCCTTCTGCTCCATCCTCACCATGTCAAGCAGGCAGAAGATGGTTTCTGTTCATCAAAGAAAATATTCACAAGAGGCAGGCGACAGTTCTAGGGCTCCTACAGAGCGCTAGAGCAAACACAGGGTAGACCGCACCTTAGAGGTTAATGTACCACAGAACCTAGATCTCTGTAGGGTTCGTGGTGTTTTCAAAAAAATCATGCAGCCACGATACGTGGATTTTGCCTCCCTTGAAGATATGTTTGAGGGCTTGGAAGATCTGTTCGAAAAGCAAGGATGGCTTCCCCTTCTTAAATCACAGAAGTACTCACCAACTGCCATTACTGACTTCTTCAACAACTTGGGTATGTCAGATCAACAAAACTTGTACACTACAGTCAAAGACATCACCTTTCAACTTACCCCCAATCTTTTCAACCGTGCCTGTAAGACCCGGCCCTCTTGGGCCCTTGGCCCTGTCCTCAGGGTCACGACGGACACCCTGTTCACGACATGGTCACGCCAGGGGAGCCTGTCATGATAGGATTTTGGTTGCGACACACCTGGCTGTCGTGACATGGTCGCGATAGGGTGGGCGTCGCGTTCTTGTCGCAGCATTTGAAGGTGACGCGACTGCTTTTCTGACCGATTTGACCGCTGTCCTTTCTGTCAGAACGGTCTTGTCAGGTGTCAGGGGAGTACAACGTTGACGCGACCTGGCAGGCCATCGCGTTCTGGTTTTTCGATCTTCGAGGTTTGACTACCTTTTGGTGTCACACCGGGGATGGCTGTCACGACATGTTGGTTGTCGCGTCGGGCCGACCCGTCGCGTCTCGGGGCCCATCGATTCAAAACTGAGGCAGGAGACCCCCTTTCTTCTTCCCCTTCCTTTCTTCTTCTTCTTTCTTCTTCCTCCCCCTCCGAGCCCTCTTCTTCTCCGGCGATTCCTGGCTTGTTCTTGGGTGCTCGTGGCGAGGAGGTGATGTCCCCTTGGTGTAGGCGACGTGCTCGTGGTTCTTGGGGCGAGAAGGAGGTGGCTATTCCGACGTGAAGGCCTCAACAGGTCGGCTCTACTCCTTGAGGTAGGGACCCCTTGTTCTCCTCTCGTTCTAGCATGCTCCCTTCCCCTTTAGAGCTTGTTCCTCCGTGGTTTGGGGTTGTGGGGTGTGAGGATCATGCTCTTGGTGAGTGAGGTTTCCCTCAAGCGTAGATTTCTAGTAATCCATGTTTTATGGGCTTTTGAGGGTGGTTTGGTTGTTTATAACCTTTCTCATGTGTTTCCCATTCTCCCCTCCCCCGTATGGATGTGTTTGTATCAGTTTTGGGGTGGTCCTTGGGAGGACTATACCGAGACGCCCCTCGGCTGAGATCGCGACCAGTATAAAGGTCGCGATGATGTCATGACCGGCTCGGCCACCGCGACATCATCATGACGGCCCATGGGGTCGCGACAATGTCGCGATGGCCCTAGGAGTAGCGACAACACCAGAGACAAGTGAGTTCTTGTGGAGTTCCATTTCTCGTAGAGTCTTCACCATTTCTGGTTCTTTCTATACTCGTGGCACCAGTGCTGGTTTTTAGTACGGTTCTACACTAGTTGTTCGCCCGGTGCTCGGCACCTTAGGGATTGTTCCGTGATAGAGGTTGTTACCATTTACCTGAGACCCCTATCCTCGTGCACCCTAGAGGGAGCGTTCGGGGTAATGAGCGTACTCAAGTCATAGACTCTAGAGTTGATGGGAAAATGGTGGTTAGGATAGCGGCATCGAGTCATTTGTAGAGATCTCTTAGTTAGTCTGGGACACCGAGGACGGCCGGAGATCTACTCAGTGCATGCCAACTAGTCCTTTTCTCACTGCCTTGCTCTTTGTGGCCCCGGAACCACTTGGAGAGGCCAGGCGTGGCACCGTAGTTATGCCAGACTACGACGGTTACTGTTGTGTACTTTGTGTTCCTACCCCCACTCTAACGAGAGTGGAGGTTTGGACCTGGGTCGAGGATAAGACATCAGTGGATGCACCTAACCAGTTGACTAGTGGTAGTGTTTTCTGTAGCTAGGGTCTCTAGTCTAGGTAGGGTTCTCTCTGTCTGTGTTGCCAGCCGTGTGGTGGTCACGACGTGCAGGTCTTATGGGGTTTCCGATCGCGGTGTCCTTCCAATCCGTTGCTAGTTAGTAGCTTTGCTTCCGCACTTTCCCTTCTATAGTAGAAGATATAACTGTTGTTATTTATTTATATATTCTTCTCCCTGCTAGGGCCAGTAGGAGATTGGTAGTCCCTACTGAGCTTTTGTTGTGAAGCTCATCCCTTCTTTTTCCAGGTGAGACTTCTCAACAACGGCAGGGCGCGCATCGGGTGGAGTAGGCGGGGCGGTAGTCATCGTTCCCTCCGCTAGCAGTAGTTTCCCCCTTTCAGTTATACGTCATCCTCGGGGCCCCTAAGGGCTCTGTCCTTCCCTTTTTACTTGTACTAGTTGTGCGTGTGTTGGGACTGTACCTAGAGCGATACGCTGCGGTCTCGCTCTTCTTTCTGCTTCCGCGTGTGTGCTTCAAGTTTAGTAGTTTACATTTATTTCCCTTACATATTATGTTAGACTCATGTTATATCCCTTCCGGGTCCCCGGATCCGTGGGCGGCGACCACGAAAATCGGGTCCTCGGCGTAGGCCGAGGGTCGGCCTCTCGAGGTCGTTACAATTGGTATCAGAGCAAGAAGTCTAACAGGACTTGTAGTGGATTTAAACTACAACAGGAAGTCCCAACAGTAGTACAAGTACACAGCTAGCTGCCCGAGTTGGTATCGTTAACCTTGTTGGTTGTGTGCTGTGCAGGATATGGCTCCGCGCAGGCGCAGGCAGGCTAGAGAGTTGATGGAGCAGCAGAGTGAGTCAGATATGCCAGCGTCGGGTCAGGTTCAGGAGGATGTGTCAGTAGAGGAGTCAGTGGCACAGCCTCAGGAGGCAACGGCAACGGCAGCAGCAGCAGCAGTGGTACCAGCCCCAGCAGCAGTATGTGGATTGGTTTCCTTTGGCGGAGCAGTTCTTCAGGACCCTGTATCAGGGAGCGTGGCAGCCAGGACATGCAACAGTGGGAGGTTAGCCTCTAGTACCTCCCCCAGCAGTACCAAAGCAGCAGGCAGATCCGCAGGTGGAGCAGCCAGCAGTTCAGCAGGTGTTGGGTACTGGGAGTACCCGGGTCGGTAGGAGGAGGACGGCTGTCACTGAGGACATGACCACCCTCTTGAAGAGGTTCTTGCATCTCCGACTGCCAGTGTTCTACAGCGACTACAACCTAGATAGGGTTGAGAGTTGGACACACGAGTTGGAGCGTACGTTCGAGACCATGGAGTGCACCATGGAGGACTAGGTGAGACTGGCAGTGTATCAGCTCAAGGGACCAGCCCATGAGTGGTGGAGAGTTCAGAGGCAGACTAACTTCCCAGAGCAACGTTTAGATCAGGTTACTTGCCAGAAGTTTTTGGAGGTCTTCCACGGCGAGTATTTCCCTAATTATGCTCGACGTGAGAGGCGAGATCAGTTTCATGAGTTGGTCCAGGGTGATCTGACGGTTGCTCAGTATCACCAGAGGTTTGTTAGGTTGTTGAAGCATGTTCCTCACGTGGCAGGCAGTGAGTAGGCTTGCGCGGAGAGGTTTATTGCAGGACTGAGGCTGGATTTGAGGTGGGGCGTGACCGCCCATATGTGCACCACCTTGGGAGTGGCAGTGGCTAAGGCCACTGCCTTAGAGAGAGAGACCTGGCAGCCCCAGGAGCAGCAACAGCAGCAGGGAGGAGCTTCCTCCATGACCACACCGTACCAGCGCCCCACAGGTAGTCGTGGTAGTGCGACTTCTTCTTCTTCGGGCTCTGGCAGTTTGGGCAGTTCCATTTTGTGCTCGAGGTTCAAGGAGATGACCACTCGTGGAGGTGGTCGGGCAAGCAGCAAAAGCGCCAGTCGACGTTTGCAGAGCAGTCGGTCCAGTAGGGAACCGAGCAGGGCAGGCAGGCGACAGTCTGTTACACGTGGTTTGTCGGGCCACTTTAGGAGGGATTGCTTGCCTGATGGGGCAAGTCTAGTAGCCGCAATAGCCAGTGCAGTACACTCAGCAGTTGCTACAGTACCAGTACCCTTAGCATCAGCAAGCACCCCGGTCAGCAGTAGCAGGGGCAGTATCATTTGCAGCCTCAGTAGTTTCAGTAGCATTAGTAGCCTCAGCAGTTTCAGCCATACCAGCAACAACAACAGTTCCCGCAGCACCAGCAGCCATCGTAGCAACAGCAGCCCCAATAGGCACCGCGGCGTGGGCATGGTCGTGGCCGTGTGATGGCTCTCACTAGGGAGGAGGTCAAGGCGTCAAACTTGGTTATAGTTACTTTACCTATCCTTGGTAGAGCTGCTCGTATTCTAGTTGATCTCGGTGCTTCTCTCTATTTTTCTTCCGAGGAGTTTTACGAGTCGCTGGTTCGTCACACCCCTGAGAGGCAGTGTGATGTGATGGTCGATCTCCCGTCCGATGATTACATGCGTTCTTTCAGTTACCTGGAGGGTGTCACAATTGAGATCCAGGAACACCAGTTGCCGGCCAGGTTGTATGCGTTGCAGCTTCATGACTTTGACGTCATCCTTGGCATGGACTGGTTGGAGGGTCACTCAGCTGTGGTGGATTGTCAGCGAAAGACCGTTCGATTTGAGATACTTGGAGCGCCTGTTCTCAGCTTCTGAGGTATCCGGTCTACCCTTCGACCTTTTATTTCTTTTTGTAGAGCTCGTCGTTTGATCCGTGATAGTTGCGTAGCATATCTTGCTTCTATTTGCTCTTCTGAGCCTAGCGGACTGTCGGTTTTTGATGTACCTGTTGTTTGTGAGTTCTCTGATGTTTTTCCTGAGGACCTACCTGGGTTACCACCTGAGCGGGAGGTGGAGTTCTCCATTGAGCTTTTGCCTGGTATGATGCCTTTGTCTAAGGCACCTTACCAAATGGCTCCAGCTGAGTTGCGCGAGTTGAAGTGCCAGTTGCAGGAGTTGCTTGAGTTGGATTTTATTCATCCGAGCCGTTCGCCGTGGGGAGCGCCAGTGTTGTTCATATGAAAGAAGGATGGCAGCTTGAGATTGTGCATCGATTATAGGCAGCTGAACCAGGTAACAGTGAAGAACAAGTATTTGTTGCCCAGGATCGATAACTTGTTTGATCAGTTGCAATCAGCCAAGGTGTTTTTGAAGATTGACTTGAGATCGGGCTACTACCAGTTGAGGATCAGAGAGTCAGATATTGGCATGATAGCTTTCCATTCGAGGTATGGTCACTTTGAATTTGTCGTGATTCCGTTTGGGCTCACGAACGCGCCAGCAGCTTTTATAGACCCTGCCAAGGTTGGGAGCAGCCCACTTCAGTGTCAGAGGTTAGCAGCTTTCTGGGTTTGGTAGGCTATTACAGGAGGTTTATCCAGGATTTTTCCAGGATTGCAGAGTTGTTGACCAGATTGACGAGACTTGAGGCCAGATTTGTTTGGACTGAGGACTGCGAGCGGAGTTTTCAGGAGCTAAAGATGAGGTGACTTCAGCACCAGTGTTGGTCTTGCCATCAGGTAGCGGAGGTTTTGTGGTCTACACCGATGCTTTAAGGTCAGGTTTGGGTGTAGTGTTGATGCAGCAAGGTGGGGTCGTTGCCTATGCTTCTCGGCAGCTGAAGAAGCATGAGGAGAACTACCCTACCCACGACTTGGAGTTGGCAGCAGTGGTGTTCGCTCTGAAGTTGTGGAGACACTATTTGTATGGCAAGGCGTTCGAGATCTTCACCGACCATCAGAGTTTGCAGTATATTTTCACTCAGAAGGATTTGAACTTGAGGCAGTGCAGATGGATAGAGTACCTGAAGGACTACGACCTTACCCTCTCCTATCACCCGGGAAGGGCTAACGTCGTGGCGGATGCTTTGAGCAGGCGCGTTCGCTTGAGTTCGTTGATGGTCAGAGAGTGGAGGTTGTTTGAGGACTTGTCTCTGGGAGTTTTCTGCCCTTCGAGGTACAGAGACCGTGCAGTGATGACTAGTTTGTCAGTTCGCCCATCAATATACCGTCAGGTGCTAGAGGCACAGTAGACAGATACAGAGTTGGCAGATATTTTGCAATTGCCAGATGTTGAGCTGGACGAGAAAAGTGAGGTCAAGTTCAGAGGCAGATTGTACGTTCCCTGTGATGTGTGCCAGGCGCTATTGTCAGAGGCACACCGGTCGAGGTATGCTGTTCATTCTGGTTCCAACAAGATGTATCATAACCTGAGGAGGTTCTTCTAGTGGCCAAGGATGAAGAGGGGCGTAGCGGAGTTTGTCACTTGGTGCCTTACCTGTCAGCAAGTGAAGGTTGCGCATCAGCATCCTGGTGGTGAGCTACAGTCATTGCCCATTCCCGAGTGGAAGTGGGACGACATCACCATGGACTTCGTGGTTGGTTTTCCCTGTACTCCACTGAGGCATGATGGTATTTGGGTGATTGTGGATAGGTTGAACAAGTTAGTGCACTTCCTTCCAGTTAGGATGTCTTGGTCAGTGGACAGGCTTGCCAAACTGTACGTGGACCGAGTTGTTCCATTGCACGGAACCCCAGTTTCGATTGTTTCTGATAGAGATCCGAGGTTCACTTCAAAGTTTTAGCACAATTTGCAGAGAGCTCTTGGTACAGAGTTGAGGCTGAGTTCAGCGTATCACCCGCAGTTAGATGGTCAGTCAGAGAGGACTATTCAGACTCTGGAGGATATGTTGAGAGCTTGTTGCTTGGACTGTGGTGGCACCTGGGAGTCCCACCTTCCGATGGCAGAGTTTGCATACAACAACAGTTATCACTCGAGCATTGGAATGGCACCATACGAGGCTTTGTATGGTCGACTATGTAGGACACCACTTCACTGGTTCGAGGTGGGTGAGAGGTATCTTTTGGGACCAGAGATGGTACAACAGTGTGCATACACAGACAGTTTGGTCAGACAGAGGCTTCAGGCAGCATAGAGCAGGCAGAAGAGCTATGCAGATGTCCGTAGGAGGCCGTTGCAGTTCAGCATGGATGACCTTGTATTTTTACGGGTCTTGCCGACCAAGGGTGTTATGAGATTTGGCAGGAAGGGAAAGCTCAGCCTCAGGTATATTGGGCCTTTCCCGATCAAAGAGAGGATTGGCAAGGATGCTTACAAATTGCG
Source organism: Colocasia esculenta (assembly GCA_014218235.1). Lineage (NCBI taxonomy): Eukaryota > Viridiplantae > Streptophyta > Magnoliopsida > Alismatales > Araceae > Colocasia > Colocasia esculenta. The sequence continues at coordinate 164,333,880 of CM024755.1, read as the reverse complement.
TCTTCCAGCAGAGTTAGCAGGTGTGCATGAGGTTTTTCATGTTTCGCAGCTCAGGAGGTACATTGCAGACCCGTAACATGTATTGGACTACTCACAGATTGAGGTTGCACCAGACTTGTCAATGCCAGAGTACTCAGTCAGAGTTGTAGACCGCAGAGTGCAGCAGTTGCGCAGGAAGCAGATCCCGCTGGTCAAGGTTGTCTGGGAGAACCCCGTTGGTGGCGAGGTCACTTGGTAGAGCGAAGATGAGATGAGAGACAAGTTCCCATATTTGTTTGATTGATCAGTATGTTGTTTTCCCTTTTACGTTGCTTCCCGTTGAAACTGAGTTTCTTTTAATTTTGAGGACGAAATTTCTTTAAGGGGGGTAGGATGTAAGACCCTGCCCTCTTGGGCCCTTGGCCCTATCCTCAGGGTCGCTAAGGACACCCTGGTCACGACATGGTCGCGCCACGGGAGCCTGTAGTGATAGGCTTTTGGTCGCGGCACAACTAGTCGTCGTAACATGGTCGCGAAGGGGGTGGGCATTGTGTTCTTGTCGCGACGTTTGAAGGCGATGCGACTATTTTTCTGACCGATCTAACTGCTGTCCTTTCTGTCAAAACGGTCTTGTCAGGTGTCAGGTGCGTACAGCGTTGACGTGACCTGGCAGACCGTCACGTTCTGGTTTCCAGGTCTTCAAGGTTTGACCACCTTTTGGTGTCGTGCCGGGGATGGCTGTCGCGACATGCTGGTTGTCGCGCCGGGCCGACCCGTCGTGTCTCGGGGCCCATAGGTTCAAAACTGAGGCAGGCGACCCCCTTTCTTCTTCCCCGTCCTTTCTTCTTCTTCTTTCTTCTTCCTCACCCTCCGAGCCCTCTTCTTCTCCAACGATTCTTGGCTTGTTCTTGGGTGCTCGTGGCGAGGAGGTGATGTCCCCTTGGTGTAGGCGACGTGCTCATGGTGCTTGGAGTGAGGAGGAGGTGGTCATTCCGACGTGAAGGCCCCAACGGGTCGGCTCTACTCCTTGAGGTAGGGACCCCTTGTTCTCCTCTCATTCTAGCATGCTCCCTTCCCCTTTAGAGCTTGTTCGTCCATGGTTTGGGGTTGTAGGGTGTGAGGATCATGCTCGTGGTGAGTGAGGTTTCCCTCGAGCGTAGATTCCTTGTAATCCATGTTTTATGAAGTTTTTAGGGTGGTTTGGTTGTTTATAAGCTTTCTCCTGCGTTTCCCATGCTCCCCTCCCCCGTATGGATGTATTTGTATCGGTTTTGGGGCGGTCCTTGGGAGGACTGTACCGAGATGCCCCTCGGCTGAGATCGCGACCAGTATAGAGGTCGCGATGATCTCGCGACTGGCTCACCACCACCACATCATCGTGACACTCTAGAGTTTAGTGACAATGTCGCGACAGCTAGAGCCGTCGCGATAGTGTCGTGACGGCCCGTGGCGTCGCGACAATGTCGCGACGGCCCTGGGAGTCGCGACAGCACCAGAGACAGATAAGTTCTTGCGGAGTTCCATTTCTTGTGGAGTCTTCGTGTTTTCTGGTTCTCTGTACTCGTGGCACTAGTGCTAGTTCCTAGTACAGTTCTACACTAGTCATTCGCTCGGTGCTCGGCACATGAGGGCTTGTCCCATGAGAGAGGTTGTTACCATTTGCCTGGGACCCCCATCCTCGTGCGCCTTAGAGGGAGCGTTCGGGGCGATGAGCATACTCAAGTCAAGGACTCTGGAGTTGAGGGAAAAACGGTGGTTAGGACACTGGTGTCGAGTCATTTGCAGAGCTCTCTTGGTTGGTCTGGGACACCGAGGATGGCCGGATTTTTACCCGACGCAGGTCAACCAGTCTTTTACTCATTGCCTCGCTCTTTGTGGCCCCGAAACAACTTGGAGAGGCTAGGCATGGGACCCTAGTCCGGCCAGACTACGGCGGTTACTGTTGTGTACTTTGTGTTCCTACGCCCACTCTGACGATAGTGGAGGTTTGGACCTAGGTCGAGGATAAGACGTCAGTGGATGCACCTGACCGGTTGACTAGTGGTAGTGTTTTTCGTAGCTAGTGTCTCTTGTCCAAGCAGAGTTCTCTCTGTCTGTGTAGCTAGCTGTGTGGTGGTCACGACGTGCAGGTCTTAAGGGTTTTTGATCACGGTGTCCTTTCGTTCCGTTGCTAGTTTGTATATTTGCTTCCACACTTTCTCTTCTAGAGTAGAAGATATAACTGCTGTTATTTATTTATATATTCTTCTACTTGTTAGGGCCAGTAGGAGATTGGTAGTCCCTACTAAGCTTCTGTTGTGAAGCTCATCCCTTCTTTTTCCAGATGAGACTTCTCAGCAATAGCAGGGCATGCGTCGCGTGGAGTAGGCGGGGCGGTAGTCATCGTCCCCGCCAATAGCAATGGTTTCCCCCTTTCAATTGTATGTCACCCTCGGGGTATGCCCCTAAGGGCTCTGTCCTTCCCTTTTTACTTGTACTAGTTGTGCGTATGTTGGGACTGTACCTAGAGCGATACGCTGCGGTCTCGATCTTCTTTTTGCTTCTACGTGTGTGCTTCTAGTTTAGTAGTTGACATTTATTTCCCTTACAAATTCTGTTAGACTCGTGTTACAGCCCTTCCGGGTCCCCGGATCCGTAGGCGGCGACCGCGAAAATCGGGTCCTCGGTGTGGGCCGAGTGTAGTACCCTAAAATATTCGTTAATTTAAAATTTTACGATAAATTGAAATTTATCAATTAATAAAAATAAACTAGTTAAAAAGATACGCATCGTTATTGCATGCGTAAAAACTCATACAAAAATTTCATAAAAATAATAATTATACCTTAAATAATGTTTTCTAATGACCCATCAAGAAATTTGGGTATAGAAAAATCATTTGGACCTAGTTTAAGAATTTATGTGACTTATTGTCGTAATTAAAGAATAAGTCGAAAAACTCATTATTATATGAGCCAAGGTGGGTTATAAATTCAAATAAACACATGAATAGACTTTAAATAATATGGGATGATGGCCCATTATGATAATTGGACCAATAGACAATTTTGGCCCATGAATATATTATTTAATAGGAAGATAAATAAAACTCATTAAGTAAATAGGTTGTACAATTAAGCCCACGTAAGTTATTGGGCCCAAAAGCAGGATCCTAAAGGTTAGGAATATTAGGATCAAAAAAATTAAATTAAAATGAAGTAAGAAACCAATTGAATAAATATGTTAAATAGCTTTAAAATAGAATAAAGGGTGGATAAATTGTGATAAAAAAAAAATTAAACTAAAACCTATTAAGCAAAATTAGTAATGGATTTTATTAATGGTCCTAACATGGATTGTTGGGCCCTAATATGAAGAGCCCATCATGAGATGGGAGTTAATTAAGTGAAATTCGTATTAAATATAATGATAATTAGAAAAAGGGTTAAGATAAATAATAAATGACATATATATATCCCTAAAAAGAGTCCTAGACTTACCCTAACCTATTACCCACGAAATTAGATCTCTCCCCAAGCCAATTAGTGGATAAATGCTAGAATAAGGGGAGATAAATGTGGAAATTTGGAGTTAATTAATAAATAAATTAAACAAGGGTAAGATAATAATAAAAAGTGTTATAAATATCCTAAAAAGAGTCATAATCATATCCTAAACTATTACCTACGAATTTATACTTCTCCCCAAACCTATTAGGTAGATAAAGGCAAGAAATTGTGTGATAAATGTGGAAAATTAAGAGTTTGAAAGGAAAGAGGAGTTTTAAGAAAGGAGGACTCTTACACTAGCTAAAACACCTCTAATTCGTGCCTACCAAGACCCACTTCGTTGTTGGAGCTCTGGAGCACGAGGAAAGGAGGCTAAGGATGAGGAGCAAGAAGAAGAAGGAGGCTTGGAGCAGGAAGAACTTGGAAATTTCATCATCCCTAACCCTAGGATCTTTACAGTGCAAAAAGGTAGGCAATCTCTCAAGCCAAATTCGTGTAAAAAATTACCCTAAGAAGACTTCATGATCCCGTGTAAAAGTCCTCTAGTTTCGCTCAATTTCGATCTCCCATGAGGGAGAATTAAATCTTTGAATCCCTATCTTATCCATGTACCCGAACCATCATGTTTGCTTTCAAACCTCGTGCATACATGATCCCATACCATGAGGAAATTCTCATAATTACTATATCATGTTAGCTTTCAAATGCCCCTAGTTTCCTTAATTTTCATCATTTATCCGTCACTAATTAATTCGTTGAACCTTGACTGTGCATGTTTAGGTCACTAAAATGTAACCTAATTAAAGCATGCCTAAACCTTGTCTATTTTCAATTTAATAGTACCTGTTGATAGATCTTTGTGTCTACTTTCGTTTAAAACTAGTTTCATGATTTTTGGATCATCGTGCGATTTTATATTGAATTTAGAAGTACTCTATATCAAGAAGGATCAACTCTGGAAAAAAATAAAAAGGGCCGGACCCCTTTCTGATATCGCAGCGGCCCGACCCGCCACGATACCAAGAGGGTCGCGGCCGGCTCATAGATCGCGTTAGAAATGCGGCGGCCTATGTCGCCGTGATTTCCAACTTGAACCGGGCCAGGACGGCCAGTTCAGCTGTTGCGCCTGGGCCGCCCGACCCGACCTAAGTCACGACGGCAACCCCCGTCGCGTTCACGCTGTCGCGCCCATTCACCCCGTCGCGTCTTTATCGCGGCGGGCAACCCCGTCGCCATTTTGAAATTCCTGCCATAACTTAAATTTATGCATATACCCCTGCTGTATAGGCTATATACCCCTTATTTAGCCACGATTAAACCATGTTATAGTTAATTCGACCTGGTAAATTAATAAATGGCAATAATTACATAAATTTAATTATTTAAAATCCATTAACATGATTTATCATATTCTCATGATTTCTTTACACTTACACACACATAACATTAGTGTTTGCCATTTGACCCCAATAAATTATTCAATAGTGTATCTGGTAATTTAGCAAAATAAATGACTAAATTTCCCTATTTAATTAAATACAATTGTTTTCGTTTTATACGCACGTTTTGAACACCGTTACCGTTTTCCCTCGGCCTTCGAGCACTCGAGGCACGACGGATTAGTTTTTACACACTTTCTATTGACATGGACCGCCTCCCTATCGGGAATACTCTCAATTGGGCAAGGGACTCCTTGTCAAGACCTCCATATGTCTTCTTGGCTTTGGCGCACGTCCATTGCCGACGAGCTGGTTGTACCTCAAAATCCATTACACCTTAGGGATCAGTACGATCCATGGCCTTAGTGTGTTCTTTCCTTATCTTGTGATCACGCCGGACCATCTAGCCTGCATTCATAGCACGGCTAGTGGGCGGTGGTGACTTCTACCAGACTGTCGGCCCACAAGGGGGTGTCGTACGTGCAACTGTCACTATCGTTGTTTCTCTTGTTTTTATGATATTGTCCATATCTCGTCTACTATCTATATCCTCTCATCTGTTCACATTCTCTCTACACTCTCATCTATCTCGTCTAGTACTCTCATCTCTTCTTGATACTCTATTTGGCCATACAATTGATTATCTAAATTAACAAACAAGTACTATATGCCAAAGCAATAGGGCCCGGTCTGGTCCTGGGGGGAGCGCCCAAAGAGTGCCATTTCCTTGCAAGGGTTACATGATTAGGATGTGTGCGGCATGCATCTAGTGCCATTTAATAACAATCACAATTTAATTTATGACAATCAATATATCAATCACTATGCTGTCATTCTCTGGGTTCACAGGATGCTCGACCAGAGGTGCTATCTCTACTAGTGCACAGTGGTGCAACCATATACACTATTTCATTTCATGGCCAATCTTTTATCATACTAGTTTTGCAATACTTCGTTTGGAAGTTTTAACGTTCTCTTGCCATCATGTTCTATTACTCTCTTGGCTATATTTGATTATTCTCTTTAGTTATCCTACCTTATAAGACATTAATTATGTAAAGCAAGCTTGTTTTCATGAGATATTAAGTCCTACTTAGCGTTATCGCTCACCCTGCGTTATTGTTGTATGTGTTTCAGGTAAGTCGGATGATGACCCTACACTCACCAACGGGAATGGACTGGAGTGAAGAGCGACCAGGAGTCATAGAGATGAAGTGTCCTTAGTACCTTGGAGATTAGTTAGATATTTGTTTAGTTATCCTTTCCAAATGTAATGATGTTATTAAGCCCTATGTTTTGGCTTAGAATTAGTGGTTCTAATAGCTAGTTGTTTTATCAATAAAATAAAGGGTTTATTACAATTATTGATCATTTAGATGCTCTGATATTTGCGATTGTATGTACAATTTACGTTACCATACACGTTGTTCATGCCTCCCTGATTTATTCCGCTGCTAAATTAGCGGGGCATGACACTGAGGGTTGGGTTCTCGGGGTCATTACAGTGCCCTTCAAATACCCAACAATGGGGCTGACATTCTTGTCACACATTTGCATCCTTTTGAGTACTATACTCTTATCACTCAGCAACCCTATGACTCCACAAAAGCCATTGCCAAATTGAATGCCAACACCTTTCCACCCCTTCATCGGATGATTCATCATATCTTCACAACCCTCATTACTCCGAAAGATGGTAGTAGAGAACTTGTCACTGAAGTTCACAAAAATCTGTTCTACTATTTTCTTCAAGGCCAACAAATCAACTTGCCAAATCTCATGTTTGACCTCATCAAACAATGTTACAACAATCCAAAACGCTCAATGTCGTACACATGTCCCATCACATCCATCATATCTTTTGTTGGCATTCCCCTTACAGTAGGTGAGACTGTTACCTTCAAACCAAGAAGTGCATATGATATCACAACAGCTCATAGGATGGGGTACAAGATGGTTGAAGGCAGAGTCACAAGGACTCTGAAGGGGCAAGAAGCTGAGGAAGATGAAGACTCTGAAGAAGAAGAGGACAGTGAGGAAGAGGAACAACAGCAAGAACAGATGGACATTTCTGGAGGCAATGAGGATGTACCATATATTCCAACTGAACCAGACATTCAGAGTGCACCTCAAGTTCCATTGGCTCAAGATATGAAAAACTTCATCTCTGAACAACTGCTTCAATTTCAAACAATAATCACACAGCATATAAATACTCAATTTGATCAGTTGAAGCAGCACATGGACACAAGAATGATGCCATTGAACAGAGTCATGGTCAACTTCAAAGGCATCTGGATGGCATGGATTATGGGTTAATGAACCTTCGGGATGATTTTCAACATATTCAAAACTTTTACAATCCTCACTACCATTTAGATGACAATTTTCCAACCTTCCATCTTGTGGTGCTCAGGGTCCCCGTCGTCCCACTCCTCCGGGGGATGACAATCCTTAGACATGTATAGGAAGAATTTTCTTTTTGAAAGGAACAAATGTTGAGTAGAAATATCAAGTTGCCATATTTTGAACTATTTGTGTATGATCTATGGCTCTATGCCACATGTAATGAATGATCAATCTTTTGAATGAAATTAACTTTTGTCTACTCTATGACTTATTGCACTTTCCATCTTTTTGAATGTTGTCAAAAAAGGGGAGAACAATGATTGTATTTTTTGTCATCATCAAAAAGTTATAGAATATTGGGTACATGATATCTAAATTGATGGTTCGTTTCTTGTAGAAGACTACATGATAAAAGAGCAGTGCACAAATATCTACACTAGTTGTCGACAACCATAGACTTGCATGTCCATAACCTGAAGAAACCCTCAGTAAAAAGCTTCTGGATGGATAACTTCAAGCAGTAGTTGTCGATGACCTCTTTGCATCTGTCGACAACCAGTGATGACCATCAGACAACAAGGTTATGGAAAAACCAAAGAAAGCAGTAGTTGTCGACAACCAGGATTCATCTGTCGACAACCACTGATGATCTCCAAGAATGAGCTTCTGGAAAATCATAGCAAACAGAAGATGTCGACAACCAGGATTCATCTGTCAACAACCACTGATGATCTCCAAGACTGAGCTTCTGGAAAATCACAACAAATAGTAGCTGTCGACACCCAGGTTTCATCTGTCGACAACCTAGGTAAGCTTCAACGATTCAATACTAGATAGAATAGTTGCTACAGTAGTTGTCGACAGCCGATGTGAATCTGTCGACAGCCGATTGTGTAACTGCGTAAGTATGTAATTACTATATTAGTAACTGTGTAACAACTTTCGAAGTAGTTACACACTTAACTATGTAATTGTGTAAGTATGTAATTACCTACTACCCCGTTTAGTGTAGTCTCTTTCCCTAGGATTTCTAGAGAGAGACGCTCTGGGAATTCTCGGGGGATTCTGGTCGTCCTCGCCGGCAGCCGCCCCCTGGGGGCTGGCGGGGACGTGAAGGCTTCTACATGGCGTGCCTTGCAGAGGCTGGGTCTTCTGGTGCGATTGAGGTGGCTTCTTCTGGAAGGAAATCATACGCACAGATCATTACATCTACCAAGCCGCCGCCGGTCATCAGTATTGGTATCAAGCCTCCTTCCTTCACAGACTCGGGAGAACCTGCGGTTTTCTTTTCTACGGAAGAAGTAGGTAAGTCTGTTCAAACTTTTAAACTGGCTCTTATTGTGAGATGTGCCTATGGCCGATGCTCCATCCCGGAATTCAAGTCCTGCATCTCTCAAAGGCTTCTGCTCAAGACAGATTTTATTGTTAGTTCCCTTAACCACCGTCACCTGCTGCTCCGATTTGATGATGAGGAAGATCACTTGAAGGTCTTAATGAGAAGGAATATGTACATAAAAGGTCTGTTATATAGATTCTTCAAATGGGATTCTCAGTTTGACTTTGATGTCGATCCCACCATTATTCCCATCTGGATTGGTTTCCCCATGATCCCCGTCAACTATTATTATGATGATTTTTTGAAGTCCATTGCTGGCAACTTGGGTCACGTTCTTAGTATTTATGAACCTACTATGGCTTTAACTCAAACCAATGAAGCTTTCGTCTGCGTGGAGTTGGACATCATGAAGCCTCGGCTGGAAAGGATCTAGATAGGTTGTGGTACTTAAGGCTTTTGGCAAAAGATCAATTATTATAGAGTTTCGGAGGTTTGTTCGTTTTGTCACAAGCTGGGTCATGCTGTTGTGGCCTGCCATAAGAAACAAAGACAGTCGAATGCTCAGTGGTCTCTCAAAAATTGACTGATATCCAAAATTCTGTGCAGAAGGAGGAAGGTATCATGGCGATCAAAAAAGCTTGGCGCCAGAAGGTGCCTCGGGAAGCTCCTGCTGTTGTGTCTTTGGAAAATCGATTCTCTGTGCTTAATGATCTCCACGATGATCGGGTCGACTGGCCGTTGCAGGTTACAGAGAAACAAGAGCCTGCTCCTTTGCTAAATCTTGACGTCCATCCACAACATCAGGGAGTTACGCTGCATGGCTTGCATGGGGTTTCTAACATCCCTGGTGCTCTTTGTTATGAGCCAGGAGGACATGATGTAACGAGTGAAGATGATGTGGTGGGTGTTCTGCCTTTTCTGGTGACGGTGGCTGGGGTGGCGGTGAGAGCTGAGGAAGATGCTTCACCGGTATTGGCCAAAGAATTTCCTAAACCCTCGAAGGGAACTTTAGAAAGACTTTCTATTCTTTCTGCAAATGAGAATATTTACATGATAGTTCCTATTCAATTGCAAGATTTGAAATCAACTAAACAAGCAGGTGCTAGAACCACGAGATCTATGGCTAAGGCCGCTGGTGGGTCAACTGGATACTCTTCATCATGAATAGCTCTACTCTATACTGGAACATTAGAGGCATTTCTAAATCTGCCTCTAAGCGGTCTCTTCACAGGATGATAAGGAAGTACAATATTGATGTTGTGGTTATTGCGGAACCGATGGTCTCTTTTGATCGGGCTGCTACTACTTGTAGATACATTAATATGCAGGAGTTTGCTAGCAACGGGGGAGAAAGCTCTAAATTATGGATCTTCTAGCACAATACATCCAATAATATTCTGAACTGTTCTGACCAACACATGTCCTTAGCTATGTTAAAGGATGGCAGTGTCCACATGATGATGATTGTTGTTTATGCTAGCTGTCAAGCAAGTTGCCGTTAGATTCTGTTTGAGGATATTATTCAATTTTCTGACTCTGTTGATGTTCCATGGCTGGTTGGGGGTGATTTCAATTGCATCTCCCAACCATCTGAGAAGATGGGGGGCCGAGCGGCTAATATGCATTCTATGATGGACTTTAACTCGTTCATTGATGCTTGTTCACTCTCCGACGCTGGTTATATTGGTCCTCATTTCACTTGGTCCAATAACAGAACGGGGCAGGCGTCTATTAAGGCACATATTGATCGCTTCCTCATAAACAGTAAATTTGAGGATTCTTTTCAGGGTTTCTGTGTTAGACATCTTCCCAGGGACATATCGGATCATGCCCCCATGCTCGCCTATATTCATAAGGTTGATCATTCTCCAGCCAGATTTACCTTCCAGGCGATGTGGACTATGCATATTACGTTCCTTGACACTGTTAAAATGGCGTGGAACATGCAGGTTGATTGGCACCCTAACCCTTTTATCATTCTCTTCCTTAAACTTCAGTCGGTCAAGAAAGCTTTACGGGCTGGAACAAAGACATTTTTGGTGATGTTGAAGCTAATATGCTCTGCCAGGAGGAAGCAGTCAGGATCAAGTAGGATATCTTTGATGCTAACCCTTCTCCGGATAATATAAGTGCCTTGGGGGAGGCGACTGCCAGCCTTGGAAGGGCTATTCACTACAGGGAGATTTTCTGGGCACAGAAGGCCCATATGGACTGGCTGGAGAAAGGTGACAGAAACACTGATCTTTTTCATGCAGTTGTGCAAGGTAATAGATGCCGCAACAGAATTCAGCACCTTCAGATTAATGGCATCTGGACTGAGGACCAGCAGGTTATGCGTGATGAGGCTGCCAAGTATTTTGAGTCCCTTTTGCAATCCACTGATCACATGGTTGACGCTTCTCTTCTCCAGGTAATTCCTTCCATTATTTCGGATGACCAAAATCGCTTGTTGTGTGCTACCCCCAGTTCTGAGGAAATTAAAAGTGCGGTCTAGAGTTTGCGTGGGAACAGCGCCCTTGGGCCTGATGGGTTCACTGGCATTTTATTTACAACTTGCTGGGACATTGTTAAACATAAAGTTATTGCTGCAGTTCATGGGTTTTTTCAGGGGCATTCCTTTCCCAGAGGAGTTACTTCCACGTTAATTGCTCTTGTACCGAAAAACCTCACCCAGCTACCTTCAATGATTTTAGACCGATCAGCCTCTGTAATTTCTGCTATAAAATTATGTCTAGAATTCTATGTGACAGGTTGGTTACAATCCTTCCTCGTATCATTTTGGAGGAACAAGGTGCTTTTTTGAAAGGTAGATTCATCCTGGATAATGTGTCTCTATCCAGGCAACTTGTTCGGGATATTGGTCGGAAGGTCAGAGGGGGCAATGCTATTTTCAAATTGGATATTAGAAAAGCCTATGACAATGTGGAATGGGATTTTTTGTTTGCTGTTTTAAAGAAGTTCGGCTTCTCTTCAAGATTTGTCTCTTACACATTGGTACGATGTTATCTAACTGCTGGTTCTCAGTGTTGGTTAATGGATCTTCTGCTGGCTTCTTTAAATCTTCTAGAGGGCTTCGGCAGGGAGATCCGATTCCACCCGCTCTTTTTATTATAGTGGAAGAAGCTCTTAGTAGAGGCATAAAAGATATGGTCTCTAATGGCTCTCTCATTCTTTATGCTGGTCCCAGGGGATGCCCAGCCCCCTCTCACCTTCTCTATGCAGATGATACCCTTATCTTCCTAAATGGATGTATCTCTAATGTTAAACGCCTTGTGTAGTTCCTTGAAAGGTATGCTCAGTCCTCGGGTCAAGCTATTAATTTCAGCAAAAGCACTTTTATGGTTTCTAGGAAAGCTACCATGCAATCTATTCTTCGTATTAAGGAGGTTACTGGTTATATGTGGCAGGAAGGTCCTTTGATTTATCTGGGGGTTCCGCTAAGATCTGACAGAGTTTTAGCTTCAAATTACAAAAGCCTAATTGATAAATTTAATGCTAAGCTGGGAGGTTGGAAATCCAAGTTAATTTCACAAGCTGGGAGGGTAACCTTGATAAACTCAGTCTTAGCATCTATCCCGATTTATCTTGCTGCTTCTTCCTTTCTTCCGAAGTCTATTTTATCTTACTTGGAGAGGTCCGCGGACGCCTTCTTCTGGAATGCATCCGATGGTTCTCGTCGTCGGCACTGGGTTGCATGGCATATCATTCAACGCCCTAAACAAGAAGGAGGTTTGGGTGTCCGAAATTTGCAGCATGTTCAATTATCCCTGGCTGCCAAACAAATTTGGAATATTCGGCATGGTACCTCCATTTGGTCTGTCTATGCTAAACAGCGCTTTCAAGAGAACAACTTTCGCCACATCCCGGGGATGCCGAAATAGATCTGCATGGCTGCTAATAATATCATCCAAATGAACACAAGGTGGATCCATGGCAGAGGCGATAAGATTGATATTTTAAAGGACATTTGATTGGGCGACTGCCCCTTATCTGAGTCTCTTTGTGGCTCCTTTGAAGGTGGCGGCACTTCCCTGCAGGAGGTTATCAGTGATAGCTCTCATCCTTCGAGGGGGGCCTTACCGGGTGCAATTCTTCAAAATGTGCAGCTTAATGATGAGGAGGATAAATTCTTATGGGCGCCTTCTACCAGTGGCAACTTTACTACCAAATCTACTTATAATCTGGTAAGGGATAGTGGAGTATCTCGCCCTGCTCTGCTAAAACTCTGGCATCATTCCTTCAATCCTCGAGCTTCGCTTTTCTGCTGGAAGGTTATTAATAGGGCGGTTTCTGTTCATGGCAGAATTATGGACTCTAGTATTCCCCTGGTTTCTCGTTGCCAATGTTGTTCTTCCCCTCAGATTGAGGTTCTAAATCATGTTTTTATTAATAGCAGCCCTGCTGTGAAGCTTTGGCGCTAGTTTATGCCCCTGGTCAGTCATAAAATCCACATGCATCCTCATATCACTGCACGGGTATGGAGTTTTATCTTGCACTCTAATACTCGCTCTCCTACTGGTTATATCTCTCTTTATGGTCTGATGCTTATGCTTTGGGAACTCTGGAAGAACAGATGTGTTGCTCGTTTTGATGCTAAGTGTACTAGGGTGGATGATATTATCAGGAACATTAAGCATAATATCTCTTTTGCTCTCTCCAAAAAGTCTTTTAAAATTGCTCCTTCGCTGGCTGAGATGCAGATTATTAAAGACTATGGCTTTGTTCATCATACTTTAGTTAAGCAACTGAAGTTCATTCGCTGGATTCCTCCCATTCAGAACTTCTGTCTCAATGTTGATGGGGCCTCCAAAGGCAATCCTGGTTTATGTGGTGGAGGTGGTTGTATTCGGGACAGATTCGGGGCAGTCCTGGTGGCTTTTGCTTACTTCTACGGGGAAGGTAATAGCCTTACTACAGAAACTCGTGCTCTCTGCGATGGCCTTCGACTTGCTGCGTCCCTTGGCATCTGCCTCTCTGCCATTTACTCAGACTCCTTAGCTCTTCTTCATTCCATCCAGTAGTGCACTTGTGTGTCTTAGCAATCTTATAGATGGTGGTGTATTGCTAAGGACCTCATTCTTGATTATCCTGGTCCATTTTCTCATGTCTTTCGCGAAACAAATCAGGTGGCTGATCAGCTCGCTAATCATGCGATTACTTCTAGGAAAAATGATTTCTTTTGGGGAGATCGAAGCCTTCCTTTTACTTGTAAGGGACTGGTTGTTGTTGACAGATTGGGTCTGTTAAATGTTAGACTCATCTGAAGGGGGTATGCCCTTTGCTGATGTACCTTTTGCCTTTGTTCTTCATATATATTTTTCAGCCCAGATGTCTATGTTGGTGGAGTGGGATCATTCTCCCCCCCTGGGGGAGGGTGCACTCTCCCAGGTTTAGGCCCTGAGAACCATGTTCGACCAAAAAAAAAATGTAATTACCTACTTCTTTTGTACGTATGTCTGTAATTAGTTCTTTTTGTACTTTTAAATTTCAATCATTATTGTACACTTGAACATTTACTTACAGTGTTCAGACATCTTTACATTAGACTACACTATTATGTAGCAACATTGTAAACTCTACTAACCATGTAAGTGTTACATAAATATAGTGGGAAGTACAGAAGTATGTACATATGTTTTCTCATGTATTGCATTTACAAAATTATCTGTTTGCTCATTTACAATAGGGTGAATACCCAGTAAAACTGTCTTACAAAAAGTGAGGAAATACTGTAAGAGAGAACACAAACATCTTTAAATGTCTTTCTGTAGTATTGGTTTTCTACAGGTCCTTCTATTATGGCCTTCTTGCTTGCATTTTGAGCAAATGTAGATGTGTTCGACTTCGCCTCTTGATGGTATTCGTTTCTTCCTCGGCCGTCCGGGCAATCTCTTTGTAATCGGCGGCTTCACTTGAATGTCATTGATGTTTATACATGGCATATCATTGTTATTTATGGGGTTAACTGTTACTGCATAGGCCACCCTATAAGTGTTGGTTGTATAGAATGGAGACACATGATCATATAAAGGTTTATGACTACATGCTATAGCTACACATGCATGTTCACATGGGATCTTGAGAAGTTGCCACTTATGGCAAGAACATGTCCATTCTGAGATGTTGACAACATATGTTTTGTTGCCATTCACCACCTCAAAGAGTCGGCCATCGGAAGGAATGACAGAGTTTTGCCTTGTGCTAAACATGATCTTCGCCAAGACTTTCTCAATAGTTGGACATAGGGTGGTCTCCCAATTTGCAGCTTCTGTTCTTCTCCTCCCTCTCATTTCCATTATTTGACGACGTATAGTCTCCACCATTTGAAGAATGGGAAGGCCACGTGCCAGTTTGATCCAAGCATTAAAAGACTCTACTAGATTGGAGTACATTTGTCCATACCTAAAAAGAGTTAGACAAGTTTGTAAAAACTTTGTAACGGTAAAAGAGTGAGTACTTACATAGTTATAGAGGTATGTTAAACTCTGTAAGTACTTTGAAACTGGTTACAAAGTTAGAGGAACAAGTGCTTAGAGACTAGCACAGTAAAAAAAAGTAAGTAGTTACATACTTTCAAAGTTACACATGTACCTTTGTCCAGGAAAATGGGCATTTGCCCAAAGTTCAACATCATTTCTGAGGATCCAGTCCTTTGCTTCTGGGGATTTTCGTTCCATTTCGGACAATGCATCTAGATGTTCACTATCAGTCAATGCAAATGCAACCTTGTTGAGTGTCTTCACCATACTATCTTTAAGGGCTTTTTTGGTATCTTGCTGCAGCTCCAGTCATAAAGTTTGCCTTTATGTGCCTTAGACAATATCCATGATGGTCCATTGGAAATATTTCAGGAACCGCTTCCTTCAAACCTTTTGCTCTATCTGAGATAAACACTGTCGGTCTTTCACTGAGAAGATCTTTCTTGAGGTTGTGTAAGAACCATTTCCAATTTTCATATGTCTCCAAGTCCGCTATAGTGAATGCAATTGTGAAAAGCTCATCATTTCCATTTAATGCACTTGCTGCAAGAATGACACCTTGCATTTTGTCAGTGATATGTGATCCATCAAGAAAAATCAAAGGTCGGCAACCAACCTCATAACCATATGCCCATACGGCAAAACACATAAAATATGACTTAAATCGATGTGTCTTCTCATCCACTACCATATCTATGATACTTCCAGGATTCGTTTCCATTACTCTTTCGGAGTACCAACGAAGCATATCATAACTTATTCGTACATCTCCATGCAAATCTCTTACGGCAAGTTCCCTACCGCTCCAAGCTTGATGGTATGGCACAAGCACTCCATAGTCACTAGCAATGTCTTTAACCATATCACATGGACGGTAGTGTGGAGTGTGTGCCATTTTTTTCTTCACTAGCTCAGCTATCCATTTTTTTTTATGTCCTTGGATGATGTTGGCTCTTCAAATCACAACCACATGTGTGGACATTATTCATTGTCTTAATCGCAAAATCAGGACCATCCCGCAACATTGATGCGTGAACCCGCCATGGACAACCTTCTCCTTTGCATGTTGCAGTAACATGAGTTTGATCATTCTTGATATAAAACCAGTCAAAACCTCAGTATATAGCATACTTTGTTAGTTCTGTCTGAAAGTGAGCTTTGTCATTAAATAGTTGCCCCTTCCCAGTTAATGCATGAGCCCACAATTCACATCATCTGTTCCTTCTACATGAGATCAGGATCAAAGTTCGGTACGAGACTGTAGTTTGACCACTTCTCTTTCCTGTTAAATGTCTACCCATGGGCATCTTCCTCTTCTCAAAACTCCATGTGAGCTGCTAGTTTCACATTCTGTGTATATTTCAAGGCAACTGTTACTTGTATTCCCAACATCTGGTTCTGTTGGATTTACTGTAATGAGCGGTGATGATCTTGAATGTTTACAGACTTACAGAGTTAGGTATATTAAGGAGCATACATAGTTACAAATTCACATGTCTAACTGTGTAAGTATGTAATCACCTATACTACTTTACAGACCTACTTACAGACTTACAGAATTACATATTTGCATACATACTTACTAACTAACATGTGCGTACCTGTGATCTTCTCCAGTAGGATCCATTATAGTGCTTTCGTTATTCTCCACACGCATGATAATGATAGGGTTCATGACATGTTGTTTATGAATATCATACATGATGTCCACGTCCCCATCTTCACACAGCGGGCAATAGGTATCTGTAAGACTTGGGAGAGAGTACTTGATGATCCATCTTCGGCCGGATAAAGACCATCGACGCAATATTTGAGCATGAAGTACATCAAGCTTCATTATGCAGAAGACATAGAACACAAAGGAGTCATTGCCAAAGGAACAGTAGGCTAGAATCTTGTCCATCTTTCCTTCAAAATTTTCATTAGTTTCCAGTAGATGGCTGGAGGAGTAAGCAGAGGAAGGGGAATGGGGAGTGTGGTTTTTTTTGTTAAGTGGAAGAAGAAAGTGGAGTGGGGTTTCGGCGGGAAACAGGTTCCTCTCTCTACTATCGTCGTCAACAGTCATTTCATTGGGGAAAATTATCATGATGCCCTCGAACCGCCATTATTGTTTTGGAAATATGAGAGTGTATGTAACATCTCGGACTTTCCGACTTTCCGTTTGTGTGTGGGATGACTGGCCACTAATGCGTCCGGCCTTGGCGACGCGTTAGTGTCGCAACGGAGCTAGCCGTCGCGACAGTCATCCGTGTTGCGACCAGTGCCTGCGTCGCATTCTTGTCATGCCTGCTCAATGGGTCGCGACTGCTTTTCTTTTTCTGGTCATCTGACGCTTGTCAGAGTGGCGGCATGGCAGACTGACCTGTCAGGTTGTCGCAGCATCCCTTGGGGGCGCGTTCTGGTCGCGGTGTGGGCGGCCGTCGTGTTAAGGTTTGTAACGCGACGCCCCACGCCGTCGCATTCTAGGGGCCGAAGGCTAAAAGCCTTGGCCGGATTTCCCTTTCCTCTTTCTTCCCCTTCTCCTTCCCTTCCTCCTCTCCGAGGATGGAAGTCTTCTTCCTTCTCCTTCTCCGGCGTTTGGAGCTCGATGGCGGTGCCGGAGGCTCATGGTGGAGCGACGGAGTGGCGAGGAGCGAGGAGGTGGCAGCCGTGGTGTCGTGAAGGCCCTGTGGGGTGTCGGTTCTCCATTTTCTAGTAGGGATTTCTTGTGCCTTACCAATCCGGGTGATTGGGAGCCCTTTTGTGTGATTGCATGCCTTTACTGCTTTCCCCATGCTCCCCTCCCCGTGGTTTGTGTGTTTGTAGTGTGTGGGCGACCCCGGGATGTGGCATCCCTGCGGTCTGCCTCCTGACTGATGTTGCGACCGCAGAGCGCATCGCGACATCAAAGGACGCGTCGCCTTGGTCGGACATGACCTTATCATGGTGCGGTTGGCCGTCGCGATAAGGGTCGCGACCCGATTTGCGATCACGACAAGGCTTTTGTCGCGACCCGCTTCCCTATCGCGACTCAGTTGTTGTCACAATTTCCCTATCCGTCGCGATGGTATCGCGATGGCTTAGGAGGGCACGACAAGACCTGGCTTGCCTCGGGTGTTTCTGTGGCCCCGGTTGGCGTGTCGACGTGTTCTCCAGGGCAGGGTTGCCCTTAGGACCTTCTGGTAGGGAACACGGCAGGTTGCCTCCCTGCGTTCAGTGACCGAAGGTGACACCTTCGTGGTCGTGTCCTAGCGGTGGTGCTAGGAGGCTCGCGTCTGTCCAATAATCGATTGTCTAATAATTGATTCTTGGCCTTCTAAATTTTGGTGAGAAGCTGGACTTTTCTAGAGACAGTGTAGACAGTCAGCTTCATAAGCTGCTGCCCAAGAAGGACAAAGTGCACCGAAAAAATATTCTACAAGCCATGCAGCCTTTGGCACCCTCTAATGAGCAGGAAGACATTCAAGATTTTGTTCAACTTTGGATAGCCTTACTTTGTGCTAGTTTTTTGTTCACAACAATTATGTTCTCTTGTCCCATTGCAATTCTGCATTATGTCAACAATCTGAAGAAAGTGAACAATGTTGATTGGGCAGGTGTTGTGCACCAATTCCTCATGAGCAAGATGACTGAAATTGCTAACGAGTTGAAGAAAGAGAATAGAGAAAAGTCATCTAAAGGAATTTATGTTTTGGGATGCTTTCCATTTTTTGGTGTATGTCTTTTCTTTCTCAAATACTACCAATAATAATGTATGTAAACTATATCACAATATATCACAATAACAAGTACAATTTCTTTTAAAGACAGGCCTGGTTCTTGGAGCACCAAAGAAGCTTCGCGCTAGAATTTCCAGAGAAGCTTCCACGGATTTTCAAGTGGGTACATCAGAGGAGAATCATTTATTGGTTGAAACAATTAAAGAAAATGAACAGGCGCTCTGTAAGTCTCTCTATCAACCTAGTTCTTCTGGTGTATAACTTATATATTTTTATCCATGCTGGTGGTTATTGTACCAACACATAACTTATATATTTTTATCCATTCTCAGATAGTCTCTGATGTTACCATATCCGAGGATGAGGAAGCCCTCTTTAAAAGCAAGAAAATAAAGCTAAGATTATCAGCCACACCTGCCACAGCACAGCAATAACAACAACAACAACACCCACAGCTTGAGCAACAGCAACAGCTGCCAATAGCAGCAATAATAGCAACACCCACCCAAACAAATCAAATTATCAATCTTCTGACTGACATTCGAAGTATGCTTGGATAGATAATCCAGATGAAAGAGAGAAAAGAAGAGAGAAAAAGACAGAAAAGAATAGAAAAAATGTCTAAGAGAAAGGGAAGAGAAGAAGAACATGAGAAGGTGGGAAGAAATGAGGAGGAAAAAATAGATGTTCAAAGAGGAGAGGACGGAGGACAGGTGGTGGTGGAGATGTCCAAGAAGGAGGGGGAGGACAAGAGGTGGAGGTGATGTCCACTAAGAAGGAGAAAGGAGGAGAGGAATAGGAGTAGATGTCCAAGAAAAAGGAGGAGGGAGGAGAGGATGAGGAGAAAGAGGTGGAAGAAAAAAGAGAACAGGAGGAAGGAGGAGAAGACTCAAGGAAGGATGAGGGTCAGGACATGGACACTATCATACAGACCCTAGATAAATTGATCAAGAATATTGTGCCCCCCACAACAAGTGAAAAGATACCTCCAACAGGGGAGAAAAAGCGAAAAGTGGGGAAAGCCATCTCACCCTCGTCGCTGACAAGGAGGGTCAAGGAAGCACGAAGGACCAGAGCACGGTCAGCTTTATTGAAGGTAGATAAGTAATTGTGTAACCTAAAAATTATGTTCCTATGCGACCATGTAATTTTGAAATTGTGTAACCAAACAATTGTGTAATCACATATTTGTGTAAGTGCGTAAGTCATGTATATTTATGGTAGGACTTGGAGTTCGAGTTTGAAGGTAAGCTGAAGAAGAAGCTGCAGGAAGACAATCCAATCATTGTGTCTTCCCAATTAAGTCAGGCATGTCCCCCTCAGGCATGTTCCATTGTTTCTCTTCCGGTTATTTCATAAAGTTTCGTTAATGCTTCATTGTCTCATGTATTTGTCATAATTTAGTTTGCCTAGTGTGAAGTCCGTCGAGATTACCGCGGATGAAAACAACTTTCCCCACAGGAGGTTCATGTTATTGACAGTTTCCTAGATACCACCAGAATTGATGGGTAATAAACTTTACACTATTATGAATAAGGCGATAGAGTTACATCAACTACCATTATAAATATCTTTGTTACATTTTGTAGTGACAATCTACTAGAACCAAACAAGGATGGTCGGGGTGCATATGTCAACCCGGAGCACATAATTTCTCTATTGTTTGGAAAAGAATTAGAAGCAGCTATAATTGATATGTTCCTTCTTCTAATGTGAAGAAAAACATAGGATGAACCATCCAAATATTATGACTATGATTGTCTGCCTGCCTACAACAAGGTTTGTACTCCATTTGTAGTATTCCACCTCCATTTAAACTGAACATATGACAATTATATTATTGTTCTCCTTACTGTTTGTAATAGGGATAGATAATGGGGTGGAACGAGGTAGAAAAAAGAATGGAATACTTGGACCACATTCTGAAGACACTGTAGAAACCTCTAAATGACATGGACATGGTCTTCTCTCCAATGCATTTTATAAATCATTGGGCATTGTTGGTCATTAATATTAGAGCTAAACAGTACCAACTTTATGACTCAATGACCCAACACCCTAAACATGATTTCTAGCGCTATGTAAGTGCTTATACTCCTCCAGACAATCTTTTCATTTGTCATTCATCTAAATGTGTGCAAGTGGTTCTATGTATGTAAGTCTGTAAGTATATTGGCAACTTGTAGTTCATAACTATGTAAGTATGTAACTTACTGATTAACTTCACTATCTATGTAACTATGTATGTTAGTAAGAATCTCAGCAACTCATACTTTATAACTATGTAAATATGTCATTTTGTAGCCATGTAAGTGTGTAGCTTACAGAGTTACTTCACTAATTATGTAAGTATGTGCTACATAATTACATTAGTCTGTATGCAGGAAAGTTGTAAGTCTCAAAGTCTGTAAATCTGTATTTGAAGTTCACATATGTATCTTTTTTTTACTGTAGGTCAATTTTCTAAAAAAAAAAAGGTTTTCTTCAACTCTTTGGCCTCGATACTACAGAATGGTCGGTCGTAATCCCAAGCCCTTGTCCACAACAAGGACCTGGGGACGACTGTGCCCTTTTTGTTTGCAAATACATGGAGTGTTTATCACAAAAGAGCATAATTGGTTTCCCTTTCTCCCATGTATGGTTCTTAACAGATGTATATACTCCACATCTTAGCCTACCCAAATATTTATATATTCTCATTCATTTATAATGACATACGTTGACATGGACATCTTTTGAAGGAAGCTTGCATGGGCCATTATTCAAGAGGTCAATGAGCATAAGGCACAGGAAATGGTCTGTGAACAGGCTGAGGAGAAAGATGTTTAATTATTGGATGATGCATAAACATTGTTCCCTGTTTATTAACTTCAAAACAATGTTTCTATGCAAGCATGTATGTCTGCAAATGTGAGCAACTATTTTTTTGTAAGTCTTTAAGTGATGATCTGTATATATGTAAGTGTTGAAGTACATGCCTCTATATGTGTTTTATTAAGGAAACTTTTCTTACGAGAATTAATAATTGGTTGCTGGCATGACTGCATCACAAATGTGTAAAATTACAACTTACATACTTACAGAGGTAGTAAATTTGTAAGCGTGTAGGTCCGCCAGAACATAAACTGCATTCGGTTCGTAAGTCACAATACCTTTCATTGCAGCACAAATTGCATTAAGTTTGGAAACAATAGGGATCACAATATCATTACATTAAGGAGGTACTGACTTAACAAAGTCATAACAATACTCCAATCAGTGCTTACAAAAATAAAGACAAACTCAAACACTGCGTGCATAGATCCCACTTCTCCACTGATGAACCTTCGAAAATCGTCGATTTTGCCCATTCTCCAAACACATGTGAGGACGAACATGATACATACGCCTTTTCCTACAATTTGACGTACTTGGTACAGACATGCCTGATGAACGAACTGCTATAGAGCTGCAAAAAAACCCATCGTATCATATGAATAATGCACAACCAAGTCATTCATGCATACAAACTTTCAAAAAGCACATGTAAATGTTTACCCTTCTTTGCAAGCAACCTACATTAGCACATATTTCTCATTGTGATTCTTATGCAATGAACGCATAATCTCTATGTCATCATTCACGTTTAAGCAAATGTGATATTTGACTTCTCCACGTAACTGGTACTTAATACACCAATGAGGACTAGTCAAATGCCATCTTTGGAATATATGTTCCCTTATTTCCTCCATTCCCATATCATCTTAAACATAAAAAATGAAGGAATCGTTTCCAAATGCACATCGAGCAGGAATCAAGTCCAAATTTCTTGAATCAAATAAGCCTGAGATGAACATGAGAGCATGCATGTTGGTAAATAGAGCAAGCTGTAAGTGAAATTTTAAAAGCATATGTAAAAGATAAAAGTACTTCCAGACATAGGTAAAAAAAAGGGTTACTTACGGAATTTAACTGTGTAACTGTGCAACTACTTGAGAAGTTGTTACACAGTTACACAGTTAACTGTGTAACTACTTGGAAAGTTGTTACACAATTAACAAATACAGTACTTATAGACTTACGTATAAAGAAAGTAGGTAATTACATACTTACGCAGTTACACAGTTAACTATGTAACTACTTCGAAAGTTGTTACACAATTAGATATACAAATACTTACACACTTAAGTAGAAAAAAAAATATGTAATTACATACTTACACAGTTAACATATATAACTACTTTTAAAGTTGTTACACAATTATTCAGTTACATAGTTAACATATGTAACTACTTTTGAAGTTGTTACACAGTTACTCAGTTACATAGTTAACTGTGTAACTACTTGGAAAGTTGTTACACAGTTAACAAATACAATACTTATAGACTTACGTACAAAGAAAGTAGGTAATTACATACTTACGCAGTTACACAGTTAACTGTTTAACTACTTCAAAAGTTGTTACACAGTTAGATATACAAATACTTACACACTTACATAGAAAAAAAATAGGTAATTACATACTTACACAATTAACATATGTAACTACTTTTAAAGTTGTTACACAGTTACTCAGTTACACAGTTAACATATGTAACTACTTTTGAAGTTGTTAAACAATTACACAGTTAACTGTGTAACTACTTGGAAAGTTATTACACAGTTAACAAATACAGTACTTACAGACTTACGTACAAAGAAAGTAGGTAATTATATACTTACGCAGTTACACAGTTAACTGTGTAAGTACTTCGAAAGTTGTTACACAGTTAACTTTGTAAGTACTTCGAAAGTTGTTACACAGTTAGAAATACAAATACTTACACACTTATGTAGAAAAAAAATAGGTAATTACATACTTACACAGTTAACATATGTAACTACTTTTGAAGTTGTTACACAGTTACTTGGAAAGTAGTTACACAGTTAACAAATACAGTACTTACAGACTTACGTACAAAGAAAGTAGGTAATTACGTACTTACGCAGTTACACAGTTAATTGTGTAACTACTTCGAAAGTTGTTACACAGTTAGAAATACAAATACTTACACACTTACGTAGAAAAAAAAAAAGGTAATTACATACTTACACAGTTAACATATGTAACTACTTTTGAAGTTGTTACTCAGTTACACAGTTAATTGTGTAACTATTTGGAAAGTTGTTACACAGTTAACAAATACAGTACTTACAGATTTACGTACAAAGAAAGCAGGTAATTACATACTTACGCAGTTACACAGTTAACTGTGTAACTACTTCAAAATTTGTTACACAATTAGAAATACAAATACTTACACACAAGTAGAAAAAAATAGGTAATTACATACTTACACAGTTAACATATGTAACTACTTCACAAGTTCTTACACAGTTACCACAGTAAATACTTTCAAAGTAACATGTCCTTTTACTCTACTGTAACTCTGTAAGTAGAAAACTAGTAGTTAGTAGTAATGTAGGTAACTCCTACGTTTAGATCAAAAAAAAGTGGATTTGAAGAACTGCATGAAAAAGTGGAGTAAATAGCAAATAGCAGCGAGACAAAAGCCTCCGACTACTACTACCGGATCTAGATGAAACATTGTTGGCAAGAAAAGCCTCTAGCGACTAACGGATGTGGATCTACATAGGAGAAAGGGGGTAGGTGGAACCAATGTCTATCGAAACGCCATTGAACAACCCACATTCACCACAGATAGAAGAAAATGACAACCAACTTAGGAAAGTTCACCGAAAGCCAAAATCTTTCACCCAAACAGCAACCCTGCGCTCCTCTTCACAGCACCGCAGCGAGAAGCATTTCGCCATTGCGTGCCTTCTTCGAAAGGCATTAAAACCGGCGACACTCACGGGTCAACTATGGCTAGGGGTAGAATTGACATTTAAGATAAGACGGATAATGTCGATTAACGTCAGGGACTGGAAATTATAACCCGCATAAAGTAGGGACCATACATTGAAGGAAAAGCTGACAGGGATGAAAAAATATGTGTTGGCCCTTGCCAGGGACCAACAATTAATTCTCCCTAAAAAATACCTTCTACACTTGTTAGAGAGAAAGGGCGGCGGTGTGTGTGAGAGAGAAGGGGGCAGGTGTTGGGTTCATCATCAGATCAGTCACTAGAGAGAGAGAGAGAGATGATTAATATCAGTTGGAAACGCATACCCACCCTGATAAGTACAAACTCATTCTTCACCCAAAACAGAGACAACTAGAAACTCGCTCACCCGGCCCAAAGAAAGAAGAAGCCGGACACTATATTGAGTCCGCAATAACATATATTCAAAAGCGGCTTTTTTTTCTCAGCATATCAAAATAACATGAATTGTACAGAGCCGGCCAGCATGATAAGAAACGGAATGCCGCCCGCGCTTTTCCCCCCGACCCGACCCAACCCAACCAGCCCAAAAGCAAGAACCTAGTAGACGTGGTGTAGTTAAGAAGGTGAGCGGGGGAGGGGAAAAAAGAGAGAATTAACAGAAGCCCCCGATTCCTTTTTCCTTCCAGCGGGAATCGTCGTCAAATCAGGACACCCTATGCTACAACTGCCACCGGAAGATGGGCGGCTTGTTATACAAGATAAATCAAAGAATGGACTCTGAGACTGTGGAGGTCGAGCAGGTGTGGGCCGAAAGTGGAGATATCCGATCAGCAACCCACTGTCATGGGGACGCAGATGGACGGACGACCGCCTCCACCACTTTAAACCAAACCCTCATTCCAAATGTCTCATCTTGTTAATCTCGTTCACCTTTGTGATCACAGTCTCTCCAACGGTGGATTCTTCAGGTGCAGTGACCGAGAGGTAGAATCCCATTTCCCATCATCTTTTGGTTAAAATGCGTATATACAGAGGCGGCTATCCGGTGTTCCCTGCGACTTCTGCAGTTCTCTGCCTCATCATCTCCATGACTGCAGCCCTCCGCCTAGAATCAGACTGCTGTTGCAATCTCCTCAAATGTTCTCTCAAATCCCTGTTTAGATGGCATGTTAGGATATGCCGGCAGCAAGGAGATACAGTCAACAACAACGTTAATAAGAAGACAATGATTAGCATACCTGCAGCGTGGTACGTGACATTCTGATTCTTTGCAAGCTCTTGCATGAAGTTGCAGCAGGTACCACATCTTCTTACACAGGACACAACCACCTGAAGCACGTACCTTACAGTTTATACCATGGCGGAACAATCCTTTAACTTTACGGCAATTAGGGTACTGGCAATGCAGCGATCGGCATTGAGATGCATGCACCAGAAGATCAAGCATTTTCCTAAGCTGCAGCACACGATTTTGTCAGAAAGCAAAACATGGAAACAAATTTACCATGGAGAAACAGAAGAATAATTCTAAAACACGAACATGAGCATAAAATTGCCTTGATCTTAATGAAAATAAAAGAGAGGCCAGGGGACTTCAATCACAACTCTAGCCATGGTCTTAGGCTAAAGCTCCCTGAACTCCCAAGAGGGTTTGGGATTCTTCATGACATCATGGCCAATACAACAGCCAAATCCTTCAGGGTCCAGAGAGCTTCTCTAATTCCAGTCTCCCAGGTAAGGAAAGTTCAGAAATTGACGAGTCACATAAACAAGTGCAAATTCTAATCTAATAGAGATATGTCGTGTAAATAAAAGTTGAGCTACAAACAAGAGTCACAAGACCTGTATAAGAAAGGTACAACTCAGATCAACTGGGAGAATAAAGTTTTTTTTTTTTTAGAGTGAGATTAATATACACAGTGGTGATTTCCCATATACCAAACATGGATAAAAGCATCTGGTAGAAGACAGCAAGAAAGCAAATCAGTGAAAAAAAAAAACAGGAACTTATTTATCGCATCTTTGTTTTCCCAATATTAATTGGAAACATGACACAATAAAAAATACATGCAACAGTAAGAGAAGATAGAATGGAAGAAACAAAAAATAACTGAGAATTTAATTTACTTGCACTAAAGTGTACCTACATGTGCTATTTTGTTCAGAAGTGACAAGGTACAGAGTATAGACACAGGTATAGCTAAACAGTAAAAAAGCAGTCCCTCCAGGAGAACTAAGAAGCATGTATATGCTGCAGGTGCCAGAAACTGGGGTAATATTTCAGAGAGGATACAATGTTGCAAGTCCTCCTTTTCCTAGACAATGTTGCAAGTTCTTTTTAATAAGATGAGCCTTGGTGGTTGTCTTCTCCTAGCATGGAGTTGTTACAAAGTTGGCATAGAACCTAGAAGCTGACTGACAAGAGCATATGGACCGTATGGTGAATGATTCTTAATGAGACCTGCCAAGGCCTTATGGGGTGAGATGAACCTACTTCCACAGCAAGAGTAGGATACAGGAGCAACTGGTTCTGTTCACCTGTGACTTGGACAAGTTTTGAGCTAATCTGATTTGCCCAGAGGTGAGTTTTTCTTTTGGTGGTCTGTCTTCACTAGTTGAATGTACATGTACCCATCCAAGCTAAGGAGTTGCTCAAGAAGTACCAAGACCAATCAAAAGAAAAACTAAACTGCATTGAAGTAACTTTAGAAAAGACCCTAAAGATATAACATAGAAATGCCTGGAATCAGTTTGTGAGGATATTGAAACGTGCGTCATATACAACTTATCATTATTTGCCATAAAGGAATATATGGCACAAATTAGAGAGAGAGAGAGCACTGCCGACCCAGGAAAAATGAAAAATAAGGAGGGAAGTTTACCTGCAAGACTCTTTTCTGCCGAGCTTCCTTGTTTTGCGCATCTCGGTCAGCCATGGATGGATGATTTGTTAACCTATGAGGATGACTGACACCTCCATCTCTTTGATAACAATCATTGCATACATCAAAATCAGGGCAGATTTCACAACGCCAGCCCTGGCCAGTTTCAATGTCACGATGGCAGATATTGCATGTTATCACAAAAGCAGGAGCTGTTGGATTATGAAGGTGATATAGAACCATCATTGAGGAATGCTTGGCACGGCGTAGTGTGTCATACTGATAATGATTTCCTTGACAAAGGCTCAGGAATGCTTGTCTAGTGTCAAAAAACTCACTTTCTAGTATCTCATCTTTATCTTTCGTATCCGAGGGCACATCATTGATTTCAACCTGTTCAAGAGCTATTCATTAAGCAATT
Source organism: Colocasia esculenta (assembly GCA_014218235.1). Classification (NCBI taxonomy): domain Eukaryota; kingdom Viridiplantae; phylum Streptophyta; class Magnoliopsida; order Alismatales; family Araceae; genus Colocasia; species Colocasia esculenta. The sequence continues at coordinate 164,306,002 of CM024755.1, read as the reverse complement.
CTGGTACCATAACTGTGCTTCAACATGATAACAAGCACTAGGAACCTTTGATCATGGATAAGAAGAAACAAATAGCAAGGTCATCTTATAATAACACTCACCGGAGTTAACAAATGCTTTTCCTTAGCATTGACAGGATGCCTCTCTTTCTCTTCAATTTTTTGTTCTTTTTCATAACACCTACAAATTGACGTTTAGCAACATTAAATGTCTCGTAACAAATCAACAATAACGAAGGCTTAACACAGTAAAACACTCAGTATGAAGCAGATTTCTAAGTGAATTCATGAATGAATGAGGAAGCATAGACTGGGAGAAACTTAAGAACTTTCATAAAGATATGAAACAATAATCAGAAATATGTATTGCATACACTTCAAATGAGTAAATATGAAGAAGTATGATCTATTCAAAGCGGGGAAAATACGCATCTTGCTTTAAGTTCTATAGCATGAACAAAGGCTCATTCCAGAAGGTACTTCCATACTTCAAAGAGAAAAAAAACTGACAAGACAAAAATGTAGAACACTTGATGCTGCAATAGGACCATGGACAAGAAAAAAATTATCCAAGCAATATTAGAAAAGAACCGTATGGGAATATCCCATATTGGAAAAACCAAGTGGAGTTCCTGCGTTCATATATCCTAGGCCTTAGAATCTCAACACCAAGGTTTGTGGGTTCTACATGGTATCAGAGCAGGGCCAGGGCCCACTTTGGTGTTTAAGCCTCCTCCCTATTCAATTCCATGGCCCATCTTGGCTGTGAGAGGGAGTATTAGAGGAGAACCGTAAGGGAATATCCCATATTGGAAAAACCAATTGGAGTTCCTGTGTTTATATATCCTGAGCCTTAGAACCTCAACACCTAGGTTTTGTGGGTTTCTACAAGCAAGACAAGTAAAAAACATTCAAAGACTCATTTATGTTTGGAAAGTAGAAGGCATTCAAAGAATATGATTAGTAGGTAGGAAATTAGCATCATCTTAATGTGGACTTCTGAGAAAGATAAGGGTAGTTTAGTCATCTACTGCATGTTTCATTTAATGTCTTTCATTGGCTGTACCCTGGTTAGGCATTTATGTCTTATTATCTACCCATGTTTGTTATATATAAATTGAGTTATATGCAGTCTAGAGAAGATATCTCTTAGAATAGCACAAACGGTTTTTCCTCACCACTGCCCTCCTTTCCTTCTTCCTCTTCTTTCTAATCTGGGCCCATCACTTCATAATATCAGATCAAGCAGCTCTTTAAGAGGAAGATTTAGACTTCACAGCAGTGCTTCTTGCCATTGTTCCCTGCACAAGTGGTTACTCAGAAATTCCTTGTGCAAGATTGCTCTCTTGCTGGTTTAAGTTTACTTTTTCCATCAGGGAAATCCCTGTGCTACATTTCCCTGGCTAGGCCTTTAGGGTTTTCCATCTCCAGACCCTGCACCAGTAGGAATCCCTCTTCTTCTTCATCTGTGGCACCTTACTTCATCTCCTATGCTCCATTGGGTCTCCTTCTTCCACTGGTCAAGAAGGGAGGCAGCAGCCTGGTGCTTTAGGCCTATCTCTCCATCAACTGGATGTCAAGGTGGTGGCGCAGTGTGGGTTATAAGCATTCTTCATCAACCAGCTTGCCCATCTTCTCACTGTAGCTGGAATGTGCTTGTGCTTTGGACCTTCTCGACCATGCATACTGCCTTTGCTCTCCAGTGTGACCTCTCCAACTTGAGTTACTTTGTGCTACTGTCAAGAGTACTTCATTTTTTCAGGGTAGGAATTATTTAGAGTTTCTTTGTTGTCATCTGTTGGAGATGGGAAGCATATATGGCCAACCAAACCTCTTCAACATCCATAGCCACATCAAAGCACAAGGCAATCTCTGGAGTCGACTACAACAATGTCCAGTCATGAACACCAAGATTTGCAAATTACTCCTTTCAAGCTCAACAAGTATAATTATGTTGAGTGCGGCAGCCTCTGCCAAGATGTACACTGGAGGAAACCTGAAATCAGGTTGCATCAATGGTAAAACTAAATAACCTGATGAAAACAGTGAGAAGTTTGTTGATTGGGTTGAGAAATATTTATGTCATGTCATGGATTGTCAATTCAGCTGAAGATGCTCAAAGAAAACTGAGTATGCAAAAGGAAGGAGCAGGAGAGATGTGGGTCTTTCTAGAAAAGTAGTACAGGGAGAAAAAGAATGACATCCATGTCCATCAAGTAGAAAATTCAATTTACAGAACCAAACATCCATGTCCATCAAGTAGAAAATTCAATTTACAGAACCAAACAAGGCACTCTTCCATTACTAATTACTTCACTCCTCTTCAAGCTTTTTGGGATGAGCTTAATTATCATAATGCAAACGACTGGGATACTCTAGCTGACCACCAAACACACTTGAAACTTGTTCAAAAAATGGGAGAGTCCTCAAGGTTTTTGGGGAGTGAAACCTAACTGGGTTAAGGTGATGGCGGAAGAGACAAACAGACACTAAAAGAGAATGGCACTTGGGATCTAGGTGGGCACCCATCCGGACGAAAACTTGTAGGTTGTAAGAGCAGGTGGCATTGTAGAAAAATACAAGGCCAGATCAGTTGCTAAAGTGCAATACTCAAATCTATGGGATTGATTAACAAGAAACTTTTGCACAGGTTGCCAAGTTGTCTTCAGTGCAGGTCCACTTTTCTCTTGCTGTCCACTTTTTGGTTCTCTTGAAAATTCGACCAACTTGATGAGAAAAATGCCTTAATCGTGACCAAGTAGAGGAAGTTTATATGCAGCTTCCACCAGGGCTCCAGGCTGATGAGGAGTTATGCAAGTTAAAGAAAGCATATGTGGTCTGAAACAGTCCCCAAAGCACAGTTTGACAGATTGAGGATGGCCATGCTGAAAATGGGGTTCAAACAAGGTAATGGGGATCATGGTTTGCCAGAGCGGATCGAATCGGTCAGATTCGTCCGAATCGGATCGAATCAGGAGAAACCCGATTCGCCCGATTCCCATTGAATCAAACCAATTCCCATGCGAATCGGTCCGATTCTGGCGAATCGTGGCAGATCAGGTAAAAACCGCCCGATTCCCCGATGTGGCGAACCTTGATGGGGATCACACTCTCTTTCTTATGTGGAAAGATGGTCAAGTTGCTATTCTCCTTGTTTATGTAGATGATATATTGTTACCACTGATAACTTGCTAGAAATTAAAAATCTGAAAGACAATCTAGCAAGGGAATTTGAGATAAAAAAATCCTGGTACCCTGAGGTAGTTTGTGAGATTGAAGTGGCAAGGTCTCGAGGTAATATTCATATATCGCAGAGGAAGTATGCCTTAGATCTAGTAAAAGAAACTGGACAAAAATGGGTAGCAGCTAGCAGACACTCCCACTGAAATGAATCATTAACTCAGTGAACAGGATGGTGTTGCTCTCTTAGAGGCTGACAAAAAGATCTTAGCAGATTGTGGGCAAACTAATCTATATATCTTTGATGAGACCAGATATCACATACGCTACCAATGTTACTAAATCAGTTTATGCATGCCCCAGACCACGTACATACAAGTTATTGGTAGAATTCTGAGTTACAAGAAGACATGCCCAAGCAAGGGTTTATAGTTTAGCAAGAAAGGGCAATTCAGCAGAGGGCTTTTCTGATGCAGACTGGATAGAATCTCAAGACAATTGCAGATCTACCGAGGATTGTATACACTTAGGAGGGAGTCTTGTCACTTATGGAAGTAGAAAAAACAGACGCTTTGTGAGGTCTAGTGTAGAGGCAATGTACAGGGATATGGCTCAAGCTATGACTGAACTATTGTGAATGAAAAGGCTGAAGGTTCGTTAAAAGATATCAGTATGAAGGTGATCTCCCAATGAAACTCCACTGTGACAACAAGGCCACAATTAATATAGCAAATAATCATGTTCAACATGATTGTACCAAACATATAATAGAGATCGACAAAAACTTCATCCAAGAGAAGTTGGACTCTGGAGAATTGTGTCTTCCAAATGTTCGTTATGTTGACCAAGTAGCCGACTTTTTGACAAAAGGCATATCAAATGAAGATTGGAACATAATCTTAGGCAAACTGGGCATGAAAGACATCTATGCTCAGCTTGAGGGGGCATGTTGAGAAAGAAAGGGTAATTTAGCCATTTACAGTATGTTTTCTTTAATTTTGTCTTTTATTCAATGTCCCAGGTTAGGCATGTAACAGAGGCATTTATGTCTTATTGTAGTTGGGCAGTAGCCCTACCCATGTTAGATATATATATGCACATATATATATATATATGTATATACACACATTTATATATGTATACTTCAGTTATTTACTGTACATTTTCTTTAAATTCTGTCTTTTATTGAATGCACCCTTGGTTAGGCATGTCACAGGGGCATTTATGTCTTATTGTAGTTGGGAGATATATATATATATATATATATATATGAATTATACATGGTCTAAAGAAGATAACTCTCAGAACTGCAGGAAGAGTTTCTCCTTACTACCTCCCTATTCTTTTTCTTCTTCTTCTTTCTGGTCCAACTTCATTACTTCATAAACATTGCACGAAAGCTCTTTCTTCGAATATCATTTTACGTGAACCTACAGAGAAGGGTCCTCAATGAGATCATTTTTGAGGACCCAACTCCATTTCCAACTGTAAAACAGCCTCTCAAGTCTCAACTATATCAGGGAGTTAATAAATAGACTACAACTTCAAAGGCTGCAGCCAGAAATCTTGTGAATGAGCACCAAGTGAACAGATGATTTAGATGTCCCTAGATGTCCATTTTCCCTCATCACTAAAGGGAGCAAATCCTCCATCAGATGACCTATCATCAAATTAGCAGCTACAAGAGTGGTTCTAAAGAGACTTCATAGAACTGGAGAAATATCCCTTCACCAATTTTTTTACATTGCTGAATATGCAACCCAACTAGAGTGAACTTCGTGCAAATGAATAAGAAAAAAATACTAAATCCATAAAATGCTACCAAAAAAGAATGAGAAATCGAATTGCTTACTTGTCACAAAGTTGGAAATGTTTGCACTGGTTGCAAACCCACCGAATTCCAGATGCCATAAGTATACAGCAATGATTGCAAGCATGTTGCAAATGGACCATGATAAAGTCTTCCTTCATTGGAGCGATGGTTTCACCAAGCTGTGGAAGTAAGAGATGGGTTATTTCTTTAAAGCACAATAGGAATGACATGGCAGTACTAGTGTTAGTTCAAGGGATTCCATAAGCAATTCATATAAATCAAAAAGATGCACATAATCCATATTCATACTGGATAGAAGTGCCACCTGCAGATTGGTTACCTTATTCCATGGCACACTTACCGAAATGGAAAGTAATTATGTCTTGCATGTGCATAAATATCTGAATTTTAAAAGTGAGGAAGATAATTTTGGCCAGACTGAATTCAGTTTATACCAAAGCAAAATAATCCACTAACACGAACAAATACAGCAAATAGTCAATGAACAGGAACAAGATTCAACATACCTTTGCCATCAATAGAGCATCCTTAGAGGCATTGCCAGAAAGGTCAGATTGACCAGCAGCTTTCAAAGCCCTCTTGGTTATAGTCTTTTTAGTCTTTCCTTTCTTTTGTTGTCTCCTACCATCTTCCTCTTGCTGAAGTTGATTGATCAAATCTTCTGCAGCACCAGGCCAGTAGTCACCATCAAAATATGGCAGACGTGCAGCAGTCACGCTAGCCTTGCATTCACCAACTTTCACAAAGAAATGATCGTATAAATTGGTCAGATCAACAACAATATTTTCCTTTGAGGCCTTTCTTAGCATTGATAGGTACCTGAAAACAGAGGCCTCATTCTGAGAATACCAATAAGGATGCAAAACACAAGGAAATATGTGAATGAGAACAATTCTCAGAAAATACTACAAAGATCACAAGACTCACCATTCTCTAAGTTTGTCAGATTTGGGTGTCTTCTGAATCTCAGGATGGCAATATAATATATAATCTTCACCTTTTAAAGGGGGGCAAGCCCATATGTAGCAACTCGTGAAGCCACGATTCTTGCAATATTCAAGATATCCTATCTGAACCAACAAAATGAATATTCCACAATAAGTTGGTAGTTGGAAGTTAATGGCCAATATAGAATCTCATGTATTTACTGGTCATGAAGAGAAATTAAAATTGAACAAACATGGGAAAGAAACCATAATCTGACGAACAACTTCAAAATGTATATATAACTTGGCAACAGTAGCTAGAGGCCACCAATACCAGAATTTCATGGTAAACATATGTACGCAAAGCCTCCCCAGTGATTGTCTTTATATCTGGCCTGAAGTACTTGACAGAGTCTAGATATGAAAGATAAACACGTCGTTGATTTGGGAATTGGCATTCAGAGCCAAATTCTTGAACATACATGCCAAAGAGACAAACTTCTACACCTTCAATTTTCTGAAATAACAAGACAACCTGGACAAAGCATTAACCATGAAAAATTAGGTTTTAAAGGCACTTCACAAAATTCATGATTTAAGATCTCAATAACAAATTTCCAATGTGCCCATCTGTACATCTATCAAACTTTCTAGAAATCTGAAAGCAGGGACATGATCAAAAGTGATAACACATTTTGCACCTTGGATTTGTAAGGAAATTCCGTTGGATAATTCTCTTCCTGGAAGATTTCCAGAAACTTCTGTTTTACTTCCAATTTCTTGTCAACTGATGATACAACTCTAACAACAAGTGCGTCTGCCCCAGGAACCTGGATATGAAAAGAATACAGCAAATTTGAGGCCATAAATAATTAGTGGACCTGACAAAATTTGTGAAGATGTCAACAAAAAGTTCACCTTCAAAAAACAAAAAAGATGTAAACAATCGGTTCACATGTCAACTTCCCCTTGAAAAGAAAATAGCAATTGCAAGAGATGATAAGGGAGCATGTGGGAAGCAACAAAAACAATGTCATCCGGCAGAATCCATTCTTTTACTTAGATCTCATTGAGATAGAGTACCATAGGAAAGTACTGATCTTGTAAATAAACTGTTGGTTGCTGAACAGCTAACACAAAAGCATCCCACAGACGCTCTGACTGTTTTTCCAGTTGTTATTCTTAAAAAACATAGGATTTATGATCTGGGATGTCCATATAAAGGGTCCACCTCTTCCATGTATAAATGCTGAATAGTTTTTATTAAACTAGAAACATGCTATAGACATTCTAACAGAAAAGGACGGATTGGGATTGGCAGCTGGATCAGTTGACCAAAAGAAACCAAATCAGGCAATCCTGATCAAAGTTAGATCAATCCAGGCAGGTCCGTGCTGGTCTGCCTAAACCATTCATGGTCAGCATCAACCCTATTTTTAGCATTAAAAAAGTTAAAAACATAATAAAAAAAGAAAATATACCTAATGATATAGAAAATATAACAAGATAACCATTTGTCTATGCCTATATCAAGACAACCATGTCCCTTCCAAGATAACCATCTGTCTATGCCTATATCAAGATAACCATGTCTCTTCCAAGATTCAGCTGATTTTGGAAACTGTCTGCATGGATGGCAAAATCGGCCGACTCGGATCGGAATCGGTCTATTTGGGGAGGGGGGGTGCGATGGACCCGAATCGGATTGGATCGGCCCAATCCAGTCCAATTCCGCACGATCCCCCCCCCCCCCGATTTCACCGATGTAGCCCAATTCCCTCCACTTACCTTATTTACCTGAACATCATTTAAGTAAATGTTATATTTGTAGTTTCATTTACTTAAGATATTATATGTAAATAAGGAAATATCCCCCATTTGAATCTAATAAAAAATCATATCTCTTATCAATAAAAAGTCAACTCTCTCTTCCAAGAAGAAAATCGTGATTTTGGTGATTCCATCAAAATAGCGTCTTTCTAATCTCTCATAATTTAGTCTATCTAAAAATTTCATAACTCAAATAAACCCTATGGAACACAAAAAATCTAAAATCCGGTGAAAAAATCAAACGTGCATATGACTTCTCCAAGGGAGCAATTAGTTGTTGTCAGTAGGAGAGTGGCTCCCTTGGAGAAGTCATGCACGTTCGACTTTTTTCACCAGATTTTAGATTTTTAGTGTTCCATAGGGATTATTTGAATTATGAAATTTTTAGATATACCAAATTATGAAAGATTAGAAAGACGTTATTTTGATAGAATCACCAAAATCGTGATTTTCTTCTTGGACGGGAAAGTTGACTTTTTATTGGTATCATATTTTTATTGGATTCAAATGGAGAGTACTTCCTTATTTACATGTAATATTTTAAGTAAATAAAATTACAAATACTAACATTTACTTAAATGATATTCACAAGTAAACTGCAATTTCTCATTAATCCAATTTATTTACATTCAAATGTATGTACATGATAAGAATTGAATTTCATTGTGTTTGTATTCAATGAATGTTTTATGTGTTTTCATAATTTTCTGAAATTTTGTTTATTTTTCCTAATTTTTTCTTCATTTTTTAACCTGGCCGATCCTGGATCGGCCAGATTCCCATAGAATAGGGCGGATCCTGCGATCCAACCCGACTCGGATCGGGGTCAGCTGGATTTGACCCAGCACCCCGATCCGACTTTGCCATCCATGGATGGATTATGGAAGCGACTAGTCCACTGGAAGGGATCCGATTATCCTCACACAGATATGCACTCTAGATCAATTACAGGGTAATGCTGAGGTAGGCAGAGGTACCTCCAAACACCATGAGAAAAGAGTGTGGGAGAGGAGGTTGAGAGAATTTTGGTGCCTTGGGAGTGGCCTTCAGCCCTTTATGTAAGACAGCACGGTCCTTATGAGCCAATGGCCAGAAATGGCTAGTTCCTATCTCCAATAGCTAGTTTGACCATGCATTGGAGATTGAATCTAATCCGGCCAACAATCAGTCAGATTCCTGATTCAACCTAATCTGGGCCAATCTTGTGCCAAGGGACAGAAAAGATAGGCTGTGACTGACTGACTGAACCAGCCCACCAAAATCCAATACAGAACGGTCAATCTGTGCCAAGCTTTTGATATTTCATTCTAATGATTTTTTTTTCCATGCTAAAGGATGTAGTATTGCCGCTTGGTGATTGCTTGCTCAATGACAGATTGTTATGCTCACATAGGTTGCTAAATTTCTATCAGCATGCTTGGGTTAGGTGAGATTGTACATGTGAATCATGGTTCCAAGCCACCTTAAGAAGGGAGGAACTTGCTATTTGCTAAAGGATTCCAAATGCATATCTCAAAGACTAATGGAGTAATAAATATATTGTTGGTGCACTCAGACAATTACCTCATCAACAGATTTTCCAAGATGCCGTGCTCTCTCCTGTCTTTCCTGCTTAAGTCGTCTAACGAGCCTTTGTTCTATGTGGTCACTGAGTATTGTCCTAGGCAAATCTTTCGCACCAAGAACAGCACTCTGTGGCAATGGCATACGCTCTCCTCTTTCAATCTCTTGAATATAGCAATTAGGGCATGTATATTCAGCTTGTCCTCCATCATTCCTACGCCCATTGAAAAGTGCACAGATCTGATGTTGCCATGCTTCACATTTATCACATTGAACCCACTGCAGGAAGAAATTTTGGGGGAAAAGGGTAAATAATATTTTTTTTTCCTATAAGAACATGTAAAACCAAGAAATGAATACCACCTTTTTTTATCACATTGAAATTACTTACCCACTCTTCAGTTTCTTCATCATTCTTTTTCTTCTCAAGCCTGGCCTTGAAGAAGGGAGTTCCCTCAACCTCAATAGAGTCACCACGGGCCTCATTATAACAAGGAATGCAAAAGTAATGTCGTGTATCACCCGTTCCAATTGTGTAATAAGATGCATTCCGCTTAATGCGAGCACCACAAAGTGAACAATATATAGGAGGGGGTTCAAAAGTAAGTTTCTCTACTGCACATAATTGGCATGAATTCTCATTCATAGAGCGTTCCATTGCTTGGTTTTTCTCAGCCTTTGCTTTGCTCTGCAAAAGAAAAAGAAAAACCACTTATGTGAGCAGGTAAGAATCACTAAACAATGAGATGCTCTCACTTCTGAACATTGAGCAAGAATCAGCAACCAATTAGTAAACTAGGTGATCCAATTTTAATCCATGGAAGCAACCAAGCGCTGCAAAATCTGAACATCATGACAAATAAAATTACCATAAAAGGTATGGTGGTGCAAACTAAATCGAACTACCTCAGTTCAAATCACAATTTTCCACATCTCTAACCTCAAAACATCAAAAAGTTCAACCATGTTCTTATGACAAAGGAATAAATAACAAGTTAGTGAATGATGAGGGAAAAGAAGTTACTTCCTCCATGGCAGATGCCAAGGCAAGGGAAGAACTCCAACAAACTTTTCATATGCAACTGAAAATAAAGTGATCATAAAACATCTGAATTTTCCATTATATCATGATTTATATGTATAATCAACACATGTCTTATCCCATCAATCTGGAATGGTAGACCTGATGAAGAATACATGAATTGAGCGAACTAGAAAACTGGTTGCCTTGATGACATCAATTCTGCAACATTTCTCTATCACTTAGATTTTGACTCATTAAAATAGATTTTCACTGGTACAGTTTGGGTTATAGTCCACTGGTTGTTCACATACAATATCCAAGAAAAAATACATGGTGGATGAATATCAGGGGAATGAGGAAAAAAGACATGGAACTGGAAGATAGATCTGATTTCTCTACCTGCTAAGCTAGTCACAGTTTCAATATAGTTTTCTCGGACATTAGAAGCTCCAAACAATGTTGTTCACCACTCCAAGAAAAGATGGGGTCATGCAAAACGAAAAACTAGAAGTATGGAGTTTCAATAAGAAGAATATCTACACTTGATTACCCTACCTGGCCAACCCATTGCCTAAGGCTGACAATATGCTCTCTAATTTGTTCAGGTGTGAATAGTTCAGTCAATGATACACCCTTTATCTTTGGCTTCCCTGATTTACTGCCAGTGCCAGAGTCACCTGTATGTGCATTTGGTTCCTGTTTCACTTCTGCTGCAGTCTGATCAGTATCACCATTCACATGCATATTTTCTGTTTTCTGACAACCACTATGTTCATTTTGAAGCACAGACTCAGAATGTGGCCTTGAACCATATACACCCTCAAAATCATCCATATTGACATGGTTGAAATGTGAGGGATACTCCAAGCCAGAAGCTATTGATGATTCTGTTTTCATATCAACAATATCTGGCTTAGATGATAATGGCATATCTTTCTGCTGATGAACTTGGGCTCGAATATTCTGGGAAGAATGAGATGGGTCCAGCAGTGAACATGAAGCTGGGGAGGTTTCACTCTTGACCATAAGAGAGGAGGAACTTTCCACCTTCCTTCGTTTCAATGAAGTCTGAAAACCTTCAGATGCTTCAAAAGATGATATACAATTGCTTTCTATCACCAGCCCATCAGCGCCAGCAGCACTAACATTCTTCCATGACACATTTGCCGCATGTGCACAATCAGCATCAGGAGGGCGAATAGCTGCCTTACGTTGTGATGATATGTAAACATGCACAGGAACGCAGACAGGACAATCCCTAGCTTGACAGCTTCTATAATGGTTAATAAGTTTCTTTGACTGATGGCAGCGGGGATATCCACATTGATCTTCATTACAGTTTTGCATATGTGACATCAAATGTTGAACTGTTATGCAGTTAGCTTCTTGGCATTTGCCCTTTGGAGTTGGACACCAGCGAGCATGGTGCAAAAACAGCAGCCATCTCCGCTGATTGAAATATTGTCTTTCACGAAGAGAGTTTTCAGGTCCACGTCCTACACCACTAGTCAATTGTGCTGTTGTCAAACTAGTTGCAGCAGCTGCAGAGCCAGCAATGGATCCCTCTAAAGAAAAATGAGGTTGTTGAGCTTCATCCTGCCCTACAATTCGTTGATGGAAGTCCTGAATATGCTGGTCAAATGATGGTTGATCCACTGTATGGGATTTATGGAGAATCTGAGATTGCCATTGATTCTGCAGAAGTTTTTCAGGCTGCGACCTAGCAGAAAGGTGGTTAAACTCACTTTGTGATTGAGATCCTTGATTGTTTGAATGCAGTATTTGCTGGGATCCTTGCGAAAAAGCCGGGTGTAAATCCTGAGATGCAGAGCCATGCCCAAAGGTAACTTTAGAATGGCTTTCATCTGAGACCTTTGTCTGGTAGCAACTGTGTAACCCAGAAAGATGAAACTGTTCTGTTGCATGTTGGAGCAGTGGTTCATTAAAAGTATCCATTCCATGTTCGCTTATTACTTGTCCTCCAATACCAGACATTAGTGGTGTAGGCCTCACTGTGTCGTTCTTCAGCATATAGAGTTGATGTTGTTGACTTTGGTTCTGTTGCTGATTCTGTACGAGCTGTCCATATGGTTGCCCAGATTGCAGCTGAAATTGCTGTGGCTGTTGATATGCTTGAGTTTGCAGCTGAGGTTGAAGATGATCTTGAGTAGAATGGACTGATTGGAAGTTCACATTTTGTGAATGACCAAAAGGAGGCGGCTTATTTGAAATCTGCTGCATTGACTGCAAATGTTGTTGGTCTTGCAGAGGGTTCACTTTTGATTTGGACTGCATATTCATCAAATTTATGTTTTGATTGTTTAATGTAGACCCAGTTGTTGCCGAGCCATATGTGTTCCCAACTCCTGACACATCAGATGCATTCATCCCATATCCATCCCCAGACAATGGAATCTTTAGTTGGGATGAGGATGCTGCATGGAGGAGTTTATACCTTAGAATCCAAAAAATAGAAGTAGATGACAAAAAATGAAACGAAATCAAGCCCCAGGAACATGATGATGCTTTTTTTCTTTAGAGGGGATGGGGAAGATGAGAAATTACTTGTTATAATTGGTTGATGACGCTGCTGCTCAAAATGTTGTTGCAGGGGCCTTGGTGAACTTCCGTAACTATTTGCAGTCATGAAGCCTTCAGATGCAGCAGGACCATTCATCAATGGCATGCTGCTACCAATTAATGTTAACCCAACACTATTTGCCACTCCATTTGAGAGCCCATGCAAAGGCCTTTGTTGGACATTAGACCTCGAGCCAAGACCCATCTGCACTCCAGCATGCAACACTCTGCCACTCTGATTTCCAAGGTAATGCTTTTGTTGCTGCAGCAGCTGATGTTGTTGCTGTTGCTGTTGTGATATAATTGTTGAATCAACACCCGAAAATCCACCCCCGCTGGTACATGTGGAGCCCATGGGCATAGATTTTGGGATATTTAATCCAGGAGTAGGCATCATCTGACTTGAGAGGCGTGGTAAGCCTGGCATCATACTATTTCCACTGGACCCAATAGACATATTTGCAGGTGGCTGCTGGTAGCCGTTTATTAACATTCCTGAATGGACACCACAGCAAAGTTGCATTTGGTGATGTAAAAAACAATTAGTGTAAGCAAAAAAAAAATCATAATATCATTGCAAAGGATTACCGTCAGACATGGAGAAAGACGCACCATGTCCAGCACCAGTTAGACCATTTGCAGATTGTGCTATGTTCCCTGTGTTCACAGTACTTGATTCTATACTACCAGCACCACCGGTAACAATCATGGAGTTATCCAGAGAACTGGACACTGTCGAGGTTGAACTATGACTATGTGACATGCCTGGAGTAGGTATCATTGTACTGACAGGAGAGGAAGATGAAATATGGCGAGCTAGAGGTTGGTTGTGCTTAGGATAACCCTTGAGTAGAGATTGCAAACGGCTTTCCAGGGTTTCCATGTTCAAATAATCCTCCTGAGTCCAACCACAAGTTTTGAAATGACAGTCAAATTAGAAATTGCAATAAATAGATCCAAAACCTGAAGAAAAAAAAAAGATCTCAACATCTGTAGAGATTCTCAACAGTTTCCAGATGAAAGGTAGAAATGATTTTTGTTGGCATACTACTACTAGGAGACTTTAAAGCTATGTTATCAAAGGTGATTGAGGCGGTCACCTAGGCACTAAGGCACGCTCGTGCCCATGTTGCCTTGACGAGCCCAGGCCTCAATTGCCACCTTCTTTGCCCCTGTCCGGTCCACAAAGAGGCACATTTAAGCTAGTAATGTTCACTTTCTATGATCATTTAATTTATTTATATGTATAAGTGCGACTTTGTTTACTTGCAATTTAGTTTATAATGAATGGATTTAGTGAGTTACACAACAATTTAGCACATAAGAGTGAATAGTCATATGAAATATGTTTGTTCTATGCATCAATTTAGGTAATATATATATATATATAGAGAGAGAGAGAGAGATTTCTGAACTAAATATATTATTTAATAATATATCCTAGACATTTGAGGCTGAGGTGACCCCTTGGTCGCCTCGGCCACCTCTCGCCTCTGACTGCATAGCTTTAAAGTGCATATGTATAAAAGGTAATGAATAAATAAAGGAAAACTATAATGAGTGCTCTCAGTTCAGTTCTCAATATGGAAGGAAAACATACTCCTAAAACCAGAAAACTAAAAAACAAAATACTAACCTTTGTAGGAGCAGTCCTATACAGCCCCTCTTCTAAGCGCCTAACAATATCTGGCAGCCTTGGTAAAATTTCAGCATTGGAACCTGGACGCTTCAGAAAAAGTTGTGTACTGTGAAAATGGTAAGACGATTACTTAGCTCATTTGTACAAGAAAATGAAAGTTCTTAACTGCCTGAATGACGTTGTCTGAGACCCAAAAAATAGAAATCTTAAAAGTGTTTTCACAGGAATGAACTGACTGAAAACAGAAGATAATTATAGTTTTTTTCCCAGTACACTATCATCTCAATGCCTATTCAGAAGCTGCTGAAGGTACATCTGTCTCATGCCAAGGAAGTTTCCAATTTCCCAACTTCTTAAAGTTCCTTGCAGCACACTTACACATTTAATCAAGCGTTCACTAGGTCATCTGCGATTAAGAAAGAAGATTTTCATCCATGCGCATGCATGAGAGAGAGAGAGAGAGAGAGAGAGTTGGAGATGGTGCAAGCCACAATTGCATTTCATAACATATAAAAGTAGGGACCATACATTAACTAACAAAACAGTTTATGATGCTAATCTTTTTTCCAGATTTGTCCATGCAAGACATAACAAAGTGGAATCATCAATTTTAACCATGTATTCTTTCTATTTGTAAATAATATGATCAATTATCTTCTGATTTTTTTGCATTTGTCACCAAATAAGTCTCAAGGGCAATACAACAAAACAAACGTCAGGAACCTTGCAAAGGCTAACTAAAAAGTATCCAAAGGGCTATATTGGAGGGTATTGTGATGAGAGCAGGAGCCAAATCTCAGTAATAAGTTTGTGTCAGTCAATTAACTAAGTCAGTCTGAACCAAAAATAAGTTGGTTTATTTCTTTTTACATGGTTCTCCTTAATCCTCTTTTGTCATAGAAAGGGTGGAGACAGTCAACAAGATAACAGTTCACTAAAAGGTAGACAAGAAAGCCTTAGAGCATTACACTGTGGTCAATCCAAAACCATGATATCCATTATAGCTCTAGGACTGAACAACACAATTTGATGCATTATGACATGCTCACATATTTTTATAAAATTTCACATGGACTGTCACCAGGTTGACCATATGATATGAATGTTGTCAATGTGGAACACGCTATGTACATCTCCTACTTCTCCAGAATATTTGAGGCTAACGAATAGCAATTTTTCTCAAGTCAAGAACTGTACAGAAACTCAACTCAGGAATAAAGTAACTTACATTTTTTCACACATTTGTTTGCGATATAGAATCATTTCAGGATCCATATTGCTGACAGCTCCAAGGCTGTGCATCTGTGGAGGAAGAGAACTAATGTTTTGTTGGGGTAAGACAGGCAACTGTGGCCCAGGTTGACTAGGTACCTGTCCTGACATCTGTGCCTGCACATTCATCTCTTTGTCTTTGATACTCTGTGAGAACTATAGAACACTTTATATTTCCGAATCAAACCATTTACATCAATGGCACCAAGCCATTTTATGACAGAACTCTTGAAACCAATTCCACATGAATAGGTGCATCGGAACTGATCTGAAGACACCATACAACCTTTGCTTCATGTCATAAACACACTTTCTTCATCTATGTTTCCCGGTAGCGTTGATTCCTTTCCGATTCTTCTCTGATACATGAGTGAATGATAGAAGCTTGTCTCCTCTATAGCTACATAAAAGCAGAACCCTTATGCCAAGCAATCGACGCCAATGTAGATCACCTGTTCACATAACACGGGGAAGTGATGTCGGGGGATGTTGCTTTGATCGGAGCTGCAGGGGAACGGAAGACAACGGTATCGTTAACTTGTCCACACACAAAAAAAAAAGGTTACAGTTGGAAAACATGGTGTTCCAGTGATTCAGTTGGATTCCTAGCAACCCAATTGTGTATACTTCTCATTTCCCAAAAAAAGATCTGAGAGACGCGACGGAACTAAAGTGAAGCAATAACTGTAACCATATTAAAAGAGGAGATAAATTGAATGAATTGAACAAGGAAACCGGCGATATCGGCAATCGACCACCCAAGGCCCCCCCCCCCGGCAGGCCCCGAATTATATAACCCTAAGAAGGATGAGCGACGAAGAACACCGACCTTCCATATCCGAGACAAGCATCAACTCAGCAGCAAGCTAGGGCAACAACGACCGAGGCGCCCGGCGCGACTCTTCCAGATGTTCCGACCAGCTGCTGGTGCGATGTTGGCCGGCAAAACGATTCCACCACCACACCCTGAGCTGTCGCGCGAGAATGTGAGCTAAGATCCCACCCTTCCTCTCTTTTGTCCCACCCCACCCGGGTCTCACCCAATTTCCTCCTGATTGAATCAACGACTTCCCCCGACGAGATCTCCCCCTCCCCCCGACGGCGGCACGACGACGGGGGACGAGCGCGATTAAGTCCTTAGGTCAAGGAGAATAGGAGGAAGCTGCTGCAATAGCACCGCAGCCTGACCCCCGCTTCAACCCCTCCCTACGGCCGGCCGGCCGATTGAGGATACACGGACTACAGGAGCACCAAATTGCCCGTCCCGGCACTCCGATATCCACGAAAGGCCGTCCCGCCGTCGAGGCGATCCAATTGCTCTCTGGAACTCCCAATCCCCACGTGGGGATTGAACGACCGAAGTGTCACGCCGACGCGAGGCGAATTCGACTCCGCAGCTGCCGCCGCCGCCGCCGCCGCTGCCGTCGCCCACTCCTCCTTCTCCGACGACGACCACAGTTTGACGGGCACACCACCAGACCGCCAGTCGTTCATCACACGTCTCGCTCGCGCTCTCTCTCTCTATCTCTTCTCTCTCCGGTTCTTCACTCCTAAATTTTCTCCCTTTCTCTCTCTTCCCGGCCGAGTATTTTGTTTTGTTTGGGCAACCCCGCGGCACGCCGCCGTAATTAAGCCGCCCCTTTTCTTTTCTCCCTCATTCCACTTTTCTTGCATCCCCCCATGGATCTCTCTCTCTCTCTCAACATTTTTTCTCTCTCTCTCAACATGTCTGTAAGAACTAAGAAGCAAGCTAAACTTGTTCTTACTGATATTTAAGTTTTCTCATTTTTTTCGAAAGCGGTACTAATATTTGTGTTCTTATTAATATTTATATTATCTTATTTTCTTGAAAGTGGTACTAGTATTTGTGTTCTTAAACTCTCTATTTTATTTTTGCTGTGTGCTATCTGTGTTCTTATAAGCTCTCGATCTTAAATATTACCATCTCGGACAACCGCCCAGTACAACCTTCGTTTTTAAATAAATGTGTTTATCGAAAGGTGTTAGTTCTTTCAAAATATAAATTTAGGAGACCACATATATAGTTGGAAATTTTATGGGAATAAGGATGAAGGACGAATGTGGAAAGACTACATCGGCCACGGACGTGGGCTTGGCTCTACGTTAACCAGGACCTAGCAAGCATGCAGGCCTATATAGTTAGCAAGTATCTAAGGGTGATGCAATTATTCGACGTTAATATTGCACAAGCACGATGATATAAACATGGAGAGTATGGACACTCCAACTCCCCCCCTTATCTTCCTCCCCCACTTTTTGCGTAGTGGATATATCCATTCTGAGTTGGAGGAAGCTTTTTCTTAATAAGTTAGTCATTGAGCTACATAATAACAAAAAAAAAATCTCTATTATCGATAAGTAGTGGTGTTCACAATTTAGATCAATATGAAAAATTAAATTGATTCGACCGATTTAATTCGGTTCGATTTAATTTGATGTGTGTTTAGTCCAGGTTAATTTCACTTCTTATGAAATCGAATTGAACTAAATAAATTGAATAAATTAAAATTTATTATCGATAAATAAGGGTGTTCGCAATTTAGATTAACTCAAAAAATTAAATTGAATTGAGATTCGGTTTAGTTTGGTGTGTGTTTGGTTTCACTTCTTGTAAAATCGAATCGAACCAAATAAATTAAATAAATTAAAATTGTATATAATAATACTAATATTTTATAGGAAAAATTAATTGGGAGTCCCTGTCAGAGGGTGGTATTTTTTTCCTCGTCCCTGTTAGAATACTGGTAGACATAAAGTCTCTACTTTTCGCCCGGTTTAATTTCAGTCCCTACTTTTCAGACGTCACCATTTACGACCCTCGACCCATGGTTTCCGTCTCTTTTGCATCCGTCACTTTTTTCCATTCTCGTCTTACCCTTCCGTCCTTTCGAATCCCTTTTTCCCAATCGACGCTGACGCTTCGATCCTTTCGAAGGCCCGTGAACTCTGATCGATGGGAAGTTGCTCTTACATAACGTGTCGAGCACACTTACAGCAACCATTGACATCAGTTACACAGGTCTTTCGCCCGTGAACCGTTCTGCACAACTATAAAAGGAACCCAGGGCCGCATACTTATCCTTCACAAGCTTCTCTGACTCTTCTTCTTCCTATCTTTCTTGCTCGTCTTCTTCCTCTTTATTTGCAGATGTCTTCATCTAACTGTGCTCCCCAGAGGGATGGCAAGGCACCTGCCTCACCGGTGTCACAGGCTCCACCTTTGCCGCCACCGATCTTCAGCCCTGACTATTGGGACAATTTTTACATCGGCTGGAAGATGGCTTTAGCCAAAGCCTCCCGGCTGTACGGCGACAAGGGCCTAACCAACATTGTCCCTGACATCGGTCCTAGGGCGGAATAGATCTGTTCCTCCCCTCCCTCCCCTGCCCCTTCCGCCTTCTCCCCTCCGTCCTCCACCGACTGGTCGGGTTACAGAGTTTAGAGAGTTATTGTAACATCAGTTGTTTATGCAATATATTATCGTTTTATGCAGTCTTTTGTGTGCTTGTATGTGCTCTCTATCATGCAAACTCAACATGTTAGCAATAGCATAATGTAACATGCTATTATCTATACTATAAACAATATAACCAAATACTATAACAGGTTGTAATGTATACTGTAACATTGTAGGTTAGAGTGTAGTGCTCGAACCGTAAGAGTGTTGCGCTCCAACTGTAACAGTGTTTTTAATGGTGGGGACCGTAAGAGTGTAGTGCTCTAACTGTAACAGTGTAGCGCTCGAACTGTAACAGTGTGGTGCTCGAACCGTAGGTGTAGTGCTCGAACTGTAACACTATAGTGCTAAAACTGTAATAGTGTAGTGCTCTAAGTGTAACACTGTAGTGCTCAAACTGTAACGTGCTAAGAGTGTAGTGCTCGAACCGTAAGTGTTGCGCTCCAACTGTAATAGTGTTTTTAATGGTGGGGACCGTGAGAGTGTAGTGCTCGAACCGTAAGTGTAGTTCTCGAACTGTAACAATGTAGTGCTTGAACCGTAAGTGTAGTGCTCGAACTGTAAGAGTTTAGTACTTGAACTGTAACTGTGTAAGAGTGTAGTGCTCAAACTGTAACAGTGTAGTGATTAAATTGTTACATTTTATTATGTATACTGTAACATAAAATGTTAGTAGACAGTGCTCGAACTGTAACAAATGTAAACCTTGTATGAACTTACGTATTGTGGAACATCAGGACGATCTTCTGTTGTAACAAATATAGAAGATTTAAATTCATTCAGGATTGTGGGGTGGGTTGCTACAAGTTCTTCGGTTGTGACCTATTTGTTTGCACCTTGAACAAATATACGCATGATCTACTTCTCCTCTTGAATGTATTCTCCTCTTTCTCGGTCTTCCTGGCAACCTTTTTGTTGTCGGTGGCTTGATGAGAACATCTGATGGTTGAGGCGGATCCGGCATGTCAAATGTTGGGATAGGTTGAATGTTTCTTTCGTATGCAGCTCTGTACACTTTTGTGCTGTAAAATGCTGAAACATATTGAGAAACGGCCTCCTTGTTACTGCCAATTGCTGCGCATGCATGCTTGCAAGAAATCTTCACAAGTTGCCAGTGTCCACAGGAGCATGTTTGTAGATGGAGGTCTACGGCGTACATCTTCATACTTTCAATAACCTCAAATTTGATTCCGTCTGAATGATGGATTGCTAAGCTTCTCCTTTCTTGAAGGTTTTTTTCGATGATTTTTTGTACTTTAGGATAGTATGGTGTATCTGATGATCAGTCTGTCCCCATGTAATTTTAATTCATTATATGTTTATTTTGGTGATTAACAAAACCATGTCAAAGATTACTAACACATATTCCATAAGTTTTGAGCTCAGGAAATACTACAGGAAAATCAAGCAAATTTGGTAAGTATTACCCTTTCTGAAGCAATATTAAGTTCAGCATGAAATTTCTCTCTAAGTCCACATCAACTTTCCTTATGCTACAACGATTTCCTCATAACCTCAAACATCGTTTAGAATTAAACAGAATTCGTTATCGTAACGACTTGCTATCGTAACGATTCCTTTAGTCATCGTAACGACTTGCTCTCGTAACGATTCTTTTAGTCATCATAACGATTTGCTCTCGTAACGATTCCTTTAGTCATCGTAACGACTTGCTCTCATAACGATTCCTTTAGTCATCGTAACGATTTGCTCATCACAACGATTTCTTAAGTTGTCATAACAATTTGCTTCGCGCATCGACTTCTTTAGTAATCATAACGATTTGCTCATCGCAACGATTTTTTAAGTTGTCATAACGATTTGCTTCGCGCATCGACTTCTTTAGTAATCATAATGATTTGCTCATCGCAACGATTTCTTAAGTTGTCATAACGATTTGCTTCGCGCATTGACTTCTTTAGTAATCATAACGATTTGCTCATCGCAACGATTTCTTAAGTTGTCATAACGATTTGCTTCGCCCATCGACTTCTTTAGTAATCATAACGATTTGCTCATCACAATGATTTATTAAGTTGTCATAACGATCTGCTTCGCGCATCGACTTCTTTAGTAATCATAACGATTTTCTCATCACAACGATTTCTTAAGTTGACATAATGATTTAGTCATCGCAATGATTTCTTAAGTTGTCATAACGATTTGGTCATCGCAACGATTTCTTAAGTGATCATAACGATTTCCTTAATGAACACAACGATTTGCCTTCTACAACGATTTCTTTATTGATCACAACGATTTTCTTGTAACTCATAACGATTTGATTATATCGTCTTGATCATAACGATTCCTTTGTAGAAACATATCTATCTGATGCTAAGTTACAACGATTTGGCGGTTAGTGCATAACGATTTCATAAGTCATGAATGCATCGATTTGTATTTTTAACGACTTGATATTTAACAGCGTTGAATAGTCAAAGTCTTCGCACATATCTTTCTGACATCTGTGCATTTAATGAAGACTGAACATATCTCTGCATGCATGCAGACAATATCGTCCATTATCGTGCTTCTCTGTATGCATCCTTTAGATACAGCAAAATGGCATTACTATTTTGGTGAATATTCACATCAACGTTGACTAACAACAAGAGACGGCCTAGTTGTCTACTGTTCTAGCATTTAATGTGTGCAGATCCCTGAAGACATTCTGTCATACAACGTTGGACTTTGTAGAAGCCAAAGTACACTTCAGAAGATCTTATCTCTTTGTGTACACAAATGGATAAAAGACTGTTAACTGAAAGCTTCCAAGTGTCAAGCAGTCTAACGTAAACAAAACGTAGAGACAATGGACTTCTCAACGTTCGAATTTTAAACAAGATATATAAGCAAAAGTGTAACTCCAGAGAAGAGTAGTTTTTAGAGACATAGCTTCCAAGCAACTGTGTTCAAGCTCTCTGCGAGTTCTCCAGAAAAGAGCCTAGCCTCATTCCCATCAGTTCCTAGCTCTTTGCTCTCTACGCTGTGATTCAAATCCTAAGAGAGCCTATGAAGTTCTGAGAGTGTGTGCATTGTTTAGATCTTGTGCTCTCAGTTCTGGTAGCTTCAGATCTTGGCTTGATTAAACCTTGATCTAGGGGCTTGATCTCTCTCTCATTGTTTACTGTGCATGTTTCCCTTCAGTTGTGAAGGAAGACCTGATGAACAGTCCATCCCCATGTACTTTTAAATTAATTACATGCTTATTTTGGTGATAAACAAAACACTGTCAAAAGTTTTTCTAACTATGTTTTATTTAGCCTTAAGCACAGGAAATACCCAAAGAAAGTCAAGCATTTGTGGTAAGTACTTACATACATTGTTTTCAGAAGAGCTATAACGATTCCTTCATTAACTGTAACGATTTCCTCACAAGTACAACGATTTACTTGTAAGATTGAATAACCTTGCTGTGTCAAACAAGTCGATGTTATAACGACTCTGTAAGTTATCGTAACGACTCCTTCAGAAGTTATAACGACTTGCTCATTATAACGACTCTGTAAGTTATCGTAACGACTCCTTCAGAAGTTATAACGACTTGCTCGTCATAACGATTCAGTAAGTCATCGTAACGATTTCTTCAGAAAGTTATAACGACTTGCTCGTCATAACGATTCTGTAAGTCATCGTAACGATTTCTTCAGAAGTTATAACGACTTGCTCGTCATAACGATTCTGTAAGTCATCGTAACGATTTCTTTAGAAAGTTATAACGACTTGCTCGTCATAACGATTCTGTAAGTCATCGTAACGATTTCTTCAAAAGTTATAACGACTTGCTCGTCATAACGATTCTGTAGGTCATCGTAACGATTTCTTTAGAAAGTTATAACGACTTGCTCGTCATAACGATTCTGTAAGTCATCGTAACGATTTCTTTAGAAAGTTATAACGACTTGCTCGTCATAACGATTATGTAAGTCATCGTAATGATTTCTTTAGAAAGTTATAACGACTTGCTCGTCATAACGATTCTGTAAGTTAGCGTAACGATTCCTTTAGAAAGTTGTAATGACTTGTTTATCATAACGTTTCTATAAGTAAGCGTAACGATTCTTTTAGGAGTTATAACGACTTGGTTGTGATAACGATTTCATAAGTTATCATAACGACTTCTTCTGAGACTATAGAAATTTGTTCACAACGATTCTATCAGACTATCATAACGATTGCATAAGTCATGTTTCTATTAATTAATTGTTTATCTTGATTTAAGATACGTTGAATAGTCAAAGTTGCATCATGTCTGTTTGACTGCCATGCATTTAATAAAGACTGAACGTATCTCTGCATGGATACGGAACATATCTTCCATTCTCGTGTATTCTCTGCATGCATCTTTTAGAACGATAAACTGTTACTACTATATT
This sequence comes from Colocasia esculenta, assembly GCA_014218235.1. Lineage (NCBI taxonomy): Eukaryota > Viridiplantae > Streptophyta > Magnoliopsida > Alismatales > Araceae > Colocasia > Colocasia esculenta. The sequence goes on along the minus strand of CM024755.1, from coordinate 164,282,298 downwards.
TGTATCTATCTGCTCTGACGTTGATTGACATCTGGAGATAGTATAGCTGTCTACCATTAAAGCTCAACCTTGCAGAACCTTGAGGATGTACTATCTTACAACATTGGACACAGAAAGAACTACAAGCCAACTCAGAAGATCTCATCACTTTGCGTGCTCCAAAGAACAAAAGACTGTCGACAGGAAGCTTCCACAAATCCTTCAGTCTAATGTACACCAAAGCTGTGAGACAACGGTCATCTCTTCGTCCTCATTCAAATTGGAGATATAAATACAAGACGAAGTTCTGAAGACAAAATACACACCAAAGAAGAAAGCATTATTGATATTCAAGAAAGACCAGAACTCTGTAGCTTTCAAGATCTCTAGAGCCAGAAATTCATTCCTTTCGATCTTGGCTCTTAGCTCCTTGTGCTGTGAGAAGAAAAATTAAGGAAGAGCTAGATTAGTTCTGAGAGAGTGCACATTGTGTAGATCTTTGTCTCTCAGTGCTTGTAACTTCAGATTGAGTTTTGTAAAAGCTTGATCTAGGGGCTAGTCATTTCTTTCAAGATTTTCTTGTGTTTTTCCCTTCGTGTGTGAAGGAAGACCTGGTGGTTTCCAGGGTGGTGTTTTTCCCTTCAGGAGTGAAGGAAGACCAGCTGAGCTGGGTGGTTGTTTTTGTCCATAGGGGGACTGTACCCTAGTTAGTGAAATCCTGAGGGTTGCTCAGGGACTGGACGTAGGACTCCTAAGGAGAGGAGATCCGAACCAGGATAAATCTGTGTGTTGTGTGATTGTCTTCATTGTGTGATTGTTGTTTTTACTAACCATTACTAATCTCTTTCAAGAACTCTTTATGTTTGTTTGAGTTCAGGTTTTTATCAGATAAATTTTATTTAAAGACCCATTCACCCCCCCCCCCCTCTGGGTTAGCCTACCGGGCAACAAGTGGTATCAGAGCCAGTCTCTTCGACAAAGAACAAGATCCATCGATCTGAAGAGTAAAGATCCATGGCAGCCCAAGGTCACTTCGAAGGTCAGTCTGTCAACAGACCTCCTTTGTTCGACGGTGAAGATTATACGTATTGGAAGACCAGGATGGAATACTTTCTACAAGGCCACGACTATCAAATCTGGTCGATAGTGGAAGAAGGTGATCTGGTCGTCACAAATGAGAAAGCACAATGGACAGATGAAGATAGAAAGAAAATCTCCTTGAACTGTAAAGCCAAGAGCATTCTATGTTGTGCTCTAAGCAAGAAGGAGTTCAACAGAGTCTCAGCATGCAAATCCTCCATGGAAATATGGGAAAAGCTAAGGATTACGTATGAAGGTACAGACAAAGTAATGGAGACAAGAATCGACATTCTTGTCACTCAGTATGAAAGATTTCAAATGCAATCAGGTGAGTCTATTACCCAAATGTTTAGTCGATTTACTGACATCACTAATGGTCTAGCCAGTCTAGGAAAGTCATATGAGGTTGCAGATATGGTAAGGAAGATTCTCAGATCCTTGCCATCTTCATGGACGCCAAAGGTCACAGCTATCGAAGAAGCTAATGACCTTAAGAGAATGTCAGTAGAAAAGCTCATCGGGTCTCTCATGGCCCATGAAATAAACATGGAAAGATTAGGAGAATCCTCCAGTAGAAAAAAGAAGTCCAATGCGCTTAAAGCTAATGGGGACTCATCTGAAGAATCCTTGGATAACAGTGAAGATAGCAAAGATAGTGATGATGAAGAAGCTATGCTGTCAAAAAGATTGCAGAGAATCTTGGCCAAGAAGAAGAAGTTCCAGTCTGGTAGGAGGTACTTCAAGAAAAACAAAGATCTCAAGAGACCAGACGGAAAAGATCAGAAGAGGAATGAGCCACTTTGCTATGAATGCAAGAAGCCTGGACATATCAAGGCAGACTGTCCAATGCTAAAGAAAAATGATCACAAGAAGAAGGACAGCTCCAAGAAGTTCAGAAGATACAAAAAGAAAGCCATGGCAGCTGCATGGGAAAACAGCAGCGACTCAGACAGTGAGTCAAGCTCCAGCAGTGAAGATGAAGAAGCCAACCTAGCTTTTATGGCAAATACCGGGGATAAGGTTAACCTTCGAGCATCCAAATGGTATTTGGATAGCGGGTGCTCAAGGCACATGACAGGAAACCTGAAGCTTTTCTCCCATCTCCAAGATGAAGAAGGAACAGTTACTTATGGAGATAATGGAAAAGGAACTGTAGTAGGCAGTGGATCAGTAAACAGCAAAGGAAAAACAGTCATAGAAGATGTGCTGTTAGTCAAAGGATTGAAGCACAACCTCATCAGTATAAGTCAGTTGTGTGATAGAGGACATCAAATCAAATTTCAAGAGTCAAAATGCAGCATACTAAAGGATGGAGCAGTCATCTTTGAAGCAAATAGAGAGAAGAATCTGTACGTGCTCTACCTTGAAGAACTCAAAGAGCAAAATGTATGTCTGGTAGCCAGCAAAGACAAATCAACTGATCTGTGGCACAGAAGGCTAGGCCACTGCAGCTTGGATGGCTTGAGCAAGCTCAGAAAGAGGAATCTTGTGGAAGGTCTACCGAAAATCAATGGTAAATTAGAAAGTGTTTGCAGACCTTGTGCTAAGGGAAAGCACACAAAGAGTTCCTTCAAGTCAAAGACGGTGGTGACCACCTCAAAACCCTTAGAGCTCCTACATATGGATCTATTTGGGCCAATGAGAACTACCAGTCTTGGAGGAAAGAATTTCGGATTTATTATAGTAGATGACTACTCAAGATTCACATGGGTATCTTTCTTAGAACATAAAGATGATACTTTTGATAATTTTGTCTGTTTCAGCAAGAAAGTCCAGAAAGATCAGAAGTTCAGTATAGTATCCATTCGATCTGATCATGGTGGTGAGTTCCAAAATGAAAAGTTTGCTAGATTCTGTGATGATCAAGGAATTCAGCACAATTTCTCAGCACCAAGGACACCACAGCAAAATGGTATAGCTGAACGGAAGAACCGAACTCTCTTGGATATGGCAAGAACCATGCTTTGTGAATATGAGTTACCAAGATATTTCTGGGCAGAAGCAGTCAACACAGCCAGCTATATTGTCAACAGAGTCATGATCAGGCCAATCCTGAAGAAGACTGCATATGAGCTGTTTAAAGGGAAGAAGCCAAAGATCAGCCATTTCAGAACCTTTGGATGTCCTTGCTTTATACACAACAACGGAAAAAGGGATATTGGTAAGTTGGATGCCAAATCAGATGAAGGCATCTTCATGGGATACACTTCTAAACCCAAAGGCTATAGAGTGTTTAATAAACGTACCTTATTGATTGAACAGTCTGTACACATTATTTTTGATGAAACTAACCCTTCCTTGAGGAAGGAAGTAGAAAGTGATAATGATGATGCAGATGAACTGTCCAATAAACTGAAAGACACATCACTTGAAGACAAGGATGATCCGCCTCTGGAAGAATTGCAACAAGAAGAAATTTCTCATGAAACTCTTCCAAAGGAATGGAGATACAAGAAAGATCATCCACCTGAAAACATCATTGGTGATCCATCTGTAGGGGTAAGAACAAGAGGTAACGTGATTCCTTGTGATTACCTTGCTTTTGTATCTCAAATAGAGCCTAAGACAGTCAATGAAGCCTTAACTGATGAATCTTGGATAATAGCAATGCAAGATGAATTAAATCAATTCAAGAGAAACCAAGTATGGTCACTTGTTCCTAGACCATCAGACCATCCTGTGATCGGCACCAAATGGGTGTTCAGAAACAAATTGGATGAATCTGGTGTAATTCTAAGAAACAAGGCCAGACTGGTGGCTCAAGGCTATTGTCAAGAGGAAGGCATAGATTTTGATGAAACCTATGCACCAGTGGCTAGACTTGAGGCTATTAGAATTTTACTTGCTTATGCATCTGCATTAGATCTAAAGTTATTTCAAATGGATGTTAAATCTGCCTTTCTAAATGGTTTTATTAAAGAAGAAGTTTATGTGGAACAACCGCCGGGTTTTGATGATACAGACTTTCCGAATCATGTTTTTAAATTGCATAAGGCCTTATATGGTTTAAAACAAGCACCTAGAGCCTGGTATGAAAGACTTAGTTCTTTTCTCCTAAAACATGGTTTCAGTAGAGGTCAAGTAGATAGCACTCTTTTTATAAAAACAAAAGTCAAAAATATACTGTTGGTTCAAATTTATGTGGATGACATCATCTTTGGATCTACTGATGAATCCTTGTGCAAGTATTTTGAAAAGCTAATGCAGGGAGAATTTGAGATGAGTATGATGGGAGAGCTTAACTACTTCCTTGGACTTCAAATCAAACAAGGAAAGGAAGGAACTCACATCTGTCAAGCAAAGTACACCAGAGAACTGCTAAAGAAATTTGGATTTGAAAACACCAAGCCACTGTCAACACCAATGGGTACATCAACTAGGATGGACAGTGACAAGGATGGTAAGAAGGTAGATCAAAAGATCTACAGAGGTATGATAGGTTCATTACTTTATCTAACCGCAAGTAGACCTGATATATTATTTAGTGTATGCATGTGTGCTAGATATCAAGCCGACCCTAGAGAGTCACATTTAATTTCTGTGAAAAGAATTTTTAGATACTTAGCCAGGACTCATGATCTAGGACTATGGTATCCAAACTCCTGTGATGTAAATTTAGTAGGATATTCTGATGCTGACTATGCTGGATGCAAGGTAGATAGAAAAAGCACCAGTGGTTGCTGTCAATTTCTTGCAGGGTGTTTAATCTCATGGTCCTCAAGGAAACAAAATTCAGTAGCACTATCTACAGCTGAAGCCGAGTACGTAGCTGCTGGAAGTTGTGTACACAACTCTTATGGATAAAGCAACAGCTTGAGGATTTTGGACTCAAAATCAAGACAATTCCACTGCTATGTGACAACACCAGTGCTATCAACCTCACCAAAAATCCAATTCAGCACTCCAGGACCAAACACATTGAGGTCAGATACCATTTTATTCGTGATCATGTAGCTAATGGCAATATTGAAATATCGTTTATTGATACAAACAATCAGTTAGCAGATATTTTCACAAAGGCCTTACCTGAAGAGAGATTTACATCTCTTAGAAGGGAGTTAGGCATGTGTATTTTGTGAAAAGATCTTCATTTAAAGCTGGTATAAAAATTCTCAGAATTTAAGTAGGTTTTCTCTCTCTCCTTTTACGGCAAAATCAATTCAAAATTCTCATTTAAGCGTTTCCGTCCGATAAGTCATAGTCTTTCGAGGCGGTCAACCTCGTTTGTCGTTTTCTGACGCCTCACCTTTTTGGAGCTTTTATCTTCTTTAAATCGATGCGTTAACGATTCCCCTTCCTCGTTCACCTTTTTCCCTCTTTCGTCCCGACGCATGAGCCGATGCCCTAGCGACTCTTGCCTCTATCCTCTGCAAATTTGAAGCTTCCATCTCCTTCCCGCGAAATCGTTTGAGGGTTTCTTCTCGTCACCCTTCTCTTCAATCTTTCAAACCTTCTCCCACCTGAATCCATGGCCGCACCAGCTATTGCCGGCAGTGTGGGTGGCTACAGCGCCGAATACCTCACCCCAGCACAGCAGGAGCGTTTCACCTTTGTGAAGACGAAGCTCTGTGGTCACAAGGAAGTAGATATTGAAGATCTGCAGAAGAATGGAATGAGCAGCATTGTTGAGAAGATCAACCAGATGAAATGGAAAGGACTTACCACTTGCTCAGAGGTAAGTTATCCGGACTTGGTAAAGGCGTTCTTTGTGTGCTTAAGAACAGAAGAAGATGGGGCCCTCGTTTCTTCGGTCAAGGGCACCCTAATCAGAATCGACCAGGAACTGCTTAGGATGCTGTTTGGAGTAAGCACATCCGGTTTCAGTGGGATTCACTCAGTAGAAACCCAAGAAAAGGGTTTGGGGATTGTTGGGCCGGGGTTCAAGATGAGGGATGGCAAGCTAGATATCAATCAATTAAGTGCCTTCAATCGCCTCCTTCACTTCATTGTATGTCAGATTTTGGTTCCCCGTAGTGCAACCTTCTCCTCTTGCACTAAGGCTGACTCCGACCTAATGTTCTGGGCCATTAAAAATAAGGAAATCAATATGGCCGCAGTGATGATAGAGAGAATGAAATATGCCAGGGAACAGATTTGGGACACTAAAAGCAAGTTGAATGTGTCCCTGCCCTATGCCCATTTACTTACCAGGATCTTCAGACACTTCGGTGTAGATGTCTCAGGGGCAGTTGTAGAGAAGATGGGCCAAGCTATCAGGTCCAGAAATCTAAAGAAGAGTGGCTTTTCAGTAGTCAATGGGGTCTGGTCCAAGGCCTCAGTTGCAGAAGGTGAAGCACTCATTGGTGAGCCTTCAGTTGCTCAATCTCAGCTGGAAGCAGCTGATGTGATGCCCGAATTGCCACTGGAATCAGGTTCTGTTCCAGTCCTTGTAGAAGCAGAGCAGGAAGGGCCATCTATGGCCAGAAATCAATCAGAGGCAGCAACAGCAGTAAGGGAAGAAGAAGAAAGGCCAGCAGCAGCAAATCCAGAATTTCCTGAAGTGCCAGTTGTACTTCTTGCTGAAAGGAGAATTGAGGATATTCTCCCAGAGGACATCTTGCCTGTTGTAGAGGAGACTGTGGCATCAGCCACATTATTGAAGAAGGCCCAGTGGAAGAAGAGCAGCAAAATCCTCAGGATGACTCTATGGAAATGGATGCTCCCTGTCAGGGGGAGACTGGTGCAGTTGCAGAAGATGCTCCACTTGAGGGGGAGCAATCCCAAGAGAAACCAGCTGATGCACCACCAGCCACCAGAGATCAGGAGGAAGTACAGAGAGATTCTGCAAATTTGGATCTCAGAGAAGGGGAGACAGCTAGTTCATCAAGTTCTGATGAGGATAATGATCCACCTCCTCCAGCTACAAAGGGCAAAGAGAAAGTTATAGCTCCTGCAGTACCCCTTTTAGCTGACACACCATTTGAAAGACAGGTCAAGCAAAAAATTGTCATCAATTTAAAACCTGTGATTGAGAGGTTGGATATTCAGGGTGAGCTGCTTTGTACACTTCAGTCTGATGTGAATTCCATTTTTCTGAGCCAAGCTTCAGCCCGCAAGGAACTTGTTCAGATTCGCTCTGCCATGACATGGTTCCATCAAGAAATGGGGACCATGAAGAATTTGTTATCTGACATCCTTCAGGCAGTTGGAGCTCAAGCTCCTCCTCCTCCAGCAGCTCAGGAACCTAACACAAGTGTACCTGAGCCCTCCGGGCAAACAGCAGCAGCCCCAGCAGAAGGACCAGCAGCCGCATCATCATCAGAAGGAACAGCAGCCCCAGCAGATGAAGCCGAGGCAGCAGCAGCGGCCGAACCATCAGGGCCATCAGGGCCAGCTGAAGAGTCAGGGCCATCAGGGCCAGTTGTGTTGGAATCAGGGCCACCAGGGCCGGCAGTGTTGGTTCCTTTGCCTCCCTTGCCTGAAGAAGTGGTTTCAGATCCTCCACCCTTTGCTCCCACTTCTACCAACACTCCCATTCCTCCTTCTCCACCCACTAACTTCACAGCTCCACCTGCTCCACCTCACTTCAAAAGGCCTAGATCCAGGCCCATTTCTTCTCCCACACCTTTCCCTCCTCATCCTACCTCATCCTCTCCTGTTTCTTCCACTTCTCATCTTTCTTCTTCTCAAAATTTCGAGGCCCCTCCAGCATCCTCAGCTGGAGCCTCATCCTCTTCTGGTACATCTTCATCTCCAGAAGTAGGATTTCTCAATTCTGATGCATTTCTCTACCCCCCTGCACCTCCCTCCTTTATCACTATTATTCCTAAGAATGCCCAAATCGACTCTCCCTTTCTTGATAAAATTAAGGATGAGTTTGAAGAGGTTATCCTTAGGTCTGTGCTAAAGGTAGGAGACCACCTTTCCAAGACAGACTCTTCCAGTACTGTCTCAAAGAAACGCAAACTTTCTTCCTCCAACACTCCTCTTTACCCACCTTTGTGGTTTTCTCTTACAGTGACCAACAAGCATACCTCACTGTACAAAGAATACCTACAAAAGGTTGTTTTTGCCACTCTTTACAATCTTCCTTTTCTTAACCTCTCTGACCATCTAGACGTAATTCTTCCCTATACTCCTCTGTCTAAAGCCGAAAAATCCAAAATCTTCTCCTCAGCCCACTCCAAAACTGAGGAGCAATGGGCTAGATCTCATAAAGATTTGTACAATCGCTTTCTTCAGGCTAAGGCAGCAAGGTTTCCTCCCAGGGATCACTCCTTAACCCTTTCTGAGTGGTTCAAGTTTCACCACCAGAACACCTGGGCCCCTGCCATTCAGAAGCTAATCAAGCTGATCAGGCATTTCCAAATGTTCAACAACTACAGGTATCTCAACAGATTACCTGAAGTTCAGCTTAGCCAGTTCAAGAGAGCCATCAAGGTCCTTATCCACTCTGAGCAGTCTGAGGAAATAAGAGTAGATTTTGCAACTCTTCATTTACCTGAAGACATTCTCCTGCCTCAGATTCATTTCCTGATCATGGAGTCTTCGATTGGTTCAATCATCTTTGAGCGTTTTGCCAGAGTCATGGGCAGAATCAAGATTCAGAAAGGCCTCCAAGTTGGTTTTCCTAGATTTCTATTCCGGGAATATCATAGAGGGTTTGTCAAATCTGATGTTCTTGCCCCTCTACTCTCAGAATGTGAAAGGCTGAATGCCTCCGAATGGTCCAAGCTTTACTCTCTGTCAGCTCAACAGCTAGCTCATCTGAATGCTGCTCAGGCCAGGGAAGGAAAAGCTCCTGTCTCTCCTGCCACTTTCTTGGACATGAACTCCATCCATCTGGTCCTTGATCCCTACAAAATTTGGGCTGAAAGGTACAAGGTGTTTCTAGCTCTACGCCATGAACTCAAGGAGAAACAGATTTTCTATCCTGTCACCATGGATCAATTCCTTGCCTGTGCAAGCTTTGGTACAACTCTCATCATCCGCTCCTCCATGGATCCAGATGATTATGACCAGTTTCTTACCAAGCAGCGCAGCATCTATCTCTCCAAGATGGCTTCAACCATGGGACCAACCTTCTTCATTGAGAGTGGTGCCTTTAGGCAATTTTTTATGCGTCAGGAAGAGCAGGCCTGGGAAGCTATTTCTCATTATGCCTCCCTTCTCTCTCCTGCTTATTATTTGCCTGTACCTCCACAAGCTTAATGAATGGGTTGTGCTCTTTCTCCTCATTGTCTCTTACTCTTTGTCTCTTTCCTATTACTTTTTGCTTAATGACAAAAAGGGGGAGAATGTTTACCTACATTTGTCTGATACATTCTTGAATCATGCTTGAAGTACTTTTATTCCTGTTTACTGTTAAGTACTACTTAAATGTTGATCATAGTTTTGTCATCACCAAAAAGGGGGAGATTGATGAACAGTCCATCCCCATGTACTTTTAAATTAATTACATGCTTATTTTGGTGATAAACAAAACACTGTCAAAAGTTTTTCTAACTATGTTTTATTTAGCCTTAAGCACAGGAAATACCCAAAGAAAGTCAAGCATTTGTGGTAAGTACTTACATACATTGTTTTCAGAAGAGCTATAACGATTCCTTCATTAACTGTAACGATTTCCTCACAAGTACAACGATTTACTTGTAAGATTGAATAACCTTGCTGTGTCAAACAAGTCGATGTTATAACGACTCTGTAAGTTATCGTAACGACTCCTTCAGAAGTTATAACGACTTGCTCATTATAACGACTCTGTAAGTTATCGTAACGACTCCTTCAGAAGTTATAACGACTTGCTCGTCATAACGATTCTGTAAGTCATCGTAACGATTTCTTCAGAAGTTATAACGACTTGCTCGTCATAACGATTCTGTAAGTCATCGTAACGATTTCTTCAGAAGTTATAACGACTTGCTCGTCATAACGATTCTGTAAGTCATCGTAACGATTTCTTTAGAAAGTTATAACGACTTGCTCGTCATAACGATTCTGTAAGTCATCGTAACGATTTCTTCAGAAGTTATAACGACTTGCTCGTCATAACGATTCTGTAGTCATCGTAACGATTTCTTTAGAAAGTTATAACGACTTGCTCGTCATAACGATTCTGTAAGTCATCGTAACGATTTCTTTAGAAAGTTATAACGACTTGCTCGTCATAACGATTCTGTAAGTCATCGTAACGATTTCTTTAGAAAGTTATAACGACTTGCTCGTCATAACGATTCTATAAGTCAGCGTAACGATTCCTTTAGAAAGTTGTAACGACTTGTTTATCATAACGTTTCTATAAGTAAGCGTAACGATTCTTTTAGGAGTTATAACGACTTGGTTGTGATAACGATTTCATAAGTTATCATAACGACTTCTTCTGAGACTATAGCAATTTGTTCACAACGATTCTATCAGACTATCATAACGATTGCATAAGTCATGTTTCTATTAATTAATTGTTTATCTTGATTTAAGATACGTTGAATAGTCAAAGTTGCATCACGTCTGTTTGACTGCCATGCATTTAATAAAGACTGAACGTATCTCTGCATGGATACGGAACATATCTTCCATTCTCGTGTATTCTCTGCATGCATCTTTTAGAACGATAAACTGTTACTACTATATTTGTATCTATCTGCTCTGACGTTGATTGACATCTGGAGATAGTATAGCTGTCTACCATTAAAGCTCAACCTTGCAGAACCTTGAGGATGTACTATCTTACAACATTGGACACAGAAAGAACTACAAGCCAACTCAGAAGATCTCATCACTTTGCGTGCTCCAAAGAACAAAAGACTGTCGACAGGAAGCTTCCACAAATCCTTCAGTCTAACGTACACCAAAGCTGTGAGACAACGGTCATCTCTTCGTCCTCATTCAAATTGGAGATATAAATACAAGACGAAGTTCTGAAGACAAAATACACACCAAAGAAGAAAGCATTATTGATATTCAAGAAAGACCAGAACTCTGTAGCTTTCAAGATCTCTAGAGCCAGAAATTCATTCCTTTCGATCTTGGCTCTTAGCTCCTTGTGCTGTGAGAAGAAAAATTAAGGAAGAGCTAGATTAGTTCTGAGAGAGTGCACATTGTGTAGATCTTTGTCTCTCAGTGCTTGTAACTTCAGATTGAGTTTGTAAAAGCTTGATCTAGGGGCTAGTCATTTCTTTCAAGATTTTCTTGTGTTTTTCCCTTCGTGTGTGAAGGAAGACCTGGTGGTTTCCAGGGTGGTGTTTTTCCCTTCAGGAGTGAAGGAAGACCAGCTGAGCTGGGTGGTTGTTTTTGTCCATAGGGGGACTGTACCCTAGTTAGTGAAATCCTGAGGGTTGCTCAGGGACTGGACGTAGGACTCCTAAGGAGAGGAGATCCGAACCAGGATAAATCTGTGTGTTGTGTGATTGTCTTCATTGTGTGATTGTTGTTTTTACTAACCATTACTAATCTCTTTCAAGAACTCTTTATGTTTGTTTGAGTTCAGGTTTTTATCAGATAAATTTTATTTAAAGACCCATTCACCCCCCCCCCCCCTCTGGGTTAGCCTACCGGGCAACAAGACCTGGTGGGATCCAGGGTGTGTAGTTCCCTTCAGTTGTGAAGGAAGACTGATAATTACTAAATTTTTCGTGTTAAATTTCACACATTTAGTTAATTTTAGACTTCAGTTGTCCATAAAAAACGTACATTTGATTTTAATTACCATTGCATCCATAAATAAAATTTTGAACATATTAGTTAAATTTTCGAGTACAACATATAGTTAGATTTTTCATTTTGTGAATATTTTGATTAATAAAAAGTATTTTCTTTTTACAAATACATTGTACATAAATCTTTGAATTTTCTTCTAAGCATCTTTTAATTCTTACAAACATTAATAAATCAAATTTTAAATCTACCCCCACCCAATCCCATTAAACAAAATATTTTAATATTCCAATATTATCCTTTTAATCACATGATGCCACAACCCCCATTCCCATTTAAACATTTTTTACCACAACCCGATACTAATCTAACAATTTTTTTTCCATTATATGTTCTTATCCATTGGAAGCTTCCTGAAGAAGCTGGCGATGTGAAGGCGGCCAGCGCCCAGGTGATCTGGCGGAGGCATGGCGGGAAGGTGATGGAGGCGCCCCTGCTGAGGCGGGCTGGGTTGGCCAGCTGGGCCGGAGCTCAGATGGGTGATGGCAGCAGAGCTGCAGGCGCAGTGAAGGCGGTTTGTGCGCGACCTGGAGTGGCCAGGTGGTTGGCGCTGGGGAGAGAGCGCCGAAGCTGGGCTGGGTGCCCTGGTGCGTGCGTGGCTGGGTTTGAGGGCTGGCGCTGTGGTCTGCTGATGGTGGAGCGATGGCGTTTGCGATGGATCCGGATCCCATGTGAGGCCGGTGCTGTGTGCAGTGAACCAGATGACCGTGCGGGGATGGCCAGACCTGCTGAGGAGGAAGGGCTGGTGCCCGTGCAGAGCTGCTGACATGGCGATCCGGTGCGAAGCAGGAAGGAGCTGGGCGCGATGCTGAGCGCAGTTGTGCGTGTGGACTCCGGGCATCCAGTAGGTTCTCCTGGCACCTATAAAGGAACCCCAAGGTCCTCCGAGCCCGGGAGTTAGCTAATTTTTCAGATTTTAGTTCTTTCTATTTCCTGTATTTTCCGTTTTAGCAGAGCAGTGAGATGTTGAGGGAGTTTTACACTTTTTATCCTGTTCTTTCAGTTCTTACGGGAGGAGTTGGCCAGTTCAAGTTTTAGGGAGATTTTATTTGAAATTTTACCTTCTGCAATTTCCTTCTTGTACTCTTTCTTTCAGCAGAGCATGGAGTTGTCTGGATCGATTTATGTAAATTCATGTTGTTCTTGATGTTGCTAGTTCAGGTTTTTCCTATTTTCTGCCGTTCATTTCAGTAATTTCTCTTTGAGCAGAGCAGTGAGGGAGAGGAGTTGAGATGTTTGGGAGTTCGCTGGTTTGGAATTCTGAAGATGTCTAGCTTCTATTTTCTTGTATTTTCTGTGTTATCAGTGCAGAAGCTTGGCAATTCGATTCTGTTCAAGTTCTTTAGGAATTTCCAGTTTTCTTCTTGTTCTTCCACTGTTCTTAGAGTTCGACTGTTAGAATTTTTCTTAGTTCTTTATGCTTATCCAGGAGTTCTGCTAATGGGAGATGTTTCATGTGTTCCTTGATGTTGAGTTGAGTGATCGGAGGTGTTTCCTCTGTGTTCTTCCGGAGTGGAGAACTCCAGAGGTTTGCCAGTAGAGATTTTAGGACTTGATTTCTACCATTTATTCCTTCTGTAATTTTTTTTTCTTTCCACTGTGTTGCAAGGATTGTGAGGTTTTTGAATTCAGAAATTTAGATTTTCTTGCATTTTTCTTCTTGTTGCTGCTGTGAGAATTCTCAGAGGTTTTTGAGGATTTTGTTTGGTTCATCTCTTCTAGTTCGATTGCAGTGCAGGGGAGGGTCCGTCAGTGGAATTTTTTAGGAGTTAATTTTCTACCATTTATTTTGTTCTGTACTTTTTCTGTTCTTTAGCATCTGTGAGAGGGAGACTTTGATCTAGTGTTCTTTATTGCAATTAATTTCCATCCATTTCATCTGTGCTTTCTTCCTTTCAATCTAGTGGTGTTAATCCAGTTCTTTGAAATTTTCTTTTGTTGTTGTGAGGAGTTCGGATCATCTTGGAGATTGTCTTGTTGTGTTTCTCTAATTCACTTCTACTGTGTTCGTCCGGAGAGCAATTGAAATTTTCTTTTAGATTTCTGTTCTTCTATTTCTTCTGTTCTGTTATGTGAGGATACGGTCCAGTGTTTGTGGAGAGTTGCGATTACTAAGTGTTCATCCCTCGAGCTGTGAGGGTACATTCTCTGGTTTTCAAGTCTATTTGTTTTCTCATTAAGATTGATTTGTCAAGTTGTGAGAAATTTAATTGATGTTGTTCATATAATTACTTTTAATGCAATGTGATTTTAGTGAGAAAATGTCTTTAAGAATTGATCCAAGTCAAAGTAGTTTTAATTCAAGCTTTATTCAGCCTCTCCGTGGAAATGACCTGTTCTCACCATTGTGCTAGTTCCTTTTTGCTATTTTAAATCTGTGAGACAGTTTAGAGGAGGTGAGCTTGTTGCTATGTGCAAGGAACTCTAGACAACGGAATTGCACAATCAACAATGCGCGCGTTTCAAAGACCTGGTGGGATCCAGGGTGTGTAGTTCCCTTCAGTTGTGAAGGAAGACCTGGTGGGATCCAGGGTGTGTAGTTCCCTTCGGTTGTGAAGGAAGACCAACTGTGGCTAGGTGCTGTAAAGTCCATAGGGGGACTGTACCCTAGATAGTGAAATTCTGAGTTGTTGCTAAGGGATTGGACGTAGGACTCCTAAGAAAAGGAGGTCTGAACCAGGATAATTCCTTGCGTTGTGTGGTTGATTTTTGTGTGTTTGTTGTTTACACTAACCTTCACTAACCTTCATTGAAGAATATTTTTGTATGCATGTTTTAAGTACAGGTATTAGCTAAATAAATTTTAAAGACCCATTCACCTCCACCCCTCTGGGCTCATCAACTGGGCAACAAGTGGTATCAGAGCAAGTCTATTCGACAAAGAAGAAGATCCAACGATCTGAAGAGTAAAGATCCATGGCAGCCCAAGGAAACTTTGAAGGTCAGTCTGTCAACCGACCACCACTGTTCGATGGTGAAGACTACACTTACTGGAAGACCAGAATGGAGTACTTCTTACAAGGATTCGACTTTCAGATCTGGTCAATCATAGAAGAAGGAGATTCCGTTGTCCTAAACTCAAGGCAGAATTGGATAGACGATGATAGGAAAAAGATCTCCCTCAACTGCAAAGCTAAGAGTATCATGTGTTGTGCTCTTAGCAAGAAAGAGTTCAACAAAGTCTCAGCTTGCAAATCTGCAATGGAAATGTGGGAGAAGCTGAGAATCACCTATGAAGGGACTGATAAAGTCAAAGAAACAAAAATAGATATACTAGTAGCTCAATATGAAAAGTTCCTGATATAGCCTGGAGAATCTATAACCCAGATGTTCAGTCGATTCACAGATATAACAAATGGGTTAGCTGGTCTTGGTAAGACATATGAAATTGGAGAAATGGTAAGAAAGATTTTAAGATCTTTACCAGCAGTATGGACTCCTAAGGTAACAGCTATAGAAGAGGCCAATGACCTAAAGAAGATGTCATTGGAGAAACTCATTGGGTCCCTCATGGCCCATGAAATAAACATGGAAAGATTAGGAGAGTCATCAAGCAAGAAGAAACACACCAATGCTCTCAAAGCAGCAAAAGGCAGCTCTGAGGAATCATCAGAAGACGAAGACAGCAGTGAAAATAGTGAAGATGAAGAAGCAATGCTGTCTAAGAAACTGCAAAGGATTTTGGCCAGGAAAAAGAAATATCCATCTGGCAGACGATATTTTAAAAAGGGGAAATATTTCAAGAAAACTGAAGGAAAGGACATCAAAAAGAATGAGCCAATTTGTTATGAGTGCAAAAGGCCAGGACACATCAGGGCAGAGTGTCCAAAACTTAAGAAAACTGAATTCAGAAAGAAGGACAGTTCAAGAAAATTCAGAAGACATAAAAAGAAAGCCATGGCAGTAGCTTGGGACAACAGCAGTGACTCAGACAGCGAGTCAAGCTCAACAAGCGAGGAAGAAGAAAAGGCTAACCTAGCCTTCATGGCAGACATCACAGAAAAGGTAACCTCTGACTCTTCCTTTGATTCTTGCAATGATTCTGATTCAGATAACTTAGAAGATGCTTTTAATGAATTATATGAAAAATATCGAGAAATATCTAAATTACTAAAAGCTAATAAGAAAAATATTACTTGCCTAGAAAACACTAATTCGAATCTAAAAACAGAAAGTGAAGAATTAGACAAACAAATAACTGAACTTAAAAGAAGAAATGAACTATTATATAAAGATCTAAAAGATAAGAATGAACAAATAGTTAAAATGGAAAAACAAACAAACTCAAATGAATTGCAAACAGAAATTAAGATATTAACAGAAGAGAATAAAAAGTTGTCTAGCACATTAGAAAAATTCACAAATGGTAAAAATTCCTTAATATTAAAAGGTGCCAGAAGATCAGGTAAGAAGAAGAATGAATTAGGTTATACACTCTCAGATAATGAAGAAACCATAGTTTATCCTAAAGTATACCCAACTCCAAAATTTGTACCTAAACAAGACATTGCATACAAAGCAGATTTTAAATATATAGAAAAAGTAACTAAATTTTTCTACTGCAGTCACTGTAACAAGTTAGGACATATTATATCAACCTGCCAAACTAGACATAAGAAATGGATAATAAAAAGGGAAACCAATGATACTAACCAATCAGGACCCAAAAGAACTTGGGTACCTGAAGCTTAGTGTTTTCATTTCAAGGAAGCCTTAAAGCATCCAAATGATATTTGGACAGTGGGTGCTCAAGGCATATGTCAGGAAACAGAAGATTATTTTCTCATCTAGAAGCTGAAGAAGGAATAGTCACATATGGAGACAATGGCAAAGGGACGGTTATTGGTACTGGATCTGTTGGCAGTAAAGGAAAACCAATAATTGAAGATGTTCTTTGTGTAAAGGGTCTGAAGCACAATCTTATAAGTATCAGCCAGCTTTGTGACAAAGGCCATCAGATTAAGTTTCAAGAATCCAAGTGCAGTATCTTGAAGAATGGAGCAGTAATCTTCGAAGCCAACAGAGAAAAGAATCTGTATGTGCTCTATCTTGAAGAACTCAAGGACCAAGACATCTGTTTAGCAGTCAGCAAAGAGCAGTCAACTGAGCTGTGGCACAGAAGATTGGGCCACTGCAGTTTGGATGGCATGAATAAGCTCAGAAAGAGAAGCCTAGTGGAAGGTCTACCTAAGGTCAGCTCAAAGATGGAAGGTATGTGTAGACCTTGTGCAAAGGGAAAGCACACTAAGAGCTCTTTCAAGTCAAAAACTGTGGTAACCACCTCAAAACCCTTAGAACTCCTTCATATGGATTTATTTGGGCCAATGAGGACCACAAGTCTTGGAGGAAAGAATTTTGGTTTCGTAATAGTGGATGATTACTCCAGATTCACATGGGTGTCATTCTTGGAACACAAAGATGACACATTCGAAAGTTTTATAAGATTCAGCAGAAAGGTGTAAAAAGACAACAAGTACTGCATTATTGGAATCCAGTCAGATCATGGAGGAGAATTTCAAAATGAAAAATTTACAAAATTCTGTGATGATCAAGGGATTGAGCACAACTTCTCAGCACCAAGGACACCACAGCAGAATGGAGTTGTTGAGAGAAAGAATAGAACCTTATTGGACATGGCAAGGACAATGCTATCAGAATACGACCTGCCAAGATATTTTTGGGCTGAAGCAATAAATACATCAAGTTACATCATTAACAGGGTAATGATCAGGCCAATCCTAAAGAAGACTGCTTATGAGTTGTACAAGGGAAAGAAGCTAAAGGTCAGTCACTTCAGAATTTTTGGATGTCCATGCTTCATCCATAACAATGGGAAAAGAGATATTGGAAAATTAGATGCTAAATCAGATGAAGGCATCTTCATGGGGTACACTTCTAAACCCAAAGGCTATAGAGTATTTAACAAACGCACTTTATTAATTGAACAATATGTGCATATTATTTTTGATGAGACTAACCCCTCCTTAAGAAAGGAAGAAGATAGTGATATAGATGATACAGATAAATTGTCCAAAGAATTAAAGAACACATTACTTGAAGACAAGGATGATCCATCTATGGAAGACCTGCAATAAAAGGACATTACTTATGAAAATCTTCCAAAGGAATGGAGATACAAGAAAGACCACCCACTTGAGAACATCATTAGTGATCCATCTATAGGGGTAAGAACAAGAGGTAATGTAATTCCTTATGATTATCTAGCATTTGTTTCTCAAATTGAGCCACAGTCAATGAAGCTCTCACTGATGAATCCTGGATTATAGCCATGCAAGATGAACTTAATCAATTCAAGAGAAACCAAGTATGGTCACTTGTTCCTAGACCATCAGATCATCCAGTAATTGGCACCAAATGGGTGTTCAGAAACAAATTGGATGAAACTGGTGTGATCTTAAGAAACAAGGCCAGACTGGTAGCTCAAGGCTATTCCCAAGAGGAAGGTATATATTTCGATGAAACCTATACACCTGTAGCTAGACTTGAGGCTATCAGAATTTTACTTGCTTACACATCAGCTTTGGATTTAAAACTATTTCAAATGGATGTCAAATCTGCATTTTTAAATGGTTTTATCAAGGAGAAAGTTTATGTGGAACAACCCTCGGGTTTTGATGACACAGAATTTCTTAATCATGTTTTTAAACTTCATAAGGCTTTGTATGGTTTAAAGAAAGCACCTAGAGCCTGTTATGAAAGGCTTAGCTCTTTTCTTTTAAACCACAGATTTAGTAGAGGTCAAGTAGATAGCACTCTTTTTATAAAGTCAAAGGTCAACCATATACTACTTGTTCAAATTTATGTAGATGACATAATCTTTAGATCTACTGATGAATCCCTTTGCAAGTATTTTGAAAAGTTGATGCAGGGAGAATTCGAAATGAGCATAATGGGGGAGCTCAACTATTTCCTTGGACTACAAATCAAGCAAGGAAAAGATGGGACCCACATCTGTCAAGCCAAATACACCAAGGAACTCCTAAAGAAGTTTGGATTCGAAAATGCCAAGCCACTGTCAACACCCATGAGCACATCAACAAGGATGGACAGTGACAAGAATGGTAAGAAAGTAGATCAAAAGAACTACAGAGGTATGCTAGGTTCTTTACTTTACTTAATAGCTAGCAGACCTGATATTCTGTTTAGTGTATGTATGTGTGCTAGATACCAAGCAGATCCTAGAGAATCACATTTGATTTCAGTTAAAAGAATCTTTAGATACCTATCTAGAACTCATGACTTAGGTCTGTGGTATCCAAAATCATGTGAAATTAACTTAGTGGGATACTCAGATGCTGATTATGCTGGATGAAAAATAGATAGAAAAAGCACCAGTGGTTGTTGTCAATTTCTTGTAGGTTGCTTGATATCATGGTCCTCCAGGAAACAAAATTCAGTAGCACTGTCAACAGCTGAAGCTGAGTACATAGCTGCTGGAAGTTGCTGTACACAACTCTTGTGGATCAAGCAACAACTTGAGGATTATACATCAAGACAATTCTGTTATTATGTGACAACACCAGTACAATAAACCTTACCAAAAATCCAGTACAACATTCAAGGACCAAGCATATTGAGGTTAGATATCATTTCATTCGGGATCATGTAGCAAATGGTAATTTAGAAATTACTTTTATTGATACAAACAGTCAGTTAGCAGATATCTTCACAAAAGCCTTACCTGAAGAGAGATTCACCTCTCTTAGAAGGGAATTGGGCATGTGTAATTTGTGAAAAGATTCTTGTCTAGAACTGAAACATAATTCTTCAGATTTAAGTAAGTTCTCTCTCATTGGCATTAAGCAAAAGAAAATTCTATTATCTCCCTTTGGCAGTTCTCTTTAATAAAAAGTCTTTCAAACTGGTCAAATACTTTTGTCGTTTTCTGCCTCCCCATTTGGCGCCTCACTTTTCGATAAAGCATTTATTTACTCCAAAATCGATGAAGAAACGATTCACCTCCTACCTTTACCCTTTTTCCCCCTTTCGTTCGCTTGCCCGAGCCGATGCCCTAACGACTCCAGCATCGACTCTCTGCAAGTTTGAAGTTTCTTTCTTCTTCCCGCGAAGAATTTCTTGAGGGATTTCGTTCCTACTTCCATCTCCACTCTCTAGAAACCCTTCTCCACCTGAATCCATGGCCGCGTCAGTTGTTTCCGACAGTCTTGGAGGCTACAGCGCTGAGTTTCTCACAGCCGAGCAGCAGGAGAGGTTCACTTTTGTGAAAACTAAGCTTTGTGGAAATAAGGTAGTAGATGTTGCAGATCTTGAGAAGAATGGTATGCTCTGCATAGTGGCCGCTTTGAATAGGATGCAGTGGGCGGAAATCTCAACCTTCTTAGAGGTAAGCTATCCAGACCTCGTGAAGGCCTTCTATGTGTGTTTGTGATCAGAGGCAGATGGGTCCTTGACATCCTCTGTCAAGGGAGTCCAGATCAAGATTGACCATGAGCTTCTGAAGACTCTGTTTGGTGTGAGCACGTCTGGTCACAGTGGGATCCACTCTGTGGATACCCAGGCAAAGGGTCTAGTAATTGTTGGCCCAGGGTTTAGGTTGAAGGATGGTAAATTGGATATCAATCAATTGAATGCATTCAATCGCCTTCTACACTTTATAGTCTGTCAGATCTTGGTCCCTAGAAGTGCTACCTTTTCAACCTGCACTAAAGCAGATTCGGATATGATGTTTTGGGCAATTCAGAACCAGGAGGTGATATGGCTGCAGTGATTATTGAAAGAATGAAGTTCGCTCATGATCAAATTTGGGATACTAAGAGCAAGTTAAATGTATCCTTACCCTATGCCCACCTGCTTACCAAGATTTTCAAGCATTATGGCATACATCTATCTGGAGCAGTAGTTGAGAAGATGGGCCAAGCAATTAGGTCAAAAAAATTGAGAAAGAGTGGTTTTTCAATAGTAAATGGTGTATGGTCCAAGACCTCTGTGGCTAAGGGTGAGGCCATAATTGGCGAAGCCCAAGAAGTCCAGCAAGAGGCAGTAGCAGATATAGCCGAACCAGCAGTAGTAGAAGTAGAAGCTTCAGAACCAAGGGCTGTAGCACCAGAAGTACCATAAGAAATAGCCGCAGCAGCAGAAGATTCAGCAAGAACTGAAGCAGTGCCAGCAACAGCAGAGGCTACAGGTAGTTCAAGAATTGAGGAAATTCCTCCTGAGCACCTTGATTCCGTTGGGCAATTCTTAGAGGCTCCTCTTCCTTCTTCCCAAGTAGGCAGTCTACTTAGGGATGCACTGGATTCCATCTCCCAAGGAGAGCCAGTTGCAAGTGAGCAAGCTGTAGCAAAGTCTGTGGCATCAGGCCATATTGGTTCGAGTGTCTTGGAAGAAGCTCCCATTCAGGGGGAGCAAAGAATAGAAACTGAAGATGTGCTTTTGAATGATGATGAGACTCAGGGGGAGCACACTGAAGGCATTCCTGTGAATGAAAGATCAGATGCAGACCATGCTAACCTTGGGGAGCCCATTGACAAAGCAAGCAAAAGAAAGAGAATAGCACTCAAAAGGCTAAGGAAGATAGAGAAGAAGGTAAATTTGAAGCCTGTCATTAAACGATTGGATGCTCATGGCGAGATCCTGTGCTCCGTACAGTCAAATGTGAATTCCATTCTTATGAGCCAGGCCTCAACCTCCAAAGAAATATCTCATATAAGAAATGCCATGAAGTGGTTTAATAAGGAAATGGGCAATATGAAAGCAATGCTTTCTGAGTTTTTGAAGGTAGATGTTTCAAGGCCTTCAGGGCCAAGTGAGCAAGAGACAGGGCCACCAGGGCTGGCAGAAGCAGTTCCTCCAACTGAGGTCAGTGAGCAAGAGTCTTCTCAGGCCAGGCAGCAAGTAGAAGAGGTCGAGCCATCAGGGCTCATTGTGGTTGATCCAGCAGGTCCGTCTATGCCTCAGGCAGTTCAGAAGGAATCAGCAGGGCCAGTGATCTCCAAGGATGTGCAGTATGGTGTAGTAGAGCCAGTAGTTGCTCCTGAAGCCTCTGAGCCTTCATCCCTTGCAACACCAGCCCCTCCTTCACCACCATCCTCATCCACAGCACCTCAAGCACCACCTACTTTTAAACAACCTATGCCCCGCACCATATCCTCACCAACTCCTTTTCCATCTCAATCTCCCTTCTCTTCTACCTCTTCCTCAATCATTCCTCCACCTCCAACTGTCATTGAAAATCCTCCCGCTTCCTCATCAGCTGGAGCCTCCTCCTCATCTGGTTCTTCTTCCTCAAGACCTTCTTCCACCCTTACTCCAAGATAATTTATTCATCCTCCTACTCCACCTTCATCCATTACATTCATACCTGTAAACCCACAACTTGCCAGTGATATCTTCATCCAAGTTGAGGATGAATTTGAACGCTCAACACTCACCTCAGTCCTGGCAGTTGCCAGTCATGTTCACAGGTCTAATCCCCCTAGTCCTGTTCAGAAAAAGAGGAAACTCTCCACTTCTGTAGCTATACTCTCTACACCCAAATTTCCTCATCTTTGGTTCTCCCTCACTGTTGAAAAACGAAGGAGACCAATCTACTGTGAATATCTTCAAAAATGCATTCTTTCCACCATTTTTGGCATTCCGCATCTCAACCTATCTGATCACCTACACATTATTCTTCCTTTTTGCCATATGTCCAAAGCCGGGCAATCAAAAATCTTCCATCTGGCTGAGTGCAAGACTGAAGATCAGTGGGCAAAAGAGCACAAGTCTCTCTACGATAAATACCTCGCTGCCAGAGCAGAAAGCATTTCTAGTCAAGATCACCCACTCACTCTCTCTGAGTGGTTTGTTCTTCATCATCAGACTCTCTAGGCCCCGGTCATTCTTAAAGAAATCAGAATAGCAAGGTTGTTTCAGCTTTATGGCGATTTCTGCTATCTTAACAAGATTCCCGAGGTTCAGTTTGGTCAATTCCATGGAGCTCTTGCTCTCCTCCGGTCAGAACGCCCTGTAAACTGCCCCCTCAAAGTGGATTTCGCAACCCTCAAAATGACTGATATAGTTTTCCTTCCCAAATTACACTCTTTAGTGTTTGACTCCTCCGCTGGCTCTCATGCTTTTGAGAGATTTGCTCGAGTAATGGGACGACTGTCAGCTAAGCAGGGTCGTCTCCCCTCATTTCAGAGATTTATCTTCAGAGAATATCACTTAGGACACCTCTCCTCTGAAGTTCTAGCTCCTTTAATCTCATAATGTGAAAGGCTTTCTCCCACAGACTGGGAAAAGCACTACCATCAATCCGCTCTCTAGTTGAAATCAGTCAATCGATCCTTGGTCACGGCCGGCAAGCCTAGTCTCTCTGCTGAAGCCTTCTTGGACCTGAATTCCATTAATCCAGTTCAAGAACTGTATGTTCAATGGGCTTCAAGGTATTCAGCTTTCATCTCTTTGAAGAAGGAACTGCATGATCACAAGATCTTCTATCCTATCACACTTGATTGTTTCCTTCAGCGTGCTAGTTTTGAGAAGAGTAGCCTTTTTTATTTACTCTTGACAAGGATCAGTATGCGCTCTTCTTGGAAGATCAGCGGCAGCTTTACATTAAGCGCATGATCCCCTCCATGGGTGACTCCTTTTGTATAGAGTCTGGGGTTTTCCAACAAATTTTTGAAGACCAGGAGGTTAAGGCTTGGGCCATTATTTCTAAACATGCCTCTCTTCTTTCTCCTCTGGTCTATCTTCCTATACCTCCTCAACTTTAATCCAATATATTTGGTTCGATGCTTCTTTCTTATTTTTTTCTTTCTCTTCTTTGTCTCAGTTTATCTTTTTGCTTAATGACAAAAAGGGGGAGAAATACCTAATTTTTCTGAAATACATTTCGAAAAACTTTTAATTATTCATTTTTTATTAAGTTTTGTCATCACCAAAAAGGGGGAGATTGATGATCAGTCTGTCCCCATGAAATTTTAATTCATTATATGTTTATTTTGGTGATTAACAAAACCATGTCAAAGATTACTAACACATATTCCATAAGTTTTGAGCTCAGAAAATACTACAGGAAAATCAAGCAAATTTGGTAAGTATTACCCTTTCTGAAGCAATATTAAGTTCAGCATGAAATTTCTCTAAGTCCACATCGACTTTCCTTATGCTACAACGATTTCCTCATAACCTCAAACATCGTTTAGATTTAAATAGAATTCGTTATCGTAACGACATGCTATCGTAACGATTCCTTTAGTCATCGTAACGACTTGCTCTCGTAACGATTCCTTTAGTCATCGTAACGACTTGCTCTTGTAACGATTCCTTTAGTTATCGTAACGACTTGCTCTTCTAACGATTCCTTTAGTCATCGTAACGACTTGCTCTCGTAACGATTCCTTTAGTCATCGTAACGACTTGCTCTCATAACGATTCCTTTAGTCATCGTAACGATTTGCTCATCGCAACGATTTCTTAAGTTGTCATAACGATTTGCTTCGCGCATCGACTTCTTTAGTAATCATAACGATTTGCTCATCGCAACGATTTCTTAAGTTGTCATAATGATTTACTTTGCGTATCGACTTCTTTAGTAATCATAACGATTTGCTCATCGCAACGATTTCTTAAGATGTCATAAGGATTTGCTTCGCGCATCGACTTCTTTAGTAATCATAACGATTTGCTCATCACAACGATTTCTTAAGTTGTCATAACGATTTGCTTCGTGCATCGACTTCCTTAGTAATCATAACGATTTGCTCATCACAACGATTTCTTAAGTTGTCATAACGATTTGCTTCGCGCATCGACTTCTTTAGTAATCATAACGATTTGCTCATCACAACGATTTCTTAAGTTGACATAATGATTTGGTCATCGCAACGATTTCTTAAGTTGTCATAACGATTTGGTCAACGCAACGATTTCTTAAGTGATCATAATGATTTCCTTAATGAACACAACGATTTGCCTTCTACAACGATTTCTTTATTGATCACAACGATTTTCTTGTAACTCATAATGATTTGATTATATCGTCTTGATCATAACGATTCCTTTGTAGAAACGTATCGATCTGATGCTAAGTTACAACGATTTGGCGGTTAGTGCATAACGATTTCATAAGTCATGAATGCATCGATTTTTGTTTATAACGACTTGATATTTAACAGCGTTGAATAGTCAAAGTCTTCGCACATATCTTTCTGACATATGTGCATTTAATGAAGACTGAACATATCTCTGCATGCATGCAGACAATATCGTCCATTATCGTGCTTCTCTATATGCATCCTTTAGACACAGAAAAATGACATTACTATTTTGGTGAATATTCACATCAACGTTGACTGACAACAAGAGACAGCCTAGCTGTCTACTGTTCCAGCATTTAATGTGTGAAGATCCCTGAAGACATTCTGTCATACAACGTTGGACTTTGTAGAAGCCAAAGTACACTTCAGAAGATCTTATCTCTTTGCGTACACAAATGGATAAAAGACTGTTAACTGGAAGCTTCCAAGTGTCAAGCAGTCTAACGTAAACAAAGCGTAGAGACAACGGACTTCTCAACGTTCGAATTTCAAACAAGATATATAAGCAAGAGTGTAACTCCAGAGAAGAGTAATTTTTAGAGACATAGCTTCCAAGCAACTGTGTTCAAGCTCTCTGCGAGTTCTCCAGAAAAGAGCCTAGCCTCATTCCCATCAATTCCTAGCTCTTTGCTCTCTACGCTGTGATTCAAATCCTAAGAGAGCTTGTGAAGTTCTGAGAGTGTGTGCATTGTTTAGATCTTGTGCTTTCAGTTCTGGTAGCTTCAGATCTTGGCTTGATTAAACCTTGATCTAGGGGCTTGATCTCTCTCTCATTGTTTACTATGCATGTTTCCCTTCAGTTGTGAAGGAAGACCTAGTGGGATCCAGGGTGTGTAGTTCCCTTCAGTTGTGAAGGAAGACCTGGTGGGATCCAGGGTGTGTAGTTCCCTTCGGTTGTGAAGGAAGACCAGCTGTGGTTGGGTGCTGTAAAGTCCATAGGGGGACTGTACCCTAGATAGTGAAATCCTAAGTTGTTGCTCAGGGACTGGACGTAGGACTCCTAAGGAAAGGAGGTCTGAACCAGGATAATTCCTTGCGTTGTGTGGTTGATTTTTGTGTGTTTGTTGTTTACACTAACCTTCGCTAACCTTCATCGAAGAATATTTTTGTATGCATGTTTTAAGTACAGGTATTAGCTAAATAAATTTTAAAGACCCATTCACCCCCCTCTGGGCTCGTCAACTGGGCAACAATATCCCACAAGGCTGCATCAAATTTCCTCTTTGCAGCCATTTCCATCATTTGAACTCTAATTTTGTCAACCATCTGTAGTATTGGTAGACTTCGCACATCATGTATCTAATTGTTGAATGACTCTTCCAAATTAGAGTATAACTCGCCAAACCTGTTAGGCAATGTAAAGGAAATTAGGTTATCATCATATATCTGTAATACGTGTCCACTACATATTGTAACCATATTTAACACATTCTGTAATATCTTATATCTGTAACTGTAAGATAACACTTATTGTAATAGCTTATATCTGCTACTATAAGAGATTCAACGCCCAACTGTAAGAACATAAATGGCAGAATGTAATACAACATATCGCTTGTGTATTTGAAGAGGCGAACCTTTGTCCCGGGAAATGAGCATAGGACCAGTGGTCGACATCATTTCGCAGCACCCATTCTTTAGCATCAGCAGAATTAATCTCCATTGCCATCATTGCGTCTTGGTACTCTTGTTCAGTAACAGCATAGGCAATGCGCTGGAGAATTTTTGAAGTAATTTCTTGAAAGGGGCGGCATATTTCCCTGCACATTGGTCGTTGAAGTTCTGCATGATGTGCTGGAAATAGTAGCCGTGAATCTGCATATTTCCCAAGAACTAGCAACATCCCCCCGCAGAGCCAGAATCTGCAGTCTTAGTCCTACCGCCACCGGAGCTCCCTACAGCTTCAGTACCATCACATGGCGTAGCATAGACGAGTACCCGACGCCGAGGTAATGTTTTACAGTATATGTTTCTACGTTTACCGTATGCTTCATGGACAATTACAGTCTTTCATATACTCCGTTACAGTATATGTGTTCTACGTTTACAGCATGCTTCATGGACAAGTACAGTCTTTTACATACTCCGATATAGTATATGTGTTCTTCGTTTACAGCATGCTTCATGGACAATTACAGTCTTTCATATACTCCGTTATAGTATATGTGTTCTGTTGGGTTTACATGAGTATGTTAAGTTGACATATGGTATGTTTGTTTTTGATGATGAGCAATCGATGAGCATTTCATGAACAATACAAATTGATGTGATGTGAATATGTGAAACATAATGAGAATGTCAAGTCAAGCAAATGTTAATCAAGAAAAGCAAATGCTAATCAAGAAAAATATGTCTAACTTGTTCATTTATATGTTCATTATATCTCACTAGTAATTGTCTTTTAATGTAGGTGTGAATGTACACAAGACAAGCAACAAAATCCAAGTGCAAAAGAACAAGACAAGCTACTGGAACAAGTAGCTGTCAACAGATGAATAGTGTGCTGTCAACAGATGAATAGTGTACCTGTCGACAGATACACTGTAGCCTGTCGACATATACACACAGAAAATGGTTTCCTGGAAGGCCAGTCTTCTGGGTTTTGCAAACCTGTCAGCACCTGTCGACAGCAGCAAGTCGGCTGTCGACAGACGGAGCTTTGGGAAGATCCGTTGGTTATGATATGATCTATATTTGGGTGTTTCCTTTTAGCACGACTCTCTATGTTTTGACACCACTATATATAGACCATATAGAGGTATTTTCGCAGCAAGGAGCCTCCACACAAAAAACCCTAAGCCAAGAACAAGAAGAAGAAGGTTCCCCTGTTTTCTGCTTCAACTCTCCATCCAGCGTGAGGAAGATCCATATCACGAGCGGAGTTGAAGTTGGTTCATCCATCTTTCAAGCTTCTCC
This sequence comes from Colocasia esculenta, assembly GCA_014218235.1. NCBI lineage: Eukaryota > Viridiplantae > Streptophyta > Magnoliopsida > Alismatales > Araceae > Colocasia > Colocasia esculenta. The sequence continues at coordinate 164,254,603 of CM024755.1, read as the reverse complement.
ATCAACTGATACCTATCAAGACAAAGCTTGAAGTTCTTCCGGACGACCACCACGAAGAGTTCTTCATCAGGATATACTTCTACATCTCTGAACTCTTCTTTTATTCTACCTTTCATATCTTTGTGTGTGTGGTAGTGGTTCAAGCGTTCCTTGTGCTTGATCCACGTATGGATTGTTGTTCTAATTGCGTGTTTGCATCAGACAACGTGTGTGTAGTGTGTTGGTCAGATCAAGGCTAGAGGATCTGATCTATTGTGGAATTGATTTAGCGCGTGTGTGTGTGGTTGAGCCGTTGTGCTCGTGTGTGTGTTGTACTCAGTTCTTGATTAGTGTGTCCTCACTGTGTGAGGGGTGGACGTAGGAGTCACGTGGTGTGATCTCTGAACCACCTAAAAAATCCCTTGTGCACTGTGGTTTGATTTGTGGTTTGCATTGTGTTGCGCTAGATGCATGCCTAGGGATTTCGTCTACACACTACTTGTTAATTTATTCACACACATTACATCAGATCAAAGGGGTTTTGATTGAGTAGATTTATTTATCCGAAGTAATTTTTAATTTTCTTAAGTTTCCACTGCAAATCTATTCAAACCCCCCTTCTAGCTTTGCCATAACCGAATATCTGATCCTAACAATTGGTATCAGAGCAGGTTCTCTGTTCATCGGTTGTGTTTTGGGAGATCTGTCTTTGTGTGCTTTACCGCTCTGATTCCTAACAATTGGTATCAGAGCAGGTTCTCTGTTCATCGGTTGTGTTTTGGGAGATCTGTCTTTGTGTGCTTTACCGCTCTGATTCCTAATAATTGATTCTAAATCTGACTTGATTTGCTTGAACTGATTGATTGCCTTTTGATCTCACTCAATATTTTGTTGATTGGTCTAATAATCTGAAACATATTAAAAAATATGGCTAAGTTCTCAAGCATCATAAATAGTCTTATGATAATTGAGTTTGATGACAAGGTTGATGAAATGCAGATCTCCTCTATGAAAACATGCAAGTCTAGAAAGGGAACGGAAGAAAAATACTACATGGCTCATGGCAGCTCAAGAGGCTCTTCCCGTTCAGATGAATCTGAAGGATCACATCTGTCAGAGAAGTCAAGAAACTCTCAAAGGTCAGGTAAATCCAATTCAGATCCATTTGATGCATCAATATCTAATTCTGATTCAGAGGAAGATATATCCTATGATGAATTGATAGAATGCTATGAGCACTTATCCAATCAATTTAAGAAGGTAAAAGCTCAAAACAAGAAGCTAAAAGAAAAATTAGAGAAGAATGAAATGATAATTGATAATGCTCAATCATTCTATGAAGAAAATGAAAAATTGAAAATGGAGAATGAAAAATTGAAAAATGAAGTAAAAAACTATGGAATCATGTTTTCTAAATTGAAAGAAGATCATGATCAGGTTGAATCTGAAAATTTTGATTTGAAAAATGAAAATGAAAAGTTGATTGAGCATAATGAGAATCTCAAATTTGATAATGATCAATTGAACAAACAAATCTCCAACATGACTCATGATCACCAAATAAAAGAAAATTGTAATCAACTGGTTGAGGAAAATAATCATCTGAAAAAGAAGATTGAACGCTTGTATCATGACAGACCATTAAATGATGAATGGAACAATTTTAAGAAGAAAATTGCTGACTTGGAAAATCAAGTTGTTCAAAGTGAAATTGAAAAGAACAAAATACAAAATGGTCTGGATGTCATGAAAAACCAACTTCTAACTTCTGAAAAAGAAATTGTTGCATTGAAAGCTGAAAAGAAAAATTTGAACAAAAGTGCTGCAAAAAGGAAGAATCATGTTTCAATTGAAAACCAGAAAAAGAAAATGGAAAAGAAAACAAGAGTCTACAAGGTCTCCACACCTCCTCCAGCAGCCTATAATGTTTCAAGGAAATCTCCAACTCCACATCATGCCAAGAGATACCAAAGGGTACTATCTCCTTCTTCTCAACCCAAGGATAATCAAAGGTACTCTAAAAGACCTAAGAGATTCCAGCAAATGCAATCACACTATGGTAAGCTCCAGGTAAGTACTCAACCCGTTTGCTTCAAATGCAATAGACTTGGTCATCTTGCTAAATTCTGTTGGAAGAAAAATCAACACTCTCATAAATATGCTAAAACAGTTCAATGCTATGCATGCCATCAACATGGTCATGTCTCTAGGGACTGTTGGCATAGAAATGGTTATCTTGTGCATGCTCCCAAGCCCCATGCTCATAATTCCATTAATGACAGAAATACATCTATTTAAAAATTAAAGTCACTTTGGATTCAGAAATCATTGTTGAATTCTAACATTGATGTCATTACAGGACCCAAGCAAGTGTGGGTTCCAAAATCAGCTTAATGAACAAGCTGAGATGTCTTGCAGCCATACAGTTTAAATGGATTCATGATATTAGATGTGCAAGGCAAGAAATGATTGGAGAACAAAGGTAAAATTTTTTAGATTGAAATTGACGATTGTTCAGGTAAAATCTCTTTATCACTGCAGATTTGAACTGCAAGAATTGAAATGGATTTTTAATTCTATCTAAGCAATGAAAAATGTGTTTTGATGCTATCCCCAAATGACAAAGCTTCTTAGCCATTGGACTCATGCTAAAATTAAAAAAAAAATGGATCTTTTATGTAGTGACTATTTGGTATATTAAATGGTGAAATGTGGAAGGACAAGTCTGGCTTGTCTGGAAACTATCATTATGCGTGAGAAATATTCTCCGCCAAGTATCAATAGTCTTCTACTACATAAAGATTATAAAAAAAAAATCATAATCTCAAGAACCTCAATTGATCACGTTTATACTCTCCTTGTGCAAATTGCTTAACATGAACATGTGTGAATTGCTTGAATGTTCATTCAATACCATGCATATATTATGGGGGAGTAAGTCAAAAAGAGTTTTTGAGTGAGTTGTTTGAGGGAGATTCTTGCATATCAATCTTGCCACATGTATCTCTTTAAAAGAATGAATGTTGGTGTTTTTATGCTTATGGATGTTATTTTGTGTGCAAATGCTTGGTATGTTTGTGTATCTCATTGATTGATTTGCTTGAATGATGAGTCATCATATGCACACTCTATGGGGGAGTAAGTTAAGGCTAGGTGAGTGAAATTCATAAGGGATAACCCTTCATATTCAATGTGTATTTATCCCTCAATCTTATGGTTCAAATCACTCTCATTTCAAAGCCTTAAAGCTGAAGTTTCAAAGCCCCTGTCGACAGCCCCAAACAGCTTGTCGACAGATATGCCTTCACAGAACCCAGAAATTGCACCCTGTGTGCATCTATCGACAACCACTTCTTCTGTTGTCGACAGCCAGGCACAGTTCCGAACTTCATATTTTCTATCTGTCTATATCTGTCGACAGCTAGCACCCCAGCTGTCGACAGCCCATACCTTGCCTGAACCCAGAACTTCACAACTGTCTGCATCTGTCGACAGGCTCATGTATGCTGTCGACAGATACTCAATTCATCCATAAATCTTCATCTTTTCTAATCCTTTCTTTATGAGTATGTTCATATTATTGATGCAACGGAAGAATATGGACTTACTATTCATTGCAATCCTTCATACTCACATAGTATCAAAGATATTGACTTAATCACAATGATTTTGATATAATATTTTGTGTTTGAGTCTAGGTTGTGTCATCTAGAAAATATTGATCAAATCTAATGATTCTAACCTAACTCACTTGAATAACTCCCTTGCAAATAATCATTTTTCTCAAGTGGATTGATAAGTACGAAGGTTATTGAACTTTATGTTTTACATTGGCTTTTGACCTTAAATAACCTTTTGCTCATGATTTAAGAATTAAAAAAAAAGGAGAAAAGCTACCTATTTCTAAACTCAAAGTTCAAACAAAAAGTATTTGAAATGGGATAAAGGTAGAGCAATGATGAGTATTACCGAGTAACCGGGGACATGGGCATCACAAATGTCTATCTTCGCGTCAAAAAGTACTTTCATTATCTCTGTACAATGGTATGATGGTCACTTACACTGAGTAACTGGGGGTATGGGCATCCCAAATGTCTACCTTCACGTTAAAAGGTGAAAGTAATCTTAATTACTACTTTTCCCACATTAACTTGACAAAGAAAAAATTCAATGCAAGGAATAGAGTGTAGCCTCCATGTTTTTACATCAAGGGCAATGTGTTGTTTATTGTTAATCGCTCATGTAGACATTACTTTCAAGTACCAACTGAACATCACCCACAAAGGAACATGTTTTTCTACAACGGTTTTATTCAAAGGGGTTATCTTATTTTCAATGTTTTTGAACGATATCTTCTAAATGCTACAACTTGAGATTCCCGAAGTATTATTTCTTAACCATTGTAGAATTTTATGTTTCTAACTACTAGTGTCTATGATATCTTGCAATGGGTATAAACCAGTTCTCAACCTTAAAATTTTAATTGAACACTCATTCCCCACTCATATCTTTCACAATTCAGTTCTGTGGTCACACAGTTCTTTGCTTCATTTCCTTCCACTTCTTTGAGTCATCAGTCTGTTAACTCCGTCATCTCTTTCTCCTTCACTTTTGCTTTTGTTGTTTCATGCAATGGATTACCTTTTTTTTTGTAACTATGTGTACTTACTGATCAATGACTGGAAACACAGTTCTTTGCTTCATTCTTATCCATTTGTGCATGATTTATCTTTTTGGATGTTGCCAAAAGGGGGAGAAACAACAATTGTGTATAAATTGAAATTTTGTCATCATCAAAAAGGGGGAGAATGTTGGGTTTACATGAGTATGTTAAGTTGACATATGGTATGTTTGTTTTTGATGATGAGCAATCGATGAGCATTTCATGAACAATACAAATTGATGTGATGTGAATATGTGAAACATAATGAGAATGTCAAGTCAAGCAAATGTTAATCAAGAAAAGCAAATGCTAATCAAGAAAAACATGTCTAACTTGTTCATTTATATGTTCATTATATTTCACTAATAATTGTCTTTTAATGTAGGTGTGAATGTACAGAAGACAAGCAACAAAATCCAAGTGCAAAAGAACAAGACAAGCTGCTGGAACAAGTAGCTGTCAACAGATGAATAGTGTGCTGTCAACAGATGAATAGTGTACCTGTCGATAGATACACTATAGCCTATCGACATATACACACAGAAAATAGTTTTCCGGAAGGCCAGTCTTCTGGTTTTTGCAAACCTGTTAGCACCTGTCGACAGCAGCAAGTCGGCTGTCGACAGACGGAGCTTTGGGAAGATCCGATGGTTATGATATGATCTATATTTGGGTGTTTCCTTTTAGCACGACTCTCTATGATTTGACACCACTATATATAGACCATATAGAGGTATTTTCGCAGTAAGGAGCCTCCACACAAAAAACCCTAAGCCAAGAACAAGAAGAAGAAGGTTCCCCTATTTTCTGCTTCAACTCTCCATCCAGCGCGAGGAAGATCCATCTCACGAGCGAAGTTGAACTTGGTTCGTCCATCTTTTAAGCTTCTCCATCAACTGATACCTATCAAGACAAAGCTTGAAGTTCTTCCAGACGACCACCACGAAGAGTTCTTCATCAGGATATACTTCTACATCTCTGAACTCTTCTTTTATTCTACCTTTCATATCTTTATGTGTGCGGTAGTGGTTCAAGCGTTCCTTGTGCTTGATCCATGTGTGGATTGTTGTTCTGATTGCGTGTTTGCATCAGACAACGTGTGTGTGGTGTGTTGGTCAGATCAAGGCTAGAGGATCTGATCTATTGTGGAATTGATCTAGCGTGTGTGTGTGTGGTTGAGCCGTTGTGCTCGTGTGTGTGTTGTACTCAGTTCTTGAGTAGTGTGTCCTCACTGTGTGAGGGGTGGACGTAGGAGTCACGTGGTATGATCTCTGAACCACCTAAAAAATCCCTTGTGCACTGTGGTTTGATTTGTGGTTTGCATTGTGTTGCGCTAGATGCATGCCTAGGGATTTCGTCTACACACTACTTGTTAATTTATTCACACACATTACATCAGATCAAAGGGGTTTTGATTGAGTAGATTTATTTATCTGAAGTAATTTTTAATTTGCTTAAGTTTCCGCTGCAAATTTATTCAACCCCCCTTCTAGCTTTTCCATAACCGAAAATCTGATCCTAACATGTTCTACGTTTACAGCATGCTTCATGGACAATTACAGCCTTTCATATACTCCGATAAAGTATATGTGTTCTACGTTTACAACATGCTTCGGAGAAATTTACAGCCTTTCATTTACTCAGTTATAGCAAAGAGAACCATTATGACAAGGTCGCGGCGATCAATGTCAGAGTGGCAGACATCGGAGCCGAAGGAACAGAGGAAGAGGGGGCGAAAGGAGGAGGCGGACGAGAAGAAGAGGAAGGAGGATGCGAAGAAGAGGAAGGTGGAGGAGGAGGAGGAGAGGAAGAGGAAGGAGGAGGAGCAGAAGAGGAAGGAGGAGCAGGAGCAGAGGAAGAGGAAGGAGGAGGAGGCGGAGAGGAATATGAAGGAGGAGGAGCAGAAGAGGAAGGAGGAGGAGGAGTAGAGGAAGAGGAAGGAGCAGGAGGAGGAGGAGAGGAAGAGGAAGGAGGAGGATGCGAAGAAGAGGAAGGAGGAGGAGGAGCAGAGGAAGAGGAAGGAGGAGGAGGAGGAGGAGAGGAATGTTGCCCAGCTAGCAAGCCCAGAGGGGGGTGAATGGGATCCTTAAAATTTTGATCACTTTAAAACCTGTCCAGAAAAACAATCACACAACACACTTCGATGACTGTTCGTGTTAGTAAAAAGAGGATAGCAAACACAAGGCAATCAAACACACGACACACAGAATTTATCCTGGTTCGGACCTCCTCTCCACAGGAGTCCTACGTCCAGTCCCTGAGCAACAACTCAGGATTTCACTACCCAAGGGTACAGTCCCCCTCAAGGAAACTTACACACCCAGCTGCAGCTGGTCTTCTCTTCACAACCCGAAGAGGAATTATAACACCCTGGATCCCACCAGGTCTTCCTTCTATACGAAGGGAAACAAACACCCTGGAACCCACCAGATCTTCCTTCAACACGAAGGGAAAGAACATAAGAATGTATTCAAGGGATGATATGCCCCTAGATCAAGCTTAGAACCAACGCTCGATCTGAAGCAACGACTGAGAGGGAGAGCTCTACGATGAGGAACACTCTCAGTTTACAGAAGCTCTCAAGACTAACACAATGAATGCAGAGAGCTAAGAGCTAGACAAGCAACAGAGTGAGGCTTTTTGCTCTTTCAAATGCTCGCTGGAAGCTTGTAAAAGATTGTCGTAAGTGTTGTGTGTTTCTGGAGCTTCAGTCTTCTATATATGACTTCCATTTGAAATTTGAACGTTGAAGTGTCCGTTATCTCTTAGCTTTTGTTTACGTTAGACTGCATGTCACTGTAGAGCTTCTTGTTCAACAGTCTTTAGCTTTCCGTGCACACAACAAGAGAGAGGATCTTCTTTGATGTCCGTTATCTTCCATATTGTCCAACGTTGTATTGAGGTGCGCTGTCAGAGACCTGCACGCATTAAATGCTAAAACAATAGATAGCTAGGCTGTCTCTTGTTGTCAGTGAATGTTAGAATGATTTTATATCAAAATAGAAGTTCCATTCTGTTCTTCTAAAAGGATGTTTACAGTATAAGCATGGAAATAGAAGATATTGTTTGCATGCAGTGCAGTGATATGATCAGTCATAATAAATGCATGGATGTGAGAGAAAAGTGAGGGAAGACATTGACTTTTCAAACTATCTGAGAATATGTTTGAATATCAAGTCGATATAGACAATGAAATCTATATGAGCATAACTTATGAAACCGATGTGTGGATGAGTCGTTGTTCATGTGAATCGTTATACATTCATAAAAAATTCGATGTACACACAAATCGTTATGCATTAATAACCGAATCGTTATGATACTATCAGCAAATCGTTATGAGCAAATCGTTGTTTCACTTATCGAGTCGATATAGTGAACAAATCGTTGTTTAATGTATCGAATCGTTACTGCGACCAAGTCGTTGTGTAACTTAATGAATCGTTACAGTGACTGAGTCGTTGTGTAACTTATCGAATCGTTATGAAACTTAACGAGTCGTTGTGAAAACCGTAATCGTTGTGAGAGCAAATCATTGTTCTCACTTATTAAATCGATGCGACAACCAAATCATTATGAACCAAGTCGTTGTGAGAGCAAATCATTGTTCTCACTTATCAAATCGATGCGACGACCAAATCGTTATGAACCAAGTCGTTGTGAGAGTAAATCATTGTTCTCACTTATCAAATCGATGCGACGATCAAATCGTTTTGAACCAAGTCGTTGCGATCTCTTAGCGAATCGTTATGAGAGGCAAATCGTTGTGATCTCTTAGCGAATCATTATGAGATAGACTTCAATAGAATAGCGATGACTTATGAAATTGTTATAAAACCAAAACTGATGTGAATGAGGAAGTCGTTATGATTCTAAAGAAATCGTTATAACAACTAGAGAGTCGATGTGTACTTAGAAAATTATATGCTTTGAACTGTAAATGCTGGTATGAAGAATACTTACCAGTTTAGCTTGTTTTTCTTTGTTAGATTTCATGTGCTCAAATCTTATAGAAGATATGTTAGAAATGCACATTGTCTTAGTTTTGTTAATCACCAAAATAGATATTTAATTCATTTAAATTACATGGGGAAAATCTGATCATCAATCTCCCCCTTTTTGGTGATGATAAAACATAGAAACAATAAAAGATGTTCTGAAATAAATCTAAATAAATTGTGAAATAAGATATAAGAGATGTATTTCAGAAATACTATATTTCTCCCCCTTTTTGCATTAAGCAAAAGGAATCATTCAGAGACAAAGAACAGAGATAAAAGAGAGATAAGAGCAAAGAGCTTTTCTATTTATCTTGAGGGGTTACATGAAGGTAGAAAGCAGGAGATAGAAGGGAGGCATGCCGCTGAATAATGCGCAAAGCCTTGCATTCCTGCTCTTCAAAATAGGTCTGGAAAACCCCAAAAGTAATAGAGTAAGATGACCCCATGTCTGGAAGCATCCTCTTGATGTGAAGTTGGCGCTGATCTTCTAGAAAATTAGCATATTCATCTTTGCCAAGAGATTCTTTGAAGTAAATAAAAGATCCAAAACTGGCAAACCGAAGAAATTGGTTGATCTTGATAGGGTAGTGGATCTGATGCTGCAGAAGATCTTTCTTCAAGGCCAAAAACAGCTTGTACCGCTCGACCCACTGAAGGTAAGGGTCCTGAACTAAATTGATAGAGTTCATGTCCAAAAAGGCTTCAGCGATAAGAGTAGGTTTCCCTTCTTTGAACAAGGAGCTGTTGATTGATTCCAGCTGAAGGGCAGACTGATTATAGTGCTTTTCCCAGTCAGTAGGAGAAAGCCTTTCACATTCAGATAGCAAAGGAGCAAGAACTTCAGAGGAAATATGACCAAGATGAAATTCTCTGAAGATGAATCTTAGGAAGGAGGGGAGACGACCCTACTGAGCTGAGATCCTACCCATGACACGAGCAAATCTATCAAAAATTACAAGACCAACTGAGGAGTCCATGACCAAGGAGTGCAGCTTAGGGAGAAACACAGTGTCTGGAATTTGCAAGGTAGCAAAATCCACTTTGAAGGAGCAATTTACTGGATTTTCAACTTTCAACAAAGCAATGGCTCCTTGGAATTGACCCAATTGCACTTCAGGTAGCTTGTGAAGATACCGATAGTCATTGAAGAGCTGGAAGTACCTGATGAGCTTAACTTCCTTTTGAATAAAAGGCGCCCAGGTAGACTGATGATGGATGACAAACCACTCAGAGAGAGTGAGTGGATGATCCCGGGGTGGAAACCGTTCGGACTTCATAAGAAGAAACTTCATGTAGAGAGCCTTATGCCCTTTAGCACACTGATCTTCAGTCTTGCATTCAGCCATTTGGAAGATTTTGGATTGATCGGCTTTTGAGAAGTGATTATAGGGAAGGACAACATTTAGGTGATCGGTGAGGTTGAGAAAAGGAACACCAAAAAGGGTGGCAAAGATACATTTTTGGAGATATTCACAGTAGATTGGTTTTCTCCGATTTTCAAGTGTGAGGGAAAACCAAAGAGGAGGAAATTTAGGTTCGGTGGGAAGAGCAAGAGTGTTAGAGAGTTTCCTCTTTTTAGAGACAGGACTAGAAGAGTCAGTCCTGTGGACATGAGAGACAACTGCTAGAACTGAATGGATGGTGGTAATTTCCAACTCATCCTCAAATTTATTGAGAAAGGGACATTCTAGTTGTGCACCTTTAGGTATAAAGGTGACAAAGGAAGGAGGAGTAGGAGGATGGAGAAATGATTGATGGGTAGAAGGAGGTGTGATGGACGATCCATCTAAAGAAGGACCAGAGGAAGAGGAGGCTCCAGCTGATGATGAGACTGGAGGGTCTTCAAGAATAGGAGGAGGTGGTGGAATTGATGTAGAAATGGCAGGAGATGAGGAAGGTGCAGAGGGAAAAGGTGTTGGAGATGAGATGGTTCTAGGTACAGGTTGTTTGAAGGTAGGTGGAGCTGGAGGTACTGTGGAGGAGGATGGTGGTGAGGAAGGAGCTGATGTCTGAATGGGAGAAGGAGCTGGGGGCTCAGGAGCTATAGCTTCTTCTTCTGCCCTGACATGATCAGCTTCAGTAACCACTGGCCCGGTTGGCCCTGACAGATCCTCAGCTGGCCTTGTTGGCCCAGATTCTACAGCTGCCACCTGATCAACAACTACTGGCCCTGATGGCCCAACCACATTCTCAGATGGCCCTGATGGCCCTGCCACATTCTTAGATGGCCCTACTGGCTTCTCTGGAGGTGGCCCTGATGGCCCAGAAGGAGTATGAGGGGCAGAAATTTCAGTCACAAGCTTTTTGATACTGCAAAACTCACTTCTCGTCCATCTGAAAACTTGCTTGACCATTCCAAAATCATTTTTCAAAGATTGGATCTCAGAGGTCAATGCTCCAATCTCCTTGGCTGCTGAACTCTGGCTAAGAAAGATTGATTGGATATCCGATTGCATTGAGCATAGAATTTTGCCTTGCTCATCCAGTCTTTTGATAACAGGCTTCATATTTATCTTCAGCTTCTTCTTCTTCTGATGTGGCCGCCAGGTAAGGAGAGGAATTTCCTGAGCTACTTCTTTTCCCTTGACTTCTCTTGCCCTTTCAACGGGCTCCACAGAGTCATCACTGTCATCTGAGGCACTTTCCACAATACCTTCTCTGAACTCATCAACATTGGAGACATTGGCTGTGTGCTCCCCCTGAGAAGCTGCTTGTTCTTCAACAACTTGCTCTTCTTGAATAGAAGCAGTTACTCTTTGCGCATTTTCGCTCACAATCTTCTGCTCCCCCTGAATAGGAGCATCCTCCATCACCACATCTGCAGTGTGGCTTGATGCCACAACTTCTTCTTCAAGAGCAACCTCTGGCACACTTTGAGTGCTTGGAATGGAGTCTAGCACTCTTCTAAGGACTGACCCTACCATAGAAGTTGGAGGGGCAATCACTTGCGATTGCTCAATAGGTTCAAGGTGCTCAGGAGGAATATCCTCTATTCTGATGCCTACTACTTCTTCTGCTGGTGCTGCTGCTGGTGCTTCTGCCCTGGTGTCTATTTGCTCAATTGCCTCTTCCTGAACTGCTGTGGCTACTACTTCTTACTGGACCTCTTGGGCTTCGCCGATGATGGCTTCACCTTCAGCCACTGAAGTCTTGGTCTATATACCATTAACCAGAGAGAATCCACTCTTCTTCGAATTTCTGCTGTGGATTGCCTGCCTCATCTTCTCTAGCACTGCTCCGGATAAATTTATACCACAATGTTGAAAAACCTTGGTGAGTAGGTGAGCATATGGAAGGGACACATTTAATTTATTCTTTTTGTCCCAAATCTGAGCAGATGCAAACTTCATCCTTTCCAGAATAACTTATGCCATGTTTATTTCTTGGTTCTGGATGGTCCAGAACGTCATATCTGAATATGCCTTGGTACAAGTTGAGAAAGTGGCGCTTTTGGGGACCAAAATCTGACAAACCATAAAGTGCAAGAGGCGGTTGAAGGCGTTCATCTGGTTGATATCCAACTTCCCATCCTTAAGCTTAAACTCGGGACCAATAATCCCTAATCCTTTAGCCTGGGTGTCCACAGTGTGAACCCCACTGTGACCGGTGGTGCAAACTCCAAATAGAGACTCCAAAAGAGTATATGAGATTCTAATATGGGTTCCTTTGACAGATGATGTCATGGACCCGTCTTCCTCAGTCTTCAGGCACACATAGAAAGCTTTGACGAGATCTGGGTAACTCACCTCTGATAGAGTTGCTATCTTTGACCACTTCATCTTTTCCATTGCTGCAACTACACTGCCCATCCCATTTTTCTGCAAATCTGCAACATCTACAGACTTATTTCCACACAGCTTCGTCTTCACTGAGGTAAATCTTTCTTGCTGCTCTGCAGTGAGAAACTCAGCTCCGTAGCCCCTGACGCTGCCGAAACACCAGAAGAGGCCATGGAATAGAATGGGGAAAGTTTCTGGATGATTGGAAGGAGAGGTGAAGCAGAAACCCTCAAGAAATTTCTTGCGGGAAGGAGTTGGAAACTTGAAATCACAGAGAGTCGATGCCGGAGTCGATAGGGTATCGCCTCAGGCAGATAGAGGGAGATGAAGGTGGTGTGTGAATCGTTACCACACAGATTTCGGGATATAAGAATTAAGGATAAAGTGATTTTTCGAAATCTGAGGCGCCATAAGGGCAGAAAACGACAAACTGACTAGTTTGAGAGAGATAAAATCTTATAAAATAACGAACCGTCAATGATCTTAACAACCAGGCAATATTTGTGGAAATTTGCTTAAATTCAGGGAGAAAAAATAATTGATATTCTGAAAATTAATATTTCAGTTTTCATACAGATAAATCTTTCACAATTTACACATGCCTAGTTCCCTTCTAAGAGATGCAAATCTCTCTTCAGATAAGGCCTTTGTGAAGATATCGGCTAACTGATTATTAGTATCAATGAAAGAAATATCTATGTTACCATTTGCTACATGATTACGAATGAAATGATATCTAACCTCAATGTGTTTAGTTCTTGAGTGCTATACTGGATTTTTGGTTAGATTTATTGCACTTGTGTTGTCGCACAATAGTGGAATTGTCTTGATCTGGAGTCCATAATCCTTAAGTTGTTGCTTAATCCACAGAAGATGTGTACAACAACTTCCAGCATCCACTTACTCAGCTTCAGCTGTAGACAATGCCACTGAATTTTGTTTCTTTGAAGACCACGAGATCAGACATCCTGCAAGAAATTGACAACATCCACTAGTGCTTTTCCTATCTACCTTGCATCCAGCGTAGTCAGCATCAGAATAACCTACTAAGTTGATTTCACATGACTTTGGATACCATAAACCTAAATCATGGGTTTTTGCTAAATATCTAAAAATTCTTTTGACACTAATTAAATGAGATTCTTTAGGGTCTGCCTGATACCTAGCATACATGTAAACACTAAATAAAATATCAGGTCTACTTGCTATTAAATAAAGCAAGGAGCCTATCATACCTCTGTAAAGCTTCTGATCTATTCTCTTACCATCTTTATCACTATCTAATCTTATTGATGTACTCATTGGTGTAGACAGTGGCTTGGCAATTTCAAAACCGAATTTCTTTAGCAGCTCTTTTGTGTATTTGGCTTGACAAATATGTAAGCCTTCTTTTCTTTGTTTGATTTGCAATCCGAGGAAGTAGTTAAGCTCCCCCATCATGCTCATTTCAAATTCTCCCTACATTAGCTTCTCAAAATACTTGCAAATAGATTCATCAGTAGATCCAAATATTATATCATTAACATATATTTGAACAAGTAACACATTTTTAAGTTTGGACTTAATGAATAATGTGCTATCTACTTTTCCTCTAATAAAATCATGATCTAATAGAAATGCACTTAATCGTTCATACCATGCTCTAGGTGCTTATTTTACACCATATAAAGCTTTATGCAATCTAAATACATATCCGGAAAATCCATGTCATCAAAACCAGGCGGTTGTTCCACATACACTTCTTCTTTTATAAAACCATTTAAAAATACTGATTTCACATCCATTTGAAAGAGTTTTAAATTTAATACAGATGCATAAGCAAGTAAAATTCTAATAGCCTCAAGTCTAGCTACTGGTGCTTAGGTTTCATCGAAATCTATGCCTTCCTCTTGGGAATAGCCTTGAGCTACCAGTCTGGCCTTGTTTCTTATGATCACACCAGCTTCATCCAATTTGTTCTTGAACACCCACTTGGTGCCAATCACTGGATGATCTGATGGTCTAGGAACAAGTGACCACACATGGTTTCTCTTGAACTGATTTAGTTCATCTTGCATGGCTAAAATCTAAGATTCATCAGTAAGAGCTTCATTGACTATCTTAGGCTCTATTTGTGAAACAAAAGCTAGATAGTCACAAGGAATTACATTACCTCTGGTTCTTACCCCAACTGACCGATCACCAATGATGTTGTCTAAAGGGTGATCTTTCTTATACCTCCATTCTTTTGGAAGATTATCATGAGATTTGTCCTTTTGTTGCAGGTCTTCCAAAGGTGGATTTTCCTTGTTCTCAATAGATGTATCCTTTAATTTCTTAGACAAATTTTCTGCATCATCAACATCACTATCTTCTTCCTCTTTCAAGGAAGGGTTAGTTTCATCAAAAATAATGTGCACTGATTGTTCAATTAACAAGGTACGCTTATTAAATACTCTATATCCTTTAGGTTTAGAGGCATACCCCATGAAGATACCTTCATCTGATTTAGCATCTAACTTACCGAGGTCTCTCTTGCCGTTGTTGTGGATGAAACATGGACATCCAAATGTCCTGAAATGACTGATCTTCGGCTTCTTTTCTTTATATAGCTCATATGAAGTCTTCTTCAGGATTGGCCTGATCATGACTCGGTTGATGATATAACATGTTGTATTAACTGCTTCAGCCCAAAAATACCTTAGCAAATCATATTCTGACAGCATTATCCTTGCCATGTCCAATAGAGTTCTGTTCTTTCTTTCAACAACTCCATTTTGTTGAGGCGTCCTTGGTGCTGAAAAATTGTGCTCTATGCCTTGATCATCACAAAACTTAGCAAATCTCTCATTCTGGAATTCTCCTCCATGGTCCGATCGAATGTTGATAATACTATACTTCTTATCCTTCTGTACCTTCTTGTTGAAGCTTATAAAACTGTCAAAAGTATCATCTTTATGTTCTAGGAAAGAAACCCATGTGAACCTGGAGTAATCATCTACTATAACAAACCCAAAATTCTTTCCTCCAAGACTTGTGTTTCTCATTTGCCCAAATAAATCCATATGTAAGATTTCTAAGGGTTTTGAGGTTGTTACCACAGTCTTCGACTTGAAGGATGACTTGGTGTGCTTTCCTTTTGCACATGGCCCACAAACACCATCCATTCTTGTGCTAACATTGGGTAGGCCTTCCACCAAGCTTCTATTGATCAACTTTCTCATGCCATCCAGACTGCAGTGGCCCAATCTTCTGTGCCACAGTTCAGTTGACTGCTCTTTGCTTGCGGCCAGACATATATCCCGATCTTTTAGTTCTTCTAGGTAAAGTACGTACAGGTTCTTTTCTCTGTTGGCTTCAAAGATGACTGCACCATCCTTCATAATGCTGCACTTTGACTCTTGAAATCTGATTTGATGTCCTTTGTTGCACAGCTGGCTGATACTGATGAGGTTGTGCTTCAGTCCTTTGACGCATAATACATCTTCAATAACTGCTTTTCCCTTTGCTGCTCACTGATCCACTGCCTATCATAGTCCCTTTTCCATTATCTCCATAGGTGACTGTGCCTTCCTCAGCTTTGAGATGAGAAAATAGCTTCCTATTTCCTGACATGTGCCTTGAGCATCCAATGTCTAAATACCATTTTGATACCATTTTGATGCTCTAAGGTTTACCTGCAATGAAAACACTAAGCTTTAGGTACCCAAGTTCTTTTGGGTCCTGGTTGGTTAGTATCATCATTTTTTCTTTTGATTATCCATATTTTATATTTAGTTGGACATGATACTTTGATATGACCTAACTTGTTGCAATGGCTAGTTGGAATGTATTTAAAATTTGATTTATATGCTGTGTCTTGTTCATCTATAAACTTTGGTGTTGGATATGTTTTAGGATGTATTATTGTTTCTTCATTGTCTGGAGGTGTGTATCATAATCCATGTTTCTTTCTACCTGACCGTCTAGCTCCCTTTAGTATTAGTGATGGTTTTCCATTTGTGAATTTATCTAATGTACTTAATAACTTTTCATTTTCTTCAGTTAGTGTGTTAATCTCCTTTTTAAGTTCATCTGGAGTTTCTTGTTTTTCTAGTTTAACTATCTGTTCATTTTTATTTTTCAGATCTTCACATAACAAATCGTTTCTTCTTTTTAGTTCCGTAATTTGTTTGTCCATTTACTCATTTTCAGATTTTAAATCTGAGTTAGTATTTTCTAAACATGCGATATTTTTCTTACTTGTTTTTGGTAACTTACATACTTCTTTGTATTTACAATATAGTTCATTAAAAGCTTCTTCCAAATTATCGGAATCTGATTCATTACATAAAGAAAAAGATGAGTCTGATGTTACCTTGTCTTCGATGTTGGACATGAATGCCAAGTTTGCTTCTTCTTCTTCATTGCTTGAGCTTGACTCGCTGTCCGAGTCGCTACTGTTGTCCCAGGCAGCTGCCATAGCTTTCTTTTTATACCTTCTGAATTTTGTGGAACTATCTTTCTTTCTGAATTCAGCTTTCTTGAGTTTCAGACATTCTGCCTTGATACGTCCGGGCTTCTTACATTCATAACAGATTGGTTCATTTTTCTTTGAGTCTTTGACTTCAGACCTTTTGGGGTCTTTCCCTTTCTTGAAGTATCTTCTTCCAGACTGATACTTCTTTTTCTTGGCTAGTATTCGTTGTAATCTTCTGGACAGCATTGCTTCTTCATCTTCACTGATGTTCATGCTTTCTTGGTTGTATGAGCCTTCTTCTGATTTGTCTTCTTCTGCCTTGAGTGCATTGGAGTGCTTCTTTCTGCTAGAAGATTCTCTCAATCTTTCCATATTGATCTCATGAGCCATGAGTGGCCCAATGAGTTTCTCTAGCGACATTCTCTTCAAGTCATTTGCCTCTTCTATTGCTATCACTTTTGGAGTCCACGAGGCTGGTAGGGATCTTAAGATCTTCCTGACCATATTTCCCATTTCATAGATTTTTCCTAGACCAGCCAACCCGTTTGTGATATCTGTAAATTTACTGAACATATGAGTTATTGACTCTCCTGGCTGCATCTAAAATCTCTCATACTGTGTCACCAGAACGTCTATTCTGGTCTCTTTTACTTTATCTGTACCTTCGTACATAATTCTAAGCTTCTCCCACATTTCCATTGCTGATTTGCAGGCTGAAACTATATTAAACTCCTTCTTGCTAAGTGCATATCATAGTATGATCTTAGCTTTACAGTTGAGAGAAATCTTCTTTCTGTCATCTTCTGTCCAATATTCTCTGTTGTTTAGAACAACTAGATCGCCTTCTTCTATTATAGACCATATTTGAAAATCGAATCCTTGTAGAAAGTATTCCATCCTTGTTTTCCAATATGTGTAATATTCACCATCGAACAGTGGTAGCCTGTTTACTGACTGACCTTCGAAGTGACCTTGGGCTGCCATTTGATCTTTTCTCTTCAGATCGTTGGATCTTCTTCTTTGTCGAAGAGACTAGCTCTGATACCACTTGTTGCCCAGCTAGCAAGCCCAGAGGGGGGGTGAATGAGATTCTTAAAATTTTGATCACTTTCAAACCTGTCCAGAAAAACAATCACACAACACACTTCGATGACTGTTAGTGTTAGTAAAAAGAGGATAGCAAACACAAGGCAATCAAACACACGACACATGAAATTTATCCTGGTTCGGATCTCCTCTCCACAGGAGTCCTACGTCCAGCCCCTGAGCAACAACTCAGGATTTCACTACCCAAGGGTACAGTCCCCCTCAAGGACACTTACACACCCAGCCGCAGCTGGTCTTCTCTTCACAACCCGAAGAGGAATTACAACACCCTGGATCCCACCAGGTCTTCCTTCTACACGAAGGGAAACAAACACCCTGGAACCCACCAGGTCTTCCTTCAACACGAAGGGAAAGAACACATGAATGTATTCAAGGGATGATACGCCCCTAGATCAAGCTTAAGGACCAACGCTCGATCTGAAGCAACGACTGAGAGGGAGAGTTCTTCGATGAGGAACACTCTCAGTTTACAGAAGCTCTCAAGACTAACACAATGAATGCAGAGAGCTAAGAGCTAGACAAGCAACAGAGTGAGGCTTTTTGCTCTTTCAAATGCTCACTGGAAGCTTGTAAAAGATTGTCGTAAGTGTTGTGTGTTTCTGGAGCTTTAGTCTTCTATATATGACTTCCATTTGAAATTTGAACGTTGAAGTGTCCGTTATCTCTAAGCTTTTGTTTACGTTAGACTGCATGTCACTGTAGAGCTTCTTGTTCAATAGTCTTTAGCTTTCCATGCACGCAACAAGAGAGAGGATCTTCTTTGATGTTCGTTATCTTCCATATTTTCCAACGTTGTATTGAGGTGCGCTGTCAGAGACCTGCACATATTAAATGCTAAAACAATAGACAGCTAGGCTGTCTCTTGTTGTCAGTTAACGTTAGAATGATTTTATATCAAAATAGAAGTTACATTCTGTTCTTCTAAAAGGATGTTTACAGTATAAGCATAGAAATAGAAGATATCATTTGCATGCAGTGCAGTGATATGATCAGTCATAATAAATGCATGGATGTGAGAGAAAAGCGAGGGAAGATATTGACTTTTCAAACTATCTGAGAATAGGTTTGAATATCAAGTTGATATAGACAATGAAATCGATATGAGCATAACTTATGAAACCGATGTGTGGATGAGTCGTTGTTCATGTGAATCGTTATATATTCATAAACAATTCGATGTACACACAAATCATTATGCATTAATAACCTAATCGTTATGATACTATCAGCAAATCGTTCTGAGCAAATCGTTGTTTCACTTATCGAGTCGATATAGTGAACAAATCGTTGTTTAATGTATCAAATCGTTACTGCGACCAAGTCGTTGTGTAACTTAATGAATCGTTACAGTGACTGAGTCGTTGTGTAACTTATCGAATCGTTATGAAACTTAACGAGTCGTTGTGAAAACCGTAATCGTTGTGAGAGCAAATCGTTGTTCTCACTTATTAAATCGATGCGACGACCAAATCGTTATGAACCAAGTCGTTGTGAGAGCAAATCATTGTTCTCACTTATCAAATCGATGCGACGACCAAATCGTTATGAACCAAGTCGTTGAGAGAGTAAATCGTTGTTCTCACTTATCAAATCGATGCGACGATCAAATCGTTTTGAACCAAGTCGTTGCGATCTCTTAGCGAATCGTTATGAGAGGCAAATCGTTGCGATCTCTTAGCGAATTGTTATGAGAGGCAAATCGTTGCGATCTCTTAGCGAATCATTATGAGATAGACTTCAATAGAATAGCGATGACTTATGAAATTGTTATAAAACCAAAACTGATGTGAATGAGGAAGTCGTTATGATTCTAAGGAAATCGTTATAACAACTAGAGAGTCGATGTGTACTTAGAAAATTATATGCTTTGAACTGTAAATGCTGGTATGAAGAATACTTACCAGTTTAGCTTGTTTTTCTTTGTTAGATTTCATGTGCTCAAATCTTATAGAAGATATGTTAGAAATGCACATTGTCTTAGTTTTGTTAATCACCAAAATAGATATTTAATTCATTTAAATTACATGGGGAAAATCTGATCATCAAGGAAGAGAAAGGAGGAGGAGGAGGATGCGAAGAAGAGGAAGGAGGAGGAGGAGCAGAGGAATAGGAAGGAGGAGGAGGAGGCGGAGAGGAAGAGGAAGGAGGAGGAGGAGGATGAGAAGAAGAGGAAGGAGGAGGAGGAGCAGAGGAATAGGAAGGAGGAGGAGGAGGCGGAGAGGAAGAGGAAGGAGGATGAGAAGAAGAGGAAGGAGGAGGAGGCAGAGAGGAAGAGGAAGGAGGATGAGAAGAAGAGGAAGGAGGAGGAGGAGGAGGAGGAGAGGAGAGAAGGAGGAGGAGGAGGAGCAGAGGAGGAGGAAGGAAGAGGAGGACGAGAAGAAGAGGAAGGAGGAGGAGCAGAGGAAGAGGAAGAAAAGAAGAGGAAGCGGCGTCATATTTCCCCATCCTCATTGTCCCGACGAGTTACAGCTGGATGAGAAAAATACGACAACCGGAGTTATATACGGTATGGTTTCCCCTTACAGAAGATACATAAGTCAAACTTTCAGTTACAGTAAGAGTGACAATTCATAACAGTAACACTAAGAGTCCGTTACACTAACATTAAAGTGCTCTTACAAAAGATTATTTTGTTACTTACTCTATCGTAGCCAAAGGATTATCGGTACCAAAAAGTTACGAAAGCCAATGTGTCTACTTCCGAACCGATCTTTGTTGACTCTCAACAGAGTACAAACACACTTCCAACAGGCAACAAAGAGGAGAGACGAGATTACGTCGCTCGGGAAGTATTAGGAGTGGACGAAAAGTCTTTGATTGAACGATTTCTGAATGAGTGCATCATTAATGAGTACGTGTTACAGTAGATGTGTTCACTGTTTACAGTTTAGACCTTGTTGTTACATTATATTAGATCGTCTATTACTGTATGACATCTTCATTCTTACCAAAGATGTACAATTTTCTTACATTTAGTGATTTGATGTTTAGCAGCACACTGGAAGGATATGATAATTTCCTATCATTCAAGGACCTCCGGGATCTATTGTTCGCGAGGGAGAGCGAATCGGTCGTAATTGACTGCTACGTCAACACTTGCTTGTTTCTCCCCCGTCAAGAGAACCCGAACATTTTTAACACTTTTGGATATCTGGGAGCCGCTTTAAAGGGTTATGTCCAATCGACCAAAGATGATGAGAGGAAGAAACAACATTTTGATTACTCTTTCAGAAGATTGGACCGCGCCCCAACTGAATTCGACCTCCTCTTCTCCCCTATGCATGTTGGAACGAACCATTGGGCTCTTTTGGTCATAAACATTAAAGAAAAAGAGTTCCATGTGTACGATTCATTAAGAAACAAAGAACGTCGTGACATTCCACAATATGTAAGTGCGAAGTGTTACATACAAGGTTTACATTTGTTACAGAGCATGCACACTTATGTTACATATGTTACAGTAAATACACATCAACTAATTGGAACTCTTTTGTTAATTCTTTCATACCGGTGGAGGAACTGAGAAGTTACATGAATGGCAAGCACATAGATGCAGAAAATTGGTCGCTACACTACCCTGACCCATGCCCACAACAAGGATCGGGAGACGACTGCGCCATTTTCACTTGCAAATACATGGAGTGTCTGGCACGTAGGGACACTCAAGGTTTACCCTTCAGTCAGGATGACATGCCAACCGTGCGAGCAAAGTTCGCCCTCCACTTCATCAAAGCGTACTTCAATGCACAAGAACATTTAGAGCTTATATAAGTGAAGGAGAAGAACTGCCGCACGTACATTTTCCTAGCCAGTGTAATGATACTTGTACATTTACTTGAGGACACTGTCTGCACTTACAGTATTTAGTTACTGTCATTATAGTATAGATAATAGCATGTTACAGTTTGAGCACTACAGTCTTACAGTTCGAGCACTACAGCTACACCTATACTATTACAGTATACGTAGAAACCTGTTACAGTCGTACCTATTTTCATTATAGGATATATGCTACCAAGTTACAGTTCGAGCACTACAGCCTTACAGTTCGAGCACTACAGCTACACCTACACTATTACAGTATACGTAGAAACCTGTTACAGTATTTACCTATTTTCATTATAGTATACATGTTAGTAGGTTACAGTTTGAGCACTACAGTCTTACAGTTCGAGCACTACAGCTACACCTACACTATTACAGTATACGTAGAAACCTATTATAGTATTTACCTATTTTCATTATAGGATACATGCTACCAGGTTACAGTTCGAGCACTACAGTCTTATAGTTCGAGCACTACAGCTACACCTAAACTATTATAGTATACATAGAAACCTGTTACAGTATTTACCTATTTTCATTATAGTATACATGCTACCAGGTTACAGTTCAGCACTACACTCTAACCTACACTATTACAGTACACGTAATAAGGTGTTACAATAACTTCCTAATCCTGTTACAATACATGGTAGCATGTTATAGTATACGTTTGAGTTTGCGTGATAGAGAGCACATACAAGCCCACGGAAGACTGCATAAAAGGAAAATAGGTATATTGCATAAACAAGCCCCGTTACAATCTAAACTCCGTAACCCGATCACTCGGTGGTGGAGGGAGGGGAGGAGGAGGAACGGGCCGGGGAGGGAGGGGAGGAAGAGGAACGGGCCGGGGAGGGAGGGAAGGAAGAGGAACCCAATACAATCTAAACTCCGTAACCCGATCTCTCGGTGAAGGAGGGAGGAGAGGAAGAGGAACGGGCCGGGGAGGGAGGGGAGGAAGGTGAAGAACATATTTGTTCTGCCCTAGGGCCAATGTCAGGGAGGATGTTGGTGAGGCCCTTGTGGCCGTACAGCCGAGAGGCTTTCTGTAAAGCCATCATCCAGCCGATGTAAAAACCCTTCCAGTAGTCGGGGCTGTAGGTCGTCAGCAAAGGTGGAGCCTGTGGTGCCGGGGGAGCCGGGGGCGACGGTGGCACCGGTGACGTAGGTGCCTTGCCATCCGTTTGGGGAGCAAAGTTATATGAAGACATCTGTAAATAAAGAGAAAGAAGACGAGCAAGAAAGCTAGGAAGAAGAAGACTCAGAGAAGCTTGTGAAGGATAAGTATGCAGCCCTAGGTTCCTTTTATAGTTGTGAAGAACAGTTCACGGGCCTTCTGTGTAACTGATGTCAATGATTGCTGTAAGTGTTGTCGGCACGTTATGTAAGAGCAACTTCCCATCGGTCAAACTCTACGACCCTTCGAAAGGATCGAAGCGTCAGTGTCGAGGCGGACGTGGGGTTGGAAAGGACGGAAGGGTAAGACGGGAATGAGAAAAAGTGACGGATGTAAAAGAGACGAAAATCGTGGGTCGAGGGTCGTAAATAATGACGTTTGAAAAGTAGGGACTGGAAATTAAACTGGGCGAAAAGTAGGAACTTTACGTCTACCAGTATTCTGACAGGGACGAGAAAAAAAGTACCACCCTCTAACAGGGACCCCCAATTAATTTTCCAATTTTATAATATATATGTTACAAATATAAAAAAATTATTACATAGCTAAATTTAAATGTAATTATGTATATTTTTATTTTTATATTTATTTTAAATATATAAATAGTAAAAAAATTATTTAAATTTAATTAAATTAAATTTGATTTGAACCGAACCAAATCAAATCGAATCAAAAAATCTTAATTTGATTTAGGTTGGTTAAAGAATGATCCAACTCAAATCAAATCCAACGGTGAACACCCCTTCCGATAAGACTTCTCTTTTAAGTTAAATAAATAGCTGTTCTTAGGACGCGGCAATGATCAGTAATCGCTCCAACATATGCACCTAATTAAATATGTGACAGTTTTTATGAGCTAAATTGGGAATTTAGACAAGGACAACGAGCCTAATTAAGCATGGGGTATATGAAGCTTGCAGGGACTAATACGCAAGTGAGATGCTAAGGCAACTTAATTAGGTGGATGAGATCATGAGAAAGAGTACTGTTGGGAAGACCATCTCAAGGGGATGATATATATCTCAACTTAGGTGGAAGGATCTAAATGCAACTAAAAATACTAGACAAATGAGAAAGAGAGAGTGGGGATGTACGTCCAGATCGAAGGATCTCCCTCTCTCTTTTAATCCATTTTTTTGGGAGAAAAATTCAGTTATGTTATTCACAAGTCGCATACAACAAGACATGTTAAGGCGTTTTATTTTCTAAGTTCAAACTTTATTACGAAAGAAAAATAAAATGGGAAGTTCAAAGTCACATACAGAACATGGAGGAGGACTTATGTCAGATGGGCCGGGGTAAGTGCAATTAAAAAAAAATAAGAAAATCTAACTTGGGGAACTACCAGACAATATAACTTAAGCGAGGGAGAAGTTCAAAGCGTTATTTCTTCCTCTTTTAAGGATATATAAGTGGGAGAAATTCTTATGACCATACCAGACGAGTTGTATTATTTATCTGGGTGCTATAATCCTAATTATTTCACATACACAAGTTCCATATTTCTTGTTAAGAGAGGGCGAATCTCAACCCTCTCGTCCGAACTGTAAAGCTCAATTGTTGAATCTGACCTAAATGGATGACACTCAATTATTAAATTATGCCATATTTAGAGCGAGTCTAGATAATAAACACAGTCCAAAAACATGCTACAAAGCGTCATATTGTCGCCCCAATAGAGTGCCCCCCTTTAATTTGGCTGGAAGTTTTAGGGAACAATTCGAGGCAAGTGAGCAGGTCCCAAAGCATCGTCTTTGGAATTTATTAGGGTAAGAGAATTAACTTAGCTCATGGTTACCCCGTTAAACCAACGAAATCTTAAACATCGAGAATCTAACTTTTCTCCGGCATGCCCTTAAACTCGGAAGTTGTTAGTCTGAGGGGATATTAACTTAGCAGGAAAAGTTGCTCTGTAGGTGCTTAGCTCTACCCCAGGAGAACAAAACAGTCTAAACTCCTACCTAATAATAAAGTTAGCAAGTCCCACCAAAACCAAAAAATAGAGAGACATGTAGGTAAGGGGTAAGAGTTCACCTCATGATTACCAATCGTATGGGGCCCCCATACCGAACATGCTTTTAGTTCATCATATGTCTACCATTCGGTGAACTTTTCAAATTAAATCTAAAATGTTTCAAAGCCTTTGATGCAAATCCTATTTCTTTTTGTTTGAACTTTGGGCATCGAAGTGAAACCAATGAGGTAGTTGTAAGATAAAGCAAAGCACTTTGATTATAAGATAGATCATAAGATGTAAAGTTATAGTAGCAAAGAATGTAGAAGAAAGTAATGATAGCCCATGGATCCTACTACTAAAAAAAATGGACTTCTTGAGTGCAGAGGTACCCTCCTCCCTTCTTCTCACTCTTCTTGTACTGCCTTATCTCTCGATCCTTCCCTTTTTCTTTTCTTCGCACTGCTCTAGACCCACATCTTGAACCACTCTTATATTTTTATCCTTTTATTTTGAAAACGATCAAATTCATGATTATCATAAATATCTTTAATATATGTAATATCATTTTTTCCCTCATGAATAAATTTAATAATATTTTTCATGATAATTTATGTCTAAAAATAAATTAATTTCTATCGCTACAAAAGATTTGCACTAAAAATCTCTATCAACTTCTATTTACATTTCACTCTATCATGAATGTTTTCTTTGACCGGTCGAAGTTTCACTTCGTCATATACGAAGTTTCACTTCGTCATGCTTATTTTCTTTGATCAATTGAAGTGATCAGTCGAAGTTTCACTTCGTCATGCACGATTTTCTTCTAATCAGTCGAAGTGATCAGTCGAAGTTTCACTTCGTCATGCACGACTTTCTCTTAATTAGCCAAAGTTCCACTTCGACTATTAGTCTTATTTTTTTGGACCAGCCAAAGCCCCACTTCGACTGACTATATGTATTTTGATTAGTCGAAGCAATCATTCGAAGTTTCACTTCGTCATGCACAATTTTGTTCTATTCATTCGAAGTTACCAGTCGAAGTTTCACTTCAACTATCAGTGTTATTTTTGTGGACCAGCCGAAGTCCCACGTCGACTGACTATGTGTATTTTAATCCAATCGAAGTTTCATCTGGTCAGCCGAAGTTCAACTTCGACTTACTACATTATTTTCTGAACCAGTCGAGGTCCCACTTCGATTGACTGCTTGATATTCTTAATAGTCAGAGTATGATTTCGACTGAGACTCTTAGCAGTCGAAGTTTATATTTTCACTAGTCGAAGTTTCAATAGATAATTGATTAATGACTTTAATATCATTTCGTTGATGTTGTTTACATACCGATTGATGTTTATATGCTTTTAAACACATCGATTAACTTTTAAAATATCTTTTGTGCCCAAGGTAAATTCAATAATCTTCAAATCCTTAATATATTCATGCTATGTGTTGTCTATCCTTTTAGGGTAGGTAAGAAAGATGTCATCAGAAAAGCATGACTAAAAGAACTCCTTATTTCCTGCTAGAAAGTAAAGCTCGTACCTAGTACTTCTGGTTGTCAGTAGGAAACATGGCCAAAAGAGGTATAGACTATCTAACAGAAGACTTCTCTAGTCTAACATGCATTTATTGTATGTAGGTCTATGACACACAACGATTGGACCTGCTACCAGTAACCTTGGAAGTGTGCACCAACTAGAAGATCATCTTCTGTTCCAAGGAGCCAATAGATACAAAAGGATATCTGTTAGACTCAGACTCAGACTCAGAAGAAGAAGAAGAAGAAGATGATGATGATGATGAAAAGGAAAAGCTCCAACGGTTACATCCCTCAACAGTCCTCTTTAGCTGCTCCATAATAGGATGAAGGCTTTGAAGATGCATGGGGACACAAATCAAGGCAACAAGAAAATCCTTTCAAGTGTTCTACGTTCAAGCTTCATTCCTTCCTCCCTCTCTCTAGGTTACATTATAAATCTAGAGGAGAGATTGTGAGTAGAGAGTTTGAGCTTCATTCCATCTATCTTTTGTAACTCTCTGTTTGTTCTTTCTTTTCTAAAAGAAAGACTTGTGTCCAACTGTAAGACTGTACATAGTGTTCCTCTTCGTTGGAAGATAAGGTTTGTTGTGCATTCCCCTTGATTGAAAGGGAAGACCAGCTTGTGCTGGATGGCGTGACTAGTAGAGGGTTTGTACTATGTGTTCTCCTTAATGAAGGAAAGAACCACGTTGGGATTTGTTCCAGTATGTTTGCTTCTGAGTTTGTAAAAGAAGTGGGCTGCCTTCTTGTCCGGGAAAAAGTAATAGCCTTGCCTAAGGATCTTCTTAGCTAGCATCTGACTATTCACATGCCCTCCACACTCACTAGCACGGGCTCCTTCCACTACTTTCCAAGCCTCTTCATCTGGCAAGCATCTAAGTAGCATTCCATTTAGGGCGTGTCTGTACAATACTTCTCCAAAAAAGATGTACCTTAATGCTACCCTATGGATGTCTCTTCTATCTTTTGATTCAACTTCTTCTGGGAAGGTACCGTTCTAGCAATATTTCTTAATCTCATGGTACCATGGTCTCTTGTAATGCTCCGACGCGGAATATCGGAGCGGAATTACAGTTATTTAAATAGTATCGAGCGATAAAAGAACATCAAACCATTGCACAATCGAAATAATATCAAATAAACTCCAACTTCATTAATAATTCATCAAACTCCATTACATTCACTAATCAGAGCCAAAACTAGGGCCCATAGTACTTTATTCAAATCTAAACTATTACATAATGACTAACTGACGACTAACTAACTACTAAGCACGGGTTGACGAATGGGCCACTCTTGAGCATCATCCTCATTTCCCTCCTCGTGAGTGTGGTAATCTCCATCAGACTCATCTGAAACATATAAAATAATAACGCAGGATGAGCGAATAACGCTCAGTAGGACTAAATATCCCATGAGAACAAGCATGCTTTAAATGATTAATGTCTTAAATGGTAGGATAACTAGAAAGCATAGTCATGTAGAGGAAAGTGATGATAGCAAGAGAACGATAGCACTAGTACATGGAAAATAGCACAGCAAGTACAATAAAGGATTGGCCATGTAACGATATAGCACGTAAGTTGCACAACGGTGCACTAGTAATGATAGCACTTGTATAGATAGCACTTGTATAGATTGCAATGATTGATTGTCATAGATTTAAATCTTGATAGTATAATGGCACTGGATGTATGCCAACATCCTGATCATTTTAACTCCCATGGGCAAATGACACTTTTCAGGCGCTCCTCCCAGGACCTGATGAGCCCTATTGCACTGGCATAAGTTATGTTTCTTATCTTAGACAATCATAGGGATGGCCAAATAGAGTACTAAGAATAGATGAGAATAGTAGATGAATAGATGAGAGAATGGAGAGAACGTAAACAGATGAGAGTATAAGGATATCAGATGAGATAGGGGTATAATCGTAAAACCACGATAAACAATGATAGTCACAGTTGCACAGCACACCGTCGTGTGCCGGCAGTCTGGTAGAAGTCACATCGCCCACTAGCCGTGCTATGAACACAGACTAGATGGTCCGACGTGATCACAAGGTAAGACGGAAACACACTAAGCTCATTGGATCGTGCTGATCCCTAAGGGTGTAACGGGTTTTAAGGGTACAACCAGCTCGTCGGCAATGGACATGCGCCAAAGCCAAGGAGACTTACAGAGGCCTTGACAAGGAGTCCCTGGTCCTGTCAGGAGTATTCCCAACGGAGAGGTGGTCCATGCCAAGAAAAGTGTGTAACGAACCGTTGTACGTCTTGCCTCGAGTGCTCGAAGGCAGAGGGACGTGATATCAGTGTACAAAGCACGCGATTAAAATGAAGACAAGTGTCATTTAAATAATAGGGAAATTTAAGTGAAATAATTACACTTAATAATTACCAGATATATTATTGAGTATTTTAATAAGGTCTCATTGTAATTAATAATGTTTAGTGTGTGCAAGTGTAAGAAATCATGAGAGTATGATAAATCGTGCACATGACTTTTAATTAATGAGATTTATTTAAATATTGACAAATAATAATATTCAGGGTAATATTAATCTTAACAGTGTATGATTTAGCTTAATCAAGGGTTAAATGGCATAAATAGTAGGGGCATAAGGGCAAATATCATTTCTGGCGCAAATCCTGAAAACGTGACGAGGGTATCCGTCGCGATTCAAGTCGCGACGAGGCGGCCCGGGCGTGACTGTCGAACCGGCCAGCCTGGCATGGTTCGGGAGGAAATTGCGACGGCGCAGGCCGTCGCGTTTAGAACGCGATGGACCGGCCGGTCGCGTCCTCTCTGATATCGCAACGGGTCGGGCCGTCACAATTTTAGAGAGGCGGCCCGACCAAGAAAAGGGGATATGCCCTTTTTGGGTTTGGTACTTCCCTCCCATGCATGATACCGAGGTCTTCTAAAATCGATATAAAATCGCACGATAATCCAAAAATTATGAAACTAGTTTTAAATGAAAGTAGACTTATAGATCTATCAACAAGCATGAGTAATTAGGAAAAGGACAAGGTTTGTGCATGCTTTAACAAGGTTACATTTCGGTGACCTAAACATGCACAATCATGGAACAGATTTAATTAGCAATGATTACATGATGGAAATTAGGAAAAATAGGGGCGTTTGAAAGCTAACATCATGTAGTATTTATGAGAATATTTTCAGGGCATGGGATCAAGTACATGCGTGGATTGAGAGCAATCATGAAGGTTCAGGTACATAGAGATTACATGGATTGATGTATTTAATACTCCTTCATGGAGCAACGAAAAATAGAGAAATCATGGGGCTTTGATAAATGGATGTATAGGCTACCTATGGCCGAAGTTAATCGATTTGTGCTTGAGAGATTGCCTACCTTTTGTTGCTGTTGAGAAATCCTAGGTTTTTTATGAAGAACGAGATGAACCCCTCTTGTTCCAAGCTTCCTTCTCCTTACTCCTTCGTTCTTCAGCCTTTCCCTTTGTCTCCTAGAGCTCCAGCCACGAACTATGGGTTGAGAGGGCTGAATTGAGGGGTGTATAGCTTGCTACAAGAGTCCTACCTTTCTAAAACTCCTTCCTTCTATTAAATTCTGAATTTTCTTATTTATCTCCTTCTCTCCTAGCATTTATCCCCTATTTAGGATGGAGGAGAGGTCTAATTTCGTGGGTAAGGAGTTAGGGTAAGTCTAAGGCTCTTTTTAGGATAGATATGGGTGATTTATTAATTATTTTAACCCCTTTACTAATTACCACTTATTTTTATTGCGAATTTCACTTAATTACCTCCCATCTCATGATGGGCTCTTCACATTTGGGCCCAACAATTTATGTTAGGACCATTAGTAAAACCCATTACTAATTTAGCTTAATGAGTATTGATTAAATCCCATTTTATTCACTTTATTCCCTCTTCATTTATTTTAATTATATTTATCACATTTATTAAATTATTTTTTTATTTTATTTGGGATTTAAAAATCAAGGTTGCTACATCCTCCCCCTCTTAAAAGAATTTGGTCCCCAAATTCATATGATCGTAAGAGGAAGAATGACTTACTAAATAACTTCGGATAATTCCGTCGTATTGTTGCTTCGGGTTCCCACGTGGCTTCTTTGACTTCGTGATTTCTCCATAGCACCTTTACCACTGATATGAGTCGGTTCCGAAGCTGTTGTATCTTCTTGTCCAAGATTTTCACCTGCTTCTCTTCATAGGTCATATCTTTGTTCAAGATGATATCATCATAGCTGATTACGTGTGATGGGTCGTACATGTATTTCCTTAGCATTGATACATGGAAAACGTTGTGTACGGTGGAAAACTGGGGAGGTAGTGCTAGCCGATACGCCACCTCGCCTACTCTCTCCAATACTTCAAATGGACCTATGAACCTCGGTCTCAACTTGCCTTTCATCCCAAACCTTTGAAATCCTCGGGTCGGGGATACCTTAAGCAGCACATGATCTCCAGTTTGAAATTCCAAGTCCCTTCTTCTTTTGTCAACATAGCTCTTCTGCCTGGACTGAGCTATCTTAATTCTATCCCTGATGATCTGTATATCTCTGCTGGTGTTCTGTACCATATCCGGTCCCAACCATTGTTGTTCGCCTACTTCATTCCAGCAGACTGGCGATCTACAACTTCTACCGTACAGGGCTTCGAATGGTGCCATCTTGATGCTGGCCTGGTAGCTGTTATTGTAGGCGAATTCAATTAATGACAGTTGTTCATTCTAGCACCCCTTAAAATCTATAGTGCAGGCTCATAGCATATCCTCCACGATCTGATTAGTTCTTTCCGTCTGCCCATCTGTCTGTGGGTGGAATACTGTGCTAAAATTGAGTTTTGTGCCTAAAGCAGTCTGAAGTCCCTTCCAGAATCTAGACGTGAATTGAGAGTCGCGATCTGAGACTATGGACACAGGAACTCCATGTAATCTCACTATCTCCTTTACATATAATGCTGCAAGTACATCTACATTACAGGTACTCTTAATTGCTAGAAAGTGTGCGGACTTAGTCAAACGGTCCACTATGACCCAGATAACATCAAGTCCACCACAAGTTCGGGGTAAACCCATGATGAAATCCATGCTGATGCTTTCCCACTTCCATTCAGGTATGTCCAGGGGTCTGAGTACACTTGCAGGACAACGGTGTTCTGCTTTTACCTGCTGACATGTGAGGTAGTGTGCGGCATGCTCAGCCACCTCACGCTTCATGTTGGGCCACCAAAATGACCTTTTCATGTCTTGGTACATCTTGGTTGCGCCTGGGTAGATTGTATATTTTGTCTTATGGGCTTCATCCATCAGCTTCCTTTTCAACTCTTCATTGTCAGGCACATATGTCCTGGCTTGGAATAACAGTCTCCCATCCTCAGTGATGGAGAAATCAGGTTTGTCTGCTATGGTCTCCTTTACTCGGATTAGGAATGGATCATTAGCCTGTTGTTCCCTGATCTTGGCAAAGATGTCGGGTTGAGATCTAAGGTTGGCCACTAACACCTGATCACTTCTCTACTCAATATTTAGATCCAGACTGGCAAATTGCTCAAGTAATTGCATCTCGCCCATGACTAAACAAGATAAAGATGTTACTGGCTTCCTACTAAGTGCATTAGCTACTGCATTACCTTTGCCTGGGTGGTATTGAATATTGAAATCAAAGTCTTTCAGGTACTCCAGCCATCTCCTTTGTCTAATATTAAGCTCCTTCTGAGAAAACAAGTACTTCAGACTCTTGTGGTCGGAGTAGACGATGAATTGCTCCCCATACAGATAATGCCTCCATATCTTTAGTGCAAATACCACAGCAGTCAATTCTAGGCCATGGACAGGGTAATTAACTTCATGAGGCTTCAACTGTCTTGATGAATATGCTATCACCTTCTCGTTCTGCATTAACACGCAGCCTAGACCGATTCCAGATGCATCAGTGTAGACTGAGAAACCTTCGCCCTCGACTGGTAACACGAGGACAGGTGCAGAGGTCAAGCATTGCTTCAGTGTCTGAAAGCTCTTCTCGCATTCCTTGCTCCAGACATAGGGGTTCTTTTTTCGCGTAAGGCGAGTAAGAGGTACAACAATCTTGGAGAAGTCTTTTATAAACCGTCTGTAGTAGCCAGCCAGTCCAAGAAAGCTTCTGATCTCAGTGACATTGGTCAGTCTCTCCCAGTTGAGTACAACTTCTACTTTGGAAGGATCGACAGCTATACCGTCCTTTGATATGACATGTCCTAGAAATGACACCTCTTCGAGCCAGAATTCACACTTGCTCAATTTGGCGTAGAGCTTGTTGTCCCGCAAGATCTACAAAGCGATCCTCAGATGCTCCTCATGCTCTTTCTTGGTCTTGAAGTATATGAGAATATCATCAATAAATACCATGACGAACTTGTCGAGGTATGGCCAATAAATGTTGTTCATCAGTTGCATGAAAGTTGCAGGAGCATTGGTTAGTCCAAAAGGCATGACTACAAATTCATAATGACCGTACCTGCTTCTGAAAGCTGTGTTATAGATATCTGCATCTTTAATTCTCATCTGATGATATCCCGATCTAAGGTCAATCTTAGAAAAGTATTTAGCTCTATATTTGATCAAACAATTCGTCGACACGAGGCAGAGGGTACTTATTCTTGATAGTAAGATGATTCAACTGCCTGTAGTCGATACATAATCTCATAGATCTGTCATTCTTCTTGACAAATAGTACTGGTGCTCCCCATGGAGAAGTACTTGGTCTGATAAATCCCTTTTCCAGTAGTTCCATCAATTGCTCATTTAACTCTTTCAATTTAGCAAGAGACATTTTGTAGGGTTGGCGTGACACTGGCGCAGCTCCAGGTGTTAGATCAATTGAGAAATTAACATCTCTCTCAGGTGGAATGCTTGGCAGCTCATCGGGGAACGCATCGGGGTACTCTTGCACTATATGGATGTCTGATATCTTAGATGCTTTCTTTTCAACTACTATTGCAGAAAGAAATGCCACACAACCCTTTCTTATCATGTTCTGAGCCTTAATAGTAGAGATGAGAGACAAATGTCTCTTGTGTCTACGTCCCATAAAGGTCAGCTTAGGGAATTCACTAAATGTTATCTTCCCTCTTCTACAATCCATTATAGCCCCATAAGTGGATAGCCAATCGGCTCCCAGAATAACATCGTAGCCTTCCATGGGCATACAGATCAGATCGGCTCTAAGATTGAGTTCATCAATCTTTACATCAGCTAGTGGAAAGTATTTATTTAATTGATCTTTCTCTCCCAAAGGGGTAGTGACAGGCAATTCAAATTCCATGGATGCAGGTTTTTCATTTAATGTATCAACAAATGCTTATGATATGAACGAATGTGTTGCGCCAGTATCAAACAAAACAAAAGCTGACTGAGAGAAAACTGGTAAGGTACCTTCCACTACTCCACCTTCCTCAGTGGTCTCCACTTCTTGCAGGGCCTGCAGTCGGCCATGCTTCTTCTGTCCCGTAGGATGCTTTTCATTCTCCTTAAGCAGGGGGCATTCGGGAATGTGATGCTCTCGACTCCCGCAATGTAGGCATGCGCCTACCTTCCTCCAGCACTCTTCGGCAGTGTGACCCAGCTTATCACAGTGCTTGCATTTGAGCTTGTTGTTTGGGGTAGTAGGGATGAAGAATCTGGGCTTCCGCTCTTGGCTTGACTCGTCAGTGATACTTAACGGCCTTTTCTTGTCGTTGGTGGGCTTGCTTGGTGCTCCAAATGTCTACTCCTTCTTGACCATTCTACCTTTGATGCGATCGGTGAGGTCGATCGCATCCTCCAGCAGTTGTGCCTTCCTCACCATTTCTGGATAAGTCTGGATGTCTAATGGTGCCAATTGTGTGATGTATGCGGGCCTGAGCCCATTAAGAAAGCGCTTCGCCTTCATTCTTTCTGTGCCAACAAGATGATTGGCATATCGTGCCAATCGTGAGAATTGTGCTTCATATTCGGTGACTGTGAGTTTCCTTTACTTAAGTGTGGAAAATTCTGATGCCTTCCTCTCTTGGACTTATTCAGAGAAATACTTGGAGTTGAAATGCTCCTTAAATTCATTCCAGGTAAACTGTGCATCAGCTCTAGTCGCTTCGACGGACTCCCACCATGCACGGGCGTCCCGTTCAAACTGAAAGGTTGCCAGAAGTATCTTGTCACCATCCGTGCATTGCATGACGCAGAAAATATGCTCTATCTCCTTAAGCCAATGCTCTGCCTCATCAGGATCAGTAGTCCTACTGAATCGAGACGGGTTCAGATTGCGGAAATTTCGGTGCAAGTCTCCAGCACCACGGTTACCACCGCCAGCTCCAGCAGCTTGAAGTAATGCCTGATTGAGCTGCTGAATGGTCTTCTGCATGTCACGAAGTTGCGCACGCTCCGCTGCCATTGCTAGTGTCTTAAGTTCCTTCAAAATAGAATGTTTAATGTAAGATAATGAGGTTGCACTAAGTTGGTGCGTGTGTGAGTTTATTTTATCTCATTACCCATGGTTCTGCCCATCTCTCACATAGGTATGGAATTAGACTCTAAGTTAAGGCAGGTCAACCTACATCATCCTATACTTAAGAATAACCTAGGCTCTGATACCACAAAACTGTAACGCCCCGACGCGGAATATCAGAGCGGAATTACAATTATTTAAATAGTATCGAGCGATAAAAGAACATCAAACCATTGCACAATCAGAATAATATCAAATAAACTCCAAATTCATTAATAATTCATCAAACTCCATTACATT
The DNA here is from genome assembly GCA_014218235.1 of Colocasia esculenta. Taxonomy (NCBI): domain Eukaryota; kingdom Viridiplantae; phylum Streptophyta; class Magnoliopsida; order Alismatales; family Araceae; genus Colocasia; species Colocasia esculenta. The sequence continues at coordinate 164,219,369 of CM024755.1, read as the reverse complement.
CACTAATCAGAGCCAAAACTAGGGCCCAAAGTACTTTATTCAAATCTAAACTATTACATAATGACTAACTAACTAACTACTAAGCACGGGTTGATGAACGGGTCACTCTTGAGCATCATCCTCATTTCCCTCCTCGTGAGTGTGGTAATCTCCATCAGACTCACCTGAAACACATGAAATAATAACGCAGGATGAACGAATAACGCTCAGTAGGACTTAATATCTCATGAGAACAAGCAACTTTAAATGATTAATGTCTTAAATGGCAGGATAACTAGAGAGCATAGTCATGTAGAGCAAAGTGACGATAGCAAGAGAACGATAGCACTAGTACATGGAAAATAGCACAGCAAGTACGATAAAGGATTGGCCATGTAACGATATAGCAAGTAAGTTGCACAACGGTGCACTAGTAACGATAGCACTTGTATAGATTGCACTGATTGATTGTCATAGATTTAAATCTTGATAGTATAATGGCACTGGATGTATGCCAACATCCTGATCATTTTAACTCCCATGGGCAAATGACACTTTTCGGGCGCTCCTCCCAGGACCTGATCGGGCCCTATTGCACTAGCATAAGTTATGTTTCTTATCTTAGACAATCATAGGGATGGCCAAATAGAGTACCAAGAATATATGAGAATAGTAGATGAATAGACGAGAGAATGGAGAGAACGTGAACAGATGAGAGTATAAAGATAATAGATGAGATAGGGGTATAATCGTAAAACCACGATAAACAACGATAGTCACAGTTGCACAGCACACCATCGTGTGCCGCAGTCTGGTCGAAGTCACATCGCCCACTAGCCGTGCTATGAACACAGACTAGATGGTCCGGCGTGATCACAAGGTAAGATGGAAACACACTAAGGTCATTGGATCGTGCTGATCCCTAAGGGTGTAATGGGTTTTAAGGGTACAACCAGCTCATCGGCAATGGACATGCGCCAAAGCCAAGGAGACTTACGGAGGCCTTAACAAGGAGTCTCTGGTCCTGTCAGGAGTATTCCTAATGGAGAGGTGGTCCATGCCAAGAAAAGTGTGTAACGAAACATTGTCCGTCTTGCCTCGAGTGCTCGAAGGCAGAGGGACGCGATATCGGTGTACAAAGCACGCGATTAAAACGAAAACAAGTGTCATTTAAATAATATGGAAATTTAAGTGAAATAATTACACTTAATAATTACCAGATATATTATTGAGTATTTTAATAAGATCTTATTGTAATAAATAATGTTTAGTGTGTGCAAGTGTAAGAAATCATGAGAGTATGATAAATCGTGCACATGATTTTTAATTAATGAGATTTATTTAAATATTGACAAATAATAATATTCAGGGTAATATTAATCTTAACAGTGCATGATTTAGCTTAATCAAGGATTAAATGGCATAAATAGTAGGGGCATAAGGGTAAATATCATTTCTGGCGCAAATCCTGAAAACACGACGGGGGTACCCTTCGCGATTCAAGTCGCGACGGGGCGGCCCAGGTGCGACTGTCGAACAGGCCGGCCTGGCACGGTTCGGGAGGAAATCGCGACGGTGCAGGCCGTCACGTTTAGAACGTGACAGACCGGCCGGTCGCGTCCTCTCTGATATTACGACGAGTCGGGCCGTCACAATTTCAGAGAGGCGGCCCGACCCAGAAAAAGGGATCTTCCCTTTTTGGGTTTGGTCCTTCCCTCCCATACATGATAACGAGCTCTTCTAAAATCGATATAAAATCTGACGACGATCCAAAAATTATGAAACTAGTTTTAAATGAAAGTAGACTCATAGATCTATCAACATGCATGAGTAATAGGAAACAGATAAGGTTTGTGCATGCTTTAACAATGTTACATTTTGGTGACCTAAACATGCGCAGTTATGGAAAAAGATTTAATTAGAAACGATTACATAATGGAAATTTAGGAAAATAGGGGCGTTTGAAAGCTAACAGCATGTAGTATTTATGAGAATATTTTTAGGGCATAGGATCAAGTACATGCATAGATTGAGAGCAATCATGAAGGTTCAAGTACATGGAGATGACATGGATTGAAGTATTTAATGCTCCTTCATGGAGCAACGAAAAATAGGAAAATCATGGGGCTTTGATAAATGGATGTATAGGCTACCTATGGCCGAAGTTAATCGATTTGTGCTTGAGAGATTGCCTACCTTTTGTTGCTATTAAAAACTCCTAGGTTTTTGATGAAGAACGAGATGAATCCCTCTTGTTCCAAGCTTCCTTCTTCTTACTCCTTCGTTTTTCAGCCTTTCCCTTCATCTCCCAAAGCTCCAGCCACGAACTATGGTTGAGAGGGCCGAATTGAGGGGTGTATAGCTTGCTACAAGAGTCCTACCTTTCTAAAACTCCTTCCTTCTATTAAATTCCAAATTTTCTTATTTGTCTCCTTCTCTTCTAGCATGTATCCCCTATTTAGGATGGAGGAGAGGTCTAATTTCGTGGGTAAGGAGTTAGGGTAAGTCTAGGGCTCTTTTTAGAATAGATATGGTGATTTATTAATTATTTTAACCCCTTTACTAATTACCACTTATTTTTATTGTAAATTTCACTTAATTACCTCTCATCTCATAATGGGCTCTTCACATTTGACCCAACAATTTATGTTAGGACCATTAGTAAAATTCATTACTAATTTAGCTTAATGGGTATTGATTAAATCCCCTTTTATTCACTTTATTCCCTCTTCATTTATTTTAATTATATTTATCACATTTATTAAATTAAAGTTTTATTTTATTTAGGATTTAAAAATCAGGTTGCTACATCTCTCCTCTTCCATTATTTCTCCTAGTTCTATAAGCATTAGTTCCTTCACTTCTCTCTTCTCTGCCTTTCTCATTAAAGAATTTTTGAGGTTATAAACCAAGGATTCTAAGTGGATGGGTCTCTAACCTCTGGACAATGATAGTCTCAGTGCTTTGGCTGAGAGGGAAGGAGAGAGACGAGGCCAAGGACGCCAAGGCGTCGACCAAGATATTCCGAGAGCGAGGAGTATGAATGTAGATCAATTTTGTGGAACTGCTTAGTTAGGAGCATGACCAATCTTGATAGGACTTGAGCTTTGGACCACGAGTGCGATAACTGGAAAGGACCTGCCGCAAAACAAGCTGAGAATCTCCTATGCTCTTGAGTTGACGTACGCCCAGGAGATGGGTACGTTTGAGACTAGCTAGAAGAGCCTCGTACTCAGAAACATTGTTGGTGGTAGGGAACTAGAGTTGATATGCTAAGGGAATAGTGATTCTTTTTAGGGTGAGCAGAACAACACCTATGCCTCGTCCCCTGGGATTCAGAGCCCCATCGAAATGAAGCGACTAGAAGGAATCGCGAGAGACGAGCGATAGGTTTTCATGGGGGAAATCCTCTAGAATCATGTCACTATGAGGAAGAGGAAGGTGAGTGAGACGCTCAGCAATGGTGTATCCCTTTATAGCCTTCTGGATCACAAAGGTGATATCAAACTGAGATAGGAAGCTCTGCCAACGTGCCAATCTGTCAGAGAGGACGAATTTCTTTAGGAGGTATCTAATGGGGGCCATCCTGGAAATCAAACTCACTTGGTGGGCTAAGAAATAGTGCTTCAGTTTATGCACTACCCACGCTACCACTGCACAAGTTTTCTCCATAGTGGTGAGTTTGAGCTCAACAGAATTAAACAACCTAGATAGGTAGTAAACTGCCCTTTCTTTACCAGCTTTGTTATGTTGAGCAAGGACAACACCTACGGAGTCCTCAATAGTTGACAGATATAGGATCAGGGGTTTTCTTGGGATAGGAGCTTGCAATATGGGCAGATTCATCAAATAACTCTTGAGCTCATCAAAGGCTTCTTGACATTTAGCATTCCATTCAAATTTTGCTCCTCCTCTTAACAACTCATAGAAGGGACAACATCTTTGGGAGTGTTGAGAGATAAATCTCCTTATAAACTACAGCCGTCGAATCAGTCCTCAAAGCTCAGATATGTTCTTAGGAGGCAACATCTCACCTATTGTCTTGGCCTTATTTGGGTCGATTTGAATCCCCCTGCTTGCTAACTATGAACCCTAGAAGCTTCCTCGAGGAAACCCCAAACATGCATTTCTTAGGATTCATCTTCAATTGGTATTCGCGTGCATGCCAAAACACTTTGACTAGAATGGAGGAGTGTTCACTTCTGGTCTGAGACTTCACCACGATGCCATTCACGTAAACCTCAACATGAATGTGAATCATATCATGGAATATTTCCATCATTGCCCTTTGATAAGTGGCGCCAGAATTCTTCAGTCCAAATGGCATGACCACATAGCAATAAGTTCCCTAAGGCGCGGTGAAGGATGTTTCTTTTGGTCCTCCAGAGCTAGACAAATTTGATTATAACCTGAGTAGCCATCCATGAACGAGAGGGTTTCAAACCCGGTGGTGTTATCTATCAGAACATCCAAGTGAGGCAATAGGAAGTCATCTTTAGGACAAGTTCGATTTAAGTCCCGAAAATCTATGCAGATTTGAACCCTTCCGTCTTTCTTTATTACCGAGACTATATTGGCCACCCATAGAGGATACAACACTACACAGATAAAACGAGCTTGGTGTAGTTTGTCGATCTCCTCCTTCATTTCCAATGTGATATGTGGGGGTGGAAATGACTTAGCTTTTGCTTAACGGCTCTTGCCCTTGGCTTTAAGATTAACATGTGTTCCACTAGCACAGGGTCAATGTTAGGCATGTCCTCATATGACTAGGTAAAAGAATCATTGAACTCCCTCAGCGTCTATATGAGCTCCTCCTCTTCTTGAGGAGGGAGGTTTGTGGCTATGGTCAGTAGCCTGGGTTCCTCCTTAGTTCCAATGTTGACTTATTTGGTAGGTTCATCTACTGTCGAGGTAGGTTCATCAAATCTTCTCATTCCACTAGCATACATTTTGGAAGCATCCTCTACCTTGCGCATCCTCTTCATCCACTGGGTCTTCATCGTTTATGATTTCATAGACTCCGAATCCATCGTCTAGCCACTTTTCTTCTTGCAAAGCTTCCATGTTTAGAATTACTACTTCATAGACAAACTCTTCAATAGCTAAAAGAGTGCCACACCTCTAGGCCAGATCTACCAGGTATCTAAGGGGGATAACTCCAATCTTACCCTTCCTAACTGAGAACAAGGACTTGCTAGATTCTATCCTAGGACTGATACTTAAACTAGAATCTATGAGGTGCTCTGGAGAAGGGTCCAGAGGTTTATTGGAAGGAAAAGAGGAAGATGCGGCGTGGCTGCAGGGAACCTTCACTGGGTCGGAGGTGGAAGCGGGCCACCCGAGCTCATGGTGCCCTAGGCAAGGCTAGGGTGTAGGGGAACAGTAGGTCCCTCACCTAGAGATTGCATGGTGAAGGAAGGGCTCCCCATGGAACAAAATTGTCGCTTAGCAGTATGTGGAGAAGAAGAGCGGGGATTGCCGTTTAGGAAGGGGGGTGAATGAGAAGGGAAAGATGGGGATCGCCGTCAAGGAGAGGGAGTGTGAGAAAGGTAGGGATCACCATCGAGGAGAGGGAGTGCAATAAGGCAGGGATCGTTGTCAAGGGAACGAGAAGCAGGGAAGATGGGGATTGCCGTCTGAAAGTATAAAATGGGGAGACGTGTATCGCCGTCAGGGATGGCCGTCAAAAGCATAAGATGGGAGCACCGTCAGAAAGTGGAAAGCATTGAGAGAGTGATATATATATATATATATATATATAGGCATTTTATTAAGCATTAAAACAAAGAAAATAGCCTCGTGGGCATTGGAGAAATGAAAACTCTATGTTGTTGAAGGAAATAAGAAAGTGAGGAGAGTGAGAGGACAATGCTTCAGGAGCGTCGGAAGAGAGCTGAAGGATCAGAGGGGTGAGCAAGGGACAAAGAAAATCATTGGATTAAGATTGAACATATAGAAGGATTGGGTTAATGGGAATACCTCAGCCAGAGCAGGTCTATAGAATTATCGTCTTCATACGACACATCTGGCTCTCCCACATCAACATTGTCACCCAACAACTACCACTTTGAGGTGATGGAGGGTGGAGGCTTAACAAGCTCTGACACTGTTGGTGACCATATGAGGTCGCCATCCCAGAATAGACGGTTGAAGGCAATTGCGAGGTCCTCGATATCGAACCACGGGTACCATTCTGCTTTGGGGTCCTTGGTCTTCCTTCTTTTGTATGGACACAAGGCCTCTAGGGCTTGATATGTGAGCATCGGGGTCATACGGTGGGCGAGATGATGACCATGGATGTCATAGTCAGCGAAATCCACTCCTACCACCACGGTGTCATATCCTGGCTAGGTCGGCCCCTTGACAAAGTGACTGTATAATGTCCAAGTCAGTGGCTGTTGATCTGGCTTCAGTATGGACATGAGAGTGGTCCACGGCTTGACCTCTTCTTCATAACCGAGACCCCGTTTGGTGACTTGTTTGGAGTCCAGGATGACCTTGGTTCTTCCTTGGAGCTGTGCTCCCAATCCTTTCCCTAGCCGGTACCCAACTTTGAGCATAATATTCCAACCCTTGGTGTCTGATGGTGTTGCCCTTTTGATAGCCGCTACAGATGGAGACATTATATGTCGACTGGAAGAGAAAGTGTATGCCCATAGGTAGTTCACATCGAGCACAGAGATGATGGGCTTATTGGAGGGCCAAATTTCCGACATGATCTGCTCGATGGCTTCAACAGTGTGTGTGACAGCCGCACTCTTCACTTTGACAATTCGTCCTTGGACGGGGAACTTTAGGCATTGATGGGCTATAGAGGGGACTGCCCCTAGTGTCTCAATCCAAGGACGACCGAGGATAGCCTTGAAAGTGGGATCAATATCTAGGACATAGAACTCCACATTCATTACGAGTGGCCCCAATTATGCTTGCAAAGAGACCACACCATGACATGGTTGCCTAGAACTATCATAGCCAGCAATGGTGGTGGTGGTTGGTTGCAGTCGACATTTTGATATGTTACATGCGCGAAGAGTGTTGAGGGGACACACATTGATTGATGCACATGTGTCCACCAAAGCGACGTCAATGACCACTTTATTTACTATCAGTGTCACATATATAGGCATTCTTCTTGCCTCGAGAGAAGCTAACTCACTGTCTGAAATGGTGATTGTCAGTCCTCTTGTTATAATAGACAATACCGATGGCAATGTTTCTAGACTCAGGTCCTCACTGACCATAACTCTCTTCAAGAACCCATGTAGAGCATCTTGGTGGGTTTGGGATCTTTTTATGAGTTTCCAGAATAGAAATCTTAGTGGGAGTTTGGTCCAAGTGCTTTAAGATATCATATCGGGTTCCTGGGACCAGATTTGCTTCTTTGGTATATGTTGTGGTTGGTTGATAGGATTTGAGTTGTGGGTCGATTGACCCAGCATTGACACAGATGCATGAGGATACATCTGGTGAAACATCTGCCCGCTCTGGAGGGCGAGGTTGTGTTGAAGTGGAGGTGGGGGTGGCACTGATGACGGACGGGTTGGCTATTATTGGCGCTGGCAAGGTTTAAGTGGAGTGGTAATGGGTGAGGGGTTAATGGCAGGTATGGAGGATGTGTTGAGGAGTGGAGAGGCGACTACGACAATGGTAGGTGTGGTGGAGGTGATGGGGGTGTGGGTAATAGCCAATAGTTGACCAACCTAGAGCTCGTCGTCGTAAGCCCAGTTGGCAGCCGGTGGTGGATGATGGATGACAGGGTTGACTTGAGCGGCTGGTGGAGCACGTTGAGGGTTTGGAGTGAGCTGATGCTGTGGCATAGGATTCCGCACTATGCCGAGGTCCTGGGCTGGCTGTTGTGTTTGCTGTGGTGGCGGTTGCTATCACCTCTGTTGTTATTGTTGTTGTCTCTGCTCTTATTGATCTCTCAGAGGCTGAATTAATCTCTTCATCTTTGCCCAGTCAATCTGCTATTGTTCATGAAGATCATATATCATATCCTTAAACTGGAAATAGTTTGCCACATTATGCCGTGGATGGCAATGGTATACACAGTACTTGGTTTGATTGGCCTCTGTGTTCCAATTAGCCTTTTTCGGAGGAAGTCTAAGGGCATTGATCGACATGAGGGCTGCAAAGATGTCAGGTAGGGTTTTTGGTAGAGCCAGATATTGTGCTCTTTTGGGGCCATTGGGTTTCCTAGGAGTATATCCATTTTATGGTGGAGGGACTTAGTTGTAATGTAGTTGCACCTGTTGAGGGTTCTAGGGTTGGGCAGGCGGTGGTCTGTTGTTCCATGGCTATTGAGGTGGTGGATTCTGGGGTGCCCTAACTACTTGGCCTTGGGGATTGTTGACAACACCCAACTGTTCATTGTAGGGGTGTACAACGGTTCGGTTTCCCCAATTTTTGGGGAAACCAAACCGAACCGAATCCCTTCATTGAACCGAATCGGTTCAGTTCAACTGAGTTAAGGTTTGTCTGCCATTTTTTGGGCGAGATGTGGCATTTTCCTAGAAAAAAATAGGAAAAAGTGGGATTTTGCAGGCAGCAGCGAGTTTCGAACTCGCGCCTCCTGCCCGCCGCGCCATGGAAGCCCTCTTCCACTGCGCTATCGGCACTTTTTTGTTTAGTTATATATTATATATATATATATACATATATATATATATATTCGTTCATTTTGGTTTCACAACTTGAAACCGAACCGAACCGTGAGGTCCACGAAACCAAACCGAACCGGTCGGTTCGTTTTGGACCATATAGTGAACACCCCTAGTTCATTGGTTTGTACCCCTTCTGTGATAGGACCTTGATGTTCTTAGGGTAGCGGGATTTTTTGTTTTCGAACATGGTGTGGATAGGCGAGTCCTTAAGTTGTGTCTGGATGAAGTGGGCTCGGCTATACAGTTGGTGCATGGTAGAGATATCGTTCATGGCCAATATAGATCGGTAGGTAGGGATGACATTGGCAATCAATAGCTTGACTTTTTCCTCCTCCGCATCAGGGGATAGACACATGCAACCAATTAAGGCATGCCATTGGTCAGCATACACAGGGAAATCTTCCTCTAGCTTCATCTTCTCAACCACTAAATCCAAAAAATAATATTTGGGTCCAACCCAATCTTGGAGCTCCTGCAGAAACCTCTCTTGAACAATTTGAAAATCATTGGCTTCCTCGGTGGCAAGGAGTAGAACCACTCGAGGGCCGATCCATCCAATGACTTTCTGGATAAGTATGTCATGAGGTGGCAGTCATACTTATGTGGTGCATACTCATATACAAAATCTTTGATGTGTACATAGGGATCTCCTACCCCAGAGTATCATTTGTAGACTGGTAACTCTGACTGGGGTGGAACCGGAAGTTGTTGGAAAGAGGGAAGAGGAATATCGACCACCTTCCAGGGTTCATTTACCTTCGCAAATCATGCTCCCCTTTTCATAGATGTCCACTCCACGATAAACTCAGAGGAAGATGAGACGTGGGGAACATGGACGAGGGAGCAAGACTACTCCAGGATAAGACTGCTCACGAGGAGGAGGGTTGTAGTCAGCCTGATAATAAGAAGAATAAGGAGGAGACCTAGGCCGAACCTCCCCTGCCAGCGGGTAGCTGAGCTTAGAAAAATGAATGGCCTATGGAAAAAGAGGAGTAGAGTCAGCCATGGTAGGAGGTGCGCGTGGTGCAGAGGAGAGAGGTGAAGTTGGAGGTGTCTGATCGGAGGAGACCTGAGGGAATGAAGGGAGGGGGAGCTTGCCTTTGGTATCCGCCAAGAATTCCCGCACTTGGGTAGAACTCAGTTGGGGGAGAAGCTGACTGAATTGAGAATGCGGGTCATTTGCCCCAGGAGGGAGAAGGAGGGTGAGACCGATCTTTAGTGACTGTAGAAGGTTGGATTTGTCATGCGAGGGTGGCAGCAGGAGGCTTGGCCACATCCTCGAGGAACTCGACAGGGAGAGAATCGCCGGTGAAGACGCGAAAAATGATCCATACCAAAGAGGGGATTATGGTAAATCACGATGGTTGGTGGGGACTATTTGACAAACCTAGACACTGATGCTGCCCTAATCCAAGATAACTAGAGAGATGACATGACCCCAAACAAAGACCCTAGATTCTAACATACAAAGGATGTGGGGTGAGAGGGATTTTCAACAAACACCTAAGTTGACATGATTATCGTTAAAATTTTATAGGGTGTTTGGAGCAATTAAAAAAAAAACTATTCTACCTAAAAAATGATGTTGTGTTTGTTTTTAACTTTAAATTTAAAATTATGAAAATGTGATGTTATATGTTTGGTAAAAATATCAAAATTTTAAATTTTATATTGATGTGTTTGGTAAAGAAGACGGGGTTCTAGCCAGAGTAAGAGAGATCAGAAGAGTTGAACTAGCAGCATGCACCCCCCCCCCCCCCACGACCGACGCATCTGCACGTACATCTCGACGGCCTCCCAGCCAGATCTAGCGCGGGCCAGCATGATGATCATGGTGTTCCACGACACGACGTTGCGTGCAAGGTGGGGGAGCTGCTGGGGTGGGGGGGGGGAGGGTGCAGGGGGGAGCATGGCGGGTGGTGGGGGGGGGGAGAGCGCAGGGGGGCGGGGGGGAGGGTACAGGGGCGGGTGGGGGGAGGGTACAGGGCCGGGTGGGGGGAAGGGGAGCCGCCAGGGCGGGGGAGGGGGGGAGGGCACAGGGGGGGGGGGGGGGGCGAGGCGGGGGGGAGGGGGAGCCACCGGGGTGGGGGAGGAGGGGGGGGGAGGGTGTAGGGGGGGGCGGGGGGGAGGGTGCAGTGCGGGGTGGGGGTTCCGGAGGGGGAGGGGAGCCGCCGGGGAGGGGGGAGGGGGGGAGGGCAATGGGGGGGGCGAGGGGAGGGTGCAGGGCGGGGTGGGGGTTTCGACAGGGGAAGGGGGAGTCGCCGGGGAGGGGGGAGGGGGGGGAGTCTGGGAGAGGAAGGAGAGAGCTGTATGTAAATTTTTTAAAAAAATTGGTTAGCACTTATTTTTTATTTTGGGAGAGATTTACATAGGATAGATTTTTTACTTTAAAAAAATTACTTACCAAACATGTTAAGATGTTTGTCCTTCTTCTTTTTTAAATTTAAGAGAAAAAACTGTTAAAAAAGTGCAACCAAACACCCTATTAGGGTTAACACTTATCCTTTTAATAGATTAATTAAATATAATTGCACTCGGCTAAATAGGAACCCTAATTGGTGCGTACTCGAGTACTCTAGGATGACTAAGGGGAGTGACGCACACAAACCTCACACGAATACGACCTAGACTAAGGGGGCACCAGGTACAACTAGCTTGGTGGCTGCAACGTGCGTACAACAATGGGGACTTACAGAGGCTCTCAGTAACTAGCCCCAGTCAACCCACGGGTACTCTAGGTGACAGGGTCAATGTCACCAAGGAGGAATCCTATCTATACAAAAAGTGTATGCATGTACCCAATTTCACTAGAGTGCATGCAAATACTAGCCTAAACTAACAAACAACAGTCTAAGGATCTTTGTGAATGTCACATCGACTGTATCGTCTGATGCGACAATGTCGCGACCCATAGGTCGATTGTGACTTGTGCTGATTGCAAAAACCCTAGACCACATTAAACAATGTGCAAATAGACTATCTTCAACACAATAAAGCATGAAAAGAACTAAACATGAAGCAAAGACTCACAATGAAAAGTAGAACCAACCAAGGTGTACCAGAGATCGCATCCTCCAAGTCCACCGTGATAGTGTTGCATCCGCCCGATACGTTGCAACAAGGCCAAGAAACAACAGATTGAATAAAATGGAAAATCTAACCCTAAGATGATCTTAACACTTCAAACCAAACAAAAAAGGTAGGTAAATGACAAAGCAAATGAGGTCTGCAATGGAGGTCCCACCGTGATCGTCAAAAGGTGTAATCACGGGGTTGTGTGCCCCTCGAAACACTATATATATATATATATATATATATATATATAATAGAAGGTGTGCCGCCCACTCACAGGTTTTCTACGAAGCTTAGAGATAGAACAAGACTAACCCATAAGAAAAGGGGGAAGAAGGCAACTCACTGGTTGTCCCATCGTGAGAGTCCGACGCGATAATGTTACTGTCGTGACCGCCCGACCAGACGTGATCCCGTTGTCGCAACCGTTCCCTCCGTCGCCTTCTTTACAGGAAGCAGGAATGTGTGGTAGGACCTCCTTCTCTTCCAGCAGGCCAGAGGATGAGAGATCCTCATCCTCTCTTCATAAAGTACCTGCCAAAACAAAGAAACAAGAAGAAAACACTTATTAGATGACCTAGTAAGTAATGTATCTATCCAACTTAAAGGTAAATGAAGAAAACATGGGAGGTGCGAACCTGGGGGTATTGGAAATCCCTGGTGTTAACAATGGGTGTGTGTGGGCGTGCTACTAAGTAAAATAAATAATAGAAACAACTAGCTTAGTGCATGTAAGAAGAGGAAAGGAAAGAGGGAAAATGGCCCTAAGGGTAGCTCCTTGGTTGAAAATGAGGTCCACTTGACAATCTGGCAGCATCTGGACGTGGTAGAGAGCTCCTCTTGAGCTAGAGAGTGTGGCTATGGTAATATAGAGAGTGAAATGGCTTATCTCATCCTTGAAGTGATAATGACCCAAAAATAGGATAAAATCAAGTAAATCTGCAATAGGAGAGTCCTAGGAGGAGTCTAGAATCGGATATAACCTATCTCTGTGGCTGAGAGTCGTTCCAAAACGGTTGGGATGGAGATAAGGCCGATAGGATAGGAGAGAGAAAACTACGTGATCTTTGCCATGCAAACTCTTGTCGCGACGTATCAGGGCCTCGCGATAAGGATGAACGCGACTGGTGGGTCCGTCGCAATATGGAGGGTACGTGGATGGATATGCATGGCCTGTCCTGACGGCCTTATAGGTCGTGACAATGCTATCTTACCCGGTCGACCCATCGTGACATGGTTTCGGATCTGAAACCCTATTTATCAATGTAAACATGGACTCTTGGCTAATAATTGGATGAGATAAGCTAGAGAATGGATTTAATGGGCTCAAAAGGCTAACAAATGGGATCAAGAGAGTGACCAACTTGGGGCACACCATAGGAACAAGAAAAAATGGCTCGACATATGGGCCAGAATTGAGTGTCTACAGTTGTAATTCAGTTATTATCACTGAATATATTTTGTTATTACAAATGATCTTTATTTTGTTTAACATCGAATATGGCATTAAAAATTCGTTATCATCAAAACTACATTAATTAAGAATTTTGGAGTTTACCTCTCTCGAAGGGTTCGCCAAACATGTTATAGGATTGCATACTCCCCTATTGGCCCATGTGCCTTGTGGAGTGGGCTAAAGGAGATTGGGGGGGGGGGGGGGGGGGGGGCAATGGCAGATGTCCCTCCTCAAGTAGGACGCTAGCATGGGGGGGGGGGTCTCTTTCTCTTGCGTAGCACAAGGTGCAATGATGCATCTTCTTTAGAGCAGATCTGCGCAAAGAGAGGCCCAAAATCCTATATCTCAAGGATGTCAGATCATCTTAACTCCCCTGTCGCTAATCTCTTCCAAGATGTGCTGTCATTTAGGGACCTAGACATCCCATCATCATGATTCCGCACATTATGATTGCCCTGGGCATCGGGCTCTACGTCCCCTCAGGCTGGAAGCCGAGTGGTTCGGGCCCAATTGTCTTTGGGATCCCTATGGTCATCCGAGACACCTATGCCGTTTAGGGTGGCCTTAGGGGCCAATGGTCTTGCACCTGGCCTTATGAGCAAGATCTTTTCTATTACTGCTAGGCGTGGTTGGGTGGCAGTTTGCAAGGCATTAAGGCCGTAAGCTATCGGCTGGCTAGTCACCGTATCCTCCCCTCCCCCCCCCCCCCCCCCCCCCACACACACACCCTCTTCGTTATAGGATGGCCTTGTGGATCAGTTTAGTGATAAATTGATTATGATCATTTATTTTATTTTCTCTTCCTCGAATAATACTTGTTACACATCTTGAGAGCAAGCAAATAGTAGAGAGTGAATAACATAGACCAACACCCATCCCCCTCGTTCCTCCGCCATATGCCTAGTCACCACACCCTGCTTGTCTTTCAATCATCACATCATGGTTCACATGGCATGGCATGGCCTTGTGAGAGAGATTGAATATCTTCTCCTAATTATTAGATCTATTAACTTAAAAGGTGATTTGATAAAACAAATAATTTTTAAAGATTTTATCTCCAATAAAATGGATGTCTTCATAATTATCGCAGTCTCTCATAAAAACTATCAGTCAAATAAAAAAGCATGCAATCAAATATTTTTTGGTGAAATAATTTATCCATAAATAAATTATTTGGTTATCAAAAAAGTAATCCGACATTAATTCATACTGGCAAGTTGATATGTGGTATCTTGACAGTGATCTAGATAGAATGACTTTCCCCAATTACTTGCTCTAAACAATAGTATGGGGCAATATATACCAAATATTGAAGCCATCCCTAGTTGAAGTATCAATACTCTTTGCCACCTTGTTTTGTGGATATGAGAAGCCATTAATTGAGGAACATAGTTTTCTTTGTTTGGTATCACTTGTCTAATGTAATAAGGCTGCATTCTTAATCATAAGAAGGAATCTTTTAGATTCAAGAGTAAGAATAAGTTCTGATATCATGTTTAGATTCTCGTTCTGTTAGTGTCTCTAATACCCATAAGTGGGTTCCTTTTGTTGCAATTTAAAAGATATTCTGATTTATTGAAGGTGGGGGAGGCGAACTTACATTAATTTGCATTATATAGACATTTAGTTTTCACTAGAAAAAAGTATTAAGAACTTAATTAAGATGAAATGAAGCACAAATGATATAGAAGAAAAATGAAATGAATGATATCATTCCTTGGGCTAATAAGTTGTCACATTTCTCACCATAGAGTAGGACATGCAATATCTAGATAGACCCCCATCCTTATCTAGCTTTTGTAAATCCACCTGGATAATATATATATTTATATAATTAAAAAGTTAATCATTCTTTACTGAACTTGTTGAGCAACTATCCCTAAGAAATTGTTTAAGACTTTAAACTATTTTAACATGGTGATTTTGCTATGACAAAACATGTAAAGACTTTCTACAAACAAATCTACTAGAATATATCATAGAGAACATAACTTGTATAATACTGTATCAACTCTATCTTGAAAATTTTATAAGTCCACATAATACACTATGTATCATACTGACTCCGACTGTGGACTCCGACTCCAGAAAAGTCAAAGTCTTGACTCGGACTCCTTAGAAGTTGAAGTAAGGTATCGATTGATGAACACTTCACAGAAGTTCGAAGTCTCTGCATTGGACTCCAACTCCCTGGAAGTCGAAGTATTCACTCCGACTTCTTCAGAAGTCGAAGTACGACCGATTGATGCTTTTCACTCCGACTTTCAAGAAGTCAAATTTTATGGTCAGTCTCACTGCGACTTCTGTAGAGTCGAATTTCAGTTTGTATCTCTTGTTTCTGACTCCGACTTCAAGAGAGTCGAAGTGCATATCATTCTAACTTCGACTTCTCTTACAACTTCTGTACTTCACTTTTTCTATGTAGAATATTATTTTATAAGTTCCATGAGATCTTGATTGTTTGATATTTTATTTGCTTAATGAAATCTTTTACTGAACATATAATACTTGTTTATCTTACAAAATAATGCTTTGTCATGTTACCATCTTTTAATGTATTCTGACAAATAAGATATATTATATTCAAAATAACCACAAAACAATTATCTATGAAAATGTCTAAAATATTTATACAAATTGGTCTCTTGCTTTATGTTAGAAGTTTAGGTCTTCTTTTCTCAGCAGTTGTCTTGCAGTTAATGCCATCAGGCGCATGAGATTTTTGACAGAGGCCCACCTACCACTGTTAGAACCTCACCTTACTTTCTGATGCAACTGTCTGTTTGTCTTTTATTGCACTGAACTTCTGTCTATCCGAGGTTTCCATTCTTTACACATATTTCTGACTCACCTACCTCAGAAAGTATGGAGGTATCTTTTTCTTTTGTCTTGTCCTTTGTTGCAGAACATTTATGAAGTACGTTTTCAGCATGGAGCTTTCACATAACATTAATTGAAGACTGTCTTCCAAGCTGTGAAGCTACAAACATAGTCTGAAGCCATTGGAAAGCTAAAAAGCTAAAGGACTGTTGGACAACAAAATCTCAACAGCATCTAGATCCAAAGGATCAAAGGTCACTCCTCAAACGACTAGATCTCCAACGGATAGTTTCAAATGAAAACATCTTCTGAAGCATATATAGAAGCCGAAGTTTGAACAAGAACAACACTTACAGTGTGAGACTAGTTAGTAACACATTCACTCACACCTGCATTCTACTAGCAAGAGCCTTCACAAGCCTTCTACTGAGTTGAAAGATAGAGAGCTTCCACAGTCTGAAAATTTCCAAGCTCTCATTTTCATAGAAGTCTTGTTTGTGTTGGGTGGCATCTATGTAAGTAGATCATTTCTCTAGTCCACCGTCCTTGATTCAGAAAGGATCAGAGTTGTAATTTTTTTATTTGTATTCCTTTCTGAATTCCCTGTGTTTGCTCATCCTTTAGAGCAAACACACGTGTTTTTCAATTCTGTCTGTGTAACCCGCAGGGGTTTGTTTCTGCAGTGCCCTTCTTGTGAAGAGAAGACATGTTGAATGTAGTCTTTGTACCTCTGTTAAGGGAAGACTTGCTTGGGAGAAAGTGGGTTTGTAATACCTCTTAATGGTGAGGGAAGGCCAAGTATTCTTGGCAGTTAGTGAAATCTCAAGTGGTTTGCTTGAGGACTGTGATGATCAGTCTGTCTGTAATTTTAATTAATTACATATTTATTTTGGTGATTAACAAAACCCTATCAAAGTTCTCTAACATATATTCTATGAAGTCTGAGTACAGAAAATATACCAAGGATAAACAAGCCAATATTGGTAAGTATTACCCTTCTGAAGCATTAACAATGTCAAGATGATATTTCTCTAAGTCCACATCGACTTCTGTTGAGAATCACAATGATTTCCTTTATGGTATAACGTTTTCAATAGAACTATACCAAGTTGATACCATAACGATTTCATAAGTGTCTTAACGATTTCTTTATAAAACAGAAACATCGTGGTTACAAACAAATCATTCCCGCAATGATTTATTAGTCATCGTAACGATTTGCTCATCGTAACGATTTGCTCATCACAACAATTTCTTTAGTCATCGTAATGATTTGTTTATCGCAACGATTTCTTTAGTCATCGTAACGATTTTCTCATCGTAATGATTTGCTCATCGCAACGATTTCTTTAGTCATCGTAACGATTTGCTCATCGTAACGATTTGCTTCGCGCAACGATTTATTTAGAGCTCATAATGATTTGCTTCGCGCAACGATTTCTTTAGAGCTCATAACGATTTGCTTCGCGCAACGATTTCTTTAGAGCTCATAACGATTTGCTTCACGCAACGATTTCTTTAGAGCTCATAACGATTTGCTTCGCGCAACGATTTCTCTAGAGCTCATAACGATTTGCTTCGCGCAACGATTTCCTTAGAGCTCACAACGATTTGCTCTCTACAACGATTTCTTCAGTACAACAATTTCGTAAGTCATATAGGCATCAACTTATGTTTTATATCGACTTGATAGTAATCTTATTTCTGAAAGCGTTGAAAAGTCAAAGTCAAGCACATCATTCTGACATCTGTGCATTTAATGAGGACTGAACGTATCTCTGCATGCATGCAGACAATCTCGTCCATTATCATGCTTACTCTGTGTGTATCTTTTAGAACTGCCATTTGACATTACTATTTCTATGATTATTTGTTCTAACGATAACTGACATCAGAGATAGCCTAGCTGTCTATCATTTAAGCTTGAAATATGTGCAGACATCTGATGACAGTCCATCTTACAACGTTGGACAAAATAAAAGCCAAAGAATAACACTAAAGATCTTTACGTGCACAAATGGATAAAAGTCTGTTGAATAGAAGCTTCCAAGTTTCAAACAGTCTAACGTCTACCAAACAAAGTGACAACAATCACTTCAACGATTACATTTCAAATTGGAGATATAAATATAAGATAGCAGCTCTAGAAGAAGCAAGTGTGAGACTCACCATCGAATACCAAAAAGCATTGCAGATCTTCTGAAAGAATCCTAGAGCCAAGAATTCCATTCTAGAGTGTCCTTAGCTCTTTGCTCTCTGTGCTGTAATAGAAATTCTAAGAGAGACAATGTAGTTCTGAGAGAGTGCGTGTTTAGATTATTTGCTCTCAGTTCTAGTAGCTTCAGATCTTGTCTTGCTAAAGCTTGATCTAGGGGCTTGAATTCCTTCTTATTCTCTTTGTGTTGAAGTTCCCTTCTGTTGTGAAGGAAGACCTGGTGGGGATCCAGGGTGTTGAAGTTCCCTTCTGTTGTGAAGGAAAACCTGGTGGGGGATCTAGGGTGTTATAGTTCCCTTTGTGTGAAGGAAGACTAGCTGAGCTGGGTGTTGTAGTGTCCATAAGGGACTGTACCTTAGATAGTGGAATCCTAAGTTATTGCTCAGGGACTAGACGTAGGACTCCTAAGGATAGGAGGTCCGAACCAGGATAAACTCTGTGTGTTGTGTGTTTGATTTCCTGTGTGTGTATTTGCTGTTTATTCTAACCTTCACTAACTTTCATCGAAGAACGTCCTTGTGTGTATGTTTTAAGTACATGTTCTAATCAAATAATTTTAAAAGACCCATTCACCCCTCCTAAGTTATTGCTCAGGACTAGACGTAGGACTCCTAAGATAGGAGTCCGAACCAGGATAAACTCTGTGTGTTGTGTGTTTGATTTCCTGTGTGTGTATTTGCTGTTTATTCTAACCTTCACTAACTTTCATCGAAGACGTCCTTGTGTTGATGTTTTAAGTACATGTTCTAATCAAATAATTTTAAAAGACCCATTCACCCCTCCTCTGGACTCGTCAACTGGGACAACAGACTGGACGTAGGACTTCCATGTGGGAAGGGCTGAACCAGGATAAAAATTTTTGTGCATTTGTGTGATTGTTTCCACCAACTTACACTTGTTTCACACACTACATTAAACACTAACAATTCTATTTAGTGTTGTCTAATTTCAGATAAAATTTTTAAGGCGCAAGAAGTCTTATTCACCCTCCCTCTAGGACATCATTAGTACCATCTCAATCTACCAGAACTGTGTACTTATTATTTTAATGCCTTATACTTCTTATGCATAGAATTTGAGCACAAACATTTGACTATTTTTTTATCTGATTCTAGAAATCATAAGTTTTTTGTTTAGATGGAAGTACAATGGGTAAGCGTAATGTTTCAAAAAATTGGGTCACTGGTCAAATTAGAAAAGTCTTCGGACCGCTTAAAACGGTTGTCTAGAGTGGATTCTTTACTCCATAAAATACATCTTTATCATATTTTTATTACTTGTTTCAAATAACTTAATTGACCTAATTGGAATTTATAATTGAGATTTAAGACAAAAAAATATAATAATTGACTTTGAACCAGACCAAAGGGCAGGTTTGGAATAATCAAATATTGCCTGGTCGTTTCTGTAAACTTTTGGTTTTTAGGGAACTGTACCAAAAGGCTGTCACTTCTGGTCTTTCGCCATATATTTACTGTAAATCGTTAGGTAGAAATATTATTTTAATATATATATATATATATAAAATAAAGGTGATATTTTTACGATTATGGATGTAAGAGGGTTCTCTTACAATTACCACTAAAGGTATTCCGCCCGGATTTAAATAACAGTTACACTAATTTTTTTGGCTTCGTTTTACACGCTTCCTGATATATATATCATCGTTGCTGGTAATGCCGTTTTATTCCAACCGCAATAGTAAGTGACATATTCTTAGAATATACACTTAAAACTTTTTAATACTTAGGGATGTAGGTGCAAACCTCAAAGCATATAGGGGTAAACTGTAAATAGCCCTCCTATATGTATAGTTACAGTAAGAATACTGTTAGAGTTTTTAAACTCAAGTTAACTTCATTTATTCGATAATGGATGGTGGTGTCAAATTATGAGTTAGATATTTTTGCACATAAGTCGACATAAGAAAATTATGTTCATTGATAAGTACTTATGATCGTATAGTATTATATATATATATAATTTAGAAAAGTGTACTTGTAGTGCTTTCTTTGTGAGGAGTGATGACAACTGGGGCGGACCCACGTTAATGGTGGAGGTGGCCATGCCCCCCCCCCCACCATTTTGGCTTTATTTAATTGTTTTTTATTTTTTGTATTATTTTTTAAAAATTTTAAATCATTTTTATAATTTTATTTTATTTTAATATTTTTTTATTTCGACCCCTTATATTTTATCCTGCGTCCGCCCCAGATAACAAATGTAACGGTTTGATCGATCGAGTGCCAGCGCGAGGGGGAACAGATCAAGAAACCAAGAACAAATTCCACTCCGAGTCGAAGTCGGATCAAAAGTAGGTATCTGTAATAACAAGAACAGCGATCCCCGATCTTTGGGTACCCATTAATACCCTGTTTCATCCTTTTCTTACTCATGGCTATATATTATATCCTCCTCTGTACAAAAACAGAGATACGATACGAAATTAACAAAAAAACAAGTCAACCCATCACCGAGAATAAAAAAGAAAATCAAGTTTAAAAGAATATCAGGAAAAAAGAAACTGTGATCTGTATGCATTCTTGAAACGAAAGAAAAAAAAAAGAGATACAAGATCGTACGATCCTCACATACTTGTTACATGACAAAGAATTTACACGAGAGAGAGAGAGAGAGATGAGAGAAGTCGATTGGAGAGTAATACAAAAGCTGTTCCTCTCATCCTGTTAATTCAGCTAGCCTCCGTCACCTGGCGGCGGCAGAGCGGGCACTCCGCCTTCTGCAGCAGCCACCTTCGGACGCAGTCCCTGTGGAAGGCGTGGGAGCAGGGCAGCCACCGTCTCTGCCGTCGCGGCATCCCCTCCAAGCAGATGGCGCAGCACTCTTTCTCCGCCTCCGCCTCCTCCTCGTCGTCATCATCTATGCCTTCTGCTCCTGCACTACTGCCCCAACCGGCCAGCTCGTCGCCCGCGCCATCGGTCTCCAACCACGCAGCCGTCGGTGGCGATCCCAGCTGCTGCTCGCCGTCGTTGTCCCCCATCGTTTCCTCCTCTAATGTTATACTCACGTGGACGGTCACCCGGACGTGGGTCGAGAGCGGCGGCGGCACCCCACACCCCAGGGCCCACGCGGCGACATCCCGAACGTAAGACCGCACCGTCCCCATCACTAGTCGCAGCGCCGCGTCCGGCAGGCCAACGTGCCCCATTGCCTGGACCATGTCGAAGAAGACCGCCCGAGCGTTCGACGGGGACAGGAGGCGGCTTGCGTCGTGCACGATGTCGGGCAGATGGACGGCATCGTCGGACCAGGGGCGGCCGTCGGGGAGGAACCGGTGGATGTACAGTTCCCGGTGGAGGCCGAGCGAGGGTCGAGGCGGCGGCGACCAGCGGCCCCCGGCGACGAGGGCATGAGGGCGGTGGGAGAAGGAGGAGACTTGGAGGACGCAGGCGCCGTCTCCCCAGTTGAGGGACACCACTCCGGCCAAGGGGGGCTGCGCCAGCACCACTGCGGCAGCCATTTGATTTCTCAGCTGGTTGCTCTGTCACTCTTCGATCCTGCTCACCACTTGATCCTTTATAGAGATTACGGGGGAGGACCTCACAGTCCGACCGCAACTAGGACTACTACTGAATGTTTCATGCAGTAATCCTACTGGGACTGTAATTTGTTACCAAGTTTCCTAAAGTGTTGCGCCCGATCCGACCGTTCAGCTTTGACAAATATACCTTTCTAATGAAACATTTGCACATAAATTCCTAAAATGATTCAAAATGTATTTTTTGTCACCGTTCACGCGCGCATAATTTTACACTTAGGATCCGTTTGTTTTCATGTAAAACTTCTCATTAGAAATATTTTTAGAAAATTTATTCTTTCCCTCATTTGTTATCATGTAAAAGTAAAGTTTAAAAAAACAAATCCTAAAATTACCGAATTTTGACATCCGCGTAAAAAGCACGGATGCCATTTTCCTGTTTGCTTTGTTGATGCCGCTGCGCCATTTACCCAGAAACATAAATGCACTATTCATTCAAGATGGAATTTTATTTTTGTTCCACTCATTTAAATAATATTTGTCAAATTTAATTATTTTTTATTAGTAATTTATTTTTTACTTTTTTATTAAAATATCTATAGAATACTATTCATTCAAATTGTATTTTTATTTTATTTCTCTTATTTTAAATTATATTTGTCAAAGTTACTTATTTTTCATTAGTTATCTTTTTTTTAAATATTAAAAATAAAAATAAAAAATATTTTTTTTGATGAATAGTGTTAATACACAAAGAGTATATGACTCTCTCTCATTTGAGTAGATCATAAGATCTCATACTCCTCCATATAACTTTATATTTTCCTAACAACCAAATAGATAATTACATTTCTATTTTCACGTAAAAGTTTTTCCGTAGAAAATTATTTTTCTCTAAAACTATTTTATATGTAACCAAATGGACCCTTAATTGGACAGACGATCAATATTTCAGAAACATCGGTACAAAATATTATTAAACAAATTATTAAAGATTATGAACATAAAGAAGCTACACTCTTTCTAGTTTAAGAATGTCGCACACTTTTCTTCCGTTGATTTGTGATGGTTATGGACTGTAATTCTAATTTTTATAATCTTAGTATATAACTCATGGCTATCATAATCTTATTTCCATCTTTTTAGTAAAAAACAAAAATTAGGAAAAAACTGATTGTAAAAATGAAACAATTATAACGTTTTGGAGTATGTTTAGGTTTAAGTAACCAAAAGCCCAAAGAGCACAAATTACAATGGGCAGCATCAATGTTTTCAAAATTGGGTCGGTGTTCAAATCAGAAAAGTCTTCACTCTGCTTAAAATAGCTGTTTACATTAATTATGGAATAGTAGTAAAAAATATGTACCCAGTGCACGACAACTCTTGCCAGGGTGGAGTTTAGGGAAGAGATGATGTATATAGTCTTGAGCACCGCTTGGTGCAAACCGTGGTGGTAGTTTGCATCTACGGTGGATACAAACTACCACCCATTGGGGGTGGACACAACCCTAGGAGTTGGCCCACCCCCAATGATCTCAACTCCCCCAATGAGAGCTGAGTTTGTTGCAAATCGTCAGGTTGACGGTTTGCAACAAGTCTTTCTCTATAGTCTTATTGTGACGAGTCAAGAGATTATGTTTGATTTCGAACCCGTATCTTTCAAGTCACTCTAAGACAATTTTGTCGTTATTAGTAGATTATATATATATATATATATATATTATATATATATATATATATATATATATAGTCAGATAGTGGTGTATTAACACATTATATTTGGGTGATAGATTGGACATTCGTGTGCACATCTCAAGAGTTTAATGAGATTGTATAAAAAGGTATTATAATAACTGACTCTAAATCGATCCAGAAAAATAATTGTCAAATTTCTGCCAGCCCATTTATTTATTTATTTTTGGGTTGGGGTTTGGGGGGGGGGGTTAGCTAACGGTTCTGGTGTTTCACCATATATTTGGTGTGTAGCGCGATTATTTCAATATACATACATAAATTATATATGTAAGAGGTCAATTTTACATTTATATCTAATTAATATCGCAAACCACCAAGTTATACATATACATCAATACATACACATATCTATACATATACATAGGCATATATGTATCAAAATTTATACTAAATAGAAGAATTATATGGGATAACAAGCAATTATTAAAGATTATCACTACAGGAGGAGTTTAGGGAGAAGAGATGATATACGCTAACTTTACATCGACAAGTCGAGTGGTTGTTTCTAATTTCAAACCCATGTCGTTCAGATCACTTAGAGATATCTTTATCGTTGTCATATACCCACCCTTCAATTGGAGACAGCGATATCTACAATTATTTAAGGTACATCTATATATATTAATTGTTTGTCAGATAGTGATATATTAACGCATTATATTTGGGTGATAGATTCGACATTCATGTGCATAACTCACCATTTCAATGAGATTCTATGAAAATGGTATTATAATAATTGACTCTAAACCGATCCAGGAATGAAATGTCAAAATTCTGCCAGCCATCTATTTTTTTTGGGGGGTTTGTGGGGATGAGGGGGGGGGGGGGGTGGCTTTAGCTCAAGTAGCCTAGGATCTATTGGCCGAGGGAGGGGTGTTGGGAGAGCACATACAACGATTGCTGGTGATGTCCATGTGCAGACTGTTGTACACATGGGGGGACATTCTACCATACAAAATGATTCACAATCAATCTTCAACATCAACAATGGCATCAACCCATTTCCATGACCCTCGGGACTAACAGATCTTTAATCCCTCCCCTTCTACCACCCCTGTTTCGTTGGTACCTGTGAGAGCGTGAGAGAGAGAACACACCCTCTCCGACTCCCGTTCATCTTCCTCCTCCAACTTCAATTGCTTGTCCACGACAGGGAATCTGCTCCCGTCGACGTCTACTGCCGTGGAATTGCCACTGTCTCCCCTTCTCCCACCTTCATTTATGTGTACCTCATACCGTCTACGCCAAATCCGTGTTCGTCTTCCTCCTTCGACCTCGTTCGCCTGTGACGACAGGGAATCTTCTGTCGTGGACATCGCATTTGTTCCGCTGCAAAACCTACTGGGGTCACATGCTACTGGTGCTCACGGGCTTCTCCTTTCGCATATAGGTCTTCCTACCCTGGTCTTCCTCCCTCGCTCTCCCTACCTGGCTCTAGGGTTCACGGCTCTGCAGATTGTGCTTTCGTTCGACAACACATCATACTGGTCTGCGATGCCATGACCGTGGTCACGGGGTGTTCTACTTTCCTTTTCCTAATTTTATTTCATGGTAGACGGTCTATTTAAACGGATGTTTGGTCTTCGGTGAAGTCTTCTGCACTAGCTATTAGCCTCCTCTCCATGTCTTCAAGGTCACCTTATGGATTGGAAATTTTCCAGCTCTCTTTATTAGGCTATCTTAAGATGTAGATAGGTTATTTAGATTCTGGGCAGCTATTTATGATCTGTATAGATCTTGAGAAATTTTTGCTATATATGGGTAAACTGTCTCTCATCTCTTTGCTTATCCCATTATCTATTTGTCTTCATGGTGAATTTGCATCTGGCAATCACATTTGCATATTGAATCTACTGTTCATTTTGCTTGTGTTCATGGCAATTTGAGTCCTACTTGTTTTGTTTTTTTTCTCATCTATTTGTTTAGCCCATTATCTCTTTGTTTATCCCATTTGCAAAGTTGCCAGCTATCATATTTGAAAAATTTGTTGCCCAGCTAGCAAGCCCAGTGGGGGGGGGGGGGGGGGATGAATGGGATTCTTAAAATTATTAAGAACTTTCAACCTATTCACAAAACAATCACACAAAACACACTTCGCAGATTGTAGTGTTAAAAAAATCAAACACACAAAGACAATCACACGACATAGAGAATTATCCTGGTTCGGATCTCATCTCCTTAGGAGTCCTACGTCCAGTCCCTGAGCGATATCTCAGGATTTCACTAACAAGGGTACAGTCCCCCTTAAGGACACTACAACACCCAGCACCCCAGCTGGTCTTCCTTCACCCGAAGGGAACAACACCCTAGATACCCCACCAGGTCTTCCTTCACAACCGAAGGGAACAACATCCTAGATACCACACCAGGTCTTCCTTCACAACAGAAGGGAACAACACCCTGGATACCACACCAGGTCTTCCTTCACAACCAAAGGGAATAACACCCTGGATACCACACCAGGTCTTCCTTCACAACCGAAGGGAACAATACAGGAAATGTGAAATTAGATCAAGCCCCTAGATCAAGCTTATATAATGCTAGATCTGAAGCTAACTGAGAAGAAGATCTACAGTGAGGGACACTCTCAGTTTACAGAAGCTCTCAAGACTAACATACTGAATGCAGAGAGCTAAGAGCTTGAACAGAAGGGAGTGAGGCTTTGCTCTTCAGAATGCTTGCAGAAAGCTTGTGAAAAATTTTCATTTTTTTTGAAACTCTGAGTTCGTTCTTCTGGAGCTTCAGTGTTCTATATATATCTTCTATTTGAAAATTTGAATGTTGAAGTGCCCGTTGTCTCTAAACTTTTGTTTACGTTAGACTGTATGGTCCTGTAGAGCTTCCCATTCAACGGTCTTCATGCACGCACAGAGAGAAGATCTTCTATAATATCCTTTGGCTTCTATTTTGTCCAACGTTATATGACGAGTGCTGTCAGAGACCTGCACGCATTGCAAGCTTAAACAATAGACAGCTAGGCTGTCTCTTGTTGTCAGTCAACATTAGACTAATTTTATACAGAAATAGAAGTTCCATTCTGTTCTTCTAAAAGATGTTTACAGAGTAGGCACGATAATGGAAGATATTGTCTACATGCACTACAGTGATATGTACTATCGTAATAAATGCATGGCTGTCAAAAAGTTATACGTGAAGACTTTGACTTTTTCAACGTATTCAAAAATTAGCTTGAAAACTAAACCGTTATTTTCCATGAAATTGTTACATGTATGACTTATGAAATCGTTATGAAAATGAGTTGATATTCATGTAAATCGTTGTGCACTTATAAGCAAATCGTTATGCACAAGTCGTTATAATCAAATCGTTAAAGACAATGTGAATGAATTGTTATTTGCTATATTGAATCGTTATAAGAGTAAATCGTTATGATCACTTAACAAATCGATGTGAGATCAAATCGTTATGATCACTTAAGAAATCGATGTGAGACCAAATCGTTATGATCACTTAAGAAATCGATGTGAGACCAAATCGTTATGATCACTTAAGAAATCGTTGTGAGACCAAATCTGTAACGTCGCGCGTTTTTCGGATCATCGTGGATCCGTGTTTAATAGGTTTGGTAGCCGATGTGTGGCCCATGAGTTTGAGTTTCAGGTGTTATGCGTGTTGTGAGGCTTGGTGGGCCGGCCATTGGGCCCAAAGCGCTCACAGATTTTTCTGCCTGTGAACGCAACATGGGTATGCGTCGCGTTCTGAACGCGACAGCCCTGGTGGTCGCGTTCCTGTTGCCGCCGTTGAGCGTCGACGTCTGCATGCGCGTCAAGTGTCGTGCACTAGGTGGTCTGTTGACGTCAGGAGTAGGAAGGCGACGGCCTCCCACGTCGCGTTCAGGTCGCGACGTAGGGCTGCGTCGCGTTCTCAACTGCTGTGCATTTTTAAGGAACCCCAGCTGAACAGAGCTTTGAGAAGCTCAGCTCGGCCGGGGGAGGCTGCTGCGTGGGTTTCTTGGCGATTCGAGGTCCTAGTGGAGTTCTCAGCGCGTTCTTGCGGCGAGGACGTCGTGTGGAGCAGGGGAAACGCCGAGGGATCTCTGATTTTCGCGTTCTTCATGAAGGTAGGGTGTTTCTACCTCGTTTGATTGTGTGGATTGCTCGTGGTGTTGATTTGATTCATTTAAAGCTTAAAGAACAATAGATACCATGCTAGGGTATCCATTAAAGCATGTAAAATGAGAATTATCGTGTTTTGAATGGTTTGAAATGGTGATCCGTGGAGTTTCTCCCGGATTAGGGTTTGCGCCTGTGAAGGCGACAGACCTTGCCGTCGCGACAAGGTCGCGACAGGCCGACCCATCGCGATAGGATTTCCCATTGCGACAGGTCGGGGCGTCGCGTTCTGAAGGCGACCTGGCCCCTTGTCACGACCTCAGCTGAGAGGTCTGGACATGTATGCTTTTAGTGTTATGGTTAAACGATTATTTGTATTTGTTGTGCATGGCAATGACAGGTGGAGCCAGTTCACTTGTTACGCTCACGGAGCGTGTTGCTCACGAGGTGGGCATATTTTATATGGATAATGTGTTATGTACGTAGTCGGCTTGGTGTTTACGTAGTATGTGTGGTGCATTGGCACCTGTAGCGCTCTTGGAGCGTGCTGTCCATGTGTTGGACATGTTGTTTATGTGAATGACGTGTGGTGCACCTAGCTGGTGTATTATACATGTGGTGTCTACGTGGTTTGAATACCGTGCATGTGGTTTGTGTGTGCACATCGTACGTTATTGTTTTATTGTATCTTAATTATTGTGTTAGTCCGTGGTGTTGTGGCAGTGAGGTTCACATTTGAACCTAGCCTTGATCTTTTAGGATCTTTTATAAGTTATCCTCGATGGATAATTAGTAAAATATAAGTATGGTTATTACGTGATTATTGTGTACTATGTTTAGTGTGGCAGTGGAGGTCACAAGGTGACCGATGACAGGCCGTGGTGTTATTATTAATATGGTTTATATGTGTTATGGTGTAGGTTAGCTTGTGAGTTACGTGTGACCAGAACAAGCTATTCCTCACATATGTACCGTGGTTTGTAATAAAGATGGAACATGTAAGTGTCGTGATTTGTGCTAGCCGAGTGTGGTGGTCCGGCGCCTATTCCAGAATGCCTCTCTAGTCGGGTACCCCAGGTTCTTTGTGAGTCAGGCACGTGTGTTTGTTGTGCTCGGGGTTTGTCCCAGTGCTTGTGTTGTACCGTCGAGGTCTGTGTCGTCTTCCTGGACACCCTCACTCCTGTGTTTGAGTTGTATGTCCGGCTGATGGAAAGACGGCAGTGAGATAGCGACTTCCCAGAACTTGTTTTTAGTCGCTTGTAGCGCGCTCGTAGTTGGGGGTACGGACACCAGTAGTCGACACTGGTCCCCAGCTAGTCCTGTTTTCCAGTGCCTCACTTTAGGGTGCTCCGGCCAGAGACCCTAGAGGTGCCAGGTATGGACCTGCAGCTGTGTGTCTGCAGGTGTGGTGTTGGTTGGTCTCCACAGTTGTTTGACTTATTCTCGTGGAGCGGCAGTTGGACCTTTCGTCCGTGACTGCGAGATTGAGAGGTTGTTCTTGTGTTGTGTTGTCCGGGTTGGATACTGGCCTGATCAGCTAGTAGTCGTTCCCGTGTGGTGGCGGTGTTCCTTTCCGACTCGTGCTTTGCCACTAGTTGTGGTTCATGAGTTTGTGACTCATAGTCGAGGTTTGACTCGTTCGAGGTGTGCCCTGGTGTTGGCACAGTTGTGACTGCGGTTGTAGCTTGTGGTGTGCCCGAGTGGTGGCACAGTTTTG
The DNA here is from genome assembly GCA_014218235.1 of Colocasia esculenta. Taxonomy (NCBI): domain Eukaryota; kingdom Viridiplantae; phylum Streptophyta; class Magnoliopsida; order Alismatales; family Araceae; genus Colocasia; species Colocasia esculenta. The sequence continues at coordinate 164,190,117 of CM024755.1, read as the reverse complement.
GTTATGGTTGGTGAGTGTTGACTTACCAAATGTGGTTTAGCTCGCTATGGTGTGCCCTGTTACGGCACTAGTTTACTTGCGGTTTCCGTGCTGGAACCTTATGGTAATAGGTACCTGTACCCCGTGTGGGTAATGGTTTGTGGTGGTACATCGTATACCCGTATGTTCTGGTGTTGACGTGAAACTGTGTTTCATGGAGGTCGTGCGGTGTGACCTTCCACTCAATGTGCTTTACCCTTCCTCGGGTAAGCTTCCGTACATGGTTCTCGTGTGTGAAGGATTGGCCGTTGTAGCCAGCCCTGCCATTCTGTGTGTGACTTCCGACATATTGTGGTTTGGGTATAAAGGGCCAGCTTTTGGTTAGCAGTCCTATTACCCACGAGGTTGAGGTTCGCCTGGGAAGCTTGCAGCCTAGGCAGTGACTTGCTTGTGTGGCTTAAAGCGTGGGCGACCAATTCTTATTATGGTTTGCCTATGAGGCTTAAAGCTTAGGCGTTTCAGTTGTTGTGTGGACTAGCGATGTGAAACTAGTCCTGTTGTTTTCTTTTACCTTCCGAGGTTATGTTTGACGCAGGTGTTTATATTTAATTGTAGTTTAAATTCAATTGTTGTGAGCATGAAATGGTTTGGCTATTGGTGTTGCCAATGAGACCCTCTGGGGTTGAGGTGTCCGTAGTTTGTTGTTGTTTTTGGGTAGCCCCTACTGAGCCTGTGACTTGTTGAGGCTCACTCCCCTACAGTTCTTTCAGGACATGCCGTGTGTTTGGCTTGCAGCAGCGTCTAGCAGACTTCGTACCACCAGCAATAGTGTAGTAGTTAGTGTTGTGTGAGCTCGTGCCCATCGGGTATGCCACAGGTAGTTCTACTTTTAATTAGACATGTAATAATGTAATGGACAGTTATAAATTATTATATGCAGGTGATGCACAGTACTTTCTTGTGTCTTATACTGTGTAGTTTTCTTTTATATTCTTACTGGACACTAGTGTGAGATATCCTTTGCGAGACTTCGGTTCGTTCGCGGAGGCGGATCTGGATATGGAGCCTAATGGCATAAATATCCAGGGCCGTCACAAAATCGTTATGATCACTTAACGAATCGATGTGAGACCCATCGTAATCACTTAAGAAATAGATGTGAGCCCAATCATGATCCTTAAGAAATCGATGTGACACTCAATCGTTATGATCACTTAAATCGATGTGATGATCACTTAACGAATCGATGTGAGACCAAATCGTTATGATCACTTAAGAAATTGATGTGAGACCAAATCGTTATGATCACTTAAAAATTGTTATGAAAGCAAATCGTTGCAATTACTTAACGAATCGTTGTGAGGGCAAATCGTTGCGATCACTTACCGAATCGTTATGGAAGCAAATCGTTACAACTCTACTGAAATCGATGTTTCCAAGACACTCCCTATGTTTCCAAAACCCCCCTAGTTCCTTTGAACCTTACTATTTGAAAGTATCACCTGCACGTTATGTTTGAAATCCTTGGCAAGTAAGATGAATTCGCTCCCTCTCTGGGGTGGTTAGGACATTCTTATGGTTGGCTCATACATGAGTTATCAGCTGTGATGACAGTTTCATCCTACAAATTAAACGTGGTGGTTAAGCTCAGTTCGCTGGGCAATGTTAGTTATGTATATGTATACTTTTGCATCCTGCTTTGGCAAGTGGTTAGTTATATGTATTTCATCCCCATGAGAGGTTTGATGATGCCATTTGTTATGATGAATTTAGATACTTGCCATCCTAATATGTTTGAAATCTGATGCATCTCCTTTTGTTTATTTGAAATCCATCGAGCCAACAAGTTATGTGTTCTTTTGTTCAAGTTTCTACATCTCTAATTCTTCATAAGCTTTTTTATGCCGTTACCCATTTGTATAGTTTGCATGTCTGGTTTGTATATTGGGTTCTTTTAGAACTCATGCTTTGTCTTTATTACGTCTCCATATTAGCATCCCAAGGTGATCCTTCTCATCAAGGACAACCTCCTTCTGCTGTTGTAGATCCTCCTGCCTAGTAGTGTTTGAAGGTCTAGTTGGGATGTGATGGCGTTGACCTTTTGTATAGTTTTTGGGTCATGTAATTAAAGAACAGACTATGTATTCATACTCTAATATACTTTTATAATTGAATTCCTCTCAGCTAGTTGTATAAGATTAGTGTCACGCTTCAGTTATGTGATTAGACTGCTATATATATATATATTGCATGCAGCACAATGATCCATCCCATAAGAGAAATGTGTAAGATATTATGTTTGTGTATGTGTAACACCTTTTAACCGACCTGGGGAGGGGTGATACACTACAACAACACCAACCCCATCTTGTGTTAGGGGACAAGACAACCCACACAGTGCTCACAAGTTGAGTAGACACATATAGTGTTCTCACGTTCAGATATGAACAAATAAAGACTTTGATATGAGAAACAACAAACTAAACATTGAAGTGTAGATTCCCTCTGCCAAAGTCGCTACTTTATTTCCAATTTGTCCTTGACTTTGGCAGCCGCAAACATATACCTGTTGATATATCACCCTCTCCTGTAGTGATAATCTTTAATAATTGCTTGTTATCCCATATAATCCTTCTATTTAGTACAAATTTTGATGCATATATGCCTATGTATAAGTATGTGTATGTATAACTTGGTGGTTTGCGAAATTAATTAGAGATAAATGTAAAATTAACCTCTTACATATATACTTTATGTATCATATAAAATAATCGTGCTACACACCAAATATATGGTGAAACACCAGAATCGTTAGCTACCCCCCCCCCCCCCCCCCCCCACAACCCCAACCCCCCCAAAAAAAAACAGATAGTTGGCAGAAAATTGACAATTATTTTTCTGAATCGGTTTAGACTCAGTTATTATAATACCTTTTTTTTATAGATTTCATTAATACACCACTATCTGACAATATATATGATATATAATATATATATATATATATATATATATAAAATCTGCAAATAACGATAAAATTTCTTAGAGTGACTGAAATTACGGTTCGAAATAAAACATAATCTCTCAACTTGTCTTGATCCGGTTGGCCGTGCCGCCGCAAACTGCAGCGGCACGATCGGGTCACCTCGGGCGTGCCGCACCCGCATGTCGCGCACGTTGCAGATCGGTATGGTCCAGTCCGCGGCAGGCTATTGGATTTTTTTTTCTTTCTTTCTCCTCTCACATCCGTGTATCTAAGGAGTTTATATGATGTTTAATTGAGATGAAATTTCAAACATAAGTTAATTAAGAGATGATATAAATTATAATAATTTTAATTTAAAATTTTAAAATAATTTTTATCAAATAAAATTTATCTCAAAAATCATTAGATCAACTTAATCTCAACATCTAAGGGATCTAAATGATGTCTAATTGAGATAAAATTTTAAACATAAGTTAATTAAGAGACGATACAAATTATAGTAATTTTATTTTAATTTTTAATTTATTTTTCGTCAAGTAAAAATTATCCCAAAAAATATTAGGTCGACTTAATCTCAATATCTATGCATCAATAACTCATAATATTTATATTTTGAGAATCAGTACATTTTTCTAATAATTATGATGACTTCAGATTTGACTTTATTTTCGGAATCAAATGTCATCCCGTTGAAGTGCACAGAGGGTTCGCCATACCACGACAAACCCTGTGTGCGCTTAAGGGGTCTAAATGGTGTCTAATTGAGATGAAATTTCAAACATAAACTAATTAAGAGATGATACAAATATAGTAATTATTTTAATTTTTAAAATTAAATTTTTATTAAGTAAAAATTATCTCACAAATTATTAGGTCGACTTAATCTTAACATCTATGCATCAATAATTCCTGATATTTTTATTATTAAAATTAGTATATATTTTTAGTAATTATGAAGATATCAGGTTTAACTTTATTTTTGGAACCGAATATTGTCTCTTTGAAATGCACACAATCAAAGATAGTAGTAGAATTAGATTAATAATATGAAAATATTCTAAAAATTAAAGATAATTATGTTTTATATAAGTGATCATGTCTTACGTATAATTTACTCTCTATTTTAATTTCTTAGTGTCATATTAATATTTTATTATACATTTTAAGACGTTACTGTTTTGTTTATGTTTTCGAATTCTTGGTGTTGATCTAATGAAATATATTGGTCATATCATGAACACACTTTCATGAAGAGCCCAAGATTATATCACCCTTATTAGGCTGTAGAGAGACCGCCCTCATCGCTAGTTTAGATCGCGATATGAGAGAGAAAGTCAAGAATAATTCACTGTATCTTTAAGCACAAACATTCATTTGATTTGCTTCTAGTTAGAACTTGTAGAGAAAGTCGCGGGAAACAACTTTTATCAAGAAATCTCGAAAAGATATACTCTCGTTTGAGATGTGGAAGGTATGATAATTATGTATATGTAGATCATGATATGAGAGAGAATATGAAGAATAATCTACTATAATTTTAAACATAGACCACCAATTGAGGTGATTCCACTTTGAGGACGAAGCTGAAAAAGAATAGAACAACTTTGATGAAGACCTCGTGAGCATATCAGCCCCTTTTTAGGCTGTAGAAGACGTGATATCTCTGATAGTTCTGAAGGATATGAGAGAGAAAGGGGAGAGAGAGAAATTGTGCATGTATGAGAAGAGATGAAAGTTCTATATTGAGTTTGGATGGAGAGTCTTCTTTTGAAGTTTGCACATTTTAAATATTCATCAAATCACAAAACTAAAAAAACAAATCAAACAAGCTATTTTTCCACCATATCTCAGAGGTACGATATGGTACGGTACCGTACCTTCTCACGGAGAATGCGACACGGTCGGTCCGGATGGTACGACGAACCTTGATTGTTGTAAGGCTACATACATCATCTCTTCCTTACATTTCACACACGCGGGAGCCCTCATACATGGGTACGTCTGTTTTACCAATATCTCACAATTAATCTTTATGTAAACACCTATTTTAAGTTGAGTGAAGACTTTTCTGATTTGAACCCCGACCCAATTTTGAAAACATTCATGTTGCCCATTGTAATTTGTGCTCTTTGGGCTTTTGGTTACTTAAACATAAACATACTCAAAAACTTTCCATTGTTTCATTTTCACAATCAGTTTTTTTTTTCTACTTTTTGTTTTTTACGTAAAAGGATGGAAATAAGATTATGATAGCCCATGAGTTATATACTAAGATATAAAAATTAGAATTGCAGTCCATAACCATCACAAATCAACGGAAGAAAAGGGTGCGACATTCTTAAACTAGAAAGAGTGTAGCTTCTTTATGTTCATAATCTTTAATAATTTGTTTAATAATATTTTGTACCGATGTTCCTGAAATATTGATCGCCTGTCCAATTAAGTGTAAAATTATGCGCGCATAAACGGTGACAAAAAATACATTTTGAATCATCTTAGGGATTTATGTGCAAATACTTCATTAGAAAGGTATATTTGTAAAACCTGAACGGCCGGATCGGGCGCAACACTTTTTTAGGAAACTTGGGAACAAATTGCAGTCCCAGTAGGATTAGTATACTAAAACTATTCGTAGTCGTGGTCGGACTGCAAGGTTCCCCGTAATCTCTATAAAGGATCAAATGGTGAGCAGGATCGAAGAGCTTCTCTATAGGTAGTGACAGAGCAAGCAGCTGAGACATCAAATGGCTGCCGCAGTGGTGCTGGCGCAGCCCCCGTTGGCCGAGTGGTGTCCCTCGACTGGGGAAACGGCGCCTGCGTCCTCCAAGTCTCCTCCTTCTCCCACCGCCCTCATGCCCTCGTTGCCGGAGGCCGCAGGTGGCCGCGCGCCTCCACCCTCGCTCGGCCTCCACGGGAGCTGTACATCCACCGGTTCCCCCGAAGGCCGCCCCCTGGTCCGACGATGTCGTCCATCTGCCCGACAGCGTGCACGACGCAAGCCACCTCCTGTCCCCGCCGAACGATCGGCGGTCTTCTTCGACATGGTCCAGGCAATGGGGTACGTTGGCCTGCCGAACGCGGCGCTGCGACTAGTGATGGAGACGGTGTGGTTTTACGTCCGGGATGTCGCCGCGTGGGCCCTGGGGTGTGGGGCGCCGCCGCCGCTCTCGACTCACGTCCGGGTGACCGTCCACGTGAGTATAACATTAGAGGAGGAAACGATGGGGGACAACCACGGCGAGCAGCAACTGGGATCGCCACCGACGGCTGCGTGGTTGGAGAACGGCGGCGCGGGCGACGAGCTGGCCGGTTGGGGCAGTACTGCAGAAACAGAAGGCGTAGATGATGACGACGAGGAGGAGGAGGAGGCGGAGGCGGAGAAAGAGTGCTGCGCCATCTGCTTGGAGGGGATGCGGCGGCGGCAGAGACGGTGGCTGCCCTGCTCCCACGCCTTCCACGGGGACTGCGTCCGAAGGTGGCTGCTGCAGAAGGCGGAGTGCCCGCTCTGCCGCCGCCAGGTGACGGAGGCTAGCTGAATTAGCATGATGGGAGGAACAGCTTTTGTATTACTCTCCAATCGAATTCTCTCACTCTCTCTCTCTCTCATCTCTCTCTCTCTCGTCGTGAATCCTTTGTCATGTAACAAGTATGTGCGGATAGTACGATCTTGTATCTCTTTTTTTTCTTCCATTTCATAAATGCAGTTTTTTTTCCTGATATTCTTTTAAACTTGATCTACCTTTTTATTCTCGGTGGATGGGTTGACTTGTTTTTTTTGTTAATTGCGTATCGTATCTACAGAGGAGGATATATAGCCATGAGTAAGAGTAGACCCCTGAACGGATGAAACAGGGTATTAATGGGACACACAGATCGGGGAAGTGCTGTTCTTGTTATTACAGATACTACTTTTGATCCGACTTCGACTCGGAGTGGAATTTGTTCTTGGTTTCTTGATCTGTTCCCCCTCGCGCTGGCACTCGCTCGATCAAACCGTTAGGTTAGTCATCACTCCTCACAAAAGAAAGCACTACAAGTACACTTTTATAAATTATATAGATATATAGATATATATAATACTATACGATCTAAGTACTTATCAATGAACATAATTTCTTTATGTCGACTTATGTGCAAAAAAAATACTAACTCATAATTAGACACCACCATCCATTATCGAATAAATGAAGTTAACTTGAGTGTAAAAACTCTAACAGTATTCTTACTGTAATATACATCCCTAAGTATTAAAAAGTTTAAGTGTATATTCTAAGAATATGTCACTTACTATTGCGGTTTGAATAAAACGGCATTACCAGCAACGATAATATATATATCAGGAAGCGTATATGTATTAAAAAAGAAGCAAAAAAAAAAAGTGTGAACCGGACAGAGCTCGAGCCTTCACGTAGAATGGTTTCATGATTTCATATTGAGCGTATAAATACACAAGTAGAATATTCTTTAGGATTTTGTTTGTAAGCAGTGCAATTCGTCAGTTCCAAAATTGGTAATTTGTCAAGTTCTAAAGTTAAGAATTTTATTTGGATAAATGTAAAATAAAAGAAAATATTTTGTTGATTTATTGCAACTTTTAGTTATGTTTTCTTCTGTTGATTTTTTATGCAAACCTAGGCCATTCAGGAGCTCCGCAACCTACCATTTTAATTACTCAACCCATCTCAACCGATTAATAAACAGCCTGAGGGATCAAGTTAGAGAAATAAGATGCCAATCGATGGGAGAAAATTGTTGGGTAAAAATGGGTAAAAGAAGGGGCAATTTAAGAAAGGGATAAAAAAACACAAAAAATTGATAAAGTAAAAAGGTGCATAAAAAGGTGTGCAAGCTTTGTCCCTTATGTGAGGATTTTAGTCCTACATGAGAAATTTCTAAGGAGATGTATGGCTTCATAACCCCAGTGTCCATGAGACTATGTCTTATAGACAAAGGTGGGGGTATGCTGGCCATATCACACACGCGTGCCGCCAGGTTTTGTGTTTTCTCCTTTTCTTGGAGAGATTGAGCCTGTTGGGCCGGTTCCTTGAACTGGCCTATTGCCTTGACTCTTGCGGCGTGGGATGTCTCATATAGCGATTAGGGTCTCCCAATCGTGGTTACTGCTATTGACACGCCGTTTGACTCCCCGAGAGGAACCGCTCGCTGCGCTGCCGCTCTCTCTCTCGCCCCTTCGCTGCACCGAACTGCTCACCGACGAGGTCTCCGTCGCCACCCTCCCGGACAGTCCCTCTCCGGTATTCGGCTTCCTGCGGTCGTCGTCGGACACTGCCCTCGGTCTTTGGTGCACGTTTTTTTTGCCCTTCCTTTGTGCTTAAGAGGATTAGGTTTTCGTGTAGCTTTCGCCTTACGGAGTCGGTCTTGTGCGAGACCGATCCTCTGTCTCGTGGTTGTACCCTGGGAGAAGGTCGCCGGACCCCAATCACACCGTATAGTGGGGGCGATACTTTCTCTAAGGCAAGTTCCATTATGGAACGCCTCCACAGTCTTGTTTCAGTTCTTAATTATTATGTAATCCACTACAAGAAAATGCCTATTTCCGACGGACTGAATCCGTCGGAAATCTGACGGTATTCCGTCGGAAAAGGAGCCTTCCGACCGCTTTCCGTCCAAAGCTCGTCGGAAACTGTCCGTCGGAAATACTTTGTCAGAAATTTCCGACGGATGACAATTCCGTCGGAATTCGGTCGAAACCTCCGACAGATATAATCCGTCGGGAACGCCGTCAGTATTTTCCGACGGAATTGCCGACGGTGTTTTTTCGTCGGTAATTTATCAGTTCCGACGGATAGTTATCCGTCGGACAATCCGTCAGTATTTTCCGACGGAATTACCGACGGTGTTTTTCCGCGATAATTATAAGTTCGACGGATACTTATTCGTCGGAAAATACACCATTTTTTTTTAAATAGGCAATAAAAATGATTTGTCAACATGCTACAATGTCAAACCTGCTATAATATCATAAATTTAACAAATACTCCAATCAACTAAATCATAAATATAATAAATATAAATCATATAGAATAATGAATACAAAATCAACATAGATCTGCTGGATCGTCTGCTGTCCCTGCCTCGTCATCGTCTGGAGCTGGATCCTATATAAAACAAATTAAAATGAGAAACATTAATAATAAATAAAAGACATACATTATTTTCAAAAATAAAATTTAAAACATGTGATTATTTCTCAAGCTAATACAATACTATTTTTATCCATCATTTTCGTGGGTGTTTTTAGATCCGTCCTTTGAATGCCCAACCCAATCCGGAGATCCAAATGGATTCCGTCAGTTTCTACACGTCACTTTAACCCACCCGGTCGTGTCGGAGAAAACGACACGTCGATCGGATCCCTATTTGGGATTTTGGACCCCCGGGTTGCGTGTTTTAACCATTTATATCAAGGTTCACCGTACCGACCGGATCGACCGTACCGCATTATCCGGGCACGGTACGTATCGAACTGTACCGTATCGTTGAGATACGGTGGAAATTGACATGTTGTGTTGAAACCCATTCTCCTCTTGTAAACTCATTCAAATAATGTCTATTTGTGTTGAAATTTTAGCTATAAGCTAATGTAATGGTTTTACAAATTATGGTGATTTTAGTTTAATTTTTAGAATTTATTTTACACTGGGTGAAAAATCACCCGAAAATAGTTGCATCGGTTTAATATCGAATCCGTACGTCAACAATTCCGGATATTTACATTTCTGATATCACCACATTTTTCTGAAAATTATGGTGTTCTCAAAATTTATTTTCATTACAGTTTTTGATGTCACCCCGTCGGAGCGCGCACTTTTGAGTATGACATTGAGCTATCATTATTAATGTTAATTAATCTCATATATTAATAAAATTATATAATTTGTATTATCTCTAATTAGTTTATTTTTGAAATTTTATCTCAATTAGACACTAATTAGATAACTTAAGTGCACATAGAGTTTGTCGCAGTACGACGAACTCTCTATGCACGTAATTCAACGGGATGACATTTGGTTTCGAAAATAAAGTCAAATATAAATCATCATAATTCCTAAAAAAATGTACTGATTATAAAATATAAATATCATGAGTTATTGATGCATAGATGTCGAGATTAGGTTGTCTTAATGATTTTTGGGACAGTTTTTACTTGACAAAAATTAATTTAAAAAATTAAACTAAAATTATTACAATTTGTATCACATATTAATTAGCTTATGTTTGAAATTTCATCTCAATTAGACACCATTAGGTTCCTTAGATGTTGAGATTAAGTCGATTTACTAATTTTTGAGATAATTTTTACTTGATAAAAAATAATTTAAAAAATTAAATTTAAATTACTATAATTTGTATCATCTCTTAATTAATCTATGTTTAAATTTTCATCTAATTAGACATCATTACATCACTTTAATACACCTAATATGAAAAAAAGTTATGAAAAAAAAAAATTAACCCATACCGACTCGACCGTGCCCGGGTGCCGCTTTCACCCGGGCACGGTACGGTACGCCCGTGCCACCCCGGTTGGGCGGCACGGGCGAACCATGATTTATATATGTTGACAGTGTTTTTAGATCCGTCTTTGAATGCCCAACCCAATCCGGGGATCCAAATTAGATTCCGTCAGTTTCTACACGTCACTTTAACCCACCCGGTCGTGTCGGAGAAAACGGCACGTCGATCGGATCCCTATTGGGATTTTGGACCCTCGGGTTGTGTGTTTTAACCTTTTATATACTTGCCCGTTTTTAGATCCGTCATTTGAATGCTCAACCCAATCCGGAGATCCAACTGGATTCCGTCAATTTCTACACGTCACTTTAACCCACCCCGGTCAGGTCGGAGAAAACGGCACGTCGATCGGATCCCTATTTGGATTTAGACCCCCGGGTTGCGTGTTTTAACCATTTATATATGCTTGACCGTGGTTTTAGATCCGTCATTTCAATGCCCAACCCAATCCAGAGATCCAATGGATTCTTTCAGTTCCCACACGTTACTTTAACCCACCCGGTCGTGTCGGAGAAAACGGCACGCCGATCCGATCCCTATTTGGGATTTTGGACCCCCGTGTTGTGTGTTTTGACCCTTTATATATACTTGGGTGTTTTTAGATCCGCCATTTCAATGCCCAACCAATCCGGAGATCCAAATTGGATTCCGTCAGTTCCCACACGTCACTTTAACCCACCCGTGTCGGAGAAAACGGCACGCCGATCCGATCCCTATTTGGGATTTTGGACCCCGGGTTGTGTGTTTTGACCCTTTATATATACTTGGGTGTTTTTTTAGATGTCATTTCAATGCCCAACCCAATCCGGAGATCCAAATTGGATTCCGTCAGTTCCCACACGTCACTTTAACCCACCCTGTCGTGTTGGAGAAAACGGCACGCCGATCCGAACCCTATTTGAGATTTTGGACCCCCGAGTTGTGTGTTTTGACCCTTTATATACTTGGGTGTTTTTTAGATCCGTCATTTCAATGCCCAACCCAATCCGGAGATCCAAATTGGATTCCGTCAGTTCCCACACGTCACTTTAACCTGCCCGGTCGTGTCGGAGAAAACGACACGCCGATCCGATCCGTATTTGGGATTTTGGACCCCCGAGTTGTGTGTTTTGACCCTTTATATAACTTGGGTGGTTTTTAGATCCGTCATTTCAATGTCCAATCCAATCCGGAGATCCAAATTGGATTCCGTCAGTTCCACACGTCACTTTAACCCACCGGTCGTGGGGAGAAAACGGCACGCGAATCCGAACCCTATTTGGGATTTTGGACCCCCGGGTGTGTGTTTTGACTTTTTATATTACTTGGTGTTTTTTAGATCCGTCATTTCAATGCCGAACCCATCCGGAGATCCAAATTGATTCCGTCAGTTCCCACACGTCACTTTAACCTACCCGGTCGTGTCGGAGAAAACGGCACGCCGATCTGATCCCTATTTGGGATTTTGGACCCTCGAGTTGTGTTTTGACCCTTTATATATACTTGGGTGTTTTTTAGATCTGTCATTTCAATGTCCAACACAATCCGGAGATCCAAATTGGATTCCGTCAGTTCCCACACGTCACTTTAACCCACCCGATCTTGTCGGAGAAAACGGCACGCCGATCCGATCCCTATTTGGGATTTTGGACCCCCGGGTTGTGTGTTTTGACCCTTTATATATACTTGGTGTGTTTTTAGATCCGTCATTTCAATGCCCAACCCAATCCGGAGATCCAAATTGGATTCCGTCAGTTCCCACACGTCACTTTAACCCACCCGGTCGTGTCGGAGAAAACGGTACGCCGATCCGATCCCTATTTGGGATTTTGGACCCCCGGGTGTGTGTTTTGACCCTTTATGTATACTTGGGTGTTTTTTAGATCTGTCATTTCAATGCCCAACCCAATCCGGAGATCCAAATTGGATTCCGTCAGTTCCCACACGTCACTTTAACCCACCCGGTCGTGTCGGAGAAAACGGTACGCCGATCCGATCCCTATTTGGGATTTTGGACCCCCGGGTTGTGTGTTTTGACCCTTTATATATACTTGGGTGTTTTTTAGATCTATCATTTCAATGCCCAACCCAATCCGGAGATCCAAATTGGATTCCGTCAGTTCCCACATGTCACTTTAACCCACCCGGTCGTGTCGGAGAAAACTGCACGCCGATCCGAACCCTATTTGGGATTTTGGACCCCCGAGTTGTGTGTTTTGACCCTTTATATATACTTGGGTGTTTTTTAGATCCGTCATTTCAATGCCGAACCCAATCCGGAGATCTAAATTGGATCCTCAGTTCCCACACACGTCACTTAACCTACCCGGTCGTGTCAGAGAAAACGGCACGCCGATCCGATCCCTATTTGGGATTTTGGACCCCCGGGTTGTGTTTTGACCCTTTATATATACTTGGGTGTTTATTGGATTCCGTCTTTCAATGCCTAACCCAATCCGGAGATCCAAATTGGATTTCGTCAGTTCTCACATGTCACTTTAACCTATCTGGTCGTGTCGGAGAAAACGGCACGCCGATCCGATCCCTATTTGGATTTTGGACCCCCGGGTTGTGTGTTTTGACCATTTATATATACTTGGGTGTTTTTTAGATCCGTCAATTGAACGCCCGTCCCAATCCTAAATATATGAAATTAATACTAATACTGACCTGAGCTGCTGGCTGTGTGGGGCGTACTCCCTGCATTATTGAGATGAACTGCTGAACCATATCGCTGAACTGCGTCTGTAGCTGTACCCGCTGCGTCTCTATCTCTACCCGCTGCGTCTGTAACTCTACCCCTGGGTCTGTAGCTCTACCCGTTGCGTTTGTAGCTCTGCACGTAGCTCCTCCCGAATGATGCCTCTAATGTCCTCTACACCACTGACGGGCGGCGCAAAAGATGAACTCGCGTGTGCCGGGGGAGCGATCGAACTGGCATATGAGGACAACACTCAATGAGTATCCAGGCTGTCCCCAAAACCGTACACTCGACCCTTCCTCGGCACCCCTCTGCCTCGACCCAAGCGTCCGCATCCAAATCTGGCTGGGGAGTGCCCTCTGTGTAGCGCTCTGCCATCGCCTGTCGTACGTCTCCTGTAAAATAATTTAAAATTAAATTATGAAACCAATACTTTAATATCATAATTGAATTCATAATTTAAAGCTTGACTTACAGCAATCGTGCGGGCACTCTCGGTAACATAGTCATCCGTCCCCTTCCGCTTATGAGTCCGGTCAAATAACTCGCGGAAGTAGGGGCACGCTCCAGGTCGTGATGCTTAAAATTCAACAAAATTAGTTAGTTTCACAATAATAATCCATATGTATATATGAATCGAACAATAAAATTCGTACCAATTTTTGACTGTGGGTCGCATAAGATACAGATCCACTAGTATGCACATTCTTCTCCAGTTGAATTTCTCTGTTGCGTATTGCCGCCTGTGACCGCTGCTGCCATGGTCCAGCAGCCCAACGCTCGCAAAGGGACTCCCAATAGTCCCTCTGCAGCCAAACATGGCCGTAATCCACCCAAGCCATAGGATCTCGGTTGCCTGTGGTCTTCATTGCCTTGTCCCGTACACCCACATCGAACTTTCTTAAATTAGTCTGGGCGTAATCTCCCAACGGCTCGAGCTCGAGGGAGATTTCGGTCTCGTGAACGCGAACCTCCGCTGTAAAGAAATAAAATTAATCAACGTTCTGCAATAAACCCAAATAATAATTATTGAATAAATGACTTCAACTCTTCTAAAAAATAAAAATACCGTAAACATGTCAAATAATAAATCCCAATTATTTTACCATAAATTAAAGCTCTATTCTAAATCTAAAAAGAAGTCATAACATACATAAAAATAAGACATTACAATTGTACATGTAAAAACACATAATATTATGGGGGGAGGGGGGAATGTGGGGGAGGGGGGGGGGGACTGTGCAGGGGAGGAGGGACGGAGAGGGAGAGGGGGACTGTGGGAGGGGGGGGCGCGTGGAGGGGGGGGCGAGTGGAGGGGGGGGAATGTGGGGAGGGGGGGACTGTGCGGAGGGAGGGGGGACGGTGGGGGGAGGGGGGGACTGGGGGGGGAGGGGGGAATGTGGGGGAGGGGGGGGGGGGACTGCAGGGAGGAGGGGACAGAGGGGGGGACTGTGGGGGGAGGGGGGACACGCAATGGGGGGGGGGGAGACTACAGGGGAGGAGGGGACGGAGGGGGGGGACTGTAGGGGGAGGGGACGTGCGGGGGGGGGGGGGGGGGGGGACTGCAGGGGAGGAGGGGACAGAGGGGGGACGCGCGGAGGGGGGGAATGTGGGGAGGGGGGGGGGACTGTGTGGGGGAGGAGGGGACGAGGGGGGGAAGGGGACTGCGGGGGGGAGGAGGGGACATACCTGTGTGGGGGCGGCGAGCTGGTGGCGGCCGGATGGCGGCAGGGCAGCAGGTCGCGACGGCGCGGCACGGGGGGGACGCGACGGCGGTTGGGGGGGACGCGACGGCGGCAGCGGGGGCACGGCAACGCAGAGAGATGCCGGAGCCGAATGCGAGCGAGGCGATGCGAGCGAGAGAGCGAGAGAGGAGAGAGAGGATGAGAGAAGGAGAGAGGGGAGGGAGAGAGAGGCGAGGGGAGAGAGAGAGAGAGCGAGGAGAGAGAGAGGGAGAGAGAGGAGAGAGGAGGAGAGAGATAGGAGAGAGAGAGAGAGAGAGGGCGCGGGGGAAAACGGGGGGGGGGGGGGGGGAATATTGCGGGTTTTCCGACGGAACAAATTCTGTTGGAAACCGTCGGAAATACCGACGGACATTCCGACATAATACTTTCTGTCGGAAAAACAAATGAATACCGACGGAAATATTTCCGTCAGAAAATGCCGTCGGTAATCCCGCTTCCTCTTGTGGTGATCGCCATGCTTATGATCTATAATTCATGTTATATTTCTGGTTTCGGAATGTGCCAAGAACATGTTACTTCTTATATGTTTGCCATATGATTTGCACTGATTTATACATTGGTGAATTGTCATGCATTATGCATTATCCCATTGTTTAACAACAAAAAATTTCCTCTCTGCCTTTCTTCCGGTGCTCTTCGAGAAGTTGTCCTCCCTTGTGATCTCAGAGGTTGGCAAGCTCTATTAATGGGGACATCGATGGATCATCTCTTTGGAATGGGTGAACCCCACTTATAGCTTTGAATCTTTGATGTCAATGGCACCTTTAACCGGCCTTATCTAATTATTAGCTTTGTATTTTCATTATCTGAGTCATGTCAATGTAATTTTCATTTTATTTGAGTCAAAGTAGTATATTTTTCTTTTATTCATAGTTGATAAACTAAAGTATAATATTAATCAAGTGGGTCTAGGTCATTAGGACAAGTAAGGGCCTTCATTTAGAAAGGTCATGCCGAGTTCACCCTGTCATGGTACTCCACCGACACGGTTCGATCCGAACGATTATAATAATAAAATATTAAAATAAAAAAGAAAGAAATAAAAGGGAGAGGATATAATCGACTGTGCGGCTGTGCCGCTATGATACGCTGCCGCAGTGGCATGACAAATTTTGGGCGGAAATAATTTAGAGATAATTTGTAAAAAAAAACCCCTCTTACATCTCTTTTATTATATATATATATCATCGTATTAGAATAATCTTTCTGTATATCAATTTGTGGCAAATATATGGCGAAAAAACCAGAAGGGACAACCTTTTTAGTACAGTTCTCTAAAAACCAAAGGAGATATAGTCGACTCCCGATGGTCGGTGCCCGACGTTCGGCGGTCGGCACTCGGCGACCAACGGTCGGCATCCGGACAGTCGGCGTCCAGAGTCCAGCGATCGGTGCCCAACAGTTTGGATGTCGACACCCGACGGAACTGCAGTTGGTGCCCGACGGGATGAAACTCGACTATCGACGGTCGACGTCGGCCACCGGTCGGTGGCAGCAGTCGGCACCCGACACCTGGCGCCCGATGCTCGGCAGTCAACTATTGACATCCCACATCTAGCAGTCGATAGTTGGCGCTGGCTATTGGATCGTCAGGCGTCGACAGCTGACTGTTGGGCGCTAGCCGCTGACTGTCGGGCACCGACCGCTGGGAGTCAACCACCGAGAGCCAGCTGTCGAGTGCTAGTCGTCTGGTGTTGGTCGTCGGGAGCCTGTCGCTGGACGTCGGGCGTCGACCATTGGGGGCCGATCGTCGACCTTCGGGCGTTGAGAACTGAGAGGGTTACATGTGTGAAAAAAAAAAGTGACATATCCTTCAATTTTTTAAAGAGAAAAACTAAGAGAATAGATGTTCATTTAGACATAACTTTAAATATTTATAAAAAAATATGAAAATACAGCATCTTATCACTTAGACATTATATATCTATTAAGTGTTATCAAATACATCTTAAGAATCGGATACAAATACAATTTTACTAGATTAGACAGGTGATACCAATGATGGAGAAAATTATGCTCCTCGATGGCTTTTCATATCCACAAAACTAGGTGGCAAAGAACATTGATACTTCAACTGGGGATGGCCATTGTCAAGATGCCCACTAAATTTTACATATAAGGTAGAAAAAAAAAGGTAAAAGTCAATTGCGACTTCTATTTCACAAATTAAAAGGTAAAATAAAATTATGTTTACTATTCATATTAAATGTGCTCTATTAAAGATAGAATATTAAAATGACTAAATAAAAGGCAACAATAAAATTGTGCCTTTTATTCATTAATTTTGCCATGTGATTTGGTATTTCGCTCTCCATCCAAGTCTCTTTCCCTCCGCCATCTCACCTCCGAGAAACACCAACCCCTCTCTCTCTCCTTCCTAGCTAGTGTGGAAGGCTTTCTTTCACACCCACAAATTATTCATCTTCTTTTTGGCATCTCTTCAGGAAGATCTATCCACTTTTCTTCGCCGAAGCTAGCTACACCTGATCTCTCTTGGCATTTTTGGGTAAAAAATAATCTTGTTTGGGGAGAAACTCGGCTTCGATCTGATTAATCAGAGGACCAGACACAACAATGCAGATGTGGAGTTCGACGTATGGCCAATCAAATCGAAGCCGAAATATATTTATAACTATCTATTTTACAGATAACAAATATTTGTCATTGTTTTGTTGCGACATTGCTTTGATTCCTGGACGCTTGTGTGGGTTTGTTGAGATAAGATGGACACGATTAGGGATGTCCATGAACGGATTTAGACTGACCAAATTTCAACCCGGCTCAATCTTAAGACCAAAATAGCCCAGCCAAACTCCAAACCAAATCTAAGGAATCAATCAAACTCTAAAAAAAAGCCCATCTGGCTCGTTGGGGCCTGTTCCAAGTTCCAACCCAAGTGCAAGATAGGGATGGAGGGAGGGAGTGTGCGAAAGTGAATGGAGAAAGCGAGGGCGATGGGGAAGTACATGTGCAAGGCGGCAGTGCGCTAGAGGGATCGA